>OY997595.1:68356071-68956071 GCA_963921825.1 Erodium maritimum | reverse complement strand
ACATCTGTTCCCCTCATGTCCGGTGGCGGGGGGAGTCAAGGGTCACTCTCTGCGAGCGTCTGGTGATCCGCGATCTGCCTTGGAGAAGGCGAAACACGGGAAGGCGGTCCCCGGGACGAATTGGAGCTATATTGGGTTAAGGGCAAGGGCAGTAACCGGGGCCCGGGCACACCTACTCGGCCTGTGCCACGATCTGGGGGGAGCCGTCATATGCGACAGGGACAGAGGGCATTCCCTCGAAGTGGGTTGCTAAGGAAGTGGGATCGATGCTATCGGGGAAGAAGCGCCTGGACAGAGAGGAGGAGCCAGAAGAATCAGAGGGATCGACGGGGTCCGATGGTGGATCACATGTAGCAGCGGCGGGGGGGGGGGGGGGGGGGGGGGGGGGGCACAAGCACCCCCGCCTCCAGGAATGAGTTTGAGGTTGTCCAGGAAGGGGGTGGTCGACTGTGACCCCTTCCTGGCGAGCAGATGGCGAGGGTACCATCGATAGTCGTTATCTGTCTCCCCTACCAGTCCGGTGTCAGCATTCCCGCGTTGAGGAGCCCTAACATTATCATTCAAGGGAGGACGACGCACGCTGACTCACCGGGGGAGATGGAAGTCCACCAGTATTCCCCTCTTACTTGGCTGGCTCGGCCAATGTCATTTCGTAGAAGCATGTTGTATCGGTATCCAGGGTTCCATTGGATGCTACCGCAGATATCCCCCTTCAACCGCCCCTAAGCATCGAGCAACTTTTACTTTCTGTTATTGCTTTCTGTTATTTAGTTGGGTTCTATCCTGTAAGATGGATACAATTTTGTACTCGTCAAACTATCTCTTTTTTCAGTAACAATATTACCTGTTCTTCTAAAAAAAATCCTTAAATGACAAAAAATTCATATAAAAAACGTTAATATCTTTATATACAAATAAAAGTAGTAATAAAAAGTTAAAAATTAATATGATATTTTCTTAAAAAGAAAAAAAAATGTCAATAAACAAGTAAACTACATTCACATCCACAATTATTTAAGATATAAGTGTATATCATCTATGATTATTAATTTTATAATTAAATTTAAAATAAAAATTACATATATATATATATATATATTATAATAAATAATATTATATAAAAGGATTGTTGTAAAAATGTTTAAGATAAAACCTTAAAAATCAGATGAGTGTTGTAAAAATCCCACCTAAGAACCGATTAATCCCCGCCTAAGACCGATTAATCCCTGCCTAGGTGGGGATTGACCCGATTTTTTTAAATCCGCCTAGAACCGCCCGACTTGTTAAAATCGAGTCGGTGTTCTAAAAATCCCCACCTAGTCGCCGATTAATCCCCGCTTAGGCCCGACTTTTAGAACACTGCCATGAACAAAGTCGACGACGTCGATGAATAGCCGGTGGGGGAGCTCATCGGCAAGGTCATGGTATGGTCTTAGTCTTTCTCATTTTGGTAGTTGTGTTCCTCTTCCTCCTCCACCGCTACGTCGAATGTTTCCGGTGGCGCGTTGAGCAAACCACCCTTCAGGAAGGCCAGAACGCTCGCCGGCGGTGGCTCGTCTTCTCCGCCGGCCAAGATGGACGAAAAAGGCTTGATCCCTCCGTCCTCCGGTCCCTTCCGGTGCTGGTTTTCAACCCGGAGACTTCGATGATGGCTTGAAGTGTGTTGTGTGCCTATCGGAGCTCGAGCAAGGCGATGAAATGAGGTTGCTACCCAAATGCAAGCATGGCTTTCACATTCAGTGCATCGATATGTGGTTTCAGTCCCACTCCACTTGCCCTCTTTGCCGGAGCCTTGTCGAGGATCTGTATCCGGCGGCGGAGGAAGATTTGGAATCAGTGAACAATGCTGAGGTGAGCTCGATTGGAGCTTATGTAGAGTCCGATTCTGCGTCTTCTCAGGCCAGTGCTTGTTCGAGCTCCGATGGGATGTTGATCATTGATATTTCGGTCCATATGACTGCAAATTTGACGTGTCGTCATCGTCTGGAACTGATGTCGTCGATGGGTATGCGACTGAGGTCGTTGAAGAGGCTTTTGAGCAAGAAGAAGAAGGTGTGTTCGTGTAGTTCAAGTTGTGCTCAACCAGAACAAAAATGATGGCCACAATTGATCACCTATAGATCCAATTGGTTTTTGCAGGAACTAATACTGATTTATTCGTTAATTAAATTATAATATATTGTTGGGGAGAACCGGGCCTATCAAGGAGGAGCATACAACAAGAAGCCCATAATATACACATTGGCCACCACACTTGACCCAAAAGACTGGCCTATCAGGTCATGGGTCCAATGTGTATATTAAGTCTTTCTTTATCCCTTAAGTATCCGATGTGGGACTCCTGACTCACATGTGGACACACCTAACAATCTCCCCCTCCACATTGAGTCTCATCACATCGTCTTGCTCGCACTCCTAAGCCCAACTTTTTACCTGTTCTACTCAATCCCTCACGGGCCCAATTCATCCTATCTTGGCCCACCACCATGAGAGCAGCGATCATGGTATCCTGGTGTTTCTGGCCCTAGGAGATATACCCCGACCCGCTTCCTGGGAGAGTCCACAAAACCAAGCTCTGATACCACTTGTTGGGGAGAACCGAGCCTATCAAGGAGGAGCATACAACAGGAAGCCCATAATATACACATTGGCCACCACACTTGACCCAAAAGACTAGTCTATCAGGTCATGGGTCCAAGGTGTATATTAAGTCTTTCTTTATCCCTTAAGTATCCGATGTGGGACTCCTGACTCACATGTTGACACACCTAACAATCTCCCCCTCCACATTGAGTCTCATCACATCGGCTTGCTCGCACTCCTAAGCCCAACTTTTTTTACCTGTTCTACTCAATCCCATACGGGCCCACTTCATCCTATCTGGGCCCACCACCATGAGAGCAGCGATCATGGTATCCTGGTGTTTCTGGCCCTAGGAGATATACTCCGACCCGCTTCTTGGGAGAGTCCACAGAACCAGGCTCTGATACCACTTGTTGGGGAGAACCGGACCTATCAAGGAGGATCATACAACAAGAAGCCCATAATATACACATTGGCCACCACACTTGACCCAAAAGACTAGCCTATCAGGTCATGGGTCCAAGGTGTATATTAAGTTTTTCTTTATTTCTTAAGTATCCGATGTGGGACTCCTGACTCACATGTGGACACACCTAACAATCTCCCCCTCCACATTGAGTCTCATCACATCGGCTTGCTCGCACTCCTAAGCCCAACTTTTTACCTGTTCTACTCAATCCCGTACGGGCCCACTTCATCCTATCTGGGCCCACCACCATGAGAGTAGTGATCATGGTATCCTGGTGTTTCTGGCCTTAGGAGATATACCCCAACCCGTTTCCTGGGAGAGTCCACAGAACCTGGATCTGATACCACTTGTTGGGGAGAACCGGGCCTATCAAGGAGGAGCATACAACAAGAAGCTCATAATATACACATTGGCCACCACACTTGACCCAAAAGACTAGCCTATCAGGTCATGAGTCCAAGGTGTATATTAAGTCTTTCTTTATCCCTTAAGTATCCGATGTGGGACTCCTGACTCACATGTGGACACTCCCCAACATATATATTATTTTAGTTTATTAGAATTCATAAATCTGTATATAGATAATTAAGACGATCAACAAAAAAACAAGTGTATCATAAATTATGGTAATTATCAAATTAATTTTCTTTTCCAAGTTTGATGAGGCATGTCGCCTTCTTGTCCAGACAATTGTTTTATCTTCCAAACTATTCATGTAGGTGGATTCGTCCATACAAAACAGGATCGTTCAACGATGAGTAAAATTTAGCAATTCGTTCGATAGGATTTACCCATAGTAAAATCCACCTTTACAGATCTAGTAGAAGTTTTTCCAATGACTTAACAATAAGTGTCAGAGTTATCAATAAACAACACATGATAATCAACAGTGAAACACTACACAAACCTACAAAAAAGGTGTGAATGTTGACCAAGCATGTGCTAATCTTCATATAAAAAGTTCATTTTTTTGAGCTCCCCCAGAAAAGAGAATCAAAGTTAAGAGCATCCACAGTCATCTCGTCGGCTGCCGGCGAGATGGAATAAAGTAAGTGGAATAAATCATCTCGCCAGCTCCCCGCCAGTGAGCTCTACAGTGGGCTGGCGAGGAGGCGCCGGCGAGATGCAAAGAATTTTAGTTTTTTAATGTTTTTTTATTTAAAACCAGATTTTGAATAGAAAAAATAAAATACTAAAGATCGATAGATGGAACGCCCGATAACATAAAAGGATAGAGGTACTCATTAAAACAACGGAAATAAAAAGAAACCAACACAAAGGAAAATAAAAACCAAGGAAAGTAATACAAAGGAAACTACACCAACTAACATCTAGGCGTCTCCAAATTTGTTCCAGAGATGTTCGACAAGATCGTCCTTCAAACGGTAATGCATACGTTCACTTTGCATCCTCTCAGTGTTTCCAAGTATGGCATTGGTCGGGACGAAGCCTCCTCGTGAAATATGTGGTTGACTTGGACTACCTTCTTCTGTTTGTTCACGATACCCGTTGTACGTATGACGTTCAGCCTCAACTATCATATTGTGCAGTATAATGCACGCATTCATGACCAAACCGATCGACTTGGGAGCCCACAAGCGGGTCGGTTGTTTGATAATGTGAAACCGAGCTTGTAGTACGCCGAAAGCTCGTTCCACATCCTTCCTGCACGCTTCTTGGATTTCAGCGTACTTCTTCTGCTTCGGCGTTGACGATAACAAAATTGTTTTTACGAACATTGGCCACGAAGGGTAAATACCGTCAGCAAGATAATAAGGAAGTGTGTAATCAGTACCATTTATCGTGTAAGCAACCGGTGGTTGCCAACCGTTGATAACGTCCGCGAACAGCTTCGAATGATTCAGGACCGTCAAATCGTTGTTCGACCCCGCCATGCCGAATAAAGAGTGTCAAATCCATAAGTCACGAGTTGCAACCGCCTCAAGGACAACGGTTGGTCGATTACCGTGGTCCCTTCGGGAATGTGACCCTCGAAGGGCCTTTGGGCAGTTCTTCCATCCCCAGTGCATGCAGTCAAGACTTCCAAGCATGCCCGGGAATCCGCGCGCTTCATTAACCGCCAAAATGTGGTCCATATCAGCTTGTGTAGGCTTCCGCCGGTATGTAGCACCAAAGACTTTATTCAGTGCACTGCAAAATGTGCGCAAACATTCCAAAGCCGTTGTTTCCCCTATCTTCACATACTCGTCCAACGCATCAGCTGCAATTCCGTAACATAATTGCCTAATGGCGGCAGTACATTTCTGATAAGGAGATAATGAAACTTGGCCCAATGCATCAAACCTTTCCTTGAAGTAATCGTCGTGCTGCTCCAATGCATGAACGATACGGAGGAACACCGAATTTGGCATTCTAAACCGACGCCGAAACTGCACCTCGGTGTACACAGGGTTGGTGTTGAAGTAGTCATTCATTAACCGTTCGTTTGCGGCTACCCGGTCACGTCGAATGTATTTGCGCTTCTTTGGTGGAGAATCCACCAAAGCGTCGTCCAACATCTCCTCGGTTGACAGACAGTCTTCGAGCATGTCATTCAAAATAGAATCGAATTCCATATCCTCAGGATCGAATTCCATGATGACGGACAAATAAGGATGAGTGTCGGGACGATTCTTTATGATGAGAAGGATGAATAGTAGAGAGTGTGTGCATTTTTAGTTTGTGAGGGTGAGTTTATATAATGTTTTAGGTTAGGTTTATTATAAATGTTGTAGTTATGGTGAGCGACGATCAAGGTTATTCGATTGGACGTACAGATATTTGTTGGATAATATAGATGAGGTTTAATTTTCAAAACAAATAGCATTGAAACCAAGCATTTTTTAATTGGACAAAAAAGATTTATGAGATCTTCATCTCATCTTGTCGGCGTGAACTGCCAGCGAGAAGCACGTCGCCAGCGGTCCTCGCCAGCGATGAGCTCGCCTGCTCCTCGCCAGCTCTCCGTCTCCTCCTCGCCGGCGACATCATCTCGCTAGCTGCTCCTCGCCCACGACTGTGGGTGCTCTAAGCTCAGCTCACAGCTCAATCTGCAACAAGGTGTAACAGTTGAAGCTCATCACATGGTCTCAGTCTCAGATCCCATTTCAATTTCCCTATAAAATCAGGCTTAAACCAACACAAACCCACTACCAAATCCTCATCATCATCAACATCAACATCAACATCAACATGAAGCTCTGGTCTGCTCTTGTTCTTGCAATCTTTCTGATCCTATCTTGCCACCATAATCAAGCGCAAGCTCAAGCTCGCCGGTTACTGGAAGTTAGTTCATCGATCGCGGTCTCATCTTCTTCTCAGACTCTCAAAGGGTTACAGGAACACAACAAGACCCCAACTAAGCAGCTAGATTCAAGCTTCAGAAGAGTACCATCTGGTCCTTCACCTTCAGTACCTATCAGTAACAAGTAACCTGTACTGCTATGGTTTCATATATTTATCATTCAATGTGACACTTTAGAGTGATGTTCAATAATGGAATCATCCAGCAAGATCTAAGTTTAATGCATTTTGCCAATGTATTTACACTTTTACAGTTGTAGCTTGTAAGGCATAACTGGGATGTAAACAAAAACGATAATTACAAAAAACTACCTCGAGGGTATTCACTTTGTGTAAAGTTGTTCCAAAAAAAATAATTGGAATGTAAAGTTGTTATTTTTAAATAAATAATTAAGGCGATCAAAAAAAAAAAAAACAAGTGTGTCAACTTGAAATTGAAAAAACTAATTCAAACATATAAACAAAACATTTTTTCATATTTTTTGAAATTCAGAAATTAAATAAACAAAACAATTCCATATAGTTTTTATAAATGTCAAATGGCTTAAAATATGAAACCATATAAATAAAACAAGTGTGATGGTTATCAAATTGTGGTAGTTGTTTTTTTTAAATAGTTTAAATTTCAAGTTGGGGTAGTTATCAAATTATTTTTCTTTTCCAAACTTGATAACACATGTTGTCACGTTTCCGCTAGCTTCCTACTTCTCCCCTTTACATCCGTCTTGATTCGTCCAGTCGGCTGTTTCAGTGCTCATGTAACTCGTGCAAGTGAATTCACCCACCAATTCGTCCATACAAAACAAACCGAGAAATCGAACAATTCGCTAAGTAGGATTCACACGGCTGAAGATGGTCTTACCTTATCCCTAGCGGTTTCTAGGGAAACTTTGATAAGTTCCATAGTAAATTCTACCTTTTTGAGATTCAGTAGAAGATTTTCCAATAACCAAACAATGAGAATGAGTGTCAGAGTTGACAATAAGCAACAAAGTAACACATGGTAATCAGCAATGAAACACTTACACAAATTCCTGCAAATAGTGTGAATGTTGAGCAAGCATGTGCTCATGAAGTGGAATCTTCATACAAAAATGTCATTTGATGAGGTCTCCAAAAAAAAAAATCAAAGTTCAAACATGTGTAATTGTGGTGCTATATTTGAAATGTTGAATTTTCGAATTTGAGTAACTCAGATTGAAATATTAAGATTAATAATAGTTTTAGAGTCTGTAATGATGGGATGTCTCTAAGATTAAACCTTCTTTTTCATTTCTTAAATTAACCCTATCTCTAAGCCTGAAAAATCCTAAAATCAACACTTTATGCCTTAAATATAACCATAACCTACACCCAAATCCTTAAATTCAACCCAACTCAAATCCTAAATCGAAACCCTCGTACTCTTGTGTGTTTTTCTTGCATGTTTTTTCTTTCTCATATACATGTATAATTCTGTTTTTTGTTAATCAAAGTTAGAAAATATGAAGCTGTCATCCTTGACTTTGCACTCCAACTCTCCGTATTCCTTGACTCTACTCACCTTAGCCCACCACAACCTTAGCCCACAACATAGCCTGCAAACCTTCCGCTTTCCTTAACATTGTACTACTATCTTAAGTGTATAAATACCCATGTGTTGTAAACATATATCAAGCACAACAACAATCAAACAATATTATCAAGTTCATTTCATATTCCACTTCCCAAATTAACAATCAATCAAGGCTATAAAAGTTGATAAGATAAAATTCATTCAAAACCTAGAGCTACAAGAAGTTCTGTATCGAAATAAAAGCTCCAAAAGAAACAGAACGTCGAAAAAGAAGGTCGCTCTCAGACTTTTAGTTATTAATGTACTTTATTTTGAAGTAAACAGAGTTTGATTATAGTTTTCAATATCATATTAAAAGATCAACTTAATTGGAACTGAACCTAATAGTTGAAAAATTGATTATATTTTTATACTCTAACTGTCTTACACCACCTTCTTCCTCCTCCTGTAACAGCTCGAGTTACAGCTCAAGCTGCTGCAACTTGATGTAACAGTCAAAGCTCTTCAATTTCCCTATAAAATCAGGTTTTAAACCAATACAAACCCACTCCCATTTCATTTCTCAAACTCCAATACCAAATCATCATCATCAACGTCATGAAGGTCTGGTTTTCTCTTGTTCTTGCAGTCTTGCTGATTCTATCTTGCAACCACAATGGAGCTCAAGTCGGAGCCCGCCTGTATCCGGAGGTTAGTAATTCATCGAAGACTGTTTCGTCTTCTTCTCAAACTCTCAAAGTGTTACAGGGACTCAAGAAGACCCCAACCAAGCAGCCAGGCACAAGCCTCAGAAGAGTATATGTCGGACCAAATCCTATCAATAACAAGTAACCTGTAGCGCTCTGTTCTCATTCTCTTTATCGTTCAATGAGAATAATGAAATCTGTATGCAAATGCATATTTATGTTCAATAATGGAATCATCCAGCAATATCCGAGTATTACTGCACTTGCCAATGTATTATGTACTTACGCTTGTAAGACATAATAGGGATGTAATAATAAAAGAAGATAATATTGTAAAAAAGTGTTATTTTCTGTAAGTTTGCGGTAAAATGATGATTTTACCCTTGCAAAGCAATTATTTTTTTGGGTAAATGGGTAAAAGGTAGTTTTGAACGTCATATCTCTAGCTGAATTTTTTTCTTTCTGAAATCGAAACAGTCCACTATCGGAAATCGAACAGTCAAAACCTGCTCACTGACCATGCGAAATGTCAAGTTTGCTCTTAGTAAAAAAAAAGGTCAGCTAGGACTATGAAACGGTAGACAAACCCCATTTCATAGCGTTAGGTTTCATATCTTTTCAGATTCAGTAGAAGATTTTCCAATAACCAAGTCAGAGTTGACAATAAGCAACACATGAAGATTAGCAGTGAAACACTACAAACAAACCTCCAAAAAGGTGTGAATGTTGAGCAAGCATGTGCTAATGAAGTGGAATCTTCATATAAAAATGTCATGGTCAGCTCAAGCTGCAGCATGTTGTAAACAGTTAAAGCTCATCACATGGTTTCACTCTCAGATCCCATTTTCAAGTTCCCTATAAAATCGGGCTTAAACCAACACAAACCCACTACCAAATCATCATCATCAACATCAACATGAAGGTCTGGTCTGCTCTTGTTCTAGCAATCTTGCTGATTCTGTCTTGCCACCACAATGGAGCACGAGCTGAAGCTCGCCGGTTGCTGAAGATTAGTTCAGCTGCAGTATCAAACAGTGTTTCATCTTCTTCTCAAACTCTCAAAGGGTTACAGGAACACAGGAAGACCCCAACTAAGCAGCTAGACGCAAGCTTTAGACGAATACCAAGGAGCCGTGGGAATCCTATTGATAACAAGTAACCTGTGCCGCTATGGTTTCATTCTATTTATCGTTCAACAAGACACTTTATGCTAATGCAGATTCATGTTCAATAATGAAATCATCCAGCTAGATCTAAGTATACTGCACTTGCCAATGTATTTACAGTTGTAAGACTTACCTGAGATATTAATAAAAATAAAATAAAAAATTGCAAAAAACTACCTCGAGGTTTTAACTTTTTGCAAGCTGTAACTTTCCTTTTTATTGTAATTTGTGTAAATTTGTTCCAAAATAACGATTTTACCCTTGCACAGTAATGAAAATTCTGGATTTTTGTTTTCTACTTGTTATTTTTCAAGGTTAAAGTAGTCAGTTTGAAACAAATTTCCGCGGAAGTTTAAGAAAAAGATAAGTTCAGGATACTTTCTAGGAATGATCCCTAAAACAAAGAAGATAATTTCCAAAAGGGTATGGCAAAAAAGATTGTCTATACCAAAAACAACAAGAACAGAAGCAAAACAACAAAAGAAACTTACTCTTAGCAGTTTGTGTATCAGTAAGCTGATTCTTCCAACGATTTGGCTTCACCAGAGTCGAATCCTGCATCAAAATGTTTAAGAATGACGAGAACATCAAGTTCTGTAAGCAAGTTCGTTATATAGTTAAGGACAATATTGACAGTAATGAAAAAAGGCTCCTTTTAGGACATCATTTGACCTCTAGTCACCATAGTCTCAAAAGCTTAATAATATGTGTTTGATGATAGAAGAACTCTAATGTCATCATCTCGAGCAGTGCAATATTTGAAACCATATAGTATGGAAAAGAAAATAAATAACATAAAACACGCATGAAGTTCGAAATCAGTCAAATAGTCATTGCAGAGAAGTTAGAAACCATGTGAAGAGAAGTGGCACTTTGTGTAATAAACAAATGAAAAAGATTGTTTCTGGAAGAAGGAGAAGGAGAAGCAGCTCCTTCTGTTCAGCTTTTACCTGCAACAGCTGTGAATGTTGACAAAGCATATGCTAATGACATTGAACCAACATATTAAAATGTCATAATTTTGAGACCCCCCAAAAAAGAGAATCAATGTTATGATCATGTGCCTCATCACGTGACCCATTTGAGACTAAACATCTCTCTCCCTCACCAAATCTCTGATATGGTCAGCTCACCTCAAGCTGCAACATGTGTAACAGTCAAACCTCATCACATGATCACACTGGTTTCAGTTTCAGATCCCATTCCGATTTTTACTATAAATCGGGATTAAACCAACACAAACCCACTTCCCATTTCATCTCTCAATTCTAATACCAAATCATCATCATCATCAACAACACTAAGAGAGTAGAGTAAATCATGAAGGTCTGGTCTGCTCTCGTTCTTGCACTCTTGCTGATCCTATATTGCCACCATAATGGAGCGCAAGCTGAAGCTCGCCGGTTGCTGAAGGTTAGCTCAAGCACTGTTTTATCTTCTTCTCAAGCTCTCAAAGGGTTGCAGGAACACAAGAAGACCCCTAATAAGCAGGTAGACACAAGCTTCAGAAGAATACCTCCCAGCCGTTCAAATCCTATCCAGAACAAGTAACTTCTACTGCCAACGACATTGATATCAATGTTTGTGCTATACATCCAATAGGCTGCAGGAAACTTTGTTAGCAGTAGCAGTAGTACCAAGATCTATAATACATGTTCAGTAGGTTTCATTTCTTTGTCACTCAACAGACACTGTCTGCTAATGTAGAATACTGTTCGATTATGGAAACACCGAGCAAGAGCTGAATTTACAGTTGTAAGATGTAGATTAACATATGTGTGATGTAAGAATATGATAGTTCCCAAAAGGGTATGTCAAAAAAGATTGCCTTTACTATAAACAACAAGAACAGAAGCAAAAACATCAAAAGAAACTTACTCTAGCAGTCAGTGTATATTCTTTAGCTACAGTCATTGCAGGCATTACCAGAATAGTACAGAATGTAAAGGTTAATTGCCAACAGATCAGCATGCTCGCAGATCATTTGAGCTGTTTCAGGCTTTCAGCTCAGCACTATGACCTTTACTCTTATCAAACTTACCATTTCCCCCTTTTGAATTATCACCAGAAGAGCTAACTTCAATGCTCTCTTGGAGACACTTAAGCTTGATAAGCAACTTATCAACAATCTCTTTCATCATCCTGCATAAAACTCTTCAAAACTCGTTTCTTTTGATGCTTGTCTTGAACTCCATGGATCAGGTTAGGCTGGCAGATCTCAATCAAGTCGATCGCGTTAAGCACGTTCAAATCCGTAACAAAATACAGAAACTTGCTCATCAACACAGCACAACATTCCCATTCATGGACATAGAAAACTGTTATAGTGACAATGAAAATTTCATCATACTTGCAGAACTGAGCTTCTAAACTGATCAACTTGGACAACCTTAGTTTCTCAATCCTCCTTAAGGTCCTTACCCTTTTTTCCTCTTTACCATCAGCCAATCCTCCACTAAATTACTAGTTTTGGGTATTCTATAGGTTACCCTTTTGAGAACAATCAGTAACAAGGATAAGAAAATCATTTACTTCAACAACAAAGCTGATGCTCAATATGTATGATCAATCAATGAATGGTCTTTTGTTTTGCGAATGCAAGAGCTTGAACCAAATCAAACCCCAGCAAAATTGAAAATGCAGTTCATATACAAAAGAAAAGCTTCAAACTTTACCAACATTCAGTTTCAGAAGAGAAGAAAAAAGAGAACTTCGAAGCTAATCAGAGAAGAAGACGAACCTTGCTCTGTTACAGTCAGCTCAGAAACCTTGTTCAAATGCGAACTCGTCTGAAGAAGAGCAAGAGCAAGATCAAATGGAACCGAGCTTCAGTAAACGTCGTCGTTTGAGGGAGCTTGGGAAAACGGTGTCGTTTCAGGAAGCTCTTCTTCTCCAACTCTCCAATAAATAAAGCCATTCTAATGTAGGATTGTCCAAGAAGAAAGGTCTCGTCTCACATACAAGCACAGAGGAGGAGAAGACGAATCGAGAAGCAGACAGCAATGGGAGATATTGAAGATGAGATCAAAAACGAGAAGAACCCTAAGCCTCTCGATGAGGACGACATTGCTCTCCTCAAGACCTATGTATGTTCCTCCCAGCTCGTGTCTCTCCCTTTTGTTTTTCCCCAATTTCCTTCAAGTATCTAGCAATCGTTCCGATTTTAGCTCTCTGGTATCAGAATAGACTGTTTTTGAGCGGTTTTAATTTGTTGATTTTGTGGTTATGTGAGGTTTAGCCGCTAAAGTTTGTAGCTTTGAGTATGAACATACTGTGTATCCAAAGTTATGGCTCAACATTAGGGTTTCTGTAATGGATTTGTCAGATTAGCTTAGTTTTTGATTTGTGGGTCTTGTGCAGGATTTGAAATGGTTGTTTTGATGTATCCTTGTAATGGGTTTTGCAGGGTTTAGGACCTTACTCTAATAGCATCAAGAAGGTGGAGAAGGAAAACAAGGAATTGGCTAAAAAGGTCAATGATTTATGTGGTATGTATCTATTTCTATTTGTATGTTGTTTTCAGGACTGTAGGTGGGGACATGTTGAATTCTCTCTGAATGTAGATTTCCCGGGTATAACGAACTAGACAATTGCTTGGTGATTGTATTTTAGCTGAGCCTTTTACTTGAAAAATGTGTGCTGTTTTTTAATAAATCATCACTACATGATTCTGATAGCAGATAAGTTACAGTCCTTTATGTTTGTATAGCATATACTTGATCTTCGTTTTACTTTGAAGTATGGTTCGGATGTCTTGTCTATTGTAAATGCATTATACTTGTTTACCTTTTCTCATTCGTTTTCATTCTACAATAGGTATCAAGGAGTCAGACACTGGCTTGGCTGCACCAAGCCAGTGGGATCTTGTCTCTGATAAACAGATGATGCAGGAGGAGCAGCCTCTTCAGGTTGCTAGGTGCACGAAAATCATCAGCCCGAATACTGAAGATGCCAAATACGTCATAAATGTGAAGCAAATTGCAAAGGTACACCCTCTTCTTTTCGCTTTCGTAAAATTCTTTTTATTGGATGATTGTCACTCTTACAATCCTCCTTTGGTGATTTTCATTTTGTTGTTCGTAGTATTTGTCTTTTGGGTTTGACGTGTGTTACTTTTTCACCTGCAGTTTGTTGTTGGTTTGGGTGACAAAGTTTCTCCAACTGATATAGAAGAAGGCATGCGTGTGGGGTAGGTTTCAAGTTGATAACTTTATTATTGATTTCACTCCTAGATTTATATACTGAGATCATTTATAATTTATGATTAACAATCCGGTAATCGTTATGCTCTCATACTTGTAATGTTTAACTTATGTGCCTGTCTTGGAGCCAATCACTTTACATGCCCTTTCCTATTTCTTTAATTAGCATACGAAGACATGACTTTTAGAGGCGTGTGGCTAGTTCCATGTTATTTTACCTCCACTTTGTCTTCACAGGGTTGATCGGAATAAGTATCAGATTCAGATCCCTCTGCCTCCAAAAATTGATCCAAGTGTAACCATGATGACAGTGGAAGAGAAACCTGATGTGACTTATAACGATGTTGGTGGGTGTAAAGAACAAATCGAGAAGATGAGAGAAGTACATATAATATTTACTTATTTCCAATGTACATATTCGACTTTGACCATTTGTTTTCATCATTTAGCGTTTCTAATTGATAGTCATATTTGTATTCTAGGTTGTTGAGCTTCCCATGCTTCACCCTGAGAAATTTGTGAAGCTTGGAATCGATCCTCCCAAGGGTGTACTTTGCTATGGTCCTCCAGGAACCGGTAAAACACTTCTGGCAAGAGCTGTTGCTAATAGAACCGATGCTTGTTTCATTCGTGTTATTGGGAGTGAACTTGTTCAGAAATATGTTGGTGAGGGAGCTCGGATGGTTCGAGAACTATTTCAGGTTTGAACTCTCTCTCTCTCTGTTGAATAGTTCATTGTTTTCTTCTTAAGATTATGTGTCCCCACATCATATCATTTACGCTGGGACTTGCTGCAGATGGCACGTTCCAAGAAGGCATGTATCGTGTTTTTTGATGAAGTTGATGCCATAGGCGGCGCACGTTTTGATGATGGTGTGGGTGGTGACAATGAGGTTCAGCGCACCATGCTTGAAATTGTCAACCAGCTTGATGGGTTTGATGCTCGGGGAAATATCAAAGTTCTTATGGCAACAAATAGGTCAGTATCACTCTCAATCTATCTTGTGTGTGTATACCACAGGTTTCATGTATGTGTGAAGTAGCAAATGGCATGTATGGAGATTTAGTCGTTCAACCAGTCTCAAACTATCTTTTGTGTGTATATACACACACATGTTTCATGCACGTGTGAAGTAGCAAAACACCATGTATGATCTCACGAAAGTCTACAAATTTGTCACATTTCTCACGTAACTATGCCAAGTTTTAAATTATCTCTCCCAGTCACACTAAACTTCCATAGTTTCTCACTTCACTCTATTTTGGTAATAAATGACAAAAATACCCCTGCAACAGTTGGGCAAAATTTACTCTAGTGGTGCCATATTGTTGAAAATAATGAAGGGTATATGTGTCATTTATTACCAAAATGGAGTAAGGCGAGAAAATTAAAAAGGCGGTATAGTCAAATGAGAAGTGTGATAAGGTTAGTGTACTTTTGTGGGATATGCGCTAGATATAGTTATAACCATTGAAGCGATCCTCAACGCTGCCCCACTCCAATATTCCTTTTTTTGATGCCTTGTTTGTTTTGATCGCTTTTCAGGCCCGATACGCTAGATCCAGCGCTGTTACGTCCTGGAAGATTAGATCGTAAGGTTGAGTTTGGCCTGCCCGATTTGGAGAGTAGGACCCAGATATTCAAGATCCATACCCGAGCAATGAATTGTGAAAGAGATATCAGATTTGAACTTTTGGCCCGGCTTTGTCCAAACTCCACCGGTAATAAGACAAATCTCTTCTTATCTCTCTCTAGCCAACCATGGGGTTGCTGTTTTTTTCTTCATACTGTATTTTTTTTTTATCGATTAAATCCGGCATATCGAAGTTTTTGGGCTAAAAACCTTGCTTATTGTAGAAGCAAGGGAGCACCAAACAATTTTTTTTCTTAAAGATTGATGTATCAGGCAAGAATTGGGATCCCTTATGAAGAAAAGAACAGTAAATTCTTCTCCCCTGCTTTAAAAGAGGCCCAATAAGACTGAATAAATGAAGTGCCGCTGCTGGGACATAAACTCGGGTCTCAAGACCCAAGCTCAAGTGTCTGACCGGTTGGACAAACAAGTTTTGGTTTCTCCATACTGTTTGTTTCTTGACACATGAATCAATCAAGAAACGGGCTCCTTGATGTAGAAGAGAGCAGTAAATTCTTTTCCCAATAAGGGCTGAATAGAGTGAGATATCTTGTTGTGACTCAAAACCCAAGTTCAAGTGTTTGATCAGTTGAACAACCAAGCTTTCATTTCTCCATACTGTTTGTAGCTTGACACGGCTTTATCCCCCAGGTGCGGACATAAGGAGCGTGTGCACGGAAGCTGGAATGTACGCCATCCGAGCAAGAAGGAAGACGGTGACCGAAAAGGACTTCCTTGATGCAGTGAACAAAGTCATCAAGGGATATCAAAAGTTCAGTGCTACACCAAAGTACATGGTTTACAATTGATCAAGCCTGCTTTGGTTTCTCTTACCTCAGCTGGCCTTGAACCACTCCCATGTATTTGCTAAATGCCATGAGACTTTTGCATTTGTTTTATGTTTCAAACGAAACTTCCCTATTATAATTTGCAACGCTTAAATGATTGAGAAATAGTGGGTTTTTTTTTTGGATCAATCAATTATTTCTCTTAACGACCTTGACGAATTCAATTTTTTTTTTGTAATTTTTAGTCCTTTTTATAATTACAATAAAATAATTCTGAATTTGTCTTATAATTTATTGGGTTAATTTCATCTCACTAACTTCAAAATTCTTAAGTTACATAGTAAAAAAATTTCATTGCATTTTTTTACCATGATAAAAAGAAATTGCAAGTGTTGAGAAATAAGTAACTCGAGATTTTTGTTTTTTATTATCTTTTCTCAAGTGACATCGAACTGCACGTGTGAATGAAGTTACGAGGATTTCTCATCATGTATGAACCTGTTCCAATGTAAAATATATGTCAGTAACCGACAATGGTTTTAAGGTTAGTGTTAGTGACATGAGGTCGGCTGGGACAGAACGTACAGGGAATCTTAATGTTTGTATTTTTCGCGAAGGCTGAGAATGAGAGCGGAGCTAGACGCCTAAACTGACCGGTTCACCCAAAATATGTTGCATTTTCTTTTTATTATTATGATATCGTAAATAAAGTTTTATCGATTTAACTGATTGAATCATATTTGTAAAATTTAAAACACCGAGATTTGAAATAAAGATATTAATCAAATGAATAAGAAAGTGGTACTTGAAACCCGATGCTACATATTAAATACGTTTTGAATTAACAATTGTAAAAGAACTTTTGGGTGAGTTTGGAATAGGACACTTTCTCGATGGAACATGATTGTCTAACGTTTTTTCTTAAAGGTTTTGAGTTTATTATTAAAGTATATTTTATAGGATTAGTTTACCTTTGTTCGCGTGCTTTCGCCTAATATCGGATGTATTGCCCAAACATGAATTGCTTGGTCGAGTGACACCATCGATCCAATTCGTTCAAACGAATTGCCAATTTTTCCAAATCACAAGTTGAATTCGAAAAGTATTAAAGATACTCGTATGTTTAACATACTGCATTCTATCATATGTTATTGATGTAATGATGATCGTCTGCGTTTATTTAAAATGGTTTTTATTATTTTCCTTCAATATTTCCTTACAACATATAAAATAAAGAAATGTATTGGACAAACTACTAGATGATCATAAAAAATAATATTGGTTTATGTGTATATAAAAGAGTGATCAAGCAAAAAGGTGGCAAGGAGGATATATTATTATAATGGGAGAATAGAATGAAACATGTAGGGTGATTGGTGGATGAGGATGAACAATTGTCAAAGTAGGTACCAATAATTAGCTTTACATTCATTATAATTAATTTATGGTTCATTATTTCAAAATTCAATTATCACCTTCACAACAAATAAAATTTATATTTGCTGGAAAAGTTTGGTAGGGTTTAGACTATAATTAAAGCTTCACTTCACCTTTGATTTGACCATGCTTTTTATTTCTAAAACCTACACTAAACTATACTGGTCTAGAAGGTTTCACCTACAGTTTTACTCAGATACAATGTTTAGATTGTCAAATTAACTTTTGATTTGCTATACACAGCTTCTTTCGTTTTCTCTCTCACAAAAACAGACTAGGGTTTTGCAATCATGAAAGCTGTGGCGAGGATAAGCAACACGGAATCCGGCAACAACCATGCACCGAAGAGCGATGATGGAACATAGGCGGTGAGCTTCTCGTGCTCGGCGTCTCCGGCGTCGTTGTCTCGCGAAGGATCTCGGCCCCTTTTCCCATAGGCGAACAATGGCGAAGGGGCTTAGAGAGGGCCTGAGATAGTGTTCTTTTTTTTTATCAGAGATGTTTTATTTATCCCTGTCTAAATGACAGGTAGCCAAAAACGGCTCTAACGTGTCTTTAAAAGACTACAACCAAAGTTAAAACCTCAACAAGGTTTAACACTACACAGAACTCTAAACTGAGAACATAGAACAAGAACATAAAATAAAACAACCAGAACACCAAAAACAAAAATAGCATGTGGAGTCTTTGGAACGAGGGGAGCTCTTACAGCTCACGAGAGGGTACCTGTTCAATCGAGGGCATACAAATTTCCTGTGCAACTGTTCTCACCTTACCCCACCGTAGCATCACATTCCGCAACAGCTTAAAACAGGTAATAGGACAGAAACTCTCTATCCAAAGAGAGACTAACCCTCCAGATTTCCCTTCGGCTGTAACCCAAACAACATAACCATTTAGGAGGATGAAGAGGAGGCGTTGCAGCCTCCACCATCCGGCTCTTCCTCAGGATCCGTCTCAGATTCGCGATCCCTAGCAGCCACATACAATTCTGCGTTTATAGCCTCTAGTTCACGTCTGAATTGTTCTCCAGTTGACTTTGATTTAAAACCCATGGCACTATAATAAGCCCATGCCTTTTCAGCCGCTTGCAACTGTCCTTGGGCTCGCGATTCAGGGCTCGGCCCATACGTGTCTTCGGCAATCAGCTTATCACTCACGGTGGCTTGAGAATCGGTCTTGTTTCTTGCTTTTAGCTTTGCTTTCTTTTTCTTCTTTTTCGAAATCACGCTACCTGACACAGTCTTCTCAGAATCCACGTTAATCAACTGATTTTGTGGCACTGTGCTAATGTCCTCAGCTTGCTCAACAATAGGAAAAAAAAAGGCAAGGCTGCTGATTCAGGGGGTACCATCCCAGTAGAGTCAAAACTCTCAGAAAGATTGGCATTCACAGGGGATAACTGATTACCTTCGGTTCCTGTATTCACTCTAGCCGAATTTTCAGGGCTATAAGACAACCAGCTATCATCCGCCTTATCAATATTCGGGATAAACAAAGGTACCTGACTATCTTGGGCTTCAGATACTTTGATGATGTAAGTCTCGCCATCAAAGGACACTCGAACCAGTTGCTCGAGATTGCTCTCAGAAAAAAGATGGATCAGAACAAAGGCTTCGTCAAAGTCCAATCGCGCAACCGATTCTGGATGAACCATCACCACCTCCCCGAAAGCCCCTGCAACTTTCTCCAAGTTCCTCTTTGTCCAGCATTGAATTGGAATTCCCTGAATCCTTAACCAACAAAATAAGCCACCTTTCAACAAGAGGGGTTCCTTGTTAAGACCCATCGTCACCCATTGGGATAACCAGGACCATCTACTCTCCACCATACGTTCCTCAAAAGTTTTGTCATCACAGGAAACCATCACCACCATATTGCCCAGTGATCTGACCTGAATGTCGAAGACCCCTTGACTGCCTAGCTCTTCCTGCAACATTTTTGGGCTTAGATTACAATGGAGCACACCCAGCCATCCATTGCTCGCCTCAACTTGTAAGTTTTCATCCACGTCTATCAGAATTGGGTCTGAACAATCGTGACCAGACCAAGGACGATCCGTCTTTGCTTCTGCCTTTCTATTAAGGAACAACCTTAGATCCTCCCTTGGAATTCTCTCTCGTCTCTTGTTCTTATCCCAGGTCTGAGCCACAAATAGCATCTTCGACCCAATTTTTGACCCATTGGTGGATTTCACCACTTTCTCCAAGTCAACATCTGCCTTATACCGGATAAACCCGAAGTACTTGCCTCTTATGTTCGGATTGTAGGGCAAATGGATGTGTTCGATCTCTCCAAAGTTACTGAAAATGGCCTTCACACCTTGCTTCGTTGAGCCCTCCGGGAAATTGAGGATAAAGATCGTGTTGGGTTGAAGAACTTCTCTCTCCTGAACCCAGGGTCGGCGAAACTCAACCCCCTCTACCTACCTCTCTGGTCTGGCGAAACTCGGCACCGACATCTCCAAACCCAAACGGAGTTCACTCCTCTCGTCTGAACTCGATTCCACGGCCGCTTGCTTGTCACTCCCCAGCGAACAATCAGAAGGAGCTACCTTTTCCCCTCCACTTGGACCTCCGCTTGACCCCTTTCCTGACATCCTGTCGGTCGATAGCCTGTATGATCGACTCCCAAAACTTGTTGTTGCTACAATACAGCGCATTCCAATTTACCAACAGCAGCAGCAGAACAACACCTTCTCCTATCCGATCCCCTCTGCCAGCCAGAAACCCACCAGAAGCGAAGCAAAACACCACCGGCCGAAACAGAGTTGAAGTGTGTATAGCGCCTGCCGGATCGGATGAGGAACACACCTGCAATGCAACGCCGGCCAAGTAGACGACGGCTGCCACAGACTGAATCACTGTCAGTTCGGGTCGGAGACAGCGCGGGCGTGACAGGCCGGAGACGAAAGTGCCGGAGACGTGGCGATTGGTGTGCGACGGATCAAACACAGCCAGCAATCCAGTCGGACACAACGCCGGCAACACAAAACGCCGGCAGCATACGAGGGGGAAAACGTGAACCTGAAGGTCGCGATTTGCAGCGGAGATCCCGAATGTCAGGACACGAGTTGCAGAGGAGACCCACCACCGTGCGACTCAGCCTAACCTGGAGGAGGATACGGCCACATGTGCGCAAGACAGAGAGGCTACTGGGCGGCGCCGAAAACGGAGGAGATGCTACAGAGCGGCGGCTCCGTCAATGGACGTGTCTTGGGTAGGCGCGTGGACGCGCGTTCTATTGAGATAGTGTTCTCGGCAAGCAAGATGGTGGAGAACGAACACCAGAGACCCGATAGGGTGTCTGGTGGACGAAGATCACAAGGGCTTCTCCTAGAGAAGTCATACAAGATCATACGATGAGCCCTGACGGTGGGTCCACGACCACGGCTGAGGAAAGGTTTGCAGGTGCCGACGAGGATAGGCCGGGACCGGGCACCCTCAAGACCGTCTTCTCCTTCTTTTATAAAGGGTCTGGCGGCCATGGAAGGAGCACACTAGAAGACGAGTCTGATGGAGGTGGAGGCGGAGGAGGAAACGGAACTGAAGGAAGACGAAGGCACATAGTTAGTGATGGAGTACAGTGGGCGTCTGTCGGAATCTCCGGTCGTCCCGAAACTACCCTCGGCCGGAGAACGCCAGGACGAACACACGGTGACCACAACGTGGAGGAGGCGCGAGGGCAAGGAACCCGCTCGGGTTCCGAGCGACAAGGCCGGAGATGAGGGGGTTCAGGCTGCTGGTACGACCCTGGACCGACTGCATCTTGGTCCAAGAAGGCGTGGTGGACCACGGGTTGCAGACTTGGGCCTAAGCTGTCTTAACCTCGGGCTGCACAAAAGACATGAAATGGGCCGACCCTTTGACTGGTCCGATATGCCCATTTTAGTTTTGAACCGAGGGGGATCCAATTCAAACCTCAACCAACCCACGGGCCTCCCGGAGTCGAACCAGACCTACATGGAGCCCGATAGACGTTGACAGGGGTGGGGGACCTAAACATCAGGCAGGAATATTGGAGGCGACAAGTGCAGCGACGGGGGGCTACAAGCACCCTCGCCTCACAGAATAAGGCCGAGGTGGTTCAGTGGGGGGAGGGGGGGTCGTTCAGTATCACCGTCCCAATGGACGTAAGGTGGAGTAGGTTCCATCAAGATCCGGCGAGATACCCCTCTACCTTCTCGAGGGCCAGCAATTCCGCGTTTAGGAGCCCTATTATTATCATTACAGGGAGGACGACGCACGCTGGCATCCTTGAGGAGTATCAAGTCCACCATAGTACCCCTCCGGAAATGGGTCCGCTCAACCCTAACTTTTAGGCCAGATCAGTTGTATCGGTGTCCCACGACGCTACCGTAGTGCCCCTTTCTGAACGTATCAGTGAAGCGGTTCAGTTCAATTAGTCAGATTTCTTTTATAGCAATTTATTTTTGTTCGCATTTCATTTTTAGTACTTTTACTTTGATGATGAGTGGTTGTATATATCGTTCATCTGTTTACATTTATAATATCTATCGTTTATTTGCCGAAAAAAGAAGGTTTCACCTACAATCATATATGCCCTGTAGTTTCTTTGATCACTAGTTTAATTTACTATAAATTAATTAACAAATAATTTGATCGACATAAAGTAGTTTGGGTATGAATAACTTTTATATTAAAAACATTTTCTCTCTCGTTTTCTGAGAGCCCCTCTGTGCCCTAGCCGCTCTATGGAGCAGCCCCCCTTATCCCCCGCCGCTTGATCCCCAGCCGCCACTCCCACACCGATGGACGTTCTTGTGACTCATGGTGTTGATTCCCTTCTTCTTCTTCTGTTGCTGCAGTCAGAATCATCCCAAGGGGGTTTCTCGCACCCGCCTACGCCTCCAGATCCACTGCCAATAGACCCTAGGAAGGGGTCTCCCAGCGCCTCGACTACGGATCCAGGCGAGGTGCCCGCCGCTCAGAAATCACGAGAGGACTGGGATGCCCTAGCCAACCCGGATACTGTCTGGAGGTCTACCCCAAACAGTCATGACCTTGCTCTGGCTCAGCACGCGAGGAACAACGCACCACGACACTGGATTCAGGTGTCACCTACCACGGGGAGCGGGTCTAGGGCTCCGCATCCAGTACCACCATGGGGCTGCCATGGTCGGCCCCTGGTCCTTACATCATGAGCCTCATGGGCCATGGATAGTCTGCTCCTGCCCACCCACGTCGTCGCCCCCTGCTCCGGACGTCAACACGGGTACTGATCCGACCAAAGGATCCATCACACTACGTGAAGCACCTTCCAAGAGGCAACTCCAGGAGGAAGTTTCACGACAAAACTCGGCAAGGACTCAACATCTGAGTCGGGAGGGATGGTAGGTGCCCGACGCCTCAGGGACTGGCCCTAGGAGGGGTCCCTGTCTGAGATGTTGCCTCCCATCATCGCTATCACCGTCGAGGTCCATCAGCTCCTCTGGTCTCCTTTCTGCCTTCCTCCGCCTTCTGTCCTAACTCGTGGGGCACCAATCCAATACCGTCAGGGACAGGTATTTTATAAAAAGAATTGCGAGTATTTTACATGCTCTATGTCTGTTCTTGGTGGTCAGAGAGTCTTTGATGCACGCTATTGTATTTGAAACATTTGATCAATGAAACAACTTTCGCTCAAAAAAAACTTTTATATTAATCATTTTTCAATTTTATAGTAAGAGAATGGTTACGAAGTATTCAGATGTATTTGTTTGATTAATATGTAAAGTAGAACGGCGTCGCTCTCATTTTCTTTTGAAAAGCTAGGGTTTGAGAGATGTGATGGCGGCGACAATCTTTATCAATTCTGGCAGTCATCATACGTCGAGCGGTGAGGATTCAGAAACAGGAATGGTTGGTATCTTCCCTCATGCATGTCTCGCATCGCAGTCTCGTGCAGCTTCTTGGTCCTCTGAAGCGATCCCACCTCTCTTTAGTGGAGCAGGTTTGGGGGATCAGAATCTGGACTTTTCCGTCAGCAAGGCGATGTAAGAGGGCTTTCTGGTGACTTCCAAAGGGAGGGGGCAGAGAAGCCAGGAAAATAGTCTGGATTTACCGCGCGGTTTAGTGCAGCGGGGGCGGACCGCGACAGAGGGATTGCGGTCGGCGGGCCATGATACGGACGACCTTGTGACCTATGGGAATGACTTCCAATAGCTCTTCTTGTGATGGTGCAGGAACATCATGAGGCGGAGGACACGACACCGCCCGAGCACCGCGAGAGGACGACTTGGCGGAAGCGTGAGGGAAAGGAATTCGATAGAGTTCTGGATCGTGGGCCGGTTGAGATGGGCTTCCATCAGTTGTCCTTGGGTCGGGGCCTACCGGAAGCGGGCCTTATGGCTCGAGAAGACCAAGGCCCGTTTAGAAGGGGTCGGGGAGGACCTTGGTCGACCTAGGCCAAGCGAGTGGGTTGATAGTGGGCCAAGGAGTCCAGGAGGTGGTTTCCACACGGTCCATAGGGATGTATTGTACAACGGCGAGAAGCTATAAGCACCCTTGCCTCGCCAAATGAGTGAGAAGTGGTATAGTGGGGGTCAGCCAGTTTTACCGCCCCACTGGACGTAAGGTGGTAAAGGTTCCATCAAGATCTGGCAAGGTACTCCCTTACCTATTCGGAGGTCAGCAATCACTATCACGCGCCAAATCCGGTTCTGACCGGACTCGAGACGTGACCCGAGTTAAAATAAATTAAGTAATAAACGATTGATAAAATACTCGAATCTCGTAAAAACTCCATCAAAATCGATATAAGTAAATGTTCGAAATCCTCAATGAGTCACAGCTCGATATACAAAATAAGATATAAAATGTTTAACAGGAAAGGACAACACAAATCCAAAACGAATCCCAAAATGAGCTGAAGCTCCCAAGCCTCGCACACTCTAGACATCTAGTACTCCTGTAAAACAGTAAGAGAAACAAAGGGGATGAGCTTACGCTCAGTAGGAAAAACCTCAATAACTCCACCTTTAGATCAATACTTAAACTGTTTAAACGGATAAGCAAATAGCATAATAATACGGTTAACAATGTAGTACTAATGAATAAAATATATAATCATAACAATATCGCACTCTTAAAGATAACCGTAACTTAAAAGAGTGCATAAAAATTCTATAACGAATCAATAAGAGTAAAATGGGAGTAATTAATATCATGCCAACCACTTTCTTTCTCAAGCCTCCGATCCATGGATAGATTCTGGGATCACTTCGGTTCCCATAATTCCGATCCACCAGAGTACCCATGTTATATCATATTTTCCCTCGGTCTAGAGGAAGCACATGCGTTGGAGTACCGGTCGTCAAGTAGTATTCGGGATTTAAGTCCGAGATATCGTACCCAAGGGAGCAATTAAGCAAGCACTTTAGTTAATTAATTCGATGGTCAAGCTATTCCTATAACGATGTTTGGTTTTTGTTTCATAAAATATTAAATTCATGCAAGTAACGAGAATATATGAATGATCAGAAACGAAGAACAAAGTCACAACGGGGTTGTAAATCAGAGATAAAAAGGCGATCTAGGACATTAACGGGGTTCGAATGTGATGAATGACTTAACGAAGTTCGGTATGCATTTGCAACTAATACTATTCTAAGGGCAACAAGAATTCTCTAAGTATAGTCCTAACCATCTCTCGATCGTATTAGGACCCTAACATACTCGGTCCACCTAATTATCTCTAATCTAGGTGTAGAGCGGTATATAGCATTACAATCTATGAATTCCTCTAACTTTCGGGTTTTACTCCTATAGCTATTGCACTCGTGTCAGTCAACCATATTCTGGCTTAGATTAAAACCCGAGCTATTTAATTCTTATTTCCTCACATTAACCTCATTTCTCAATTGTTGGTTAATATAATTAAATCACGCATCACGTGATCAAGGCAATGAAGCATTAAGAATAGAATTAAATAAACGATATCCTAGATATTAATTTGTCAAATGTATAACCAAAACACGTTAATTCAAATCATCACATCGTTCCCCTAGCCCTAGATCAACGAGGATTTAGTTCATCACAATGAAATACGAACACAAAGCAATGATAATAACAATGATAATCATATTGACTGAAAAAGTAATACAAATATCAAAGTATAATCAAAACCTACGAAGAACCTTCGATAATGAGTTCATGGTCCTTTGTTTGATCTTCAATCTCCCTCCTAAAGCTCTCTCCAAGTGTGTTTTTCTCTGCCAATTTCGTGATCCTCATATTCTGACCTAAAATCCCCTTTATACTCGCTAAAAACTAAGGGTAGAATAGCAAAATAACACTTAAAAACTGGCAAAATCGCGTTAGTGCACGTTGCACGCACGCCGTGCGCTGGGCGTGCATGATGCATGCTGGCCGCACGCCGTGCGTTGAACCAAACGTCAATTTGCGATGCTCTCTGTCCAATCTGCATGCCGTGCACTCGGCGTGCGTGATGCATGCTGGCCGCACGCCATGCACTTAGCGTGCGTGGTGCATGTTGGGTGCATGCCGTGCGCCCAGCGTGCGCCACTGAAATTCAGGTCCTTTTTGCCTCTTTTTGCTCCGTTTCCATCCCGAATTTCCCGATTCCTTTGGAGATCGATAAACTGCACAAAACAAGAGAAATATTTATCAAACAACACCATCCCGGGACCGAAAAGCTCAAGAATGTGGGCTAAAAACATCTCAAATAGATGTATTTTACGTTCACATCAGGCGCTTATCATCGGGATTCCCAGAAATGCCTCCAAAGGACCATATATCATAGGGAACCAAGGTAGTGCTCCCGTAGGACGCACAACCTTGGGTGAAACCTCGGTAACCATCTCTCAAGAAGTAATCCAATTAATATCCCGTAGGATCTGCTCATAATCAATCCATATCCCGCAGGATCTGCCAATAATCAATAAATATCCCGCAGGATCTGCCAATAATCAATAAATATCCCGCAGGATCTGCCAATAATCCATAAATATCCCGCAGGATCTGCCAATAATCCATACCCGTAATATCCAGTAATCAATGCCCTCAGGCTCCAATACTCAACCAATATCTCACTATATCTTTCAAACTCCACCTTTACTACGGCACCGGATTACCCCCCCCCCCCCCCCCTCACCCGGTGTAGTACCGAACCAATCAAACAACCATTCAAGAACATGAATAAAGGAAACACACCATAACTTAGTCACCAATCAACACTCATCGAAACATACTTTCATCACATCAAAGACATCCAATAACACACCATACTTACCTTATACTTACCTGTCACGACCCAGCGGTACATCGATCACCTGATTGTATCCTGTGGTACAATCAGTCATACTCGATCATCCGTTCAAACAACAATTATATCAACACAAACACTCAACCAACCAAGTACACATTCAACCAATCAACCATCATGTGAACGATCAATTAAGTATTCAATCGTACAAGCTAATCTAGTTTCATTAGACTCTTATGTTATCCTAATAACTAGCAACCAAGCATGTGAACCTAGCACACAACTAATCCGAGAGCTCTTCACAGCCTCTCTACCAGTAAATCAAATCCCAAGTATTGAAAGAAAGCTCCACTAATCGTCATCATCCTAAGCATGCATACTAGACTCATCCATTTATTAGTAATTGAAGTACAATTATTCTAGTTATTCGCATCCTATAGGCAATTCATGGACCTTTCCGATTTTATTATCCTAATCATGCATACTAAGTGTTTAAATAAGAAGTTAAGACTTTCCCTACCTCGCGGTCTTCCTCTTAACACTCTGTTGTCACAATTGATAGTCACCACACCGTTCTTCACACGGGTACCGGCAAGGTCTTCGTTCTTCAAGATCTTCGTTCTTCAAGATCTTCGTTGTTCAAGGTCTTGTGGTCTTTGAACACAAAGAAACTCTAATTAGACTCTACTTAACAGTAACAAAAGTCCCCAAAACCCTTCCAAAAGTTCAGCTCCAAAACAAGATCAAAACGGTGGAAATACCTTCAAAAACCCCCAGAACTGGTCGGTCACGGACACTGTCACGGAGCCGTGACACCGACCCTCACGGAAGACGTAACGGAGCCGTGACGTGTGCCGTCATGGTCTCCCTCACGGAGCCGTGATGTCGCCCGTCACGGGATCCGTCACGGATCCGTGACGCCCTAGGGCAGTTCCGCCCTTCTTCAACCTCCAGCTCCTTTTCTCCGAAAATCCACAACCAAACTCTATTTTTAACCATTTTCAGCTCCCAAAACAATCAAATACCTCCAAAACTCCTATACCCATGGTAGGAATCAACAAATAAACAAGTTTCCAAGGATTCTCCAAATCACAATCAAATCAAAAACTCCAAAAGTTCATCCAAAGTCACCCAACAACAACACCCTCAATGGGTTCATCAAAACTTCAGCAAGAGCACAATCCAAACCTCCAACTTCACCACTTCTTCTCCAAATAAACATTACAAAGCTAGTTTATCAACTTCAAGCCAAAAACCCAAGAAATGAGAGTAGATGAAATGGAGAGGTGAGTATCCATACCTCTAGGAGAATGAGTTGATGAAGATGAAGGGATTTTGGAGAGGATTTGGGTAGAGATTGATACAAAAGGTCTTTTTTTTCTCTTGCTTTCTCTTCAAGACACCATGGAAGCTCCAAGCTCTCCCCCCTCTCTCAATTTTCGGCTGCCACTAGAGAATAAATCTGAATTTGTGTCATCTAATGCCTTAAAAAGACCTAGAGGTGAAAAAGACCAAAAACCCTTTAGTTCTTATCCCTTTTATGAACAACTAGTGAGGGTAGAGATGTCATTTGAGCCTCTTTCCTTTCCTCCAAGCCATTAGTGACACTTGGCATTGTGGGGACCACTCTCTTCCATTTAAAATCCAGCAGTCCAAATTAAATGCATTTACCCGATAAAAAGCTCGGTTTTGACCAAATTTGACTTCCTTCGATATTATATTCAAATGAATGGAAATGGCCCAATTAAGCCAACCGTGATGACGGCTAAGCTTTTTGGGCCCCGGAAAAGCCCCGAGTGACCTCCTGAGTCCTCGGTTGACTTTTCCGGCAAAAAGTCAAACTTGTCATAAAAGTCACTGGTTCGACCGGGATCGACCGGGAGCGGTTCTTACAATCACACATTTTGGAGCCCTACCATTATCAGTTTAGGGAGGACGACGCACGCTGACAACCGGGGGAGTACTCAGTCCACTATAATTTTTCTTCGGCAATGAGTGTGCTCTATCATAGCTTCCAGTCTAGATGACGCTGCCACAACATCCCTTCCAAACATTTCAGGGAGGCGGTCGATACCTTGAACTCTTTACTTTCCTGTTTGAGTGTCCTCCATCGTGCGAACTCATTTTCAATTATGTCGTTTAATTTCATTTCCAGTGTTTTATTGCTTATCTGCTTGTAAGCGCTAATTATTTATAATATATAATTGTTATTCTAAAAAAAATCTATTAGTTTGGATTTTTTAGAAATTTATTTGTGAATTACTCTAATGTATGAAATATTTTTTTAATGAAGCAATGTATAAATTACCAAAATATATATTAAATTAGTGGAGTTATTCTCCATCTACAAATGGGTGAAACACCATGAAATTAAATCAATATGCTTGGACGAAGATGGACTTTGAACCTAATACATTTATGGCTCAATAGTAGATGCCATGTGCTTGCCCAAATCTGCAAGCAAAAGAAATAAAGGTTGCGTGTTATATTGAATCAAGTGTTTAGCTATTTGTAGTCTCGATCAAATAGTTATAAGGCTAACCAAAAAAAATGTATGTAAGAGGATGTGAAAACCCTAGAGTAATAGTCGACGATGTCAGGTTCCAATTGTTCTGGGCTCATGGTGTGGAATTGTCTGGGACTCGGACGTTTGGTGATGGTGGAGTACCTGAAAGGGATGATCCTGTGGAAGTGGCCGGGAACACTAAGCCCAACGGACCGGCTAAGGAGCCTCCAACTCCAACTAGGGTTTCCCCATGGTCGTGTAGTGGTCGCGAAGGGACATAATGATGACCTGATACTTCTATGGACAAAGGCGGTGCAAGTGTTGGTAAGAGAGGAGGCGGAGCGCTTTCTAGACATGGGAATCTCGCCGACGAAGGTGGGGGAGTTATGTCTGACGGCTCTCTATGGAGTGGTGCAGAAGGAGGAGAGATGGAGGATGTGGACCATGCTCCGATCTCTAGGCACGACACACGACCTGGCCACAGATCGTTGACTTTTGTTCGAAAAATCCAACGAAATTCTCCCACAGGAAGAGAAAAGGGGGTCTCCCGTATCCGTATGGAATGATATGATAATTCCAAGAAGTTCTTTCTATTAGAGAACCAACTCAACTAAAAGCTCAAGCTGATAGTTGAAGGCCCAATTATATTAATATTCTAACATGCGCCCTCACGGACAAACCCGTTTACGGGTTTGGAGGTGAATTATTTAGAAGAGGAGATGAGCCCATTGAGAAGAATGATAAGGGCTGGCCCATTTTGGGCAAATTTGATAAATAAAGAAGAAATATAATTTTTTGTAGAGAGTGGGGTTTGAACCCGGGTCCGTGAGGTGTCAAGCTCTGATACCATATTAGAGAACCAACTCAACTAAAAGCTCAAGCTGATAGTTGAAGGCTCAATTATATTAATATTCTAACACTTTCGAAGATACAGTTGATTGGTGTCCCTCTCCAAGACTGGACCAGGTATTCATCTCGTAGGCATTATGGGAGGCGTGATCGAAGCTGTGTTTCGACAATATGGACATCTCAACCTCTGACCACGTTCTCGTCATCTTTGAATTGAGGAAGGCGGAGACGAGCTGAGCCCATAGACACTTTCACTTTGAAAATCTTTGGGCGGAAGACCCCACTTGCGAGAAACTGATCTAGGAGGTTCTTGGTCAAGCGGGGGACCGTCCCATCCTAGAAAAGATGACAGAGATGGGAGAGAAATTGGAAACATAGGGCAGTGATGTGTAATATGACACCCTTTTCTAAATCCACAGGTGTGAACGAGGCATCATGTTTCTCAACTGTAAGAGAGACCACACAAGCATCATATATTAAGTTATCTCGTAATTCACTTCGGGGAAGAATACCGAGGATACCCAAAGTATTCAGCTCAGAATGACCAACTGTTAGCCCTAGTACTATCGAAAGAGGTTCGGGATGTTACGTTCTCCTTGAGACCTAACAAATCGTAAAGGCTCGATATCCTAAGCCAATTCTTTTACGGAAAAAAATGATGGTCTACAGTATGGGGGAAGTGGTGGACTATCTCTAGAAGATCTTTGCAAGATAGCATATGTCAGAGCATCTCAACCTGACTGCTCTAGTATTGATACTGAAAATCCAAAACTTTGCAAGCCTGGAGGATTTACGGCCTCTTGCATTGTTCAACGTTCTGTTCAAGATAGCTTTGAAATTGCGGCCAATAGGGTAAAACTCTGCTACAGAATATCATATCAGAAATGCAAAGGTAGTTTATGCCAAGGTCATCCATCAAAAAAGATATTACACTATCGTGTAAGACCCTGCCATTTATGAAGGGCAAATGGCAGGGCAGGGATAGCTTCATGTCCCTTAGAATGAAGATGAGTAAGGCTTATGAGATGGTGGAATATTACTTCATATAGGGTATGTTGCGAGCATTCCGGTTTAGTGAAACCTGGATTGGTATTCTTCACACTTGCACATACTCCGTCTCTTACAATGTTATGGCCAAGGATCGTCAAACATGATTCCTTCCTCCGGAGAGAGGTATTTGATAATGGGATCCTTTATCCCTACATATGTTCTTATTTTGTACAGAAGACGTAGCCTAAATTCTTCAAAAGGCGGATGGGGAAGAACATGTTCATGACATACGAGTGGTGACCCTACCCCATCCCTCACCCATTTTTAATAGATGGTTTCTACGTTTTCTTTAAAGCTACTCATTTCGAGATGAGGTGAATAAGGAATCTCCTAAGGAAATTTCAAGAGATATCAGGGGAGGTCATCAACCTCTAGAAGTCTTCCTTGTTCTTTAGTACAAGCACTTAGACGGACGCTCGAGTTGAGGGCACTCATCTTTTGGGTACCCCTGGAGCTTGCCATCTTATCACCTTATATGGGGGTCCTAAACATGATAGGGAGGAGTAAGGGAAAAATATGAAGCACATCATGGATAGAGTTCTCAAAAGGATAAGTAATTGTGACAAGAAAATGCTAAATAAGACGGGGAAGAAGGTCCTTGTCAAGTCGGTACTACAATCAATATCCACATACTCGATGAGTGACATGCTTCTACCCTAGGGATTGCTGGACCGGATCAATGTGGAATTAGGAAGATTCTGGTAGCGAATCATATGGGGTGGAAACACAATCATCTGGCACTCTTGGACATTGACGAGTTGGTCAAAGGATCTGGGGGGGACTAGGCTTCCGAGACCTGGGAGAATTCAATTCGGTACTTTTGCAAAAACTGTGTTGGAGAATTATCATCGAGGAAGGTAGCTTGATCACGGGGTTTTGAAGGTCTGATACTTTTTCCAAGACGACGACTTTGACGCACCAAAAGCCACTAACCCAAGATTTTTTTGGCAAAGTGTTCGCTCCTCTCAACAGATGATGAGGGGAAGTGAAAAAAGCCATAGGGCCATTTCTACGAATATTCTTCTTCAATCTTGGTTAATGGGTTCTCACCTCCAAATCTCACTCTCTGACATCACATTGGAGGGAAAACAGGTCTTAGGCCTCATGAAGATAGGAACTCGGGATTAGGATGAGCAAGTTCTCATGGACCGGGTGGGAGTCTCTCGACCATAAACCTGTACGGTCGGCATATGACATGATGGCTCAGAAGAAGACACCCTAGGGCGGGGGATTCGATATTTTAGATCACATTTAGAAACTATAATTCTTACCTACGATTCGAAAGTTTCTTTGAACATGTGTAAGTTTCTTATAGGTGGCGAATCGACTTAAGGACCGTCAGATAGATATTAAGGATTCTTTCCATGTGTGTCTAGTAGGGATTACATCAGAAATAGATATATTGTGTTGGAGTAAAAATAGACTCATATGTCCTAATCGGGAGGAGACCATGAAGGGGTGGTTCCGTGAGGCCCTTGACCTCAACCCTCCGTAGAAATGGAGGAAATCTCCTTTCTTCTCTGGGAAATCTAGAAGATCCGGAAAAACAAAGTATGAAATACAATCCCCGATCATTGAGGATATCATTCACAAAGTTCAGTTGATGAAAGATAACTAGAGGGAGGCCTGTACGAGGCACAAGAGGGACCAAGCGCACTTTGGGGAGGTCTGGCCATCGTCCGCTGGCTATTTCCGCCGCAAGGATGGGTAATGATCAACGTGGATGAGGGTCCATTTATCGACAAGGGCAAGTGAGCATTGGTGCTTGGAAGGTTGGTAGAAACTAGGTCTACCTCAGCTCTAGCATCCTAACAACTATCTTTGACAGAGGCTTGTGTACTAAGAGCTAGTGGATTGGCTAGACTTGAACCCATGCCCGCATGCTCAAGCTCGGGCCGACTGCCAAGTTGTAGTCAATTTTATTAGTCGGACAGTGAAGCTATCTTCCTAGTTAGGACTGGTGGTTAGAGACAACATAACCTAACTTTCAAAACTCGAGAATGTGCTACTCAAAAACTTCAAACAAACAACGAACAAAGTCGATCATTGACTTGCCATGACGGCTAATTCATCTCCTATTTAGGAGTGAGAGGGACTAGAATCCCTAGCCCGCTTTGGCGCATTCTTATTTCCGATGTTTAACTCAATGATTACCTTTTAAAGTTAAAAAAATATCTTGAGTTACTATTTTTTGTATTATTATAAAAAAATCTATTTCTTGATAGTTGCAAAAATATACTTTGAATTTTTATCGGATCAAATTTTAAGACGGAAAATCAATTCGATGTCATTTTTATAATTATATTTTTAGTTTAAATTACCACAAAACATGTAGACATTAATCTTGACGAACACTTATATATAGTAAAATAAAATTGGCCCTTCTTTGCACGATAGAAGCACAATGATCATCTTTAGATCCTCATACAGTTATGCTTTATGTTGTGCAATAATTAAGCTTTGCAAATAGTATTATTATTGTTAAGAACCTTGGCCTACTCATTGTCATTGGCATATCGTATACAACCACGGTTGGCATAATCAATACTTTAAAAGGTTTAAATGTATGATTAATGGAGCATCCTTTGGATTGATTAGTGAAGCAAAGGTCTCAAACTACAATTAATCAAACAACTAATTAAAGCTGAAATGATGTAGCTTAATTTATTTATTGGTTGATTCCTTTCCACAGCTGAGCAAAATACAAACCATGTTAATTAACAATGTCCTAATTATATATGATTTACCTTCAAATTGAATGACCGACACAAGTAAATTAACAATTTGTTCACCACCAACTCTAGCATTGAAGATATTGATAAAATAAATAGATTTGATAGATCGAATGCACATGGTCGAATCTCGATGTGTTTCAGTCAATGGTGTATAAAAAAACACGTGTGGTGAAAGGTAAAGAACAAAGATATATCCACATAGGATTTAAGTATAATTATTAAAAAGGGAAGAAACAAACATCCTCCACCTCAGTTCGATGCTAACTTTACCTGCAATTTGCTTATGGCGTCATTTTTTTTTATCACTTTACATGCAACTTGTTTATGACAGACACTTTACAAGCAACTTGTTTATAACAACGTTATTTTGATCTTAGTATATTTATCCAAAGCTGCTAAAAAGTTGTTCCGACCCAAAAACTTGGTCGGGCCTCCGAGCTTATGGGTTCTGAATTTTTGAAGAGAAACCCGTTAGATATATGGTCTAAATTCGGTATATGGTACTAGGTAACCGGTAAAATTAGACCAATTCGTTGATACACGTGATACATTTAAGTGCATTCATCTTTATAGATGAATTGTATCAGATGCCATTAGAGTTCGGTCGTTGATTAGACTGAGTAGAGATGAACAACATTAATCACCATTATGTTTCGTCGGTCCAAAGGAATCGAAAATCCAAATTTCACCACTCTGATTTTATCACACTACTATGAGTGGGGTGCCTTAGACTTTTATCTTCCACCACAATTCTTAGATAAATCAAAGAATAATTTTATGATCTAAACGAACAAATAATAGTCAATAATGAATTGCAATCGTCTTAATCAATGGCGGGGCCACGTAGTCCCCAAGAAGGACATGTGCCCCTCAATTTTTTTATTTGAAATTTTGTTACATAAATTTTGATTTTATTAAAATATCCTTTTAATTTTTTTGTCGTTTTTTAATTATGCCCTTCTTAAAAAAAATCAAGTTACATATCAGTATGAACAAAATCGATGCCCCCCTCGCTAAAAAAAACATGAATATATAGTCACTTTAAGACAAGAAAAGTATTAAACATGACATTATTTTTCTTTGTATAACCACCAACCATTCACAACTTCACATGGGTCTCCCATTTTATGCATAAAATTAAAAACAAAAAAACTCCATTTTTTAATTTTTAAAAAAAACTCAAAGTAGTAGCAAATAGCCGCCTCCTCGGCCTATAACTACACCACCGCACACCACCATTTCTCCTCACTCAACATGGCCGGAAACAAGGAAGAGTCCGCCGGAATCCTCAACTCCAGCGACCCCACCTCCTCACCCAACAATAAAAACAAGAAAATCCTCCTAGCTCTCTTAACATCTCTACTCATAGTCGGCGCCGTGATCGGCATTGTCGCCGGAGTCAAGGCCTCCGGCAAGGACAAAGACTCATCCCCGTCAGCGTCCCACGCCATACTCAAATCCTCATGCAGCAGCACGCTGTACCCCGACCTATGCTTCTCCGCCGTCGCCTCGGCCCCGGCGGCCGCCAAGCTGACGAGCCAGAAGGACGTCATCGAGGCGTCACTAAACCTGACGACGAAGGCCGTCCAGCAGAACTATTTTAAGGTGGAGAAGCTGATCAAGACGAGGAAGGGCTTGACGAAGCGTGAGAAGTGTGCGCTCCATGATTGCTTGGAGACCATTGACGAGACTCTTGACGAGCTCCACGAGGCCTTGGAGGACTTGAATGAGTACCCGAACAAGAAGTCGCTGAACCAACACGCCGACGACCTCAAGACCTTAATGAGCGCCGCCATCACCAACCAGGAGACCTGCCTTGACGGCTTCTCTCACGACGATGCCGACAAGCACGTCCGCGATACCCTCCTCGCCGGCCAGGTTAAGATTATTCTAAGAATATAACTATGATTGGGTGTTCAACTATCAGTTTAAAATTTTAGTTGAGCTGATCCTCTAATATGATATCAGAGTTTGACACCTCACTGACTCGATTTCAAACCTCACTCTCTACAAAAAATATATATTTCTTCTCTATTTATCATATTTGTCCAAAATAGGTTAGCCCTTATCATTCTTCTGGACGGACTTATCTCCTCTTTTAAATAATTTACCACCAAACCCATAAATAAGCTTGTACGTGAGGACGTGTGTTAGAATATAACTGCAATTGGTCTTTAACTAACAATAACTTGGCTTTAATCATTTTTCACCCTGTTTCAAACCCCACTCTCTACAAAAAAATTTATTTCTTCTAATTTATCAATTTTGCCCAAAATGGGTCAGCCTTTATCATTTTTTTTTCAACGGATTCATCTCCTCTTCTAAATAATTTACCACCTAATCCATAAATGAGCTTGTCCGTGAGAAGCGTGTGTTAAAATATAACTATAATAGGGTCTTTAACTGATAATAACTTGACTTTAATCATTTTTCAGAAATGATAATGTTGCACTTTACATATTTTAAGTGTTTTGCAATTTTAGAGGCTTAGCAAATCAAATAATTACAAAAACTTACAAACAATATGCATTGTATGTATATTATCTGTGAATTATTATTTTCTGGCAAATGATATTTTGACCACTTTTTGTCTATAAATCCGCTATTCTTAACAAAAACCAGTTATGTAATAATAATGTTCATTGTTATTAAAAATAACTGTTGTATCTTTTATTACCAAAAAAAAACTGTTGTATCTTTTTACCTGATACATGTTTTATAATTTTGAACTCTTCTTTACATAGTTTTGCATGGATACCTTTTAAATTTTTATAAAATAAGAAAATAAAATCAAGCCGTTAATAGATTTAGAGACAAAAAAAATAGTTTAACATGTCATTGATAAAAAGAGAAAATTCACGGTTAATCTTTACTAAACATATAGTTTAATCATCTATCACATGGTTTTTACAATTTTGTACCCTAATATATTACAATTTAAAGTTAGAAAAATATAAATCTGATTAATTTAATGAGGTTTTAAAGTCTTTTGTTATTATAAATAAAAAGAGTTACGTTTTTATTTTTTTTAATCAGAGAGAAAGAAATGCATTAAAAAAAAGTGTGCGTTCTGACATAGAAACCACAACCACCAGAACAAAGTCCAACAAAAATCGACTAGAAGTTAAGTTTTTGTAATACGATTTCTTTTAACCATGAGTCTATATAGGTGCACGTGGAGCGCATGTGCAGCAACGCCCTGGCGATGATAAAGAACATGACGGACACCGACATACAAAACGAGCTGCTCCGCAACGGCCGGAAGCTGAAGCAGGAGGAGGTTATATCCACCGACGACGGCGGGTGGCCGACGTGGCTGTCGGCCGGAGACAGGAGGCTTCTGCAGTCGAGCTCCGTGACCCCCAACGTCGTGGTGGCGGCCGACGGGACCGGCAACTACAAGACGGTGTCGGCGGCGGTGGCGGCGGCTCCCGAGGACAGCGCCAAGAGGTTCGTGATAAGGATCAAAGCTGGGGTTTACAGAGAGAATGTTGATATCCCCAAGAAGAAGAAGAACATTATGTTCATCGGAGATGGAAGAAAGAACACCATCATCACCGCCACCCGCAACGTCGTCGACGGCGACACCACCTTCAACTCCGCCACCGTCGGTATGTTCCCTATTTAATCATTCCTATATTTCTATGTTTTAAATATCAAATATATTTATAATATAATTTTAAGAATAATTATAATAGTCAACGATCAATTATACATGTTTTATAAAATAAATTATCATTTTTAATGAATTATTTTTCGTTCACATATATGTTATTTTTAACCGAAATTAATTACATGATAATCAAATGATTTCGATTTTTTCAAAAGGATAGTTTTATTCTTTTACATTATGCGTGTCTGTAATTTGTAACCTTTTCAATATACAATTTTTACATTTTAAAATATTTATGTACATAATTTTGTAAGGATACGTATTTTTTACTAATCGCATACAAAAATTATGGTTGCGAACATATTTGTGAACTGAAAACAATTTGTTGATTTGTAAAACGAGCATACTCCATTGCAAGTTTTTATAATTATGTTTAAAATGTATTTGTTGAAAATTAAATATTTGTTGTTTTATATTGAATATTTAAATTAAGATCAACTTAAAACAATTTAGCTTACATCAGACCAACCTAAAAAATAATAATTTTTATTTATATAAGAAAATATTTTAATTTGGACAAGTCCAAAAGGCACATGGGTAAATTGGTTGGGGAGAGCTTTGATGGGTCTTAACTGGATATGGTTGGTCTAATTAGCAAGCTATGACACCTGGGTCGCATACCAGAATTATCGGTAGCAATAAATTATTAGATACGTACTTATTGGGTGGTTTCAGACAATTTATATAGGAGTTGTCGAAAATGCCACGTGGCGTGTTTGTGGTGTAAGCTTAGATGATAAGATTCACTACACATGACACGTTACGTGACAACCATGACGACACTTGTAGTTCCGTTCGTGCGTACTTCTGTTGTTCCTGTCGGCTCCTACTCTGATCTGCTACCTCGCACGTCCATATCACGTATCTATACGTCTTTGCTCCCATGATTGAACCAATCCAAATCCATTATATTCTTTCAAAAAAGATCCAAATAATTATTACAGTGATTATTCATATATTTTTTTGGTAAACTTTGATCACATATTCTTTTAGAGAAAATATTTAGTTTTCATATAAACACTCTAATCAAAAAATTCGTGAAAGGGAAATAATATGCAAATCAGGTATCGTTCAAATAGATTTTATAAACATAAAACACCACTTAGTTTTTAGTTATGATAATCATGTAATAATCAGTGTATACAAAATTTTGGTAAAATTTATTTACTTGCAAAAACGGATGGTTATTATATTTTATTTAGGAAAATTTGATAAAATATGTGTAGCCTAATTTTTTATGCTAATATAATCCAAAATTAAAATATATATATGTCTTATATATTTTTAGATAAAAATTACATATTTTTATTCAAAAAAATTCTTATTCTTACGCTTTAAACAAAAGATAAGTGAACAAGATCAGAAATAAAGGACAAGAATAAAAAAAAATTAGTTAAATAAGAGAAAGGTTATTTATGTCTCGAAAAATATGAAAAGACATATTTTTATACTTTTAAATTATATTAGCATAAGAAAAAAATTCATGTCATTATAGAGCATATCTTATCGAATTTCCCTTTATTTATTCATACAAATACAAGTAAAATTATCATTACATTTGCAGAGTTTATCTGGAAAAAAAAAACAGTCCACCTTATAAACAAAGGTGATAGAGTAACTTTCCTCAAAAGAAAAGTGATAAGAGTATTTTATTTTTCCATCAGATACAAAGTTCTTTAAGCTAGTATAATGCTTTGTTTCAATTTGATACTTATTTTTTTTCTTCAATATTTCAGTTAAAATCATATATGATTATTATCATTTTTGAAATAAAGTTTTTGAATTTAATGCTGAATAATATATTTCAGTTTAATACATAGAGTTTTGTTTCTCAAACCTCTACTCAAAGTATCAAATATATTATTAAAAACATTTGGACTAAAAATATATAATTATTTTAGCTTCTGATAAGATATTATTATTTTCTTCTCCAATTTGATATGATTAGTTGGATCAAGATATCAAAACCCTCTTCCAAATTAAGTTTTTTTTTATGTATCATTCTCATGATTAGTTTGTACCAGAACCTTCTTGGATGTTTCGTCCGTCCATCATGATCATCTTTATAGCTGTAAAGCTTAAGTTGTGGTGGGGTTGGTGTCCCTTATATTTCAAGCACATGTTTCTGCTTCATCACAATTAGATAAACACCAAAACTTAAGATAGACCTTCATTCAAAACTATGCCAAGGGTTTGTCCAAAAATGGGTCCGTTATGGTCCATTTTGGAGGACCCTTAATCTTATTTCAACTTAATCTCAAACAACTTTAATCTATTATTGCCATTTGATTCTCTAAGGTGGTACTAAGCACTATAGCTAATACTAGGATTAGCTCAAGTTAATGGATGGTGTCGACGACACCATCTAGGAGCTAGGAGGTGGGATTCGGGGATTCGTTTGGGTCTTTTTGTTAGTTTAGTGGTTTGTGGTTTCTTTTTCGAAACTCACGTCACTTTTAATGTATTATTTACTTTCTGATAAAAAAATGATTAGCTCAAGTTCTGGTCTTCTCCTTTCGATTTATCACCCTACATTTTGACCATATATATGAGGAATAATTATTCAAAAAATAATGTCAAGGAGTGGTGATCACATTTTGTAGCTTATAATAATATTGATATTGTAATTTGTTCAGTTGGGGAGTCTGATTAAACTTAAATTTGATGTATCCGGTTTGTGATAATTATTTAATGTTTTAATATTCTTCCAATCATGCAGCTGCGGTAGGTTCGGGATTCTTGGCTCGGGACATAACATTTCAAAACACCGCTGGTCCGTCTAAGCACCAGGCCGTGGCATTGCGGGTCGGGTCGGATCTCTCCGCTTTCTACCAATGTGACATGTTGGCCTACCAAGACACGCTCTACGTCCATTCCAACCGTCAATTCTATGTCAAGTGCCTCATCGCCGGTACCGTCGACTTCATCTTCGGCAACGCCGCCTCCGTCTTCCAAGACTGCGACATCCACGCCCGCAAACCCAACTCCGGCCAGAAGAACATGTTGACCGCCCAGGGTCGGACCGACCCGAACCAGAACACCGGCATCGTGATCCAGAAATGTCGGATCGGCGCCACCTCCGACCTCCAATCCGTCAGGACTAGCTTCCCGACGTACCTTGGCCGACCCTGGAAGGCCTATTCCCGAACGGTCATCATGCAATCCACGATTAGTGATGTCATCAACCCGGCCGGCTGGTTCCCGTGGGACGGGAGTTTCGCCCTCAACACACTCTACTACGGCGAGTACCAGAACACCGGCGCTGGCGCTGGCACCTCCGGGAGGGTGAAATGGAAGGGGTTTAAAGTCATCACAAGTGCGACTGAGGCGCAGGGCTTTACCGTCGGGAAGTTCATTGCCGGAAGCAGTTGGCTCGGTGCGACCGGCTTTCCTTTCTCGACCGGTCTATAGGAACCCGTAATATTTGTTTGTATTTTTTTGGTAATAAAATTGTCATCTAAAATAGTATTAATAATAAGTTGGAGTGTCACTATTTATATTTTTGTAGTATACAACAACTTGGTAGAAGGAACCTTATAACCTAGCTACTCTATTCTTGTGCCCTAATGAATTTTTCACCGTCCTAGTCTCCCTCCTCCATTCCACATAATTCTATGTCGCCCCCTCTAGGAATGAGCAATTGTCATGCCCTGCACCATCGTTGGTTCCCCCTCCTTGTCCGCCCACGGTATTCATAAAATCGGACCGTGGGAGGAAGCTCTTCAAAAGGGCTAACCATCTCTTGATCGTATTAGGATCCTATCGTACTTTAACCACCTAATTATCTCCAATCTAAGTGTAGGAAGGAACCAAACATTAAGGTTTATACATTCCTCTAACTTTCAGGATTTAATCTTATAGATATTACACTCGTGTCAGTCTAACTATATTCTAGTTTAGATTTAAACCCAAGCTATTTAATTCTAATTTCCTCTTATTAACCTCATTTCTCAATTGTTGGTTAACAAGATTAAATCATACATCACGTGATCAAGGTGGTAAAGCATTACGAGCGGAATTAAATAATCACTTTCCTAGGTACTAGTTTGACAAATGTATAACCGAACATGTTAAATCAATTCATCGCATCGTTCCTCTAGTCTTAGATAAAGATGGATTTAGTTCAAAACAATGGAATAAGAATATAAAGCAAGGATTGAAACAATGATACTCATATTAACTGATAAAAGTAATACAAATACTGAATATCAATCCAAACTACAAAAAACCTTCGATGTATTTCTCGTGTCTCTCTTTTGATGTTCTCCAAATCCTCTCTAATCTATCCCCAAGTGTGTTTTTCAGCAAAAAAAAACGTGATACTTGGTCTAAAGCCTTATTTTATTTATTTATATGGTGTTAAAACTAAGGGGAAATGACTTGAAAAACACTGGTATGCGCGTGTTCATGTGGTGCGTACGTCATGCGCCAGATTTATGACCCGCATGCTAGCCACATGTCATGCGACACTTCTCTGGTGCTAGCTGCCTGTAATGCTCGTCTTATGCACAAAATGCGCACTTCAGATGCTTGACATTCTTTCACAAAAGCTGTATATATCTGAATTTCCTTCGATCTGATATCTCACGGGGGAAAGATCAATCAGAATCCTAAACTCCTTTAGTTGATTTTTGCTACGTTTTGACTCTTTTTTGCTTCAATTTCTTAAATAACCATGAAGAGAGACCAGTTGCATAAATAAAGAAGAAAGTGCATCAAATCCTACCAACCTGGGACTAAAAATCTTTGAAATGGGGGATACAACATCTAGAAAAGATGCATTATACGTTCACATCAGGCCCCTGCTCCCATCTTCTCCACACCGCTTCCTCTACCAAACCGCTCTCCTCTGCTACCTTGGATGGAGTCTCTGGGCTTGGTGACTCTGTCATCTGTACCCCCACCCCCCACCCCCCCATCACGACCTTCGCATGAAGTCATCTGTCCTCGATGCACCCCACGCAAGCCCCTTTTTAGTGTCAACAAGGAATTCCCCCTCTGCGATGGCTCCTCTATTGTCTTGGTCCCTCCTCCTCCTCCCTCGACACAAGCACCTTTAATAAGGCATGCTCTGGTCGGGCTACCAACAGAACGGGGACACGAGTCTAGGTTCTCTACCCCCCCGAGGAGGCACTCACAAGAAGTTAGGATTATGGTAGGACTCCCGGCGATTTAACCATGCCCTTCCATCCCTCCCAAACTGGTCAAACCGCTAGATTCTGTCGGTCTGAAACTTGCCCTCCCATCCTTCCTCTCGAAGTGGCGGGGTCGAAGTTCGCAGACACTTGCTCGTATATGCTATCGGGGATGGACCACCCCTCCAGCCTCACCTCAAGCGCAATGATCGACTAGTTCACGGGACAGGGTCCCCTTTCCGCCGCGACTACGCCACCATGGTGTTGATGACTCGAACGGGGGAAGACCAGGGATAAAGTCACCGTCAACTACCCTTGAACTGGAACCATGCGATCGCTTGAGGTCCATCGTACGTCTTGCCTAAGCCGTCAGATGCAGTTGGGACGTCCAACCTAACCTGGGCAACCCGTCCTCTAGGGGAAACAGAGGAAAGTTTGGTGACTTCCACCGTCTTATCTAACTTGGGGGTAAGTAGGACTACAACCATTGGTTCTCCAAGCGAGTATCTAGGGTTTCTACCGAGGAACATGAGCTAATGGATGCCCTTCCTACATGAAACTATGGGAGGATGGGTTGGAAGAAATTCAGGCGAGCGTTGGAAAGCAATCATGTCGGGATCCATGAAGCTTTTTTGTAATGGGTTGTATTGGAGGACTGGCTCCCCACACCACACGCGTTTCCCAACAAGTTAGAGATCCACCTTGGAGGATCTACAAGTTTTCAGGTTATGATGGTGGGCTCAGATCGAGTCGAATATGGTCTAGCTATTTTTTGTTGTACGAGTCTTATTTTCTTGTTTTTTCAATCTTGTTTGGGATAGTCTTACCGTCATTAGGTCTAGATGCTTGAACTTTCAAAATCCATCTACGTCTCTTGATTGTTTTAGAGAGTTAGTAGTAGTTTATTTGGGTTAGTCTCACTATTATTTTCGGTGTCTCATTTCTTTTGCATCAATTAAAATTTGTCTCTTTACGTCCAAATTAAAATAATAATAACTTGAAGTGTACGTCATCGAATCGGTACTGGTTTTGGAGTTATTGTCAAGTGTGGATAAGATTGTGAAGCTAAAAGGAAAAAAGAAATAGACAAGTGGGTATGAGGGACTTTTCTTCTTCTATCCCAAAGTATCTATCACATACAATATTAATATTTCTTCCCAACCTATCTTAAGATATTTGTAGTATCATAATATCAATTTAAATCTTATCTAGAATAACCTACATACTTCTCTTTATTTATTCATTTTATTGCATAGTATCAAGTACACTGAAAAAAAATGAGATATTCTATTTCATTTCAGAATAATAGTTAAAAAAAACAGTGAATTATGCATTTTTAATGAAAACTAGTCAATTTTTGTTGTTTCTTAAAAAATAACAGTTTTGCCTTTTATTATTATGTATTTTTATAATTTGTTATATTTGGTATTTAAAATTCTTATGTATACATTATAAAAGAGATATTTTCAACTTTGTATGAATAAAAAAATTAACTTTACAAATGGGTTAGAAAGCACAAAATACTTAAGAGGATGTAACATATAAACGGACCGTATTTAAAAACATACGTCATTTGCAATAATTTTTACCATAATTCTTAATATATATTTTTTGAAGTTAAAACAGAATGTTTATCGTATATTATATATATTAATATGAAGATACACATACAATCTGTCCAACACAAAAACACACTTTACATACTCTATATTTGTTAGAGAGTAATATATTACAAATTTCATACCGAATAGCACGACTTGATACGTATATGCAATACAATAACGTATACACCACAACTACGAATATTATCCACCCAAATTCAAATTCAATATCTGTTAGATAAACCAAAGTTTGCTTGTTTAACTGGTCAAGCGCTTGAACTTGAGTTCATGAGACCCGGGTTCTAGTCCCAACAGCAGTACCTTAATCCCTATTTATGCATGTTTTTTTTTGCCCTCTTAGAGCATCCACAACCATCTCGCCGACTGCCGGCGAGATGGTTTAAAATATACTTTTTAATCATCTCACCAGCGAGCTCTGCAGTGGGTGGCGAGGAGCCGCTGGCGAGATGAAGAAAAAAGAAAGTATAAAACAAAAAAAAAATTGCAAATCAAACCCACAACTTCTCCTCGCCAGCGAGATCTGCCGGCGAGATCGTCAACGTCTCTCTATCTCGCCGGCGCCCTTCTCGCCTGCTCCTTGCCAGCTCCCCGCCTCCTCCTCGCCGGCGACTTCTCCTCGCCAGCGCCATCTCGCCCACGACTGTCGGTGCTCTTAGTGGGGGTCAAAATGTTTGGGTGTTACCTTACTTCTACACAAATAAAGTAGAGACCAAATAATCTTGATATACCTTATTTAGGGCATCCATGATGGAGTAGCCGGTTGCTGGCGGGAAGAATAAAAAATTATTTTTTGTTGGCTTATAACCAGCTCTCCTAGTCAGTAGCCTACCATGCTAGATGGTTAAAGTACTTATGGTAACCCTTTTTCTTCACATTTTTGTTCTCAGCCTACGGTGAGAAGAGACGTGGAGCTCCCCGTCAGCGACCTCCCCGCCAGCTCCCAGCCAGCTCCTCTCCGTCAATATCTCCTTGTCTGCGTCTCCACGCCAGCTCCGAACCCACCACTGTGGATGCCCTTAAAGATCAAAAAAAAATATCTGTCAGATAAAAAGTAAGACTCCCTCTCACCATCAATGATTTTTATGCATTTTTACGGATCAGATCAAAAGAAAATATTGGATTAAGAATTAATAGATTGGATTCCCTAATTTAGAGAATTAATGAGTAGATAATAAGGAACAATTAAAGAAGGTTTAGGTGAGACATTAGTGTCAAGTAGAGAGGTGTGTTGTATATAAGCACAAGCAGCACAGTAGTGGGTGGTCTTGGTGGTGTGGAGTAGAACCCAAATCGTCACCAAGCATTTATTACAATTCCATTTTGGGTTCAATCCAATCCAATCCAATCCATTCCGACCTGTTCATCGGACACATGAGCTTGTACATCAACAATCCTCTACCGATTTCATTTCGTGGGTCTCGATTAATTCAGTGACTGGTTCGATTTGTTGAAGAAGAAGAGGATTATGTTATGGGGAGCAGCTTGGTGAGTCCCATCAAAAAAATCAAAGCTTTGCCTTGCCCAATGTGTCCCCTGCCGCCGGAGGTGATGGTGGAGATCCTGGCGAGGCTTCCGGTGGAGTCTCTGCTCCGATTCAAGTGCGTCTGCAAGTCGTGGAAGGAGATTTTCGAGGGACCCAAGTTCGTCGCCAGGCATATGGTCCTCGCCGGAGGCGAGAACCCGACTTGCTTCGTGGTGGGCCGGCAGCGGTTCTCGAATTGCGCCGGCGAGAAGGCGAATTTCGTTTGCCTCCTCTCCGGCGACGACGAGGTCACCGATTTGGAATTCCCCTTCTCCTGCTGCAGATACGCTCCAGATCTCGTCATCTCCGGCCACTGCAACGGCGTGGTCTGCCTCCACCACCACGACCACGTCGTGCTCTGCAACCCGGCCACGAGGGAGTTCAAGCTCCTCCCGCCGTCGGCGATTCCCCACCCGGAGACCCGAAATGGGACCCGCGCGGTGGCCGGAACCAGGGGCGTCGGGTTCGGGTACGACCCGAACAGCGGCGAGTACAAAGTGGTTCGGGTCATCGGGTTCCACTCCGACCGCGACCCGCTCTCCGATCTCCTCCCACCGAGGGTCGAGGTCTACAACCTCGCCGCCGGGTCCTGGAGAGAAATCGAGAACGTCAAGCTCGCCGCCAAGATCCTCTACCACTCCTGCTCCGAGACCTACCTCCACGGAGTGTACTACTGGTGGGCGATCGAGTCGGAGAAGCGCGTGATCCTCACATTCGACATGGCACGCGAGGTGTTCGACAAAATGCCCCTTCCAGATTTAAACTACGACGATTACATCAATCTCGCGACTCTGAACGATTCGTTGGCCATAATCGTCCAGCCCAAGAGCGGGATCGAGAATTCGCTGGAGATTTGGGTGAGAGACGAACTGGGTCGGAGGTGGAAGAAGATGGCGAGGATCGGACCGGTTCCGGTCAAATTCGAGATTCCGATCACGTTCCGGCGAGACGACGAGTTGTTGCTGCAAGACGCCGACGGCCAGATGGTTTCTTATAATCCGACCACCGGAGCCGCCGTGAGGCTTCCTCTCCGCGGAAGCCTGTTTTCGTTTTTCGCTGCTGTTTGTGTCAAGAGCTTGGTTTCGATCAACTAACCTTTTTTTTTTAATATGCATATAAACTAGAAAAATAAATATTGGGTCTTTTTATTTTTATTTTTTATAATCAGCTTCTGTATTTTGTTTGTACTGAGAATATTAAATAAAAATTATGTAGATAAAAATACTGAAAATAATATAATAAAAAGCAATATATGAAGTAAGCCGACCCTAGGAAGAGAGCAAGGTATGATGGCTAGTGGCGGCGCGTGACGAGGACGACGCCGGCGGTGCTCTCGGCTGGAGTGCGGAGTGGTGCAGGACGAGAGAGGTACGCTCTGGATCTTTTGATTGGGTGATTTCTGTGTTTTTTCTGGGGTGGGGAGTTTCGTTCTAGTTTCTGGAACGTGATCTCTCGTGTGGAGTTACCCCGCACTTGGTGCTCCGGCGGCCGGCGTGGTTGGTAGTGGTAGAGCCCAGGGGAGGAGCGGGTATCTAGGTCTGGTCGGGTGCAGACAAGGCGGCGTAGCGTCGAGGAGTCCCAGTCTGCGTTTGGTGCGATCGACTGGGGGGTCTCTTGTGCAGCTGATCGGATCTGGTTGGGTGGTGAGGATCGGGGGTACGGACATCGCCTGAGATCGCGAAACTGTACCGGGGTAGTCCCAGTGTGTAGGGGAGGTCTGTGGTGTCAGTACAAGTGTATCCGGCGAGCGAAGCCGATATACTGGTTTGAGCAGCTAGGGAAGCAGGGCGGCACATGAAGTTTCTATCGTGGAACTGTCGGGGTTTGGGGAAATTGGCAACGGTGGAATACCTGAAAGTGGTAATCCGTCGCCGGAAACCTCATGTCATTTTCCTTAGCGAGACGATGGCCAGGAAAGGTGAGGTGAACTCTCTAAAGCTGAAGACGGGCTTTTCGGGGGGGGGGGGGGGGTGTGAGGTGCCAGAGGTGGGGCAGAAGGGGGGACTGATTCTCTTGTGGACGGCAGAGAAGTCAATTACGCCTTATCCTAGTGATGACAGATATATTGATGTGGAAATCAAGGGACCGGGTGGGGACTCCTTCCGGTTTACGGGGGTGTACGGAGAGGCGAACAGGGAACTACGGTGGCATACGTGGGAGATGATTCGCGCCCTGGGTGCAAGGTCGGGGGCCTCGCAGAGATGGCTCCTGATGGGGGACTTTAATGGTACCCTGAGGCAGAAGGAGAAGAGAGGTGGGCGCCGATATCCGGACCGCCTAGTTACTGGCTTTCGGGGTGCTATGCGGGATGTGGGAGTGCAAGATCTTCCGCTCCAGGGGTATGGCTTCACCTGGCACAGTGGGAGTGAGCCAGAGACAAGGATGGCAGTGCAGTTGGATAAAGCGCTGATTTCACCGGCTCTGCGAGCTATGTGGCCGGAGGCACATCTGGCCAACTTGGGAATCTCAACGTCTGACCATTTACCTATCCTAGTGGACTCGGATAGGCGCGTGGACCCGGTGGGGTCGCAGCACTTTTGGTTTGAGAACATTTGGGCGGAGGACCCGGAATGTGGTCACCTGATTCAGGCTAGGTGGGGGGCCCCGGGGGACAGGGATATTGGTCCAAAAATACGGGAGACGGGCTCTGAGTTAGAGGTCTGGGGTAAGGAGGTGTACAATGTGTTAGCCCGGAAGATAGCACGGTATGAGAAGGATATGCTGTGGTTGAATGGAAGGGATGATCGAACGAGTATCCGACGACGTCGGGCCCTGCAGAAACTTTATGTAAAGGCGCTGGAGCAGAAGGGCGAGTTCTGGCGACAACGGGCTAAGCAACACTGGCTTACAGATAGTGATCAGAACACGAAGTTCTTCCAAGCATTGGCGTCACAGCGGAAGAGTATCAGCAAGGTGTCCGAGCTGCGGGATGGGGATGGAAACGTCCTAACCTGGGAGTCGGGGTTGGGGGATCACATCTTGGATTTCTATAAGACGTTGTCTCGACGAACAAGGGGGGATGTGGTAAATTTCCCGAGGTTCCGTCAACAGCTGTCGGAAGCGCAAAACCGAGCATTGATGGGGGAAGTTACATCGGATGAGGTGCGGGAAGCGACTTTTTCTATGAGGCCTAATAAGTCATCGGGCCCGGATGGACTTAATCCTTTCTTTTACCAGAAGTACTGGGGAATGGTGGGAGAGGACGTGACTCGCTGGTTTCGTCAGATCTTTGCAGGGGAGGAAATTCCAAGGGAGCTGAATAAGACGACACTTGTCCTGATTCCGAAGGTAGAGTGCCCGATGTCCTTAAAGGATCTTCGACCTATAGCGCTATGTAACGTGGTGTTTAAAGTGGTCTCGAAGGTGGCTGCTAATACGCTTAAGAGGCTTTTGGATGACCTGATTTCGGAGTCCCAAGGGGCGTTTGTGCCTGGTCGCTCCATACAGGATAATATAATCCTGTCCTATGAAACATTACACTATCTCAAGAATAAGCGACAAGAGAAGGAGGGGTGGGTGGCGATGAAACTTGATATGAGTAAGGCGTATGATAGGGTGGAGTGGGGCTTTCTATGGGACATCATGAGGGGCTTTGGGTTCGGCGAAGAATGGATCTCTCTTGTTCACCGATGCACATACTCGGTGACTTATAATATTGTTGCAGGTAGACAACAGGCGGGGTTTGTTCAACCAGAGCGAGGTATTAGGCAAGGGGACCCGTTATCCCCCTATTTGTTCCTATTTTGTATGGAAGGTTTCTCCCGCCTACTCAAGAGTGCGGAAGGGGAAGGGGAGCTCCATGGGGTGAGCGTGGCTAACGGAGCGCCAACATTGACACACCTTTTCTTTGCTGATGATTGCTATGTCTACTGCAAGGCGACGCCGGAGGAGATGACGCGCGTGAGGAATCTACTCCGGATGTTTGAGGAGGCGTCTGGACAGGTAGTGAACCAGACTAAATCATCCCTGTTCTTTAGCCATAATACGCCGGGACATAGGCGGGAGGAAGGGGTGCAGATCATGGGGTTACCAGATCTGGACTCCCCATCCCCATATTTGGGTGTTCCGAACATGATGGGAAGGAATCAGAAGCAAGCCATGCAATACGTGTTGGATAGGGTCCTTCGACGGATCCAAAGATGGGACGGGAAGCTTCTAAACGGTGCTGGGAAGGAGGTATTAGTCAAGTCAGTCCTACAGGAAATTCCCACCTACACGATGAGTGTGATGAGAATACCTCAGGGGATACTGGACAAAATGAACGTGGCCCTGCCTCGGTTCTGGTGGAAGTCGGCTGGATCGGAGGGGAAATGGGTTATCTGGCAGTCCTGGACAAATATGTCGCGCCCAAAGGAGAAGGGAGGGTTGGGGTTCAAGAACCTGCATGATTTCAATTCCGCTTTACTGGGTAAGCAGCTGTGGAAGCTGGTGACAGAAGAAGACAGTTTAGTGGCTCGGGTACTGAAGGCTAAATACTACCCGAGATCCTCGATATTGGAAGCAGTCGGGAAACAGAATCAGAGCTATGTCTGGAAAAATATCCTGTCTGCCCAAGAGATGGTCAGGAGTGGGGCTCGGAGATCGATTGGGCCAGGAACGGGCACGTCAGTTTGTGATCATCCTTGGCTCACAGGGGTGGAAGCAAGGGTGCAGTCGTCGGGACCCGGCGTGGAGGAGAAACTGTGTCGGATCTGATGAGGCCGAATGAGAGGCGTTGGGATGCAGAGCGGATCGGTACTCTGTTCAATCAGGAGGATCAGAGGGCTATACTGGCGGTTCCGATAAGTAGAACGGCGGCGAGGGACTCCTGGTATTGGGCGGGGGACTACCTGGGGCAATATACGGTCAGGTCGGCATATGGTATGAGTCAAAAGGATCAGGCAACCTCCCAAGCCCAGCCAGAAATCTGGTCGGCTATTTGGAAGATGGAGGTAATGCCAAAGGTCAAATCCTTCCTATGGCGTACTTGCTCAGGCTGTTTGCAGGTGGCAGTTAACCTAAGGCGTAGGCATGTGGATATGGAAACAACCTGTCCGGTTTGCTCGGGGGCGGAGGAATAGTCTCTCCACCTTCTAGTTCAGTGCCCAGTGGCTGCAGAGTGTTGGGCGAAGTCGGGGTTAAAGCTACCTCAGGAGGCCCAGACGATGGTCGAATGGGTGCATGGGGTGCTAACCATAAACCCCCCAGCAAGTGGGGGTCTGATAGGATGTCTTCTGTGGGAAGTGTGGAAGGCGAGGAACAAAGTGGTTTGTGACAATGTAGCTCAACTTGCAGCCAGTATTTATCAAACATCATTCCACCTACAGACAGGGTGGATGGAAGCCAGGAAGCGGAAGCTACAGGCACAGACGACTCCCCGTCAGGCCAGGGTACAGGCTGCAGAAGTATGGGAACACCCCGGTCAGGGCGAGTGGGCCATTAACACAAATGGGGCCTTGTTTGCGGCGGCAGACAAGGTGGGAACAGGATGGATCTGTAGGGACGATATGGGTCATCTTCGGGATGCTCGGTCCACATCATTTCACGGAGCCCAAAACCCGGGACTAGTGGAAGCCTTTGCGATCCGGGAAGCATTAGCGTGGCTCCAGCAGTACCCTCGCCAGAGGGCAGTGGTTCGGAGCGACTGCAAGGTCATAGTGGATATGATCAGAAGAGTGGGGAATCTGTTCTCTCCTTTGGGAACGATCGTTACAGATTGTATTTCCCTTTTATCTACACTCGAGTGCGTGCAGCTCGAATTTGTAAAACGGACAGCGAACAAAGCAGCTCATTGGCTTGCCAGGGCGGCTTGTTCTAGCCCTGTCTGGAATTGGCAAGGGGGTCATGTCCCCGAACCTCTTCAAAATATCATATTTGCCGATCTCTAAATAAAATATCATATTATCTCAAAAAAAAAATAGGTAAAAGGATGAGATATTAGAAATTTGAGATTATTTCAGAAAATGTAAGGACGGTGGTTTCGTCGATTCAAGGGAAGAGAATTTTTTTTTTGAAAATAAAGGGAAGAGAATTGGAAAACTAAAGAAAAATAACCATATTTTTACCAAACGTTCTTTGAAATCCGTTACATATATGTCAAGAATTATTAGGAAACCTGTTTTAAATGGTTGACGATGAACACTTTGCTATGTTTACCGTCTCATGGATAAGTTATTTCACAATTTTGTCGTAGAATCGATCACTAATGTTAATACTGTTGAACGTGGTCACCATTTTTTTCTTAAAGAAAGAAACCCTTAATTGATTGGTAATGAGAATACAAAGAGAGGCGGGGACATCAGTCCCTATCCTATGAAGATCGGGTTCGGAACGATGCTTTTTAGCTAACTAGTAAACAACTCTATATTGGATTGGGTTGTGTTTAGTGTTCAAGTTTTTCTTTGAATGACATTTAAATAAGAGGAATACGGACAATTTCAGTATTTTTGATAAATACAAAGACCATATGGCTATCACATGTTTTTTTTTTCATCCAACGTAACAAAAATAAAAATAAACGTAAATCGTTATTTTTTTATAATAAACGAAAAGTATATACATGATTTGAAAGAGAAAATGTCATTACAATGCGCTTATAGTAACAAATATCGTTCGAAAGTATCTTCTTAAGGTTTTCTTACGAAATTAATACATTTCTTGTCGTCCCTCAAACAAAAATAATAATGTATCTACATAAATCCGAGGTCTCAAGTCTTTTTCTTCCTCATAGGCGGCTGATAACGGCTTCGACCTCTGCAGGAGTGTAGAGGTGATAAGTAGGAGAAACCTTGGCGATGTCAACGTTGTTGGGTGTGACCTGAGATCGATAGAATAAATGTCAAAATGGTTCAAACCGATTAGAATATTTTGCGTGATGTGGTGTGGGCAAGAGAATTGAATTAGATAAATTTCTCACCTTTTCTTCCATAACCTGCTTAAGAATAGACAACGCTATTGTCTCTGCTTCTTTCAATGAAAGATCCTGCAAAGAGATCCAGATCAGTTCGAGAAGCTATTTCAAGATGAGATTAATTTGAATCGAGCATTTCAAGAGAGAGAGACCTTGTTATACTGCTCTTGCAGAGAGCTGTCAGCGCCTTCAGAGCCCGAACCAATAGCTTTGGCATTGCACTGCCAAAAGGTCCCGGAAGGGTCTGTGTAATACCTGCACAACTATCTCCTTTTAGTATTGGGAAAAAGGTTATTTACATACCCACTTTTTGCTATCAAAAACACCCTCTAAAGGTGAGGGGTTAGCAGTAACACATTGTCACCTTTCGGACTAATATAAAATACTCTATTTACACATAACAGGTGATGGTTTTATCGAGAACGCATTGTCACCTTTCTCATTTATCAGTGTTTTTTTGGGGACAAAATGACTCAAATCCGAGTGTTTTTGGAAATAAACAAAAGGTGACCGTGGGTTACTGATAACGCCTCACCTTTATGGAGTGTATGCTAGAAACATGGGTTAATTGTCAAAAAGTGCACTGAAGTTTCGTCCACAAACGAAAACACACCTAATGTTTTGTCCACACTTATAGGGTGCACTAACGTTTTGTCCACCGACTTCCGATAGAAAAACGTAACAGGGATGTCCAGAATGAATGGTCTGGGCAGTTCTTCGCGGATTCAATAGATTTGTGGGCAATACATTATGCATCCTAAAGTTGCGTGGGAAATTCATAATGTATTCTATAGTTGTGTGGGCAATACTTTAGGGTAGCTTTGGACAATTAACCTGTAACTTTAGGTGTGTTTTCGTTTGTGGACAAAACTTTAGTGCACTTTTTGACAATTAACCCTAGAAACAAAGGTCATAGGGGAGGTGTAAATGAAGTTATAGTATTTAATGTTGAAAAGGAAACGGTAAAAACAAACTGAAAGGCAAAGCTAACTTGCAAACATGCAAAGAGAAATAGTATTGGTATCCAATGGAAACCTATAATGCAGTCCCACGAGAAATGTGCTAGGCTATCTTACACAGTTATTCAATTAGTCTCTACCTTAAGATGAATATGACCCATTCCTTTAAGAGTTCCCTACCCTACTCTATGTGGAATGCAAGAATTATAAGCATGTTCGGAAGATAAGCTATTGATAAATCTAGAGATTATCTGCTGAACAGACAGTCGTGATACCATAATAGTTGTCAATAGGTACATGTCTTTACGCAGAGGTGATTCGATGAGTTTATTTAGTTCAAACTTGCATAACAATGGTGCTATTCTCAATGCATTTGTGAACAAGATATCGAGAGATGTCCAGAAAGAATCGTAGGTATTTCTAAGATTTTTTAAAGATATAATTACTAAGTTTCATGTTCCCAATATAAGAAAAATGTCAAAATAATACAGCTACGATTCGAGTTATATTTATCCAATATTTACAAACAAGTCAAGTAAAATGGTACTTACAAGCTGGGCCCATTTTCATCATGTCCTGCAATGAGGAGAGATACTCCAAAGGGTCGAGACTAGATTGGGAAAAATAAAGAAGAGAGAAACAATATTAGGGAAACATGAATAAGAAACACAAATGAAAAGATATTGAAGGACGATCATACACAAGATTAAATATGCACTCAATCAAGCGAAAGTTTAAACATTAGTACATGTAAAACCAAATACTTGATTGCTTTTTTATCAATAAAGTGATTGTCTTCTGATAAAAATAAAATAAAGTGATTTATCTTTCTAAATAAATAGCAGTTTCAGATTATATAATACAGGGAGTATCATGCACTGGGCCAGCCCATTTTTAAAGAATGAACTAGCTTAAGACAATCTAAACACCCCATAATACTCCGGAAAATGTTCACTATAGAATCCACATATGTTCAGAGCTGACAGCGAGGAAAGAGAGGTTTTAGTATGAAGATATCTTGATACACTAAATGTCAACACAGCTAGTTTTCATTGGCTTGGCATATTTTAAATGAACGATAACTGATAAATACGAAAATTTGAAGTAGCAGTTAATATATAGAAAAAATTATTACCATAGACTCTTCATCACCTTCACCAAACCGTAGGGCAAGATCACAAAGAGCTTGGGTTGTGGACTCAACTGTCATGGGCTCGCCATACGAGAACCTGTGATTCTGAAACAAAATGATAGTAAATTGGTCATTCAGCTACACTTTTATTATCAAAGCATTACCATCACACAACATTCAATACCTGAGTTTCCACTCGAGCATGCTCAACAAGCGTACGAGCATCAGCAATCAATCCACTCATAGCACACCCTAAATGCTCATCGATTTCCATAATCTTTTCCACGCTGCTGGGTTCCTGGAAATGTGTATGAAGAAAAGCAATTATGAAGGAAAGTCACATTGTTCGTTGCATATCAATTATCAAGTAGTCACATACTTTATAGAAACTCAATCTCAATGAGTACTTGTTCAGAGCCTAAATCATGTGCCCCGAAACACAACAGTCAAGTTATCCCCAGCAGTGTATCAACCGAATACACTAACGCAAATGTAACAAGCATGAGAAAATTACTAAAGCTAAAAACAAACGGGTCATACCAGGAGTGGCGAAGTGATGCGTTTCTCGACCGCGAGCACAACACCTTCCTTGGTCTTCAACCCAATTGCTGTCGAACCCAACTGCAATTTCACCAAAATCAAACATTTTCATTGAAAATCAAAACCCAATTTCTCCTTGTTGAACTAAAATCCTAAGAACACATCAAATCCCCCCACAAAACTATACCTTGATGGCTTCAATGGCATATTCCACCTGAAACAATCTGCCTTCAGGAGAGAAGGTGTTGACACCTCTATCATACTCAGTCCTTCGCAATATCCCAAAAAACAAAATTAACAACTAAAGAAACAAAATCAACTAAATATTGGGTTCCACAACAACCAGAAAACCCTAGATTCAAAGGCGAAATGCAGCATACCTTGTGAGGAACATCTTCGATTAAATTGAGATTTTAGACACTGCAAAACACAATAAATCTCAATTCATGTCTCAATCCAGTAATTACTTCGAGACCAGAACAACTCTGCTATGAATTAGATAAATCACAAAAAAGAAAAAAAAACATCCAAATTGTTTTACAGAAACGAAGTTCTAAAATTGAAGCTACTGTGCTACAAAGATTACCTGAAAATGGCGATGAGTGCAAGAGAATCGTAACAGAGAAAAATGGAGAGCGAGCTTTGTAACGCTTTTGTAGAAGAGCCTTCTTGTTAAGCAAGTCAAGTATGAGACGAAGACGACGACTGTCAGCAACTTCGGGTTTGGGCCAACCCGTAATCATACGGGTCAAGTTTTCTCCTTTCATCTATAATGGACCGAGAAGTGGCCCATTAACAGTACCCATATTCAATGCCCAGTCCGTTTAGTGTTAAATGAAATGGGCCTGAGCCCAATGAACTTACTATTTGTTGATTCTGGTGACAATTGATTTGGGTCTTCTAAAACGTGTCAAAAACTAGTTTTAACTATTTTTAGCATAATATGGTAGTTTTATTGATAAAAATAACTAGTAACAACATGGAAATAGAAATATAGCAAAAATAGAAAACAAAAGGTGAGATGTAGTTTCGGATAATGTTGAAACGCTAACATGTATTTAATTTGCCAGACTATTCCAAGTAATAATGTAGGGGACGGTTCCTTATTCTCTCGACTATGTACAAAAATCACTTTGATTACTCTTCTTGCCTTGACTCGGGTAGACCTATGTTTCCTGAAACACACAATCCTTCGATGGAAACCTTTGGAGAAGGTAAAGATAATGTCAAGGAACAAAGGAGGTCCCCAAAAAGAAAGGAGACTTGGGATCAATAACTTTCAGATGCCGCTGAGACGGAGCGTATCTTCTCTATATAATCTTGTGAGGCCCAGATGGACTCATTGCGTCTAGTGAGACTGCTTTGTAGCCCTCGTTTCTTGCACTTCAAGACATGCCCCCATCACCATCCGGGGGGTTGGCGTGGCTCTCTTGCGTTGGCCCGAGTAAAGCCCAACACCGATCAGGCTAAAAGGATGGGCCATGAAGTCGGTTTGTGACCCCACCTGGTTGTGGCCCTCATTCCCTTTCTATGTCAGGGTTCAAGGATCGGTATCCGGCCCGGCCCCAAGGCACACCCGGGCATGAGAGTGCCCCACCCGACCATAAGGAACCGATGGACACTCGGGCAGTTGACCGCCAAACTGGTCATGCGGCTCATATCCGTCATGGATTCGACCATATGTCCACCTAGCCAGACACTCAAAAATAAATTATCCGATCGCGTGGATCCAGCCTTCGCTCGTAGGAAGTCAGGTCAGCAACGTGGAGTATCCCATGCACATAGTCGCGGAAGCGGAAGAAGTGTCACTAAACCCGGGCAACTGGCCGATCACCACGAGGACCCCACCTTTCCTCCGTATGGCTGAGCTCTCGACCCCCATCGATGCCCGTGCATCCGTACCCCACCCGGAGTTCGCACTCATTGATCGGTAGCCTTTCAACCCGCTCGGTTCCTAACGGGGCGGGGGCCGAACCGTGGTAGGTGAAATAGCACCAGGCCATCCCAGATCGGGCGAATCCACCCCTATCTACCAATAATTCTAGTTATCCAGTCAAAAACATGATCAAGCTCACATGACTCTCGAAGAACACACCAGCAACAGAGTTGCAGGCATGAGAGAGTATCTAGTAGCAAGATTCTGTAGCATGCCCTACCATAATTCTATATCCACCAGATAGATTATTGAGTTCAATTCTCAAGGACACAACACTAACTGACAAAGAGAAACAAACAAAACAATCACCTTTTTAGAGTTTTTCTTTTTTTTTTGGACAATTTACAAAGACAACTCTGATACAAGGTTTCCCCATAACAACACTCTTTGTCACTGTAAATTGCTTTAACCTTGCTTTGCTTACTTTCAGGAAACACAACACTCTTGTCTCTTTCCACTTTCTGCAGATTCTTCCACACTACTTCCATGGCTTTGCTTAGTTTCATTTCTCATCTTTCTTCAATTATGGTTCAAGGGTAACTTCATTAACACACAACACACTCACTCTGACCTTTGTTTATCAATAACACACCGTAAAGATCAGTGCGTATCAGTAACATCCTGTCACTTTTCGTTATCATCAAAAACACACTCGAAAATCGGGTTTCTGGGATGAAATCCGAGTTTTTTTTATGCAAAACCCATCTTTTGAGTGTTTTTTCTTTTATGATATGGAAAGGTGACAGTGTGTTATTGATATGTACTGATCCTTACAATGTGTTGTTGATGACGAAAGGTCAGGGTGGGTATGTGAATAATGTTTTTCCTATGGTTTATTGCAAGGGAAGCAACCACAGGACCTGTTGTGGAGGGAGAGCTTTGAGCTATGGCGGTTCATCATCTTCTGCACTTGCTCCTCGGCCTTATGAACCTGCTCGGCGTGCTGTTGTTGTGCTGATATTCTCCATTCCTCCGCCTTTCTTTGAACTGAAGCCATTCTCTTCATCAACTTCTCCTCTAGCTCTGATCTCATCTTCTGTATCTTCACCTGCACAATTGTGTCACATGATCAATCACAGAACCGATAACATTGTAAAGGGGTAATTCTTTTCCGAAACTTGTAGCTCTCTTCTTTGACAATTGCAAAAAAGTGCCCCCAACTTCGTCTTTTTGTTGCACTTTGTATAAATTTGTTTCAAAATGACGATTTTACCATTGGTAATTTAAACTTAAAAAATAATAACTAAAGGACAAATAATCCAAATGTTCATATCCATTAAATTTCTTCCTCTTTGTATTGATAAATTTATTTCAAGTGATATGAAAATTTGTTTTTTTTTGCTTTTTACTTGTTATTTTTAAAAATATAAATCATAAGGGGTAAAGCTGTCATTTTATACAAATTGCAACAAAAAGGCAAGTTGAGAATACTTTTTTCTTATTACTTTTTAAAATGTTAATCATAAGGGTAAATTCGTCATTTTTATACAAATTGCAACATAATGACAAGTTCAAGATACTTTTTTCTTATTATTTTTTAAAATCAAAATCATAAGGTGAAATCATCATTTTCTACAAATTGCAACAAAAAGGCAAGTTGAGAATACTTTTTTTTTACTTTTAAAAATCTAAATCATAAGGGCAATCGTCATTTTTTTTTATACAAATGACGCCAAACAGACAAGTGCAGGATACTTTTATCAAAGAAAAGGGTTATAAGTTGCAAAAAATGAATACCTCAGAATAAGTTTTTGTAATTATCGCTATTCTAGACTAGAACTCTTACTGAGTCTTTGGTCATTATTTAATCTAATGGGAACTAAAAACCACGCTTGGAACCATTACAGGCCATGCCAAATCCTTGTGAGCTAGTGAATGCTAGAGTTGGAACCATTACAGGCCATGCCAAATCCTTGTGAGCTAGTGAATGCTAGAGTTTCACATGGCATTGCAAGTAACGACAAAAGTATTGAATATAAAAATATGCACACGAAGACTTTATAGCTCACTTCTTTGTTAAAGTTTGAAGCATGCACACGAAGACACTCAAGCTGAGTATTGGGTGGCTCAAGGAAGATGAAGCCAATGACATGCCTGACAAAATGGTCCCCAATCTATGGTCAACAATATACAGCCATTTCATATCACTTGATCTCTATTTTCATGTGAAGTTTGGGGTAGTTATGTGAAAATAAACCATTGAAGTTAAAGTTTTTGAGTTATGGTACCTCTAGTTTTCTAGACTGTGCTTCAGCCTTTGCGTTTTGGAGGTTAACCCAAGCTTGGATTTTGGCTTCTTCTCTCTGATACCTGAACGAATCGATACTCAAAATGCTGAAGAACAAAAGAGTGATAAGAGTTCTCGTTTATGTTTTAAGTCAATTACCTGAGGCAGCGCTTGGTCTTTTCTTCTTCTTCCCAAGCTGCAGCTCTAGACTCCGAAACACTTCTCCTAAACCCATTACTCGATTCGAAATGCCTTAGACTCTTCGATATCTCTTCCTCCTCCTCTTCTTTTGAGCTCCAGTTCGATGCAACTGAATCGTACTGTGTTCCCAGCTGGAGCTTGGCTAAATGGCAAACCTCCATGGTGCTGTCTGAATCCACCATGGCCAGGAGGCCGGACCTGTTGGAAGGAGTGTTGTGACGTGCAGGCGATGAGCTCTTGAACGGCGTGTGGCACCTCGAGGTTGTGGAGCTTCCCAGTGGTGTCATCTCTGTCCCGATGTCTCTGTGATGAACATCATGAACCACTTCTGTGCTTGCGTTCTTCATGGCTTCCATGGCTGTTGGGTTTCTGAACACAAACCCTTCTTTGGATGGTTCTGAGAAGATGAAGTTTGGTTGTATTGGGTCTACATTGTCTGTAAACTTGTCTGCATTAGTGAATTTCAAATTAGAGGCCATCTTTGTTCAGGAACACCAATATCAATATTGCACAAAGGAAATGAGCTCAAAATGATTGAAATTGAACTTTTTGTGAAGGGAAAAGGTTATTTACATATCCACTTTGGCCATCCTATAAATCAAAAACACCAGGATTTACACAGAAAATGTGATGGTTTTGGCTTGGTTCAAGAGCACCCATATCAATCTTGCACAAAGATGAGCTCAAAATGATTGAAATTGAACTTTTTTATCAAATGGGTCATTAAAGATGAAGATCTTTACCTTGTAGAAGTACATCTGAGACCCCATTGAAAGATGATCTGGCTGTTGAGCCATGGTGGTCCACAGCTACAGGCCTAGCTGTGACCTTTTCCTGAGTGACCCTACACTTGTCTGCAAAAGCAAAGACCTCACTTCCCTTTGAAGGATCTGGTGAAGGCCTCCATGGATGGGCAGGAGAGTCATGGCAAGAGCTGCTTATGAGCCACTTCTCAGCATCATCCCATTTGGAAGGGAAGCTCTTCCTAGAGCCATTCCCAACACTGAAGCTGAACAATGGCCTCCCTGGTGTTGAAGGAGCTTCAGGTCTCTTCTGCACAACAGAGCTCACTCCCCTCCTCTGCACTGAAATTGTGCTGTTTGGTACAGGAAATGACTTGACAAACTCAGAGGTCTCCTTGAGATTGAGCTTGCAGAGAGGGTCATTGAAGGTGTCTGCAAAAGGGTCTCCATTGCTCTTCCTGTATAAGCTTGGAATGCCCTCCAATGGCGGTTCCTGAATCACAAAACACCCCAAAAAAACCACAAACCCATTACTCATTGAGGCAAAACATCAAACAGGCGGTGGGCAAGAGAGAATGAGAAGAAAGAGAAGGGAACCACCTTCAAAGCCACAAGACCATGATGAGAATCAAACCCAGAAGGAGGAGGGTTAAAGTGCTTGGGACTTGTGAGATCCATGGCTTTGAGGGTTGTGGAGGGGATGATTACATTCACTGACTTAGTGGGTGTGGAAAAGGAGCCATTTTTATCAATCTGCATCACTTTTTTTTCATGTATATGAACAAGACCAAGACCAGGAAGAAGAGGAATAAGATAGTGATGAGAAAGGGACTGAAACAACAGATGAACAGTGATGCATAATAAACTGAACAAGAGAAAAGCAACTGACCAAAGAGTCTCTCTCCCTTTCACTCTCTATCTACTTGGAGAATGTGGACTGAAATTCAAACCACCACACAGTGAAAATGAACAGTGAATCATTCACATTCACATGGGGGAAGATAAATTTACCATTACCAACCAACCAGATATGGCTTTTGGGTTAGCAAAGCTCTTCCTTCAAAAGACAACTAGATAGAGACTCCATTACTCCAACATTTCTGAGCTTTGGGAGCTGAAAAAGTTGGTCAAGAGGAGGAAAAAGGATTAGAAAATTGAGGGTTATATGATACAAAAATGAAGGGTTTGTATCAAAAACCATCATTGTTTATGGTTTGATGCTTTTAGGGAAGCTTCTTGTGATGCTATTGGGTTTGGTTTCTCTAGAGGGGCTATAATCACCACTGTTTTGTCCTGTTGCTCCAATGGAGTCATGCCCTATAGACTCTTCCATAGACCCAATAGTCCCAAAACCCATATGTGTTTCATTGTTTGGTAAAGCATTGGGCAATAGTATTGTGCTTGGCCTTGGTGAGAGTGTCAGTTTGCAACACCCGAGCCATGTTCAAGACTTCAATGTAATAGTTAGGGGTGGACAAAAAAATTTGAAATGAAAGAAAATGAGTAATCAAACCAAAACCGATGATTTTTTATCGAATCAAACATAATCGGTTAAAAACCGATCTCAAAATTGGAGAACCGATCGGTTTGAATAACATGAACTGGTTAATTAACCCAAATTAGTTGAACTGGACAGTCGTTGTTGACGTCCACATAATCCATAACATCGTTCGCACAAAGGAGGAAGAACATCGTCTGACCACTATACCTCGAAAGAAGAGAGACCAGCTCCGATAAGTAGGGACGCACACAAAAAATTGAAATGAAAAAAGAATCGGAGTAATCGAACCAAAACCGATGATTTTTTATCGAACCGGGCATAACCGGTTAAAACCGGTCCTCAAACTAAAGAATCAAATATCTTCAGTTCAGAGTTTGGTTCGAATGGCTCAAACCGATCAATTAACCAAAATTAATTGAACCGTACAGCTGTCCTGGACGTCCATCGAACCCATAACATCGTCTGCACGAAGGAGGAAGCACATTGTCCTATCACTCTACCTCGAAAGAAGAGAGACCAACTTCAATAAGTAGGGATGGACACACAAAATTGAAATGGAAAATAATCGGAGTAATCGAACCAAAACCGATGATTTTTTTTTATCGAACTTGGCATACTCGGTTAAGATCTGGTCTCTGAACTGAAGAACTGGGCATCTTCGGTTTAGAGTCTGGTTCGAATAACTCGAGCCGATTAATTAACCAAAATTAATCAAACCGAATAACCGTTGTAGACGTCCATCAAACCCATAACATCAACAGCACGAAGGAGGAAGAACACAATCTGACTCTCTACCTCGAAAGAAGAGAGACCAGTTCCGACTGCACGTTCCAGATACACCAATCACACGATCCAAATCCATCACCAAGCCTCCGCACACCGATTGGACCCACAACCCCGATGCACGAAAGAGGAAGAACAAAACGCAACACCGCGAAGAGAAAGAAGACCTTTAACGCCCATGCACCGTCCAACTCAAGGGATCCGAATAGGCTAAACCCATATCCTACCTTTGATTTTTTTTTTTTAATTTCTAGACGACAATAACAACATCATCTTCAAATAATTTATATAATTTTTAACACTGTTTCGACTACATGATACAAGTTTAAAACAACAACAACATAACATTCCCCTCAAATATTTCATGTCTAAAATCCAAAATGAAGACTAAGAAGAGAATTAAAAAAATTTACTCCAATTAGAAACTAGTAGAATCATCACAGTTAGCAAGAACAAGTAATATTATTCATCAGAAAAATGTTTATACATAGGAAAGTGAAAAGAACCCACCAACTAAACAATCAAAAATGCAAAACTTTGGCAACAGAGGAACCAACCATTTCCTATTATTACACAAAAAGCCTCACAAACCATTGCACTTTGCACCCCTCTTCTTTTTGTACCCAACACCAATCTGTACACAAAATCTATACAGTGCAAATACTATACAAAAGAATCAGAGACGCATATGAACAGAGAACAAATATCAATCAGCCGAGACACCGTTTTCATCATCAGGCTGTGGTTGAGCAGCCGGAGGAGACCATTGATCCGGGAGCATCAGGAAATAGGTAGACATTGCTTTCCTGAACCTCTTCTTGTATTGCTGAGGTGAGATCACCGTCGGGGACGCGTTCTTCGTCCCTCCGAGGATTCGCGACGCCTTCACCCATGTTTCGAGGTGTTTGTCCCATGTATATTGTCTCATGAAATCGATGATTCCTAGTACCAACTCGTGCTTCTCTTCGTCTACTCCAACCAGTAACGAGTAATCCATTACATCAACAGACTGCACAAGCGTATCCGTATAAGTAACTGTTATAACTCAATGCAATCAAAATAGTGAATAGGGTTAATTACGTCTTTTTCACGTAACTATGCCCAGGGTTAATTACCTTTTGTACCCCTTTTGAATTGGTAACAATCCTTTAGAACCCCAAAAGTTTCATAACGTTCGATAAGAGTCCTTATGTTTTGATAACACACTTTTAGTACCCCTTATGAGTTGGTCACAGATCATTTAACACCCTTTATGTATTGGTACAGAACAATTACATGCCTAATGAGTTGGTCACAGATCATCAAAATGGCGTAAACTTGACCAAAATTTTGTTCAATGCGTTACCAATACAAAAGGGGTACTAAAGGTGTGTTATTAATACATAAGGGGTACTAAAGTTAATTAAGCCAAATGTTGATTACAACTATCCAAACTTTAAGACAATTGCAAGTAGCTCTTTTTTGCCACCCTAATCTAAAAACATACCATTTTTCGTCTTTTTAATAGTTTTATCTTGGGATAATTACAAAAAAAGTAAGAGGTATTCACTTTTAATTGCAATTTGTAGCCTTCTTCTTTGATAATTGCAAAAATTGCCCTGAACTTGTTTTTTTTGTTGCACTTTATATAAATTTGTTTAAAATGACGATTTTACCCTTTTAAATGTACGTAAAATATCCAAAATTTCACAACCCTTAAATTTCTTGCTGTGTGTGTATGGTACAAAAAGAGCAAAAATTAAGTATATAGATTTTGGATTTTTTGTTTTTTACTTCTCATTGTTTAAATTAAAATTTTGAGGGTAAAATTATCATTTTGATACAAAGTGCAACAAAAATACAAGTTCAGGGCATTTTTTTGCCATTACAAAAAATTGCAAAAACTGAATGCCCCACGGTCCTTGTTTTTACGATAAATAAAAATATGGTATGCAACATTCATCTGCAATCAACCTTATAGGATATAGAAAGTTCAGACTTACAGCGAGGAAAGAAGTGTCGTTCCAAACAGCTCTCTCCAACAATCGCTTTGCCTTTTTCCCCACAAAAATCGGGGAAGTGGGCATCGCTTCGATCAAGTTCTGATCCAACAAAACCTTGTTGCTACCGCTAGAATCTGGATTATATCGAGATCGTGTAGATCCTTTGAGGTCATAAAGCCTTGTTAAGTTCCTTCCAAACAAGAGATTCTCCATCACCAAAACATCTATCCTAGATTCTTTCCCTCCTTTAAGATGCTTCAACGACACCTTCCAGCACAAAACCAAAATAAAATAACGAAGCGTTGGCAGAAAAAATTGGGACAATTGTAAAAAAGGACCCAGAGTTACCGTACACATAACAAGAAATTTAAGGGACGTGATATTTTGGAGTTTTTACCAGGAATTTTTTAAATTAAATTCACAAGGGTAAAATTGTCATTTTGAAACATATTTATACACTGCAACAAAAAAAACAAGTTCAGTGCACTTTTATTGCAATTAGCACAGAAGAGGGCTATAAATTGCGAAAAAGGAACCTGAGGCATTCATTTTTTTTGTAATTTGTAGCCATCTTCTTTGGTAATGGAAAAAAAAGTGTCTTGAACTTGTTTTTTTGTTGAGCTTCGTATCAAAATGACAATTTTAACCTTAAAGTTTAAATTTTAAAAATAACTAGTAAAAAACAAAAAATCCAAAATTTCACATCCTTAATCTTCCTTCTTTTTGACCGTACACAGCAGAAAATGTAATGGACATGACATTTTGGATTTTTTTAAATTGAAGGGTAAAATCGTCATTTTAAAACAAATTTATACAAAGTACAAAAAAAAGACATGTTCAGTGCACTTTTTTTGCAATCATAACATAAGAGGGCTATAATAAATTGCAAAAAGTAAATACCTCAGTCTACTTTATTGCAATTATCCCGACAAAAATTAGAATAACATAAGCAAACAGCATTCGATACCTGATAAATCCCGAGGATCTTTGCCAAGCAAGTTGGGCTTCTTGTGCTAATCGACTCTGACAAGTACTTGAAATACCCTGAGGCAAACTTTATAAACGATTCAAGCTCGGTCTTGGTGACTTGCTTGATGACAAACCGATCATCCAAGGTTTTAGCGAAGAAGACCTTGCTCTTGCCTCCCTGAGCTCCCCATTTCTTACATCGACTAAGAGACCTAACGAAATCCAACTCTGACGGGCAACATATCTTCCTCAAGGCCTCGAAACGCTTGGCATAGTAACAAGTCACACAATACTTCACCTTCCCCAACGGGCCATCGTCAGTGAAAGAGATTTTCGGGTGCATGGACTTTGTATTAGATATCGGGTCCATAGCCAATGGGCTACGCGACCCGGTCATAGACAAGATCCCGTCATCTGTAAGCCCAAAACTCCGGAAAGAATCAGCGAGCGACTCATCAACGGAGAGAAAGCTCGAAGAGTCGGTAAACGAAGCAAAAGATTCCCCGACATCTCTTACCCTTTCAACGTCATCGGAGAGCTGGACATGGTAGTCTTGCGACACCAATACGTAAGCAATGATACTCGTAGGTTCGTCGTTAAAGACAGGAATGACGGTATCGTTGACACCCATAGGGAGGAGCAGCCTAGCTCCCTCTTGGAGCTCAGATTTTCGAAAAGACGAAACGTACACGGGTTTGTACTCGCCTAGGGTATCGAGTTTCTGGGCACTCGCTAAAAAGTTCTTGTTCTTAAACGCCCGATAGAAGTTCAGGAATGGCATTCTCAACCAACCTACAGAGTTCTCAAGACTGTCCGATCTTGACATGGATCTCCTCCGATCCAACACGCGTTCGTCCGAATCTGATCCGTCCCCGATTTTGTTTTCACCGATCCAGGCGGCGTCAAGGGTGTCTGAGAGGTTTGGCATCATCGGGAAATGGCCCTCCGAAAGGGCTCTACGGACATTTACCTCTAACTCCATAGGCTTGTTGTTGTGACTGTTTGTGCCTGCTGATTGGACTCGGTCTTCTTTTTCATAGCTTGGCTCTACATTGTTGGGAGGAGAGGTTTTGTTGAGCATTGCTTCCACAAGAACTGAATCAGCTGAACATATTCTCTTGGCTGACTTAGAGAAATCATTTGTTTCAGCAACCTTTTCAATCGAAAGCGAGCAATTCAATCCGTCCTGGAAGCTATTGTTATCGGGACTCGCTATATAAATCAAGCGATGATCCCACATATACGATTGGAAAAGTAATTGCCTCCTAAGCCGATTTATTTCCAGAATGTCAACGTTGGGTATGCCCTTTTTCGCTTCCCTTTTCAAGGTTTTCAGAAGCGATTCCTAGAATGATTAAAGAGATTAATTATGAACTATCACACCAAACAACTACCTCATTAAAGACAAGAAACAAGGTGATTTCAAGGGATGATTGCAAAAAAGTATCCCAAGGTATTCACTTTTTGCAAGTTTTGTAGAGTTTTGTTCTTTGATAATTACAAAAATGTTCCATGAACTTACCTTTTTGTTGCACTCTATGTAAATTTGTTTCGAAATGACTATTTTACCCTTGGAAATTTAAAATTTTAAAATAATAATTGAAGAACAAAAAATCCAAAACTTCATATCCCATAAAATTCTCTCTTTGTACATTACAAAAGAGGAAGAAAATTGAGGATATGAAATTTTGGATTTTTTTTTGTTTTACTTGTTATTTCTTAAATATAAGTTGTAAGGGTAAAACCATCATTTTTTTTACAAATTGCAACAAGAAGAGGGCTACAAGTTGCAAAAGGTAAATACCTCAAGATAACTTTTTGTGATTATCCCTAATTTCAATATCTCAAGATATGAGGGGAAATAACAAATGGAATAATAGCAAAAACTTGCGGTGAACTATGTACGTTTTGCAAATGCTATCGGGGAACTATTTTATTTTTTTGCAAATGACACCCCCAACTATTTTCCGTCTGCAAATCTATTATCTTTAACAGAAAGTAGTCATTGACAGTCACATGATTTCAACCTTTTTGACATGACAGCTTTTCCCTTTATATTATACATGTTCTGCAAATTGCAACCCTCATGTATACGTGTTTTACCATTTGAAACCCTTACATATACACTTTTGTATGGTTACTTTCGACTTTTTGCAAAAAAAATTAACCCCGTCAGTAGATTTGTGGAAGGAAAACAGTCGTGGGATATCATCTGCTAAAAAAATAGTTCAACGATAGTATTTGCAAAATGCGTAGAGTTCACCGCAAGTTTCTACAATTATTCCAAAACCAATTTTCTTTCAAACTTTTGAAGTTTGTGTTCTAATTTCCTAACGCACATAAATGAAAGACTCACCTCAAACTCTACCTTCTCCTTTTGTAACATTCCTTTGAGCTCCGTAACTTGTCCAGCAACCGGTCTCTTTTCTGCAATTTGATCGAGAGCATTGAGTACTTCAGAAAATAGAAGCTCTGCCCGCCTAGCCACCTGTAATGATCAAGAGCGTTGAATCAATCATAAGCTCGATTCCGAATAGTTGTATGCAATCTAAACTAATCCGAGCTAATTACCTCATCAATTTCTCTTTGTACCCACTCCTGGCTCTGTGAACTAAAATGAAGCTTGAACGGTGGAAGGTACACAGAATTGACATCAATCGATGCATACCGAAAACAAGCAACCATGTTGCCGAATCTACAAAAGTCAATCGAGGTAGCTAAGAGAGGGCTAAAGACAATGCAAATACAATAATTGCAAAAAGCACCCTGAGGTATTCATTTTTTGCAACTTGTAACCTCTTCTTTGGTACTTGCAAAAAAAATACCATGAATTTGTCTTTTTATTACTATCTGTATAAAAATGATGATTTTACCCTTATAATTTATATTAAAAAAATAATAAGTAAAAAACAAAAATATCGTCCTTCTGAACCACATTTATACAAAGTGTAACAAATTGAGAAGCTCAGAGCAGTTTTTTGCAATTATCAAAGAAGAAGGCTACTTACAAAAGGTGAAGGGATCATTGCAAAAAAAAAAACGTTGATGCTTGCAAAAAAGTGCCATGAACTTGTCTTTTTGTTGAACTTTGTGTAAATTTGTTTCAAAATGACAATTTTACCCTTTTTAAAAATTGTAAGTAAAAACCAAAAAATCAAGAATTTTCATCACTCTTAATTTTCCTCGTCTTTGTACGCCCAAAAATAAGAAAATTAATAGAGGTGAAAATTCCAGATTTTACGTTCTTTACTCGTGATGTTTTAAATTTAAGTCATTCCGAAACAAATTTACACTAAGTGCAATAAAAAGACCAGTCCATGGCACTTATTTGCAATGATCAAAGAAGAGAGCTGCAGCTTGCAAAAAGTTAATATTTCAGAGTACTTTTTTGCAATTATCCCCACAATCATTGTATAAAGACGAAACGATACCCGTAGAAGCGAAGACAATCTCTGTGTAGAGAATGGCCACAGCTCGCCACCCTGCTCGCAGCTGCGTGGTTGGAGAAACTGAGCTCCAAGAACTTGCCTAACGATAAACCCCAAGCTGCATCGGACATCACAACTCTCCGAGTTGCTGGAGGGAAGCCATTGGTTCTTGGACACCGCAGGCACCTGTGCCACATCCAAATCTTCCCTTCCTTCTCTCCCGGTAAGAGGAACTCTGGAAGCTGCTTGACCGATATGGTGAGGGTACCTTGTCGATGAGTATAGCAACGAACATGCGCTTCTGATGGCATATCACAAGAAAGGCATCTGTAACTCTGACAAATAAAGAAAGTTTCCTCAGTTGTAGACAGTATCAAATAGACGAAAAAATGGTACTTTTAGATTAGGGTCTAGGGCATTTTCATCATTTTTGACGAAAAAGAGCTATGTGTAACTTTTTTGAAAGTTCAATAGCTGGATGTATAGGTTTCAACTTTCAAGTTGGGCATAGTTGTGTGCCAAAGACATTTAGTTCAAGGTAGATGTCCGTCACTCTGACAAATAATGAAAGCTTCCTCAGTCGTAGACAGTATTGAATAGCCTAAATAAGGTGGGCTTTTGAATTTGGCATCCATCACTGTGAGGCATTATACACACACCCTTAATCAAGTTTGTAACCACAATGTCACAAGACAACAACATTAGCATGCCACGGCTCACCCTTGAAAGCGCAATGTAAAAGGGGATGATTGCAAAAAAGTACCCTGAGGTATTCACTTTTTTTCAACTTGTAGCCCTCTTCTTTGATAATTGCAAAAAGTACCCCAAAAATGCCCTTGACTCTGATCTCAAAAGACTTCATAACTACCAAGATCATTTTGATTAGATGTAGATAACGGTTGAGTAGATGTAAAAACATTTCTCAAAAGACAAAACCATTAAAAAGACAAAAAAAAATGGTATTTTTTAGATTAGGGTCAAGGGCACTTGTGTAATTTTTTGAAAGTCCAGTAGCTGGATGTAAAAATTCAAAATTGGGGATACTTATGTGAAAAAAGACATATAGTTCAAGGTAGTTATCTTCAATCATCCCTAGGAGAACAGAATAAACAGCACAAAAGACGAAAAGCTTACCTGATCAAATAACTGGTCACGCAAAAACCTACCTAAAGGTTTATCAAAGTTTCCATAGTATTTTATCCGAAACAGATGGGCCCTCTCGCAGACAGTTCCCTTCCACACACACCGGGACGATACAGAAACCAAAATACTCTGATGGTCAGAAGGAACCGGCAAGAACTCTTCTATCGAAAGACCCGGTTCTTCAACAAGGCCTTTAGTCTCTTGACTTGGAACCGATACATGATCATTGTTCTTCCTATGAGTAGCCGCTCCATCTTCCCCAATCGACTCACTGAGATGATGACCATTGTACACAGCTTCACAACCGTTCGTCAGCGCAGAAGTTTCTGCCATCAAAGATTCTGTGGAAACTACTCCGTACTTCTCCTCAAATGGCTTAGGAGACGATACATCGTTACAATTAACTTCTTGAACACATTCACCTGAAGATGGAGCAGAAGGGAAATAACCGGTAGGATCAACGGGTTGTGTTGATTTATAGCTACTCTCGTTAGGAAAACAAGTTGATTCTGCCTTCTCCAGCTTATCAAGAAAAGAACCATTAATGGACGGGGCAAGGAATGGAGAAGGAAGCTGAGGTTCTTGAGGATTTTCAGGTGGACAGTTAGTAAAACCGGGAACTGTTGAGATTGACCTCCCTTTACTCGCCGGATCTGGAAGCGCTACAGTTATCGGAGAATTGATCGGGTGCTCAGGTAGAGAAGCTCCTTCATCAGCAAGAAATGATGTTTCCAAAGCCAAATGATAAGCAGCAAAAATCCCATACTGAACCACATGCTTCACTTTCTTCAGCTCGTCCCCATTAGCACCTCTAAGCACGATCTGAAACAAACATAAAAAAGGAACTATGTGAATGAATGGTAGCTTTAGTTATATTCAGCTACCTCTAAGTATATACCAGGGTAATTGCAAAAAAAAGTACCATGAGGTATTTGCTTTTTGCAACCTGTATCCCTCTTCTTTGATAATTGTAAAAAAGTACCCTGAACTTGTCTTTATGTTGCAATTTGTATAAAAAGACTATTTTTACCCTTACAATTTAGATTTAAACAATAATAAGTAAAAAAAACAAAAAATCTAAATTTTTAAGGGTAAATTCGCCATTTTGAAACAAAATTTATACAAAGTGCAGCAAAAAGACAAGCTCAGAGACCTTTTTTTTTGCCATTATCAAAAAAGAGGGCTACAAATTGCAAAAAAAAAGTGAATACTTCAGAGTACTTTTTTGCAATTATTCTTATATACTGTTCGCAACTAACTATCCTTAAGTTTTTAAGAAAACTGACAACCTCCTTCAGTTTTCTCGGTCTCGTTCCCCAATCCCATCAACTTTCGGGTGTGAAATGATGGAAATACCCTCATGTAAAAATAGAAATAAGGGTATTTTCGTCATTTCACAGCCAAAAGTTGACAGGATGGGGGTAAATTGAGACTAAAGAAACTCAAGAAGGGTGGCAGAAACTTTTTGAACTTAAGGGTAGCTGAGTGAGATTATCCCTCATATTAATCATGTATCAATTTGCATCACTTAACAGTACAGCCCAATGGCTTTGGACAGTCGTCAAAATACATCAATGTCTTCACCATCTTTTTGCCGCCCTGCCCGGCAGAACCATGCTCTTCCAAGAGCTTCTCCACATGAAATGTCTCACAGTAGCCCAACCTCTGTGATGTGAGATGATCTATCGAAGGAACTATTTGAGAACCCGAGCAGCGAGCTATACGCTCTAAAAGCGGCTTCTTCATATTGAGAACGAGTGATATGTTTTTTGCAAGAAGGTACTCTTGTGCAAATCGAGAAACTGATTTTTCCACCAAAAGGACATCGGGTTGGTGTGCATCAATCTTTGCTACTGCCATTTTTAAATGGTCCATTTCCTGGACAAGAATGTAATAAGTCCAATGAGCCGAAACATTCAGGAAACATATATGTATATATAGGAATACAATCCGTTGTAAACCCTTGTTAACTGTAAACCAATATGGGCCATTAGATAAAGTATAATAGATGGGCCATTAGATAAAGTATAATAGATGGTCCAGAATTAAAAAGAAAAATCCTTAAATGGCATGAATTGTAAATATGAAGAACTTTGAATTTATTTTTATTATTGGAAAAAAACTAAAAAACAAGGGCTGTTGGATCAACTTGATTTAATGGCCCAGATTGGTTTACAGTTAAAATATAAGGTTGGTTTACAACGAATAGTACCCCTATAAATATGAGTGTGTGTGTTCCAGTAAATAAAGAAAAAGTATATAACTACAACCTGCTGCAAGAGAGTAGCAAAACTCGATAAGAGATTCGTAACTCGCTGATATTCAAGAGCTCCTCCGAGAATCAGTATACGAGGTTTCACAATTTTTGATGTCATACGTCGATGAGCTACATTTTTCTTACAAACTACTCCCTTAACCACCATGCTAGAAGAAAGGCAATCAAAACACTAGAATAAGCTAGGAAAACAACTGCAACTTAATGAACAAATAAAATAATAGGTTAAATGGCAATAATGGTTACTATAAAAAGAGCATGACATTGGAAATATGTTGCAGTAGTCACAAAGGTAGTACATGCAATTCCAAAATGGTGAAATCATCACATATGTCCCATTTGATTGTGTTTGCATCTCATCAAATAAGATGTGTATCTTTTGCAACAAGGACATGATAAAAAAATAAAATAAATAAAAACTTCTTCTCAAATAGAATATATAAACAAGAATCAGAAATAGATACATTCATTTTTCATATAATAAAATTTAGAATTAATCTCACAATCAAGGTTGTAAAAAATGCTAGGAGCTAGTTGGGCGGTGAGGGCCACTAGGCGCTAGTCAGGGATTAATCGGATTTTTTGTTTCTATTTTTTAATTACCAATAAATATATTACATAGATACTATCAAAATATGAGTTATATTATATAAAAACTTATAATAATAAATATTAAAGATGTAAGTATTTATTATCTATGATTATTAGTTTTATAATTAACTTTAGAAATAAAAATTAAATATATTTAAGATATATGTTAACAATAAATTTCAAGAGTTGCAGTATCATTACCATCAGTAAGAAATATGTGTGTGAATTAAATGACTGAAACTTACCTCTCACATCTATGTCCAGAAGCTACACACTGTACTTTGACATACCCGCCCGGGTCCATCCCCCCGCTTTTACTTGTGTCCGGCTTCAAAAGAGTAACGGCCTCCCAGGACAGGGCCGAGATTATCTCCAACCAACTCTCTTTATCATCATCTTCACCCTCGGAAAGGTTCTCAACTTTCAATAAATTAGACACCAACGCCCTAAAATGCCCATCAACAACATTCTTCATAGCTATCTTGTGCCCTTCATTTACCCTCTCCTTCGGCCCTTGTTCTCCACTTCCGTAATTGTTGCTTGACTGGCGACAATATCCCCACTCTCCTCCCATCCCATCGCCATCATCATCCTCAAGCAAAAGAGATTCCCTCTCATCTTCTTCATCCTCCGGTTCAGGAGGGAGCCAGAGAAGCCCGTTGTTTTCAAAATCCACAGGCTCGATGTCAATATCCGCCGCCACAAATATCGACGAAGGTGTTTCACATTCATAAGCATTATCAAGTTCGTCTTTCTTCCCAAGCTGCGGGATGTCTTCTAGAATCCTCGAGTTGAAACTATTGTTTTCTAGAATCCTCGAGTTGAAACTATTGTTTTCTAGAATCCTCGAGTTGAAACTATTGTTTTCCAGAATCCTCGAATTGAAACTATTGTTTTCCAGAATCCTAGAGTTGAAGCTATTGCTTTCCAGAATCCTCGAGTTGAAGCTATTGTTTTCTAGAATCCTCGAGTTGAAACTATTGTTTTCTAGAATCCTCGAGTTGAAACTATTGTAAGGCAGAGAGTAGGAAAGACTTTTCGACTCATTATTTTCTCCATGTTGGTGCTCCTTTTCCGAGCTAAAATCATATCCCATCTCATCAAATTCGGTTTGACAGTAGAAGTCGCTCACTCGGGGGAAATGTGGTGTCCCGGCATATAAACTGTACTCATCATCTTCATCGTCGCTTCTGATGGCAAACAAAGAGGGAGCAATGAGTAAGAAGTGATACCATTGCACTTGTGTGCATCAATTATCAAGGAATAATGAAAAAAAGTACCCTAAGGTATTCACTTTTTGCAATTTGTAGCATTCTGTGATAATTGCAAAAAAAGTACCTAGAACTTGTCTTTATGTTGCAATTTGCATAAAAATGATGATTTTACCCTAACAATTTAGATTTAAAACATAGTAAGTAAAAAACAAAACAAAAATCCTCCCTTGATTTTCTCCCTCTTTGTATAGTAAGAAATTTAAGAGATATTAAAATTTGGAATTTTTGTTCTTTAATTATTATTTTTAAAATTTAAATTCTAATGGTAAAATCGTCATACTGAAACAAAATTACACAAAGCGCAACAAAAAGACAAGTTCAGGACATTTTTCTACAATTACCAAAGATGAGGGCTACAAATTGCAAATGGTGGATACCTTGATGTAGTTTCTTGCAATTATCCCAACTATCAATGTCACTAAGTTGATGCCCTAATTTGCCTCCTATTCTTAGACTGGATCAAATGGGAACTACTTCTATGCATCAATTATCAATGTCAATCAAACAAGCTCATCTGGGGATAAATTAATCTCTTCACATTAATATACTAAGAGTTAATTCATATGAAACTAGGGATAATTGCAAAAAAAAACGGTGAATTATGTGTGTCTATGTTTCTTTTGCAAATGACATCCCCTAACTATTTTCCGTCTGCAAATCCGTTATCTTTAACATAAATTAGTCATGTGACAGTCAAGTGACTTCATTTTTTTTGAAATGACAGTTTTGCAAAACGCGCATAGTTCACCGCAAGTCTTGCAAATAATCCCTATGAAACTATGACCAATCCTAATGTAAATTAAAAATCAAGTGAATTGCAATATAAGAGGAAAGCATATACCTGTTCAAAGAAAATAGATACGGGTCTCGAGATGGATCTTCTACGCCTTGGACGATATCATTGCTCCTCGGTTCCACCACACCTTGTATATCCGGGTTTGTTCCCATGACAAACGAAGATCCGTGCAAGCAAATGCCCGAACCTTGTTGAAGCTGTTGATAGGACAAAGTGGAGCCAAAGGTAAAGCTACTACAATCAACAATGCCACTAGACTTGGTGCTAGCCAAGCTAGTCGGCGAGGCTGCAACAGCGAGGTCCTTGTTGGCAACCTGGAGCCCATTGTTGAGAGTGACAATGCCCTGCTGCCACTGCTTGAAACAATAATTACAAACCCGGATCCTAGGCCATTCTTCCCGTGGAACACTGTCACCGGGTGAAACGGGAACCGAGTTTGACGTGCACTTGCCACAGAAGATCCGGCCGCATAACCGGCAATGGTGTCTTCTGTTGAATAACGTGAACGGGGAATCACAATCATAGCATACCCTGCAACTCTGGTCAGGCATCCAAAAGTCCCTCGACACAGTGGCTGGCTCGGAGTGCCAAACCGTCCATGATTTCACAAGGGAGACGAGGTTACATAGTTTCTCTTTGGGGGTATCCATTCGAAAAGAATCCTCTCACCCCCACTCATCTTGAGGTGCTCATCTGCTACTTTGAATCCAAAGACCTAGATGGCTAATTCTAATGATTTCACTCAGAAAAACAAGCATCATCCCCAATAAAACCAAGAATGAAGCTCTAAACATTCCAAACCCTTTGAAGAAACAAGTTCATATCAAGACCTAGATGGCTAATTCTAATGATTTCACTCAAAAAATCAAGCAAAATCCTCAATAAATAAAAAAACAGAAATGAAGCTCTAAATTCCAAACCCTTTTGAAGAAACAAGTTCAATTCATCAACACCCATAAGATATCAACGTCATTGCTCCTATTTTCTGAGGCAAAATCGATCCGAATCCTGAAAATACTAATCAACATTGAGCCACAATGTCATGACATAATAAAAACCCACATTGACCCTCGATTCAAAACGCCCAAAACCTCATATTCAAACACAACCATCACCAGCTACTCGCAATGCGATTCAAAACCCATTTCAATACTCCGAAACCCACCAAAAATTTCTCGCCAAAATTACACACCATCCAATTTTTTATGCCTTTTCTTTCTCCAACAACAAATGAAGAGCATCGAAAACTACCTCCGAGAGCCAGTCCACGATACTGCAACACAATTGGGGCAACGAACGGTTCTCGCGGCCATGCGAGCTTGAAACGGCGAGATCGGGGAAGATGGTTCCGTACCCAGAAAGCGGCTCCGAATCAAATGACCAAATCACCGATCATTCGACGACGACGGTCATCGACCCCTTATCCAGAAAAATGAATTTCCCTCCAATTCATTGGTAGTCGAAAATCAATCGATATGGGTCGATAACGATCGTTTGTTTTTGCTCTGATTTTTTTTTTCTCACCTTCAATTTGTTTTCAGAGGAAACATCATCATGAGCTCAACGAGTAATTTGGAATAAGGCCCACGATCATGTTGTAACTCGATAATTGAATCCGTAGATCCATTGAATCATGGTATTCACATTCTTTGTGTCACCTTGAAATGAGACTTAGAGGAGATAGAGTGATAGATTTTAATAAATATATTATTAATTTAATAGTTTATGTAAATAAGATAAAAATAATTATTAACAGTAAATGATGTACATAAATAAAAATTAATTAGTTTTTTTTAATATGTTTTAAATGGACTCGTTTATCTCTCTTGCCTCTTGAGAGCTCTTTTCTAACCCTAGCCACCCTAGATATAGTGTTCTCTTTTGCCCCCACCGCTTATTTGTCCTATGTCGTGGTTCCTCCGGTCGTTACTACCGTCCCAACCGGTGATGCCCTTCTGCTACCGTCATGTCCCTCGCAGACCGTTTCCCGGTGCTGGGGATAGGAGTCGTCGACGGAGAAAAGTCAAACCCTCGGTTTTGGTTTTGTCTCAATTGCTCGCAATATATAATAGATTGTTCATGATCACAGACGCTAGGTTCTAAATTATAGTTTGGGATCCTTGTAGGTGTATTAGCGTTTTTGGACTTGTAGAAAAATTTTACTTTGTATCGTAGAAAAGAAGAAAACAAAGAAACACAATAACCAACACAAAAGCTAGGGAGCTTTCGATGCCAATTCTTCTTAAACTCATAGCTTTCGTTGTGGGGAGTTCTGGTATTGTCGGCTCATCGTCTTGATTCGTCAGGGTAACCCAACCTGGGGGTGTCGTGGAACGATCCCACCCCCGGATCCCAAACCCACTAGCCAGATAACTCCAATGCCTTCTTCAATTATCGCCAACTGGTGGACGCCGCATGAAAGATGATGACAATAGGAAAAGACGAGACTCATATATGACGTTCATCAAAGACGTGATGCCCAAAATCTAACCCTAAACGGATGTCCTTGGCTCTCACTAGCCCTAAACTCTCACCATGCAGAAGACGTACTCGGTGACGTCGTAGGTTGGGAAATCATCCATGAAAAGGAGAGAGCCAGTGTCAGCTGATAAAAACTGTTAATACAGATGGTTTAATTCACAAGTTTGGGAATTTAGGAATTAATTAGTTACACTTCATACTTGTCTTCATCTCTGGTTCCTAGTCCATAGTAGACATTCTCTTGGCTCGACCATCCGCCCCGTGAGGCCCTTCCCCATAGTGCAAAGTCTCGTGACCCCCACAATAGCTCCTTTTATTGGAGGTCATCACGTCAGATTACTATCCGTCGAGTTCCCATTCCACGAACCCGCCCAACAACCCCAAGATCCCTAAATACGGACCCCAAGGGATAGTCAATTTGGCACTAGTTCGTCTGAATTGCACCCAAACCCACAGTCGCACCTTGTCGTCGTGGTTTGGTGTTGCAAGACCCTCTACCATCTGTCGCCACCTCTCATAAACATACCTACCAACAAGACCAAATCCAAAGTCCTATGTAACCAACCCAGAGCCTTTCAAACTCTTTACGGAAAATTTCAATATAATGCCCCGCCCAACATTTATTTGCAAAATAATCCTCCGGCATAATTGTTTTGCAATATAATACTCTACCAAACATTTATTTGTAAGATAATACCATGTCATAATTTTTTTGCAATATAATACCCTACCAAACATTTAACCACAGTTTGGTACCTAACCGTTAACTTTCTGATATTTTTCCATCCAAAGAATGTAAAAAGTCCAAAATATCCCTCACCATGAAATGTCAAAATTGCCCTTCATTCATCTTCAAATTTTTAGTCTTTTATATATTTGGTTTTGTATAGTAGATTTTGAAAATTTGAAGATGAATGAAGGAAAATTTTGACACTTCATGATGAGGGGTATTTTATCGATATATAAATAGTAATTAGGGCATTGAGTGGGGAGGGGGGTCACCAAGTTCAGAGGAGAAAAACACTTGTTTATAGCTAAGAAGGAGATATAGGGATCGAGAGAAAAATCCAGATTCAACATTCTATTTTCTTCATTGTTTTCATCATATTTGGTATTTGTATCACATTTATCACTTATTATGGTTATTGTTGATTTGACATTAGTTTTGTGTTCTCTTTTCAATTTCATGAACTAAACTCCATTGATCTAGGAATAAGGGAACGATATGATGAACTAATTTAGCGTGTTTTGGTTTTACACTCGTCAAACTAGTATCTAGTATATTGTTTATCTAATTTCGTTCGTAATGCTTTGTCTCCTTGATCACGTGATATATGATTTAATCATGTTAGCCAACAATTGAGAAATGAGGTTAATAGGAGGAAATAGTAATTAGATAATTCGAGTTTAAATCTATAGTAGAATATAGTTAGACTGACACGAGGCAGTGGCTATAGTTTTAAAACCCGGAAGTAGAAGAATTCATAAACATTAATGCTTGATACCTTTTTACGCCTAGATTAGAGATAATTAGGTGGTCAGAGTAATGCGATCGAGAGATGGTTAGGACTAGTGAAAGAGAATTATCTTTGCCCTTATAATAATATTAGTTGCAAATGTAACCGGATTCCGACAAGTTGTTCATCGTATTCAAACCCTGCTAATGTCCTAGATCGCCTTAAATATCTGATTTACAAACCACTTGTGACATTATGTTTTTATTCTCAGTTCAATTACATCCCTTTACAATTGCATTGAATCGTTATTTTCAAAACAAACCAATCATCATTTGAGAAGTAGCTTACCTTGAATAACAGATTAACTAATTAAAGTGCTTATCTAACTGCTCCCTTGGGTACGATAACTCGATCTAAACTCTAAATACTACTTAACGACCGGTACATATTTCGTGCCATTCTGAGAGTAATATTCATAATTTTCACACAAGATTCAGTGAATCATACCCACAAACCAAAGAAGTTGTTGAAATTGTAACACCCAATTCTACTCTACACATTTAACATACACTTTTTGTATGTTACATCAAAAAACGAAAATATGTGCGAATGAGTATGGTTTTCTTGAACTAGATCAGCCCAAGAACCTAAGGTTCGTAATTTTATTAAGAGGATTCGCTTAATAAGGATTCGAAACTCGAGTTTGACGAAAGACGTGTAAATCGGAGCATAAGTTAACAATGTACGAGCAGAACTCGAGAACTAGATTTGATTCCATCGAAAGTAATTTTCGATATGAGAAGCATGTAGGAGATAATGATTTTGGTGGACCCAACAACGACAACATAGAGGGAGGAGAGAGCCGGAAGTTGAAGTTTTGATGTTTGTCAAAACGTGGAGGATAGTCTTTCGACGAATCCAATCTACACGAAAAGCACACGTTGATTAATGGATGAGCTCTAGATTAGCACGAGTAATGTCAGTCTTCGGGAAAATTCATGGAGCAAGACTTGGATGGTGAGGGAGAGCATCTTCCCTGGTTCATCGACGACAAGCGAGACTCGAACGATGCTTGCCCAAATGTGGTGGGGGGTTGGAAATCAGATTGAAATATCCCTTCAATTACTATTTTATAATCCTAATTTAATCATCATAATTTTCAAATATTGGAAACTTAATGACTTAGATAAAATAGGGTGAATAGGTTTTGGTTCAACGCGCCCCACACGCTCTCTAGGTCACTCGTCTTCTAGTTTCTTATCTGTGATTATCTTTGTCATCGACGATCAACAGACCTTGGAATGGACAATCGGTAAGGCTTACATAGAGGGCAGCAGGGCGGTTGAGATCCTCAGTCGTCTTGTCCCAAGAAGTGGCGAAAGAGAGAGCCCGGGCTCATGAGAAGGAGTTGGCTTGGGAGGTTTGGGGTAGGGATTTGGAGATTGGAGATCATATTGGGACACAAAGACAGGATAAGGAGAAAGGTATTTTGGGGGAAGAGAAAAGATATGAAGGTCAGTCACCAAAAGGGGATTTTGGTTGGATATCTCCAAATCAAAAACTCCACCCTTCAAAGATTTTCATCCTCAATCTACTAGAAGGGATGAACGAGAAAGGGATTTGCACCCTATTCATAATTGGAGGGGAAACCGAGGACATGAAGCTTCCAGCAAATTCGATTGGGCGTGGACATTATTTTGGCCTCGTACGTTTCAATTTGGGGACGAACTTGTAGAGGATCATAAATATGTTTCATGGGTCCAAGGTCGGGGGACACACCCTTTGTGTAGCGCAATCATGGGAAAGAAAGAGTTTATGCTAGATGGGGACTTTGATCTTCGTTATACTCTGAACATCAGACGTGAGAATGTTAACCTATATTATACCATTGGGAAAGTGATAGCCTTAAAGAAAGAGGTGGTAATGGACAAGGTTAGGATGAGAGGATGGTTGGGCGTGGTAAGGATTTTTGCATCAGTGTAGTTGATTTAGGAAGAAATAAACCGGGGTGGAGTAAGCGATTTAGTAATCAGGGACCTTGGAAATTGAGTTGTGGTGGTATCCGTGTATGATGGGAAGGTGGAGAAGAATATGTTGGAGTCGATGTGGAACTGATTGTTATCTTGGATGATAATGGGTATCAGAAAAGGTAATGTGTTGCAGGAGGAAGTTGTTTTTAGATGGTGTCAAGTGAAAGGGATTCCAACACATTGTTGGAGCGAGAGGAGTATATCTTGGATAGTTCAATATGTCGACTCACTAGTACTGGTACATCCGTCTTCGTGTTTGGGGCTTTGTAATGCACGAAGTTTCTTGCTTGATCTAAATGGCTATGGACAAGAGTCGACTCCAACATATACTCATGGAAGTTGAAGGTGAACGCTTCACAATAGAGATCGAAGTGGTGGAGGCAAGTGTTGTTCCTACTGTGGGGTTCACGAGTGGGGGAGCTGCTAGCTTTCCTGAATCAGTGAGCTCTTCGACAGTGGGGGAGAGAGAGTTGTCGAAGGCAAATATTCCGGTACTACGAGGAGAGGAGGAGACATAAGTGAGGTAAAGGGTTTGGTGGGGAGTTCGTTTATGCAGTCGACCTTGGTGTTGAAAGGGAAGGAGGAGGCATCACAGTCACATGGAGGAGAGAAGTTGTAGGTGTCTCGGGCACAGGAGGGGGTAGTGTTTGAGGTGGAGGATTCGGACAAAACAGTCTCTGGATCGTTTAGAGAGACGAGCAAGAAAAAGAGAAGTCAGAAACATTTGGCCGAAATTCGGTAGGTAGAGAATTGAGCTCTACCTCAGTGAGTGACAGGGCAGTGGTTGGTGAGGTTCATGGACCTTGGTCGAGAAAGAAGAGTAAGATCTCATCAAAGAAGTAGACGTCACAAGCATGGGCTCATTGTAGTGATGTAGGATTTCGCTCCAAATGGAAAGGTAACACACTACAACAACATCTCGAAACGCTAGATGCAGACCTTTACACATCGAGTATCTAAGAAGAAGAGACAACTTCAAAGGAAAAAGAGTACGGTTCTAGTCAAGAGGGAGCCTATCACTTGTCAAAGTAAAGGTGTTCTTGCTTTTCTCTTGAATGTGCGATGCGTGGGCGTACATGTGGTTTGAAGAGCGATTGGAATTTTGAGGCGATGGATGCAACTGGTCGGCCAAGAGGTCTTCTATCGGTTTGGAACTCGAAAGTCTTTATAGTTGTTTCAGTTGAGAAGTCTGTTATTTTTCTGCTTGGGTTGGAGATCTGTTCTTCTTTAAATGTCCATGTTGGCATTATTAATGTTTAATTTCTTTGCCCCCTTACTAGAAAGGTAAAAAAATTCGATCTTTTAAATGAAGAGGTCATCAACTATTCTGATCCTATGATCTCCAAAAGGGTTTTTATGTTGAGTTGTCTATTGTTGATAAGAGAGGTGATTCTCTAGACAGTATTGAGATTGTTCAATGACTCTATCTTGAGGATGGAGGTGATCGTCTTGCATATGAATGAGGTTCTCCTTTTCCTGGTACGGTCTTAGCCAGAGAGCGGCCAATATGGGTTGTTTTTTTTGTCATTTGTAGAGGTTGAGGTCCCCTAGGTAACATTGATATTTTGTTTTGATTTTTATTGAATTTTCATATCGATTTTAATTGATTTTTGTTTTCGTCGATTAAATCCTTGTTTAGAACGTTGTATTTTGAGCATGTTATTTTTACAAGTTTTTTTCCTCCCTAACTCATCTTAGATAATAGAGAGTTTTATAAAGCTTCATAAACCAAAAAATTAGAAACCTAATTGACTATCCTAATTGACAATCAAGATGAGTAAAGTGTCAAGCATTAAATATCATTATTGTGATTACGTGGAAGGATAATTTCAAGCTACAAAAAGGTTGCTTTAAAGTGGTAGGCCACACGGATGTCCCCCTCCATCAACATCTCCATATGAAATGACGATAAAACCCTTTTCATCACATTTATTTTGTATTCATGTTACTTTTGACATGGTTGGATCAATCAAATGTGGGTCCCATGTGTTTATATGTTGAAAGATGCATAGTAGGCAATCTTATCTGCTTTTTCTTTTTTCTTTTTTAATAAAGTAAATAATTATTTGTCATGATTTCAACGTTTAAAAATATCCACACCACACTAGACCAAACAAACTAAAGTTGTTTTGTTTTATTCTGTGAGCCAACTAAAATTATAATAGATGCTGGATTAATTAATTATTGTTGATGGGACCATTTGAGTAACTTTGGATGTCTAGTCATATTAACATCAGACTTAAACAACAAAAGATATGTAGATCTAAGATTTGCACATAAATTAAGTTAAGGGATCATAGATATAATAGTTAAATTATTTTTATAGTATAACATGTTATAATGTGTTTTTTATTAGTTATATTATTAGTAAAGAGTTCAAATAAATATTTCTTATACACTCGGTGCTAGCTTTTATCTAGTTTTCTAAAATAGGTCTACAACAAAGATGGAGATGGCGGCCCATATGGCTTTCTAAGAGTATGTATAACGGAAGGATTTGGGTTAAGGGCTTGGATGTTGACTGTATAAAATAGTGGGACTCATAACTCAAAATAAACTGTTTTATAATGGTGAGTCATGAATTGAGTCTTGGATTGTTAGTGGATGCTGATTAGATGCTGACTGGTTAATTAATTGATATTTTGATGTTTTATTTAATTCGTTTTGAAAACAGTAAATATTATAATTTTTTTGAAATAAATGTGAAAAATAATAATTAATGAGAATATAAAATAAAATAAAACTGATAATTTTATTTATTCCTAAATAGGAGCATCAAGTACAAAAGACTAATCGTTAGGATTGAAAGTAGCTCCATATAGACTCCATAAGTGCTCAATAAGATCATTTTGTAGTTACTTTTGGGTCTGATGACTTGTGACACTGAGTCGAGCATCCAATCGTTGTCGGTATTGCAATGGCCCTCCTCGGTGCCATCGTTCCGGTGGTGTCCAATTCGGCATTTCTGGAGGTTGCTCGTACAACAACTCGTCATCTCCATATTCGTACCGGTCGCGTTCATCCTCTACAATCATGTTGTGTAGAATGATACAAGTGTGCATGATATCAGCCAAAGTGTGTTTGCTCCAAACACGAGCGGGACGGGAAATGATGTGTCACCTTGCTTGAAGTACTCCAAAATCCCTTTCAATATCTTTCTGAGCACCTTCATGGCATTTAGCAACTTCTATTTGGGCGTGTAGGGATGTCGAATACTCTTCACGAACCGTCCCCATGATGGGTAAATGTCGTCCACCAAGTAATAAGGTCGGTCGTACCGATGCCCGTTAATCTCTCGTCGCATTGGTTCCCCATGATCGATCCTCTCCCCCAGAGCGTTGATCCTTGGCATTTCTCTCTGTATGTCTCTCTCAATGCTTCGCCGGACTCGTTGTTCAACTATCTGCATTTGGGCTGCCAACTCCTCATATGATGGACCCTCATCGTCGGACATTTTGTATCGAAATGTAGAAAGGAAATTTGTAGAGAAGTTGTAGGATGATTGGCGGTTTGAGAAAGGGGTTGGGGGTAATTATAGGGTTAGAATTTAGGATTTTTGAATTAAAAAAAAAGTAGTCGTTAAACACCAACGGTCGGGACACGTGACGGACTGCCATTGGCTGGCGCTCGGACGCGGGCCACGACCCGTCCCGGGGTTGCGGGACGAGGGACGCGAGACTCTGCCCGACCCGCGGTTTTCCGGGACGCGGGATGCGTAAAAGCCGTCCCACAACGGGATGACTCGCATCCTACGTCCCGCAAAAACACGGGCCAGGCCACGGGGCGCGATAAGGGCCGGCCTGTTGTGAGTGCTCTAACAGAATCCATAATTCATGAGTTGGAAGCCGGCGGTAAGCACAAAAGAAAGAGAGACAAAGCAAAAAATAAGAGAGAAAAATCATTTAAACATTGATGGTGGTAAGAAGAGGTGGTAAGCTCACAGTCGGCGCTTACCGCCGATAAGGAGAAACTTGTGAATAAAGATGCCACGAACAGTCAAAACGGGCTAACATTGTAAGGATGTTGACTGTAAGATTGACTGTAAGGCTGAAAATATTAATTTAATATTCTAACAGCCAATCTTACTACAATTTGCTAACTGTTAGCGTTGTGGATGCTCTAAGCAACGACAATAATATTATCACGCTGCGCGATTGTATGGCAAGGGGTTTTGGTCGATAAAGATTACGGTCCGACGAGGAAGTAGTCTAGGGATGGGCCCTCATCCTCAGTCTATGATGTAGGCGGTGATGATCTCTTATGCACGAAGGGGATCTCTTGGGGTTCACTATTGGGAGTAGGGTTGAAGACACCGATCGAGTCTCTGGTTGAGGGTTCTGACATACAATCCTCCCATACGCTAATCTCGAGAGACGGTGACCCTTTTTTGGCTCAATGGGCTTCAAGAGAAATGGATGGGGCTGGCTCGGTGAAGGATGGAGGATGGAGGGGGCGATACATCTCTGGATTCAGAGGGTCCGGAGGTCTTTGACGACATCTCGGGAAAACATACGGGAGTGGCAAGCCCTCTGTCTTTTATAATGAATGGCATAGGGACAATGAGAGGGTAGTTGATACCCCCCCCCCCCCCCCCCACTGGTTATTGAGTGGTTGGGGTTCTACTAAGTGTCAGCTGAAGTTCCCCTAAGGATCTTATGAGCCGGCATCTTTGCGTTTACAGGTCCCTCACTGATTATCTGAGTGATGATGACGTCCCCTAGAGTCACGGGGGATTCTTCAATCCATTTTCCACCACCGGTACTCTGATATTAGGTAGGCCTAATCCTATCTCACTGTCCTTAGAAGTTGTTCTAGTTGCTATCACTACAACACGCTATCGACAACACTTCAATCTGTTTGTTCAAGCTATCTAGGTTGAGAACAGGTAAATTATTTTCTGTAAGTTTCGTGATGTTTGGACTTTCTACTTTATTTTCAGCACATACATTTTTTGACTGAGTATTTTGTTTTGATAGCCCTTTAGTGGCACGTGCATTCGTTCTCCGTGCTTACTTAATATATTGTTCCCACGTTAAAAAACATAAATTCTATTTAGTAATAACATGTTATTTGTTTGTAGCGAAAAAAGATAAATTTCATCAACAATTGAAGAGAACCACACAAATAGATAAAATGATCAAGATTGAGCGTGAGCATTTGCATATCCATGAGCCTGACACATCACCTATTTTCGAATCTTGATTTTGAAACTGAAGTTGACCCATACCAACACGTAGAAAATATAGACTCATGGGCGACCAACCACAACTCAACTTGGGCTTAACTGGATGTCCTAATGCGTGTTGACCCTATGAAGAGGATCCGTTAAAATATGAGAGGGGTGCGCCAGTTTCTCAAGAAACTCTATGATTGGTGGAAGAGTGTGATTAACTACAGCCAACTGCGATGATAACATGATGCTTCTCCTCCCTAATATCCTATATTTGGTCCTACCGAGGTTGTTAACCATACCTCTCATTATCCTTTTTGGACTTCCTCTATAGTTGGTGTGTCAAGCTCAATTTATAGGGTCCATTTCTTCAAAATGGACTCTCTTAAGTTCACTACTTCTACTTCTAGTGTCCTGAGTCTTGGCCAGAAACTTTTATTTCTTGGTCTTCCCATGCTCTAAAGCATCTATCGAGGACCCTAGAAGAATTGGGCCTTCGATGTATACTCATACAAAGATCCACATTCCTCATTTCTTAGGCCCGACCATCATGGACTTTGGTTAGTAAGGATATCGAATGTTATGGTCAGGGGGTGCTCCGAAAAAAGTCTCTCTTTTAAGCCCAATCCCATCGGGTTGAGCCCCGTGTGATTCCCGCTCCGAGGAGGTTCCGAAGACTTAGTCTGGTTGTTTGGCTTCAGCGTCCGCTCATTTGGAACGATCGAAGCGAAACCCGAAGGGTAGGTTAGGGTCTAGGGCATGTGGCTCGTAGCTTCGGGAGTCGTGGGTCCACTTAGTTAGTGTGAAATTAGCTTCCCAACTGATGGGTTTGCTCAGAAAAAAAGCGTTAGATCAAACCGGAGGGGTTTAGATTCTTCCCTAAGGGAGATCACTAAACACTCATGATCTATATGGCTCATCCAACCACATTCAAAGAAGAAGCGGGGAAGCCTCTCATATTGCAGCCTCACGCGGACCGTTATGCTTGCTTCGGAAATTCCAGAACAATTGAGCGGTGAAGCGGGCATGTCAAGTTCATCCGAAAACGCACCCATAGAGCCTCCCAAAATAGAGGCCCCATTTGTCACATGGCACTTTCACTCATCCGCCGAGCGTGTCCCAATCTCCACGATCATGGAATCCATCAGTATGTCTGAGGTTTGCGCCCAGAGTTAGATATGGTCAAACCGGATCATTGAGGCCACCACTTGTGGAAGGATATTGAAAAGTAAGAGAGACGCGCGTTTTAAACACCAATGCTTATCCCGATGAAATTTTTCCTTAGCCTCATGGGATGCTAAATAGAAGCCAAAAAAACCCATGGTCGAGATCTTTAATCACGAGGCCATCGCCCTCCTTCATGATTTTGTCATGAGCTTGAGCATCGTCTTCAAGTTGAAAGGTCGGGATGTGAGGAGGTGGCCGACTAATCCGAATAAATGACATATGTGTTGAGGGCTATGCACCGGTTCATGAGGGACCTCAATGATGAGGTTTTCATCCTCCTCTATGTTGAGGCTTTGAAGTTTGCTTGGAGAGCAGTCGACCATCTGCATGGATTAGGGGCCATCGATGTTCCGGGATAGCGAAGGATTGCGGTGGTGTATGGTGTATGGTGGCGTATGGTGGTGAATGGTTGATGATAGACTTATATATGCTTAGGTGAGCGTCTTGGATTGGTCACCGAGTGGGAGAGATGTTGCGGCATGAGCAAAAGAACCTTGATAATGATCGAGGAAGATGGTTAAACGATAAAAGGAACAAATCGAGGGTGGTTGAGAATTGAAGGAAGGAAACGAGCCTATGAAGACAAACAAATTGACAAACCCTAAAATAAGGATATACAAGCTATCTTTCTTTTTAAGACTATTATTTTATAACTTTTTACTTGAAAATGGTAACGTAATCTTCTTCCTCATGATCCCCACTTTTATATGTGTGGATACTATAGTTATTTCCACCCTCGGTTGTAGACTCGTGAACAAGAGAATGTATAGAATAACAATTTGCTATAAAATAAAGATAATAGTAATAACCAATAAAAAATTAAATTAAATACATGAATATTTATTTCATAAAAAATTAAATTAAATACATAATCTCCAGCCGAACACTTTGAGTTTGGATGGAGCATTCAATTTCCAATACCATGTCCACCAGCTACTACAAGATGAGGATGAGGAGTGAGCAAAATTGTCATCTAAAGATGTCGCCAATCTGTAACCTGATTTGACCGTGTAAGTGCCCTTCCTATCTGGGTGCCAAATCCATTTTGCCGGTCCTGGAATTCTTGGTCGCATGATTCCACGAACTTGCCAGCAATCCACGGGCCATAAAACATCTTCTATAGTAGCAAAATCCCATCCTCCATCCGATGTTAAGAAATCAGCCACAGTCAACGAACTTTGTGAGGTAACAGGTGTTGTAATTGGTAAAAAAGAAGGAGTATGTGGCAACCAAGGATCCATAAATACCCAAACATCTCGACCGTGGCCGGGCCTGAGCAAAGCGCCACCCCGTATCAGATCCCGACTCCACAAAAGACTTCTCCAAAACTCAGACGAAGAATTGCCTAGCAGTAGCATTCCATATAGTAGAGTTCTTACAATATTTATCAAGAATCACCTTCGACATGAGACTCTGAGGGACAGTGAGAACTCTCCAAAACTGCTTACCAACCAACGCTCTGTTGAAACTGTTCAAATCCTTGAATCCTAACCCACCTTTAACCTTTGCGGTACAAATAGACTTCCAAGCTTTCCAGTGTAAGCTTCTCTTATCAGCATCACCTCCCCATAAAAATTTTGACGCTAACATATTTAAGGACTGAATGACCGAGATAGGTAATTCCAAGTACAAATTTTAACATGAACATGGTGTTTCTTCTCTTTTAAAATGCACACTTAACTTTCATCTTTTTAACAAAAAAACAACGACCACGTTCAACGGTACTAACACGTTTTTAGCATAAAATAATTGTCAATGTTACTTTCGGGAGTGCTTTTGTAAAAGGTAACTGTTATGTTTTGACATTAAATTAAAGATGATAGTTAATTTTGCTAAAATCTGACATCGTCATTCGTCACTATTACGGGTCATTGTTTTCGACTAAAAAAACATAAGTCAAGTATGTATTTTAAAGGGATAACACCGATTCCCAATTTTTTTGAACCTTTGTTTATCACATCACAACTTATGCAACCTTCAGTTATCACTTCCTAGCTCAAAAAATTTATTTTTACAATTCCTAACCCAAAGGTGGTATTTTTTTTACAATTCCTAACTGCGAAAAACAGCTACTTTTTGTAGTAAAGTACCACCTTTGGGTTAAGAATTGTAAAAAAGAACTTTTTTTAGCTAGGAAGTGATAACTGAAGGTCACATAAGTTTTTTTTTATCAGCAAGACATATTATAAAACCTGCTCTTCGAAATGAAGAGCAGGGTGAAGCATTACAAGGTAGAGCATTCCAACCAGGGAACCTCAAGAACAACCACAACCAAAGGATTACAAACAACCACAAGGACCACAACCAAACAAACACAAGGACGGGATGAACCCTGATGAAACAACCAGAAACAACTTACAAGGACTAAAGAAGATTTAGTTCTAAAAACTAGATTTCCCTAACATTAAGCTCAGAAAAAAAGATCTAAATATCTATATTTGCCAACCATTAAGCTCCAATTTAGTCCAGCAGCAAGCAACAACCCGAAGCCCCCAAACCCTAATCTAAGGAGGATTGACAGCATCTCCGATGTCCACAGAATCCCTAAATCCTGAAAAGAAGAGAGGAATCTTGCATATGCCGGGGCCAACACCTCTACGGCAAGGACAAAGATCAAACACACCGACCAGACAACCAAATTCCAGGGCATACGCCCCATGCCATCGCCGGAGGCCAACACCAATCCGGCGATACCGACCAAAAATTGGAAGGAGGCACAAGAACTCAGTTATAGGGAAGGGAGATGAAATCAGAGATGAAAACCTACCTCAAATCAAGGTTTAGAGGATAAGCCATACCTGACCAAGCCTCAAATCCAAAGAGCAGCGAACCCGTTCTAAAGATGACGCCCCAGAAGAAGTCAAACCCTCCAATCGCAGCCTCCAAGCTCCTCATTCGCAACGATCCAGAAGGAAACGCGTGCCACACCCAGCTTTAGAGCTCTTTGACTGTATTGGACGGCCTTACCTCCACTAAGACTCCGAAGTCACCACTGCCGGGGACCGAAGAGCCAACAGAGACGCGAAGAACCTCTGAAGGTAGAGGTAGATCGTCCCACGATCGCCGCTGAGAAGCTCCTCAAGACCATAGATCTGACTCTCGGAACCTCAGATCTACAAAGGAGAGTGACGACTCGAGCCACACCACCACTCGCCGTCACCGCCCGGCTCCGAATCGCGCCAATCCACACCAGAGGCAGTGTAGAAATGACGTCCCACAGTCGAATCGGAGCGAGGAGTCGCCGACGAGGAAGGAAGCCAAAAGCCCCAACTCACCTCAGAAGGAAGAAGGGCGGAGAAAAAAAGAAGCGAAAAAGGGAAAAAATGGGGAGGATAGGACCTCCGTCAGCAACGTCCACGACGAAGGAACACCACACAATCGCTGACGGAGGCCACCGGGAACGGAGAGCGGCGGCTCTGAAGCAAGGAGAATGCTAGGGTTTCTAGAGAGAGGTCGGACTCTCTCTCTCTAGAAACTCCTCTTTGTGTTTGGATAAGATCACATAAGTTAGGACGTGATAACTGAAAGTTGAAGAAGATTAGGAAAAAACGTTTTTTCTATTCTAAAATATTTAAGGTCGAGAAAATATCATTTTGTTAATAAAATCTTTCAAAAATGCGTATTTAAGATTTGTTCATTTATTCATATCGGATGATATTGATGGAATTTTCTTTTATGCTTGGAATAGTCTCTTACTTTTTTATATATGTATAAACATATTCTCAAAGAATAAAATAACATGCTCATTTTTAATAATTTATTATTTATTGGAAGTGACTAGCCCCATGTTTATGCAAATCTGTGCACGCACAAATGCTTTTAAATACCACATCACTCCTTCATTTCAAGAGAAATCCCAAACCTTCTCTCTCTCCATCTCTCTTCTGCAACACCACCAAGTCTCCAAATTTAGAAGAAGAAGATGCTTCACAAGCTCACAAGCCCCTTCAAGCTAAAAACAAAACACCCCACCACTCCTTCTTCTTCTTCATCTTCTTCAATGGCTGTTGGGTTGGGGATCTTAGTCCAGGTCTCATCACAAGTTCATGATTCTGATTCCAAAACAGTCCTCAAATCCACAGCCTTCAGATTGAGACTCAGATTGACCCAACCCATGACCCCAATCCCTCAAGAACACTCTTGCTACCTCAAATCATGCTTCTTCTGCCACAAAAACCTCAACCCAGATCAGGATATATACATGTACAGGTAACCAATCAACAAAGTTTCAATCTTGGAGATTTTAGTAGGAAGTTCGATGATATTATTATAGGCTTCTTAGTTTAGAGTATGTAATTTTATCGTTTGTTTGTGCGCTTTCATCATATTATACGTATGTCACTTTTATTGATATATAAAATTGATGTCTCCCACTTTTCGTCAAAAAAAAAGTTTCAATCTTGGAGATTTTATTTGAACAAATCAGCACTTATATTTACACACATATGTTCATATGATGCAGGGGTGATCTTGGGTTCTGCAGTGAAGAGTGCAGGAACAGACAGATCAACCTCGACGACACCAAGGAACTCGAGCTCTCCACGAAGAAGATGGTATCGGCTTACCGGCGTTGCTCCGGTATGAGCGAGACCGGCGTGCTCCTTGACGATCTCCGGAGACGAAACAAGCACATCCCGACTCAGAAAGCCAGAGCGATTTTCTCATGATTGTGATAAAGTTTGGAACTTTTGATTCTTTTTGAGTGTTAGAAGAAGAGATTTTCTCATAACTGAGGCAATAAACAGCACATATATCATTGTATATTAGTTGTTACTTATAGGTAAAGCTATACAATAATGGATAAGGACAACCTTATTTAAGGCTAATGGTGTTGGATTCATGGATTATTGCAAAATAGTACCTTAAAGTATTCACTTTTTTGCAAGTTGTATCTTTCCTTTTTGGTAATTGTATGCACTTCGTATAAATTTGTTTCAAAATAATGATTTTATCCTTAATATTTTTTATCTATAACAAAAAATCCAAATTGTGAAAATGAATATCTTTGGGTAGTTATTTGCAATTATTGCTTGTGATTACTTGTAATATAAGCTAATGTGTTGGTTTCAGTTTCTTGTCTGTTGCAATGAGGGCAGTGGCAGACACCACATAAAAAGTCTCTGGTGGGTTCAGCAATAACCAAGTTTAGATTTTTGGACCCCAAAAAAGCAACCACAATTGAATCTTCATATTGGGATATCCTTTGGGATATTTTAGTGATCCAGCGCTTTGATATCGATTGAAGGTACAATTTTGTTTTTGGATGATTACAGAGATGTCATTATTAAGCAAATCAGTGAGATATCGGTATCATCCAGCTAATCTGCACTGCAACAACACTAATCAACGAGGTGTAGCCACAAAAATCTCAAACTCAATCGGGCCTAATTGTGTATCAATGGCTTTGCTTTGTGTTTTGATGCCTAATTTGAAGTTAAAGCTTAATCAGTTGCTAGACCGCGATGTTTGATAACATTTTGAATGATTAGAATTTAATAACTTTTAGAGAACATTTAATATTATTAGTTATTGGTCCATGTTAGAGAAACATAGGCTCTTCTTTAGAAACGCTCGTCCTAACCCTTGGTGTTGAAATCCTTGAGCTCTCACGACGGCAGCCACAACTGGCTCCTGTGGAGGTCGCCGCCCCTCTCCTCCCCTCCCTTCTCTCTTGTCCCCTCTCTCGTCTTTTTGACAGCCTTTTCTTTTGATCGTAGTAGACTTCGCTGGACCCCAACCGTCCCTGCTTCTCCCTCCGCACTTGGCGAGCCTCGACCCTCCTCTCAGTTGTCCGCTCCTCTCTCGTCGACTTCGTGTCGTTCTGGGATGGTTCTCGACTTTTAACTCTAGATCTGGCTTCCAGTTCCGGCTCTACGTTTGGGTTCGTTTGCGTGGGATGGAACCAGATCTCACCACTTCTCGGTGTAATATGAGTCTCTCAGGTCGGTCGGTTGGGCCTCTACTGCTTTGGTTTCGCTCTGGTCTCAAGAGAAGTTCCAGACCTCCTTCTTCTCTTCCGAGGTTTACCTCGTAACTTTGGGGCATCTCTTTCTTGCTCCATCGCCGGTTTGCGTGGCGTCTCCTTGGCCTCTTCTTCCTCTGACCGATCTCTCTTCTTAGTGGGGTTAATCTCGTCTCACCAGTGTGTTGTTGATGATCAGCCACCCTCCCTCTCCGGCTTCTTTGGTTGCACCTGCTCCACTTCGCCTCCGTCGCTCCTCCACCGTTCTCAAGTCGCTCGTCCGCGCAACTGATGGTTTCTTCTACCCGCTCTTCCCACTATTTGTGGTGGTGATCGGGGGCTCATTTCCTAGCGAGTTTCCTTGGCCTTTGGCCTCCCCTAACCGGATGTCGTGGGTTTGTGTGGTCTTGGGCTCGGGTGTGCTCTTGCAGGTGCTCATTTATCCGGCCTTGCTTGTTTCGGTTTGTGCGCGCGGTCGTCTCCATCGCCCTTCGTTGCTCCTCCCTCGACAGATATCTCGACTTAGTGGCTTTGGGCTGCCGTTCTCCTGGGTGCTGCCCCCAGTTTGTCCTTAGCTCTTCGCAGCCGCCCTCTCCCATGTGTCGTGGCTAGGTTGGTCCTTGTTCCTATCACCGGTGCTCGAGGTGTTGGCCCTCGGTGACTCAAGTCTTCCGCTCGTGCTCTTCGTTGGTCTCGTGTGTTGTTCGCCAAAAATGTTGGTGTGCATTAGCCCCGGCGTGTTTGGGTGGTTTTGATGTGTTTTGTCGTTTGCAGTTCCCAATGGTAGTTGGTCCCAAAGTCGTCGTGCAAGACTCGCGGAAGCTTTTTGGGGTTCCCAATGTTTTGGGCTACCCATAGCTTTTGGCATGTTTTTCTTGTATGGGTTTTATTCCCTTTCTTGTTTCCAATCTCAGCCTTTTGCCTTTTCAATAAAAATCGATTTTTTACTGGTCAAAATAATAATAATGATGATGATGATGATAATAATAATAATAGTTATTGAGTATTTGGACCTATTGGGATTGTGCACACAAGAGGTTCAAAAGGCACGCGATAAATGTGTCTGGTTTATTACGTTAAGGACTAATCATGCGGAAAGGGATCATAGATGTTAGGTGGGGATTAATCGAATTATTATTTTTATTTTTTGTTATATATATTATCAATTTTTTTATTATACTATATAAAAATATTAATAATATCAAATATTAACTATTTAAAAAACATAAATATCTACTAAATTAAAAATATCATGCACTTCTTAAAACAAAATCAATAAGTATGACTCTTTCAACTCAACAAGCACAATTTTATTATCTCACTTAGAATGTTAAAGATTAGAAGTTGTTTTTTTCAAATTACGAATTCAACCCGATGCTTGGACGACCAGACAAATTAATCGGCCCATATTCCTCCCAAACGGCCAAAAATGCCCTAATCAGGTCCCCAAAGTCCATTTCAGTTCCTATACGACTTCAAGTGGGGATTTTTGCACGTCTCTTTAAGAGACACAACATTTAAATCACTTGAGCGACATCGTCTTTTACATGTTGCGTCTCCCAAGTGGAATCAATTAGGAGACGTAGTCAACGTGATGGCACGACGCAAGAGAATTTCGTTACCATAATTTCATTTAGGAGGATGTCCATCAAGTAAGGTATAATGTCTTCCTACTCAGCCCTTAGTTGCTTGGTTTTATATATGATATGTTTTTTTAATCAGTGATGTTTTATAGATGTCCTTATTCAAAAAGAGTTTGGGGGTAGCCTACTAGTGTAATACACTCGAGAACTGCAAGAACTAAGTTCGAAACATGACCCCAACACACAACTAGAAAAAATTGAATAACATGACCTCACAACCTATTTAAAAAAAATTACAAATGAGAACAAAAAAAAACTGGAATATAAAGGATGCCAACTTAAGTACGAGACATGCCCTGTTTGGATCGAATAGAGCTCTTGCAACAAACCAAAGGATACCTACGATACTCTGTAGTAGTCACCTCAACCAACTCCCTGATCACCTTCCCTACCTCCAACAAAACCGACTGAACACGAAATAGGATCTGCCCTTTTACGGGATGTTCCTCGTTAAAGACCAGCCTATTCCGAACAAGTCAAATCTCACTACTGCTGATCTTGACCTGGGAGACGGATCAGATCCGTCTCCCAGGTTAGCTTATCCGTCGGCTTGGATCTTGGCTGACGGATACATCCGTCGGCCAAGATCCGTCGGCCAGGTCTCGTCGGCCAAGTTTTTGGCCGACGGATGCAACAATCCATCGGTAAGCTGGAAAATGACCCGACGGATCCCTTCCGTCTGCCAAAACTGAGCACCTGAGTCACGGATCCGATCCGTCACTCTGGTTCGGTGACCCTGCCGACGGGTGTCATCCGTCTGTCAAGTTTTTGCACTTGACAGACGGATGCACATACGTCACTCAAGTTCTTTGCACTTGGCTGACGGATACAGCATGCGTGGGCCAAGTTTTTCCAGTTGGCCGACGGATATGAGTTTCCTTATCTACGGATCTCGCATCCGTCGGCCTGGTGGTTCACTTGGCAGACGGATTGCTGTATCCGTGACCTAAGGGCTAAAACTTAGGCCACAGATCCATTTTATCCGTCTCCTAAGTCGATTTCTGCAGTAGTGTCTCCCACATAATCAAAACACACATGGGGTTCCAAACCTTCCTACTTTTCCTACATATTAGATTCGGCCATAATGTAAGCATAGAACGCATATTTCCAGCCAGGACCCCTTGCAAACCCCACCAATCCAAAACCTCGGCCTACACCAACCAAACAAAGTGGTACTGAAGGAGGAGATGTTCACAATCTTTAAAACTAACCCCACAAAGTTAACACCAACACCTTTGAATCGGAATAAAAACACCACGACCTTCCAGAAATAAACTAATCGGGATCGCCTGATGACAACTAAGCCACACAAAAACCACCATCTTTGGCGGGGTACCCGGAACCAAGAACACCTTCGCGCAAGTACTCTTCTCCACCTTGGGTTGAAGCAAATCTTGCATTGGACCTACCGAAAAATCCTTTTCGCAAGGAACTCAAACACAAACATCTTCCAAATTTTGGATCAAAAGAATAGGCTCAAGAATGGCCTCCAACTCTCCCCTCAACCGAAGGGTCCTAGCTGCCGGTTCTCTAGAGAACCTTACCTTTGTCAAGGGCAATTTTATTGAATTAGTTTCCACTAATTAGAGGTTATCAATGTGTAGGAGAACTAATTGTGTTCACTGTGTTATGAACTTACAATTCACCATACAAAATGGTGGAGAAGAAAGCAAAACCCAACCAGGAACAACAAGTTTCAACCTCAGTTAGGTATGCAGTAGAAATCCACAAAAGTGTATAAATTAGCAAACTTTAAATAAAAAATCAAATCAAATCAAATGTCAGAATAACAAAAAAATCACAGTTGGGTTTGCTCTCAAATTTTCTAAAACTAATTAAAAGCAGAAAATTTTCAGATCATCAAAATTAGGATTGAGAAAATAATGATGTTGGCAACCGATTATTGGATAAAGTTATTCTCTTTTGGTGTACTGTACTGCTGGTGATTACTGCAATTACCATTAACCTCTGCTTCTCCTCAATGGCTCATAGAGAATTGGAATGAATGTTCACACTCAATAACCAGTTCAAAGCTTTGTGAATTGAACTGCAATGGCTGCCACTCCATCTCCATCAATAGCTTCATATCCATTCCAAAGAGCCAACCCAAATTTCTCAAGAAATGACAACAAGTACAACACACACACACCAAATCCACTTTCTCTACTACCCAAATGCACCACTCTGCGGGAATTGAAACAAATCCAAGCCTTTTCAATCAAAACCCATCTCCAAAAGACATCTCTGTGATCACCAAGCTTGTTAATTCATGTAATCACTACCCCACCAGTTCCTTAATGAACCATGCCCACCAGCTGTTCGATCAAATGCCCAGATATTGTACTCTTCAATTCAGTTGCTAGAGGCTACTCCCGCTCCAGCAGTCCTCTTCGTGTGGTAACGCTCTTTGCTAAGGTTTTGAGCTCCGTCCTACGTTAGACGGGTTAGTCCATAAACAATATAGAACAGATAAAATGAAGTAATCATTATTAATGAAAATCAAATTATAATTGAGCTTCAAGTTACTGTTTTCATTTTATCCAAACTCACTTTTGTCCAACAGCCTGTTTTGTTCCTAGATGACTACACCTTCCCGTCTCAGTTCAAGGCGTGTGCAAATGCTAAAGCTTGTCTTTGGTAAGATATTGGAACCTTGTCTTATTTCGTACAATGCAGTTATAACGGGTTATGCTCGAAACAGTAGGTCTAACGAGGCCTTGTCGTTGTTTCGGGAATCGCAAGAGAAAGACATTAAGCCAAATGATGTTACCATGCTCAGTGTTCTGTCTTCCTGTGCTTTGTCAGGGGCATTAGACTTGGGGGAAGTGGATACATGAATATGTCGAGAAACACGGGTTTGATCGATATGTGAAGGTGAGTACTGCATTGATTGATATGTATGCAAAATGTAGGAGCTTGGATGATGCAATTTCTGTGTGTTCTACATCTACATTGTTGCACCGAGCACTCGATGAGTTAGTTGAAGAATTGAAGCTTGTTGGGTATGTTCCGATACCTCTCTGGTTCCTTATGCAGAGATTACTATGAGATATCACAGTGAGAAACTGACCATTGCTTATGGGCTTCTAAACACTCCTCCTGTTGAGACGATTCGTGTTGTGAAGAATCTTCGTGTCTGTGGGGATTGCCATTTTGCTGCAAAATTTATATCCCAGGTCTTTATTAGGCAGATTGTTCTTAGGGATGTGCATCGCTTTCATCATTTTGAGCCCGAGAAGTGCGCTTGTGGAGATTTCTGGTAACCAAGTTTATCTAGTCCATATATATTTTTTTGATCGGCAAAACAAATTTAAATGGAAACTGTTCTTTGGAAAGAAGAACAGAGTTGAAATACAGGCATACGAGCAATCACAAATGGATCCTCAACCAAACATCTCTACAACCAGAGAGAGCAACAAGCAACAAGGAACATATACAACCAAGAAACACTCAACGCAGTGAGTACGAGCCAAAGGAATACAAAAACAGACCCAAAGGAAGAACAAGCAACAAGAGTTCAAAACAAAAAAAGGTCTTAACACTAGATTTGACTAACATTCAGCACCAAGAAAAGAGGCCTTAGGAACCAAAATTTTCCACCATTAAGCGCGAAAGGGAGCTAAAAGGCCTTCCAACTGCTCGAGAAGCCACCCAACACTTTGCCAAAGCTGGACAACGATCATTCCCCAAGCTTACCAGATCACATCGCTGCGAAGAAGATGATCACTAGCAAACACCGCCGGCCAACACCAGACGATAAGCCAATCCAGCGAAAAACCCAACTAGCCCCCCAATATCAGACCAGTCCTCCAGAGGCATCTGTGGGCTGAAATGCCCAAGGAGCTCGCCGTCGGCCAACCCCGAAACACCGACGAGCTCGACCCAAGTGGTCGGAAAGGACAGAAACCCCAACGAGAAGAGTAAAGAAAGGGGAGGGAGAGGAAGAGCCAGCCAAAGAAAAGGAGCGAGTATCAAACCAGAGAGCCCAAAGGGCGACAAAGACACTGAAGAGAAGAGCCTTCGACAGATCTAGACGAGCCAGCACCACAACGATCCTCATCGAGGAAGCGCATCCCACGGCTGAAACTGGACGTCCACGATCACAACCGAAAACACTTCCTACTGCAGCTTCACCGAAGGAAAAACCCCCACCACCACAACAGAGGCAAAGCAGACCCGCAAGAATCCTCATCAGAGAAACTCGTCCCACGCCAGATCAGGGAAGCCCCGCGCCGAATATGAGGATGAAGACCAACCTTGATTCAACCGCTCGAACTCAATCCTTCATTACCGCCATAGAGACGATAACCCTTTTCCGGCCATCACCGAAAAAAGTCCCAAAAGAGGAGGATCGACATTTCTGTCGAGAACGAGGGAGCCGAAGAGGGAGATTTGACCTCCAAAGCTCAGAGCAGTCGAAAATCAAGGCCGGCGACCAAAACCCGAGTCGAACCCGAGCAGCAACCAAAGTTCGAGAACTGGATCTCCCAACCCCACAAACGAAAAAGTAGAGAAAAAACTGGGGGCCAACACCCAAAAACCAGCAGAACTCTAATCTCCACTAAGCCGGAAATGTCTTACCTGATCCGTGACGATGTAATCCCGAAAGGAGAAGAAACACCTCCCACTCCGGAGTCAGAAGACAAAACGACGAAGCTTGACGAAAACAGGGCAGAAACCGCGAAACCGGAGCTACAGAACATCTCAGCCCAGATCCGGCCCGAACCACCGACCAGACCCTGGTAGAACCGTCTACAGACCCGATCCACGACCCAGGAACCAGCTCCCAACCCGACATGCACCAGCTCAATCCACCCGGCCCAGAACGACCAGGCCCAAGTAGCCTCCAGCCTGAAGCCCAACCACTCGGCCCGGTCAGGCCAAACCCTACCCGACCCGTACCTGACCTGCTGAAGCAACCAAACCAGCCTCCACCCACGTCTTCTATAGAACCAGTCGACGCCGGTGACGAGTATCCGAGCAGCAACAGAAGCAAGCAACCCACGAACCAGTCACAGAAGCGGTGAGCAGAGACGGACTCCGGCACCGGCGAGCACGGGCTCAGCAGCTAGGCAAGAGGTCCGTCGAACTCGCAGAGACTTCTGGCGAGGTTACACTGGCTGCAGATCCTCAAGCATCCGGCGACTAACGACCAAGCATGCATGCTGCTCCCAGACCCACGCAACGAGGATGATCTGGAGGTCGAGATCCCATCAGCACACGAAGAGGCGAGGAAGCTTCCAAAAGCAAGGGCAGAACAGGGTAGGGGGAGAAGAAGAAGAACAGAGGGAGAAGAGAAGGGAAGAGGCGTAAAAGGAAAAAAGAATATGGTCACCACCGGCAACGTCCCTGGCCGGAGCCGAGGCCGTCGCCGGTGAAGACGAGATCCAGAGAGGGGCGGCTAGGGTTTCTTTGGTTTTCTTTCTAGAGAGTTTTTGAAGTGGTGATTATTCCTTTGGCTCTTTATCTAGTCCATATGGTTTCATTTCATCATAAAGTTGTAATTCATAAGGCATGTAATTGTTCTGTTACCAATACATAAGGGGTATTAAATGACCTGTGACTAATTTATAAAGGGTACTAAAGGTGTGTTACCAATTCAAACGGGGTACAAAAAGTAACTAACCTTAAAATGATATTAGACGACATTATAGATAGTGTACATTTGTTTCGTAATGAAACTCGTGCGAGTGTTCAACAATAGTACAACCGGGGATTAGGTCAACTGTGGCATACGTGCGACAGAAGGCAAGGTATGATCACAACTCTTAGCATCTCTAAAGCCTCTTGTCGTGTTGCAAATCGAAACCAATGACTTTTTTTTGTTGAGCTTGCAGGATTATGCAGAAACAGATCGGCTCGAGTACATATGTCCACATTGTAGTGTAACAAACTAATGGATACTCGCCAAGCTTAACGGTAATGCCATCATTGTTTTTTTTTATCGGCAAAACATATTGAAAGTTTTATAAACCCTCTTTTGAGGAGAAAGAGGAAAAAAAGGTTTACTTACAAACCAACAAAAATTGAACTCCAAGACGCTCAAAATCGTCTTCGAAGGGAACAAGTAAAACGAGCACCGTAAAAGTATTGTTATTTCGTTTTGCATGAAGAAGTATGCAGGGAAGGGAGAGGGAGAGGAGCATGACAGAGCTTTGCTGTGGGAATCAAAATATGCCAAAGATGTAACTTGTTCAGTGTTAGAGCTTGGTTTTTGCTTGTGTTTTGTATTTGTTTTTGAGAGTTAGGCATGATTGGTGATACTATTAGGTACTTAGGTATTGAGTTTAGGAACATGTCCTTGTTTGAGAAGGGCTGTATATATTTGGGAAAACATCACTTTAATATTCTGTAAAAGTTTTATTTTTAGTATGATATGTTAGATTATTAATTTTTTTTTCTCCGTCCTGTAGAAGTTTTATTTTCAATTTAATACCGACTATTATTTTTCACCCCTCACCCCATTGCTTCCTCTAACCATGGAAAACAAATCATAAAATGTCAAAATTGTCAAAATTGTCTTCCATTTATTTTCAAAGTTTTAAAATTTACATTAAAAAAATCAGACTTTGTTTAAGAATATATAAAAATCATATGTTTATATATTTCTAAAAATCATATTTTTGTTTTACAAAAATCAATTTATTTAAAAAATAGTTAAAGAAAATATTACAAAGTGAAAGAAAAGAATTAAATAAAAAGAATTTTTATAAAATAAAAAATCTGAATTTTTATAAATATTTTCGAAATAAAATATGATTTTTATGGTAAATTTTGAAAATTTGAAGATAAATGAAGGACAATTTTGACATTTCACTATTTTAATTGTTTGAGGCACCAATGACATGATTTTGAAAATTTGATTCTTTTTTTAGCTTTAAACGAGATATATTGTTTAAATGTCAGCATTAAGGACACGATGGAATGGCTCGGGTGTTTACCCTCCTTATTGCCATTTCCAGATAAGGGAGGAACATGCCGCCTTGGAAAACCAGTGAACTGCTTTATTCGTTGTCTACTTTACGAATTCGAGTTGCACGACCTCGAGTCTAGACATTATATTTCTTTAAAGAATATAAAATTGGATTTTTAGTTCCTTTATTGTTATTTTTTAATTTTTTAGGGTATGAAGTGTAGCAACGTGACAATATCATGAAAGTATATAAACTAATACTTTTATTTTTTAAAGCTTGACCTCAAACGGATGCAATATAACGAGTCTTATGTTCTTTGACTTTCGTAATGAATGTTTTGTTGACTTGACTCAACTAAACATCTTGAATCTTCGTCTCTAGTTGTGAGATGACCTTGTTAGACTTATTTTGATCAGATTGAGAACATCTGGTGAATGTTGTGTCCTCATATTTTGCTAGCTACCTTGATGTCCTCAGCAAAAAAAAGAAGATAATTTGATCAGTTCCATTCAATAAGTTTTCATGATAAAAACAAAAAAGATCTAAAAAATAACTAGTCAACTGAACCCATCACTGTCTTTCCCTTGGATCCTTATATCTCCCCTTCCTAAGCCCTAAAACCCCAAATACCCCATTTCTAAGCACTCAAGTCATGGGTCCTCCCCCATCCCTTCTTTTGTTTTTCTCCATGTTTTTTAGCCCATCATCTTTGAATCCAAAACACACATCTATCTAAAAGTTCTAAATTTTGGATTTTTTACTCAAAACCCATTTTGTTTTTAACTTTTTTTACAACTACAAGGGAACAAGCACCCACCAAGCTCCCTTGTGAACTGTGCCTTTCCTTAATGGCAAAGCTGGCTTTGGATCCATGGGAAGGAAGGCAAAGGGGGCTCAGAGGCTCACCCACCATGGATTCAAAATTCAAACATATCTTACTTCTGTCCTTCTCCACAACCCCACCTCCACCATGTACTGTCCTCTCTAGTCTTTGGTTGACCTTTGCAAGATGATCAACCTGCATCATCTTTCTTGCCTATACATCTTGACCACCTTTAGGGTTTGAAGGAGGTTTCTGTAATTTACAACACTAAACGGATCAAGTGTTCTAAAACTCAGTTCAAAAACTTGTGTGGATGAAGGGTAGACTAGGATAGTGTAAGATTTTTATATATTTCTCTTTGATAAAAATAAGTGTTCTAAAATTTAGTTCAAACGGTGTTTAGATTATGAAGTTCTGAATCAAGACAGTTTCATTCAATATGATAATTTAATCGAGTTCTAGGTCGGGTAGGGCCTATGGTTAGCTCCGGCAGTTGGTTCCTGCATTTCCTCGCCTCGTGCTTGCCTTGTCGGTCTCCTCTGATGTGGCTACGTCTGTCGACTATGGCGATTCTTTCTTAATATGTAGTGGGATGCGCTTATTCTCCGTTTAGGTTGTTGATCGTAGTGGATCTGGTGTGTTTCGTCTGTTCGCATTCGTGGTGCTCAAGTTCTTCGTTCTCACCAGCTACTCGTCTTAGATCCAGTGTGGGACGCTTTCTTGAGCCCCCGGTCATAGATTGTCGTGGTACTGTTCGCTTCAGTGGTGCTCAGGATTCATTTGGTAAGGATCTCTTTACACTTCTTTCGCTTATTTAGTCGCTTAAGGACTATCTGCTCTTTCCTTAGCTTTAGATTCGTTTCGATTTTCTGTGTTCCCCGCCTTTTGTTGATGGGGGTTCGTCGATCTTTTAAGTGTTGACCTTCGACGGGTGGTTTGGGTTGTTGGGCCTTTGTTGGAAATCGAGATGTTTCTAATTCTTTGGATTTGAGTTTCAGTGATTTTGGCCATCGATCAATCTCTGTCTTTCAGCGGTGTTGACCGTAGACGTGTCGGTGCCCTTTATCTTTTGGGTAGGTGGTTCTGATTAGATTTAGTGTTTTCATAAGTTCTGATAAGTTCGGGGGTGTTTTGAGTGGAGATCGACAATATTTTTGGGCTTCATGGTTGATAAATTCAGGCTACCAGATTTTACCCAGTCGGGTAAAATCCACTATCGACCGGGAGGTTTTTCTTACCGATTCGGGTGTAAAAGGTATGGTACCATTATTTTTCGAAATAAAATTATTTTACAAATAAATTCCAAACATAAACCACCTTAAAACAAAACAAAACCCTAGGACAATAGGACACGGCCTTAATGATTTCAATAAACACATACTATAATTGTTGTATACAACTAGGCCACCCATTCACTCACTCCTTGCCCTTTTTCTTTGCTCCTACTCATTAGTATGGAATAATTGCACACATATATATAGCTTAAGCCCCCACCATGATCTTATTATATTAACCTCTCTCCACAACTAAAAGTTCACGATTCAAGCCATAGTTAGATTAAGCCAACAAGTTTTCAACATGGGACCCAAACAAGACTCAGAATTGAATCTGCATGACCGAAGAAATATAGTAATAATTGAAACTGAAATGGACTGGTCCATTCTATGCATGCAATTGAATGCTAGGGTACACCATATTTATAACTATCTTTAGTTTTGTGTACGTTTTGTTGTATTTATCGCACTAAAAACTCCACCAACTTTGGTCAAAAACATGTATTGATTATTCGAGGAACATGTATATAATTTTCGCACGTACATTCAGATATTTGTTTTGATTTTTTGTTGCTTGTGCCCTTTCTCCCCTACCAATATTATTATCATTCAATTCACTAATTCGTACAAGGTTCATACGAGTTTTGATGCAAAAAGATGCACGCAATTTTTTTTAACAATTTATTTTTGTCAATTATGGGATTTGAACCTCCAACCTCAAGGTTTAAAACCTTGTGTTTCTACCATTGTGCTAGATGGGTTTTGTTACTATGTTTTATTATAATTTATATGATATACTTTTAATTTTGGAGTGAAATGCATATTAAAATTTAAAATCAAATCTTCTTTTTAATAGATTATATATTATATAATTTAGTGTTGGATGATATTTTAAATAAAATAACATATTTATGTAATATATATTTGACCATATTATCATTTTTGTGTGTATTTATATCCGGTCCGACTCAAAGATTTTTCGTTATAGCAACTACTATGAATATTACATAGTTGACCATATTATTCCATACACATATTTTATTGATTTCTTTGGCATTATTAAAAAGTTCATTCTTATTCGTGTTAAATTTATTTATTATTTTTTTATTGTCATTAATTATTTTTTTCACATTTGTTTATATAATTTAAATGGTTTCTGATAAAGAATTAAATAAAACAGCAAAATATCAATTAATAATCCAGTCAGCACATGGCCTCACTCCCAGGGCCTCAGAGGGCCCCTCCATTGCAAAACACCCACTATTCTGCATTCCCAGGGTCTCACTTTTGTCCAGTCAGCACAAGGGCCTCACTCCTAGGACCTCACCAAGGGTCTTTCTGTTGTTCATGCTCTAAAATTGATATAATGTTTATAAGTTTTAGTAGCATGTAATTTGATAAATACATGGTAAATTTTGTTTAAAACGGATCACTAATATCGTGTCGGATTTTCACAACTAAAAGATCAATTTTCCCACGTGTAGGACTAAACATCTGCATATGGACGAGAGACCACAAGGTGCAGGGGACAAACAGATCACTTATATTGAGTCGGACATCCACAATTAAAAAGTCAATCTTATCAGTTGGGTGTGACCCTAGCCTTTTATAAGTAATTAATACTTCAACCCTTCTCCTTACATGTAAGACTGGACATCTGCATTTAAACCGAAGCATACATGATAAAAGTGACAAACGGACCATGGGCCGAATCACGGGCCACTTATATTGTGTTGGGTTTTCACAAACAAAAAAAGCAACTTTGTTGTTGAAGTATAAACTCACGTCGACTAAATATAAGAATAAAGAGCTAATCATACATGTTACGGTCACACCCAACTAATAAGTTGACTTTTTAATTGTGAAAGACCCATCTGATATAAATAGCACTGTGGACCTAACCTGAGTAGCTTATTACTATGATGTTTCCTTGACGTGGGTTGAACTTCAACACACATCCTTGCGATTAATGTAATAGTCATGGTCGGTCTTGAGAGTTTTAAGTCATAGGTCATTAATAATTTTGTGTCCTTACTTAAATAAAGTAAAAAATATTTGAATTTCTCTTTGATTCAAAGAATTTAAATCGATTTTATTATATATAACGGAGCATCTGAATACTAAACATGAGTAAGGAATTATACTAATACAGTCACGAATTCCATGTACTTGTTTATGTACGCTAAATATACAAATGAATTTATTGGATTTAGGAGATTTTAGACGACAAAAGACTTGAAAGAACTTACTAGTCACTCATATATCTTCTTTATGGTCGATATTTGTATAAAATCATACCCATCCTCAAAAATATCAAACGTGAGATTAAAAATTCATACTCATATATTAGAATATAAAAGTTCAAACGTGAGATTAAAAAATCAAAATCAAAGTTGGGATAGGGAACCTCAAAAAAGTCTTCAATATCGTCAGATTGTCTCCATCCATAACATTCCTATGTACTTAGTTTTTAGGGAAAACTGTGTTTCCTAACTTTTACAAACGTTTCATTATCAGATCCTAACCCAGGCCAACGTTTGGTCTCAATTCCTAACATAATAGGTTTGGAATTTCTCAGAAACCATAAAAAGCCGTCCAAACTCACGATTTCGTCAACTCGTTGAGCATTGGGTTCGGTTGCTTGAGAACAAGGATAAGTTCAACGTCGAGGAAGGCACCATGGGTAATGTACGCCAACAACGACAACGCTTGGATGAGTTGACGGAATCGTGAGTTTAGACGGCTTTTTATAGTTTCTGAGAAATTCCAAACCTATAATGTTAGGAATTGAGACCAAATGTTGGCCTGAGTTAGGATCTGATAATGAAACGTTTGTAAATGTTAGGAAACAAAGTTATCCTTAGTTTTTATTTAATTTAGAGCCTCATTCGTCCCCAAGATGATAATTTCCTCAATAACATTCTCATGTGTTTAGCTTTTATTCTATTTAGACAGACTCATTGCATCCTCCTATCAACCCTCCACTTGATCATCGCTTCCGGTAAAAGCCACACGACAATCCATGACCATCATTTTGAGAAGAAACTAAACACGTCAAAACTACTCCTCAACGAAACTAATCTCTCAAATCATGTTAACTACAGACATATTCGAACAAACAAAGATTCACACCGTTAAATCATAAACGAGACTACGACAGAAACAAAAGACTGTTCAAGGCAAACCCTAGATGACATATTCTAAAACCCTAAATGAAAGTTTGTATGTGAACTTTGGCGCCATATCAATGTTGTGAGGAGGATCACAAGAGTCTCCCATTAAGAAGCTCAGTGATGAGAGACCCACAACACATGGATCAGTCCACAAACAGTACACTGTCCTAGATCTCTCAACCTTCACTCTCTTCGAATTAACTAGGCAATAAACAAACAAAGTGAAGTCACGTGCATTGCACAAGCATTATATCTCCCCTTCTTGTCCTCACACAACCTTTAACTTATAATTAAGGTTAATCATGTCCAGACACCTAATGAGCATGTCATACCATCTCCAATAATCATAGCCTAGTCTAGATTAAGAGGGGTATAACTGGTATTTCATACCTTTATCGGTCCAAATATCTCTCAATAGTACCAGTTTAGACTGAACGAACAAGGTTCGTTACCGTCACATGTCACATGACAAGTGACCATAACCTCCTTCTTTCTTTTTATCTCTTGCGTAAAAGAATGATTCAACAAAGAACCCTTCATTCACACACATGTTTCGACCAACCAACAAGAATATAACTGATATTTCATTATCGGTCCAATGTCTCAGTATCGTACCAATTTAGGCTGAGTCAATAGGGTTTGTCATTGTCAGATGTTGCATGGTAAGTGACTAACAGGGGTATAATTGATATTTCATATTATTATCGACCCAATGTTTCGCGATGGTACCGGTTTAATCTATCACATGTCGCGTGACAAGTGGCCACAACTTTCTTTCTCCCCATTTAACCCTGTGTATAGAAACGTAAAAAAATCATTCACCCACACGTATTATTCAGCCAACCAATCAACTCATACCCATTTAAAAAAAAAATACATTTGTCCTACAGATTATCCACCATTAGAACGTCCACAATAAAGACGATTCGATAAAATGTGGCTTTTCTCTTCTCTCTTTGAATCGATGCCTACATAGTTAGTAATCACCTTACTCCCTTTATCGTATCTTCTCATGACACTTGATGATTTTAGCCCGATCATCATACCCCGGAATCACTTCCCACCATAGATTGTCCCCGAAACACCCTCAAATTGTTCCTCTCTTGGGGATTGTATCGCAATGGAGAGGGTGAAGAGGACGATGGTGACGAAGACAGGGTCCAAATTAGGCTGACGTGGAAGGGAAGTACATAGATTAAAATAAAGATTTAAAAAAAATGAAAGGGACCATGTCGGAATTGGACATATCCTTGTCACGGACGGACCAAAGTGTTGCATGATTGTGTCAGCACAGCACACCTCCTCCTCCTATATCTATTCTCTTCCCATTCCTAATTCAGCAATTCCATGACCTGTAACTTCTTATTTTTCATGCAATTACGACAAAGTATGGCTCATTGATTAAGACACCACTTGTTATAACTTCGAATTATTATCACATGTAACAACGAAATTATTATTACCATCAAGGTTTAAACCCTAGCGACAAGGAAATAATAACCCGTTTTAACCATTGGACTAGACTTTACATGTTATTGAACTTTTTGACGGAAAAATCAACTTATTGGTAGACGTTAACAATCAAAATAATATTGAGTATACATAGACCGGAGGTGCTAGGTAGGTCATTCGTGAATAGAACATCCTAACATGAGAAGCGTGGGAGTATTGCTGCAGCGTCTTTGCCGTGGGCGAGACCACGCCTCCTACCTCGAGGGCTCTCCTTCGAAGGCGTTGCAGGACGTCGTTGTAGCGTCGCTCGCCTCTCGATGCAGGATCCTGCAACGACACGCAACAACGAGGAAGCAACGACGTGACCCCAATGGCCAATCGTCGACCCAATGGTACGACAACACGTGTCCCACCAGATTTGAAAAACCATCATCCAATTTTCTATAAATTCACTATCTACCCTAAATTAAAATCACATCTCTTCTCTTATCATCAAACTCCTTCTATATCTGTACAAGCTTTCTTCCATAGCTGACACCAACGACTAGGAATTACTTCTCGTAGATAAGGAGTTGAATGAACTCGTGTATAAAGAAGAGCTTCACTCTCAAATATGATCCCTAGACTTGCTCATCCAACCAACCTAATCAACGCCGTCGCAACCTTCCAAATCAGCATCATCCAAGCCCTCAAGAAGTCGAGCGGTGAAATCAACAACGACTACACCTCTGAGGATCAAATGGACCATTGGTAAGGAGGAACGGTTGGCACGATTATGATTCAATCATTCTGTTAATAGCATCGGAGGGAAGGACAAAAAGAACGAAGCCTATTGGACTCAATTCGGGGAGGAGGTCAAACAAACGAGGAAACCATCCGACTCAATTCGTGTTTGGGCCATAAATTTCAGGGTCATTGACCCATGTGGTTTGCTAAGGAAGAAATGCACCTCATGATGTGGGAGGCAAATATTGGGAGAAACTTTTCAACCATTTCGTAGCTAAGGGAGAAAAAAACTTTTCAAATCATACGCATAAACACGTGAATGATCATTGAGATAAGAACAATCAGAAGTGCAAACACTATGGCGAGATCTACCGGTAACATGTTAAATATCGTAAAAGAACAACCGACGAGGAAGTCATCAGAGCGACAAAGCACAATTATAAACTAAAATATGTCTGGTGGAACTTCTTCGAATATAAGCCGAAGTGACATCTCTGCAACGACACGATTTGAGTAGTTGTACTATATTATATTTAAATGTCGTCTTTCCTTACTCGAAATAAGATTCACAATTTATTTTTGGGTTCTATTGAAAGTTGTTAAATTTACAAAAACATTACAATTCGACTAAATAATATGATCACCACAATAACCGAACTAATCGATAAATGTATTGTGAAAAACTCGACGTTTTAAAGATGAATCAGATCGAATCGTCAACGAAAAACTAACCCAACTATAACCACCCTTACACATGTTCGAATTTCCAACAGGAAAACATTGAAATTGACACTAAATTTGCATACAGAGAATCTGAATCTAAATAAAATTTAAAAAATGGTGAAAAGCAATAAGAAATGATCTGTTCTAAATAGTGAGTGTCTCTGCTTCACACACTTGACTAGAGAGTGAGTCACAGACCCACCTACACATTCTCCAACAAATCTCTCCCCCTTTCTTTTTTAACTCTCCACTCAGAGCTCTGCTACTGAGCTCTGATAATGGCTTCTCTAACCCTCCTCCTCTCCTTCTTCTCCGTACTAATCTCAGCTTCAGCCACCTCCAGAACTTACATAGTCCAAGTTCAGAGAGACGCCAAGCCTTCCATCTTCCCAACACACCAGCACTGGTACGACTCTGTTCTAGCTTCCATCTCCGATACGACGTCGTCTCCTTCTTCTTCTTCCTCCTCCGGCGAAAGTCGTTTGATTCACTCCTACGAGACTGTGTTTCATGGGTTTTCTGCAAAGCTCACACCTTTAGAAGCAGAGAGGTTGGGGTCTTTAGATGACGTCATCGCCGTCATCCCGGAGCAGGTCCGGCGACCCCACACCACGCGCTCGCCGGAGTTTCTCGGCCTCCGAACCACCGACAGCGCCGGGCTGCTGAAGGAGTCCGATTATGGGTCCGATCTGGTTATTGGGGTCATCGACACCGGGGTCTGGCCGGAGAGGCAGAGCTTCCACGACCGGGACCTGGGTCCGGTTCCGGCGAAATGGAAGGGGCGGTGCGTCGCCGGGAAGGACTTCCCGGAGAGTTCCTGCAACCGGAAGCTCATCGGAGCGAGGTATTTCTGCAATGGGTACGAGTCCACCAACGGGAAGATGAACGAGACGAGCGAGTTCCGGTCGCCGAGAGACTCCGACGGACACGGCACCCACACGGCGTCGATCGCCGCCGGGAGGTACGTCTTCCCGGCGTCCACCCTCGGCTACGCCCGCGGCGTCGCCGCCGGGATGGCCCCCAAGGCCCGCCTCGCCGTCTACAAAGTCTGCTGGAACGCCGGCTGCTACGACGCCGACATTCTCGCCGCTTTCGACGCCGCCGTCGCCGACGGCGTCGACGTCGTCTCCCTCAGCGTCGGCGGCGTCGTGGTGCCGTACTATCTCGACGCCATCGCGATAGCGGCGTTTGGGGCTAACGACGCCGGAGTCTTCGTCTCCGCCTCCGCCGGTAACGGCGGTCCCGGAGGACTCACCGTCACGAACGTCGCACCCTGGGTCACCACCGTCGGCGCCGGGACAATAGACAGGGATTTTCCGGCGGAGGTGAAGCTGGGTAACGGCCGGGTCCTTCCCGGAGTCAGCGTGTACGGCGGGCCGGGTCTGGTTCCGGGTCGGATGTACCCGGTTATCTACGCCGGCAACGAGGGCAGCGACGGCTACTCCTCCTCCCTCTGCTTGGAAGGCTCTCTCGACCCCAATTTCGTCAGGGGCAAAATCGTCGTTTGCGACAGAGGAATCAATTCCCGAGCCGGAAAAGGCGAGGTCGTCAGGAAAGCCGGCGGCGTCGGGATGATCTTAGCGAACGGAGTCTTCGACGGGGAAGGCCTCGTCGCCGACTGCCACGTCCTCCCCGCCGCCGCAATCGGCGCCGCCAGCGGCGACGAGTTAAGAAAATACATCACCACAGCCTCCAAAACCCACTCCCCAGCCACAGCCACACTCTTGTTCAGAGGAACCCGGGTCAACATCAGACCCGCCCCGGTAGTGGTCTCGTTCTCCGCCCGAGGACCCAACCCGGAATCACCCGAAATCCTCAAACCCGACATCATAGCCCCGGGTCTAAACATCCTCGCCGCCTGGCCCGACAAGGTCGGGCCGTCAGGAGTCCCGACGGACAAGCGCACGACGGAGTTCAACATCCTCTCCGGTACCTCAATGGCGTGCCCCCACGTCTCCGGCCTCGCCGCCCTCCTCAGGGCGGCCCACCCGGAATGGAGCCCGGCGGCGATCAGGTCCGCATTGATGACCACCGCATACACAATTGACAACCGCGGCGAGACAATGCTGGACGAGTCCACCGGAAACACCTCCACCGTCATGGACTTCGGCGCCGGCCACGTCCACCCCCAAAAGGCCATGGACCCGGGTCTAATCTATGACCTCAATTCATACGATTATGTAGATTTCTTATGCAATTCCAACTACACCGTCAAGAACATCCAAGCCGTGACCCGGAAAATCGCCGATTGCGCCGGCGCCAAGCGTGCCGGCCACAGCGGCAACCTCAATTACCCTTCCCTGACGGCGGTTTTCCAGCTCTACGGGAAGCACAAGCTCTCCACGCATTTCATCAGGACGGTCACCAACGTCGGGGAACCCAAATCGGTGTACCGGGTCACCATAAACCCGCCCACCGGCATGACCATGACAGTGGAGCCGGAGAGGCTAGTGTTCAGGAGGGTCGGGCAGAAGCTCAATTTTCTCGTGCGGGTGCAAGCGCACGCGGTGAAGCTCTCCCCCGGGAGCTCGATCGTGAGGAGCGGGTCAATCGTGTGGTCGGACGGGGGGCATAACGTGACTAGTCCGGTGGTGGTGACATTGCAGCAGCCTCTGTAAAACCCCCCTTATAGGGGTTTTTGCTAATTTTGTTCTTTCTCTATGTTGTATGTATAATGCAAGTGGTGGGGTTTTAAGGTTGTGTTTTGCAACTTTTTAACATTTAAGGATCTCTGTATTGTCTGTAAAAACAAAAATGGTGAAAAGATGTCTCTTCTTTTCGAGATTGCTTGTTGGGTTTTTGAATATGTTTTTTGTAATGAATTGTGATTGCATCGGTTGGTCGATGATGGTGAAGACAGTGAAAAAAGTATGCGATGCAAATCAAACTAGAAAAATAAGATTTTTCGGACGAAACAAACAGTCCACACGAATAACCTATCATTAGAGATTTTTTTTTGACGGAATGTTTGAATTCATTAACTTAAATCAAAAGCTAGCAGACCCGGAATCGTTTCTGGCATACAATCAGGTTCCAAATGGTTTTGTGAAATTACTTAACAAAAGCCTAGTCTTCACAATAATGAGAGGCATGCTCAACTGGGGGTGAGCAAAAAAACCGAAACCGCTAAAACCAACCACCACCAATCGGAAATCGCACCGGAAAACTCAAACCCGAAAAGTTAACGGTTGGTTGCAGGTTCTTGACGATCGAACCAGGAAGTTAACAGTTGGTTGTCGATTCTTGAAATGCCAAATCATCGATTAACCAACCAAACCAGTATTGTTCATCATATACACGTGACTTCATAATAACCACTGATCTGATATAGAAGAATGACCCATGAACACTCTTTTGTATCACACAGATTGCTAACATAGAACACGATAACTTATATGTAATATTTCTTTTGTTTTGCAGAATGTAGTAATATGTTTTGACTTGAAATAGAAATACATGTATGATTATTGGTATTTAAACTTGTACTTACATGTAGTAAAGTGGTTGGTTGGTTACAACCACTAACCAACCGGTCAGTGAAGTGATTGGTTTCACTGTAAAAAATTGATTTTTAGGTTGGAACGGATTCCAAGATATATCGAATCGATAATATCGGATTGGATCCGTAAAAGATTCCATTGGGTGGTTAACCACCCAACGCCCACCCCTATGTTCAACATTAATCCTAATATATTTGTACGCAACTGACTTGTGATGCCCATGTGAGGATGAAAGGTCTTCAATTGAACATTGTGGTAACAAATCATGAAAACAGGACAAGACAATGTGGGGTTTGGTTTGGTTCATGTTCTTGTTTGTAGTAAATGGACTTCATTTCTTGTCCGTATCCACATCCACTGCGTGCTCTTGTTTGGTTCCAACCCATCATGATTGGAAGCCCATTGGGCCTATTATTTTGAGCCTCTAAATATATTGAGTCCATATATTGACAAATATCAGCCAGACATTTTTTTGGGTGATGTTACAAAAATATTTATAAGAACTAAAAGTAATACTAAAATTAACCAATTGAATAGAGGTACGACACAAAAAGCTCTCTGCTAGGGTTTGAGAACTCTCAACCCTAGTCATCCTTCCTGATGTCGTTATCGTATTTTAGGGAGCCACCGGGATTTCGAGCATCTATTGCTCTTGTCCTGAAAAGTCTAGCTGGATCACGTGCACCAGTGACTGCGCCACAATCCGATCTTGTAGTTGTTGTTGTGCAATTTTCCATCGATGGAAAAGCTCTCTCCATGTCTGCTAGGGTTTCGTTCGCGCAACATCTAGTCACTGCGACGTTGGTTCCCCCTCGCCACCAACGACGTACCTCCGGTTTCTACTTCGCCCCCCTGTTACCCTAAAGGTTTCCACCTGTTTCTCTTCGATATCAATCAATCTCCCCGCCTCTGTTCCCCTCCCTTGAGTAGCAACCACCATCTCTGAAGCCGTCATCGGTGTATCCACCTCTTTGGCCTCCATCGATGCCTCCTCCTCGATCTCTGGTTGTTTGGTTATGGATTATTTTATCTGTTATGTTCTGTTTTGCAAGGTTGATGATAGGCAACCTAGGCTCCAGGGACTTACTCCGGGAGGAGTCCTTGGGACGAGCCGCCACTCCAGCTAAACTGTCAGGTTCAAGTTCGGTGGCTCATTTGACAAAACGAGTCCTTGGAGAGCAGGGACCAAACAACGTTTAGACCCCACTTTGAGCGGTTCTTGGTAGTTGGCACCTTTTGGATTTTATTTTTATTATAGTTTTGGTTTCAATTTCTGTTTGTTGTTGCTATAACCGCTTCTTGTTGGACCGGTTCGTATATAAGGGTAGAGACATACGTTCCCTCCTTCAACACGAGAAACTAGCTCTCAAATCTCTTAAAAGAACTGCGAACAAGGCTTCCCACTGGCTCGCCAGAGAAGTTTATTCTTTTCTTGTTTTTCAGTGGTCAAGGAAATCTCTTCCTGATGTACTCCAATGTATTATGCAATTAGAGCATTAATAAAATCTATCACTTATTCTAAAAAAAACAATAAAATAATATCGAGGTAGTTTAAAGATGGATGAAAGTACAATCAATTAATCTATAATGTAATTGATCTTTCTTCACGTTCGGAGGCCAACAATAAATTCTTCTAATACGTCTTTTTAAATTTTCTATGGATTTGTTTGAACTAAAAACAATCTACATTTACCATATATATCGACTACTAGATCCAGGAAGAAATTTTATTATATTCTATGAACTATGAAGCTACAGTAGTAAATTAGTATATGATAATAACTGTAGTTAAGCCTATACGTCTTTCATCTAGTAATATTTAAATTTCAAATTCATGTTTGCGTTGCATATAGTTTTTTTTTATCAGATAAAGCAATTCTAGCAGGTTCTAATGGAAAAAGGACCATGTGCTCATGGTATGAATGATAAAAAAATGGCAACAATACCCCTGAAACCATCTCTCATCCCTATTTATGTTATAAAGTATATATTTTTACGATAAAAACATAATGCAATAAATAATGAAAGTCAATAAAATTATATGCATGTCTTTATTTTATATTAACAAATATAATATATTAATAGCTTAGCTTCCTGAAGTAGAAAGAAAAGCAAGACACCTTTTCGGGTTCACCTCATACAACCAAAGAGCATTAAAAATAGGGAACCACATGTAAGACCCGCTCCCGGTCGAACCGGCGGCTTTTCAAGCAAGTTTGACTTGCTACCGGAAAGTCAACCGATGACTCAAGAAGTCACTCGAGACTTTTCCGGAACCCAAACGACTTAGCCATCATCACGGTTGGCTTAAGGGGAGAAATTCCTTTCGTTTGAGTATAATGTTGGAGAAAGTCAATCTTGGTCAAATCGAGACTTTTTATCAACTAAAAGCATTATTTTATTGTGCTGGAAATTATTTTGGAAAAGTAAATAACCTTTTGGACACTTGTCCCTTTTTGGTTGAAAGAGAGAAAAGGGAGTAGTCTTAGACCCTTTTACCCTCCCAAAAGCTTCTATAAGGGATTCTAGCTCAAGGGCTTTTAGTCATTTGACACATCTAGGTATTATATGAGTTTGGAAAAGCAAAACCAACCCATTTTACTTGGTGTAGCCGAAATTTGGAGTATGAGCAAGAGAGAGGGGCTCCCATGGAGCTTTGAAGAAGAATCAAGGAAGAAGAGGCCACTTGAAGCCTTCTTTTAGCCAACCCTTCTCCAAATCCTCACCATCTTCTTCATCTCAATCTCCTAGAGGTAATGGAACTCTCTAATCCTCATTTCCCTTCATCTCTTTTCTTGGGTTTTGGGTGAAATTGCTAGATGTTGTTGGGTTTGAGTAGAAATGGTGGGAGATGTTGTTGATGAGAAGCTTTGTTGGGTTTTTGATGAGAAATCCTTAGTTGTTGGAGCTTTTGAGTTGGGTTTGATTTGTTGAATCATTAGAAACTTGTTTGTGTGTTGATTCCTACCATGGGTAGAGGAGTATTGAAGGATTTTGGACTGTTTTAGGAGTTGGAAGTGGTGAAATTTGGGGTTTGAAGGTGGTTTTTCGGAGAAAAGGAGCTGGAGGTTGAAGAAGGGCGAAACTGCCCTGGTGCGCCACGGATCCGTGACGGATCCCGTGACGGGCGACGTCACGGCTCTGTGAGGGAGTTCGTGACGGCACTCGTCACGGCTCCGTGATGGTAACCGTGATGGTTGGCCTCACGGATCCGTGACCAGGTCCGTTGCAGACCAGGGTGGGGGTTTCTTTGAGGGTTTTTCACCTTGGTTGATCTTGGTTTTGAGCTGAACTTTGGAGGGGCTTTGGGGGTCTTACTTGTTGATTAAGTGGAGTCTAATTAACGTTTCTTTGTGTCCAAGACTTTGGGGATCGAGCTAGAGGAGCAAAGATCACGCCGGGACCCGAGCGAAGAGCGGAGTGGTGACCATCGGGCTTCATCAAAGTGTTGAGAGGAAGACCTCGAGGTAGGGAAAGCCTTAACCCCTCGTTTATGATGCTTAGTATGCATGTTAGGCTAATAAAATCGGAAAGGTCCTAGAAATGCCTATAGGATGCGAATAACTAGCATAATTGTCTTTCAATTACTAATAACTGGAAGTGTCTAGTGGTGAATGATTAGGATGCCAATCACTAGTGTAACTCGCTTTCAATACTTGGGAATTGTTCATCACATGCTTGGTTGTTGGTTGCTTAGTGGATAGGCTAAAGAGTCTAACGGAACTAATTGAATTGCATGTGTGAATGCTCGATTGAAGGTTTTTATGATTGGTTGATTGAACTCGTACTTGACCGTTGAATGTATTTGAATGATTGCTTGTTGTCCTTAAATGGTTACTTGGAGCATCGAGTATGACTGGTTGTACCGAGCGGTGCAATCAGGTGATCGATGCCCCGTTGGTTCGAGACTGGTAGTGAACGGTAAGTTGTGATTGTGTGATTGGTGTGCTATGATTATGTGATTCGTGTACTGTGTGTTGTGGTGAACTGGTGATGTGTGAGCTATGTGTGGCAATGAATTGGTGGTTGTTGGGATTGGATTGTTTCGTGTTTTCAGTTTGAGTGCGTTATTCAATTATTAACTGATTATCATTAAATTGCCCAAGTGTATGCTTCCTATGGGAGTAATACCTTGGTTCCCGAGGACATAAAATCCTTTGGAGACGTTTCTGAGGATCCCGATGATAAGCGCCCCGAAGGGTTGTTTCCGGTCGCCTCAATGTTATGCGTCTCCTCTGGATTTGAGGGAGAATCCGAGAGGACACATCATATGTGGATCGGAGGGTGGAGACTTCATGTGCCACGGCATTGACTGGTTTACCTATTACCCGTGTGGATCGGAGGGTGGAGACTTCATGTGCCACGGCATTGACTGGTTTACCTATTACCCGTGTTTGTTAAGATCTATCTTGTTGACTTTGCTGTTGACTTTATTGAGTTTAAGGTCCACCTTGTTTTGTGTTTTCCCTACTGAGCGCAAGCTCACCCCTGTGAGTTTATTGTTGTGTTTACAGGATTGATTGAGGAGTAGAGGCTCGGGAGCGTCTCGGTATGGGTGTCTATAGAGACTTCGCTTTTATTTTATTTCCGTTTGGAACAAATTTTGTGGAGGATTATTATTACACCCCTGGAGGGTTATTTATGTTCTAAACTAACTTTTGTGGATTTGAGTTTCTTATTGGAGTTTTCAGGAACTTATTGTTGAGTTATTGTCTTTTAATCACTTATTCCTAGTCACGCCTTGAGTCCGGGCAAGAACCGGATTTGGGGTGTGACAATTTGGTATCAGAGCCTGGTTTCATTTGAAACAGGTGTCTTATGAACTGATTTTCAAACCTCGGACCGAAGTCAATTAGGTGGGTAGAGTTAGGGAGTCTGAGTCGTGAGTCGCTTTAATGGTTGTCCTAAATGGAACCTTACACTACAATGTTGGCATTACTTGATTGGTATCCTCTCCCTAGTGATCGGTGAAGCCGAATGGTTGAGATCGGGATTGGATTAACGGTCAACGATCGACCCGCTATGCATTCATGGTAGAGTGAGCCAACGGTTGATGGTGTTGCCACTTTGGTGGATCACTTCGAAAATTTTCAAATTATAGTTTGGTTCTGTTCAAGTGTTGACTTGTGGTTGACTGCTTTGCTGGAGCATGAGTACTCCATGTGTGCTTATTTTGAGTGTTTTGGGCGGGGCGCGAGAACCCCGTATCCCGTTCTATGAGAACTTTGATTGGGGCACGAGAACCCCGTATGCCCGTGTGTGGTGAGATTGGGGCACGAGAACCCCGTATGCCCGTGTGTGGTGAGATTGGGGCACGAGAACCCCGTGTGCCCGTGTGTGGCGAGTTTGGGGCACGAGCACCCCATAGTATTTGGGAGCACGAGAACTCCGTTTATTGATTGCGTTGTGTACTTTAGGAGCACGAGAACTCCGTTTATTGACTGTGTGGTGTCTTTGGCCGAGCATGAGAACTCGGCGTGCTTTTGTCTTGCGAATTTGTGCTAGTGCTTGTCCCGCTTAAGCGGAGGGTTAGGGGAAAATACGAATGGGTCATGCCGAATTTTCAGTAAAAATAAAATGATTGCACCATCATTGGTTGACTCAGGGGCGTCACTGTAGTTGAGCATGATGGTTCGATTGTCAAGTTGTTACAATGAGGTTCGGGGACGCCTGAATCTGGTTGTAACAACATGAGATCGACACGAAAAGCTTTGGGTAGAAGTTAAGAAATGGAAATCTTTGGAAGGGAAGGAAGGGTTAAGGGTGATTGTGGAATTGAATGGTGTTAAGTGCTAAACCCCTCTTTGTGAAAGGATACCCGAGCAAGGGGTATGCCTGTTGATTTGTGCTTTGTATGGTGTGCTTGAGTTGGAACCCTCCTGTGGGAGTTGGTGGTTGATTGCTTAAATCGCTGGTTGTTGTTGTGAGACGCATAGAGATGCGAACTTGTGTGCTATATTATATGAGTATATATATCTACTAGTGTGAGGGGCGTAAATGTGGGTGACTTGTGTGACGCGTGTGATCGTCCTTGTAACGTGTGAGAACCGTTGTTGAACTAAGTACTGAACATGTGCGTTATCCGTGCAAGCGGATAGGCGACATGGCTCGTACGTATGTTCCGAGAGGTACCCGGAGCCGCCCAGCTGGGGGCCCGAGTCAGGCACCTGCCGCTGAGCAGGAGGGGGCAGCTGATGCCCAGGATGCTGCTTCCACAGAGCATCAGCGCTTTGAGGGTGGACCAACAGGGTCGCCACCCAGGACATCTCCAGTCGCAGAGCCGACTCAGGCGACCCCTCTCGAGGAGGTGGTTCGCGCTGTACTAGCAGCCTTGAGTGCGCAGCAGGGGACTACAGCACCGGCATCAGAGCTCGTGCCTGTTGCTTCAGCAGATTTTGGGGAGAGGCCAGGACAGTTTGATAGCCTCACGGCCCAGTCGCTCAGGGAGTTCCGTAGACTCGGTACGCCGACCTACTCCGGGGGAGCGGACCCCGAGGCAGCCTCGGGCTGGTTGGAGCGGGTTACCCGCAACCTCGATACCTCTGGAGTATCGGAGGGACGCCTGGGAGTTTCGTTCTACACTTTCCAGCTTGAGGGAGAGGCCTACTACTGGTGGCAGTCAGTGCATGACAGGGTCGGCAGTGATTTTCAGTTGTTCAGCAGGTTGTTCTTGGAACAGTACTTTCCTCGCCCCATTCGGGATGACCGGCGCCAGCAGTTTCTGGATTTACGTCAGAGGGGTTTGAGCATTTCTGAGTATGCAGTGAGGTTTACTTCTCTGGCCCGCTTCGCGCCGGAGTTGGTTCAGACTGCGGATGACCGATGCAGGAGATTTGAGAACGGGCTCATCCCGTCGATAGCCGACAGGGTTATCGCCTTCAGGACCGCAGAGTAATCCACACTCTTGGATAAGGCTTTAGCCATGGAGAGACACTTCAGAGAGACTATCAGGGTGCGAGAGACTAGGCCTAGGCCGAGTGGCTTTGTGCAGCCGTCTGACCGTCGAGACCGACGCAGACAGAGAGTTGCAGGACACTTTCAGCATCAGTTTCAGCAGGATGGCATGCGCCGAGCAGGGACCGTAGCGTCAGTTGGACCCGCCCCGGTGGCACAGCTGTGTCCTCGGTGTGGACAGCAGGGTCATCTGGCACGGGACTGCCCGAGGGGCAATGGACCTGTAGAGCGCCATGATGATCGTCCCTAGGGGACCAGAGACAGACAGCAGAGTGAGCCGAGGGGGTGCTATCAGTGCGGCAGCGCCGACCACTTCATGCGTGCGTGTCCTGAGCTGGCACAACAGGGGGGACAGAGGGGATGCTACCAGTGTGGTCGATCTGATCATTTCATCCGGGCGTGCCCTGAGCTAGCTGGTAGAGCGCCTGCACCGAGGCCCCAGCAGACTCAGACTCGCCCTGCACCACCTTGCAGACCACGCCAGGCACCGCAGCAGAGAGCTCCGCGTCAGGCGGCGGGAGCAGCGGGTCAGAGGCACCAGCCGAGAGCTGGGCAACAGGTGGCACTTCCCCCACCACCGAGAGGAGGACCACCGGCACAGCAGGGCCGAGTCTTTGCAGTTACTGATTCCAGGATTGAGAGGCCGTACGCCGGCCATGAGGCCACTCAGGGTACGTGTTTACTTTATAATGCGTGGACTTCTTTTTTATTTGATACGGGAGCTTCCCATTCGTTCATATCTTCGTTTATTGCTTCTTCTTTGGGTTTGCGGGTGGAGACTTTGAGTCAACCCCTTTGTTTGGAGACCCCAGCTACGGGTGAGGTGGTGTTGAGCACCGTTGGTAGAGACTGTGCGATTAGGGTGGCAGATTGCCCCTTTCTTGGTGACTTACTCGTTCTTGATATGAACGCTTTTGACGTGATTCTAGGTATGCACTGGCTCGCGAGGTATCGAGCGACGATCGACTACTATCGACGTCAGGTGACAGTGAGGTCAGGTGATAGGGTGATCACGTGTGTTCTGGGTAGCAAGAGCGGAGTTCTCTTATCCACCTTGACTACGGGATCTGAGGCAGAGATCGTGCAGAGTAGCAGTGAGCTACCGAGGGTAGTGCGTGAGTTCCCGGAGGTCTTCCCGGAGGAACTATCAGGCTTGCCACCAACGCGAGAGGTGGAGTTCAGGATCGATCTGATCTTGGGCACGACGCCGATCTCGATGACGCCGTATCAGTTTGCGCCAGCCGAGTTGGTCGAGCTAAAGCGACAACTCGAGGAACTGCAGCAGAAGGGTTTCATCCGCCCGAGCGTATCTCCGTGGGGAGCGCCCGCCCTTTTCGTGAAGAAGAAGGGTGGAGCCTTGAGGATGTGCATCGATTACAGGAAGCTGAATCGGGTGACAGTGAAGAACCGCTACCCGATGCCGAGGATTGATGATTTATTCGACCAGCTGAGGGGAGCAAGGTACTTCTCGAAGATCGATCTTCGATCGGGGTACTACCAGCTGAGGGTCCGAGCTGAGGACGTAGAGAAGACAGCGTTCCGAACTCGTTATGGACACTTTGAGTTTCTGGTGATGCCGTTCGGTTTGACGAACGCGCTGGCCTCCTTTATGGACTTGATGAATGGCATCTTCAGACCTTATCTAGACCAGTTTGTAGTAGTCTTTGTCGATGACATCTTGATCTACTCGCCTAGTGAGGAGGCGCATGAAGAGCATCTGCGGACCGTCTTGACACTTTTACGCACTCACCAGTTGTACGGCAATCTGGAGAAGTGCGAATTTTGGCTCACAGAGGTGAAGTTCCTCGGGCACGTGGTATCTCGGGAGGGCATCTTGGTCGATCCAGCCAAGGTTGAGGCAGTGTCGAAGTGGGCCAGACCCAGCAGTGTATTTGAGATTCGGAGCTTTTTGGGGTTGGCAGGTTATTACCGACGCTTCGTTCAGGATTTCTCCCGTCTTGCACCACCTATGACAGCTTTGACCCGCAAGGGGGCAGAGTACCTTTGGACGGATGAGTGTGAGCGCTCTTTCCGTGAGCTCAAGGCTCGACTGACTACCGCTCCAGTGTGGATTGTTCCAGAGCGGGGAGTAGGCTATGACGTGTATTGTGACGCCTCAGGCGAAGGGCTAGGTTGTGTCTTGATGCAGGGTGGAAAGGTAGTTGCTTACGGCTCGAGGCAGTTGAAGGTGCATGAGCGCAACTACCCGACCCATGATCTGGAGACACTATCTGTACGGCGAGCAGTTCAGGGTGTTTTCAGACCACAAGAGCCTCAAGTATATATTCTCGCAGCGTGATCTGAACATGCGCCAAAGGCGATGGATGGAGTTACTTGAGGAGTACGACTTCGAGTTGCTCTATCATCCGGGCAAGGCGAACGTGGTCGCCGATGCTTTGAGCCGGAAGTCGAGTCACTGCGTTGCCAGCATGGCAGTCCGAGAGTGGGACATGCTGGAGCAGTTGAGCTTATTCAGACTGGAGTTGGAGGAGGTCACAGAGGGTATGGCCTTGTGTGCCTTGGTGGCTCAGCCCACACTATTTGCTCAGGTGCTAGAGGCATAGACCGATGACGCCGAGACAACAGGGATTCGTGAGAGATTGATTGACGGTATCAAGCTCGAGGGCTGGGAGATGGGCACCGATCAGGGTATCCGCTTTAGAGGACGGCTGTTTGTGCCCAGTGGGTACAGAGACACCGTATTGCGTGAGTGCCACCACTCCCGTCTGGTTGTGCACCCCGGTGGCGACAAGATGTATAGAGACATGCGACGACAGTTTTGGTGGAGTGGAATGCGTGGGGCAGTTGCAGATTTCGTTTCTCGATGCCTCACCTGCCAACAGGTGAAGGCCGAGCATCGGCGTCCCGCCGGCTTGCTGCAGCCTTTACCGATCTCCGAGTGGAAGTGGGAGCATGTGACAATGGATTTTGTGTGTGGGTTACCAAGGTCGTTGAAGGGGCACGATGCTGTTTGGGTGGTGGTTGATCGACTGACCAAGTCGGCACACTTTCTGGGTATGAGGATGACTGATTCTGTGGACATGTTGGGTCGTTTGTATGTCAGGGAGATTGTTCGTCTGCATGGAGTACTAGTGTCGCTGGTATCTGATAGAGACCCTCACTTCACATCCAGATTCTGGAAGAGCCTACAGAAGGCGTTGGGCACTGAAGTACTGTTGAGCACAGCTTACCATCCCGAGACAGATGGACAGTCAGAGCGCACCATTCAGATTTTAGAGGACATGCTTCGAGCTTGTGTGCTCGACTTTCAGGGGTCATGGGAGGATCATTTACCCTTGGCAGAGTTTGCCTACAACAACAATTATCAGTCCAGCATTGGTATGGCACCATTTGAGGCTTTGTATGACAGACCTTGTAGATCGCCGGTATGTTGGGCTGAGGTTGGGGACCGAAGCTTGCTCGGACCAGACATGGTCAGAGAGACGACCGAAAAGGTCGCGTTGATTAGAGAGCGGTTGAAGACCGCGCAGAGTCGGCAGAAGAGCTACGCAGACAGACGTCGCAGACCACTTGAGTTCATGGTCGGGGAGCACGTGTTTCTGAGGGTGAGCCCAAAGAAGGGTCTAGTGCGGTTTAGACGCAGTGGAGGCAAGCTAGCACCACGTTTTATTGGACCATTTGAGGTCTTAGAGAAGATTGGAGCTGTAGCTTATCGTTTGGCCTTGCCACCGCAGCTTGGGAACGTGCATAACGTTTTCCATGTGTCCCAACTGCGGAAGTACATGGCAGACCCTTCGCACATCATTTAGTGGTCAGACATCGAGGTAGCAGATGATGTCACCTATGAGGAGCAGCCCGTCGAGATTTTGGGTACGAAGGAGAAGGTCCTGCGGAACAAGACGATTCCGTTGGTACTAGTACAGTGGGGACATCAGGGAGCAGGATCCACTTGGGAGCGCGAGGATGAGATCCGCGGAAAGTATCCCCACCTGTTCGACATTGAGGTACCTTGTTTTTTTTAATTTGAGGACGAAATTTCTTTAAGGGAGGTAGATTGTAAGACCCGCTCCCGGTCAAACCGGCGGCTTTTCAAGCAAGTTTGACTTGCTACCGGGAAGTCAACCGATGACTCAAGAAGTCACTCGGGACTTTTCCGGAACCCAAACGACTTAGCCATCATCACGGTTGGCTTAAGGGGAGAAATTCCTTTCGTTTGAGTATAATGTTGGAGAAAGTCAATCTTGGTCAAATCGAGACTTTTTATCGACTAAAAGCATTATTTTATTGTGCTGGAAATTATTTTGGAAAAGTAAATAACCTTTTGGACACTTGTCCCTTTTTGGTTGAAAGAGAGAAAATGGAGTAGTCTTAGACCCTTTTACCCTCCCAAAAGCTTCTACAAGGGATTCTAGCTCAAGGGCTTTTAGTCATTTGACACATGTAGGTATTATATGAGTTTGGAAAAGCAAAACCAACCCATTTTACTTGGTGTAGCCGAAATTTGGAGTAGGAGCAAGAGAGAGGAGCTCCCATGGAGCTTTGAAGAAGAATCAAGCAAGAAGAGGCCACTTGAAGCCTTCCTTTAGCCAACCCTTCTCCAAATCCTCACCATCTTCTTCATCTCAATCTCCTAGAGGTAATGGAACTCTCTAATCCTCATTTCCCTTCATCTCTTTTCTTGGGTTTTGGGTGAAATTGCTAGATGTTGTTGGGTTTGAGTAGAAATGGTGGGAGATGTTGTTGATGAGAAGCTTTGTTGGGTTTTTGATGAGAAATCCTTAGTTGTTGGAGCTTTTGAGTTGGGTTTGATTTGTTGAATCATTAGAAACTTGTTTGTGTGTTGATTCCTACCATGGGTAGAGGAGTATTGAAGGATTTGGACTGTTTTGGGAGTTGGAAGTGGTGAAATTTGGGGTTTGAAGGTGGTTTTTCGGAGAAAAGGAGCTGGAGGTTGAAGAAGGGCGAAACTGCCCTGTTGCGCCACGGATCCGTGACGGATCCCGTGACGGGCGACGTCACGGCTCCGTGAGGGAGTCCGTGACAGCACTCGTCATGGCTCCGTGATGGTTGGCCTCACGGATCCGTGACCAGGTCCGTGGCAGACTAGGGTGGGGGTTTCTTTGAGGGTTTTTCACCTTGGTTTTGAGCTGAACTTTGGAGGGGCTTTGGGGGTCTTACTTGCTGATTAAGTGGAGTCTAATTAACGTTTCTTTGTGTCCAAGACTTTGGGGATCGAGCTAGAGGAGCAAAGATCACGCCGGGACCCGAGCGAAGAGCGGAGTGGTGACCATCGGGCTTCATCAAAGTGTTGAGAGGAAGACCTCGAGGTAGGGAAAACCTTAACCCCTCGTTTATGATGCTTAGTATGCATGTTAGGCTAATAAAATCGGAAAGGTCCTAGAAATGCCTATAGGATGCGAATAACTAGCATAATTGTCTTTCAATTACTAATAACCGGAAGTGTCTAGTGGTGAATGATTAGGATGCCAATCACTAGTGTAACTCGCTTTCAATACTTGAGAATTGTTTGTCTGGTAGAGTGGCCTTGGCAAAGCCCTCGGATTAGTTGCGTGTTAGGATCACAAGCTTGGTTGTTGGTTGCTTAGTGGATAGGCTAAAGAGTCTAACGGAACTAGTTGAATTGCATGTGTGAATGCTCGATTGAAGGTTTTTATGATTGGTTGATTGAACTCATACTTGACCGTTGAATGTATTTGAATGATTGCTTGTTGTCCTTAAATGGTTACTTGGAGCATCGAGTATGACTGGTTGTACCGAGCGGTGCAATCAGGTGATCGATGCCCCGTTGGTTCGAGACTAGTAAGTAAACGGTAAGTTGTGATTGTGTGATTGGTGTGATATGATTATGTGATTCGTGTACTGTGTGTTGTGGTGAACTGGTGATGTGTGAGCTATGTGTGGCAATGAATTGGTGGTTGTTGGGATTGGATTGTTTCGTGTTTTCAGTTTGAGTGCGTTATTCAATTATTAACTGATTATCATTAAATTGCCCAAGTGTATGCTTCCTATGTGAGTAATACCTTGGTTCCCGAGGACATAAAATCCTTTGGAGACGTTTCTGAGGATCCCGATGATAAGCGCCCCGAATGGTTGTTTCCGGTCGCCTCAATGTTATGCGTCTCCTCTGGATTTGAGGGAGAATCCGAGAGGACACATTATATGTGGATCGGAGGGTGGAGACTTCATGTGCCACGACATTGACTGGTTTACCTATTACCCGTGTTTGTTAAGATCTATCTAGTTGAGTTTGCTGTTGACTTTATTGAGTTTAAGGTCCACCTTGTTTTGTGTTTTCCCTACTGAGCGCAAGCTCACCCCTGTGAGTTTATTGTTGTGTTTGCAGGCTTGATTGAGGAGTAGAGGCTCGAGAGCGTCTCGGTGTGGGTGTCTATAGAGACTTCGCTTTTATTTTATTTCCGTTTGGAACAGATTTTGTGGAGGATTATTATTACACCCCTGGAGGGTTATTTATGTTCTAAACTAACTTTTGTGGATTTGAGTTTCTTATTGGAGTTTTCAGGAACTTATTGTTGAGTTATTGTCTTTTAATCACTTATTCCTAGTCACCCCTTGAGTCCGGGGAAGAATCGGATTTGGGGTGTGACACCACAACTAGAATCAAACCTAAAGAGGGGTGAAATAGGTCTGAAACCAAGATGTATTAACCATGAAGAAAACCAGACGAGAAAACAGGTCCAAAACCCCCCGAAATCTCGAAGAAAAAGTACAAAACAAAAAATAGGTTATAGAACCTGAATTTTACAACCATTAAGCACAGTACAAGAACAAGTAGAAAAAAATAGCAAACGAACGACGACCCTCCACCACAGCTACCGCGAGGAAACCACAATCGAACAACGCCTACCAGACAACCACGGGAATCCACCCAGTCCCAAAGTCCACCCCAACCCCAGCAACCGGCCCATGGTTACCGATGAAAGGTAATTCACCGTCGTCCAACACCAGGCAGTGTGACCCAAGAAGGGGGAGGTTGGAAAATGAGCCCACCAGAACAACAAAACCCAGGCTTCCACCCCACGAAATCCAGCCTAAGAGTACTTTAAACACGCCTGAAAAGACTAAACTCCCCACGGTTGCAACCTCTACAATGAGGTCTTGACTTTACAACCGAGATCGAGAAAGGGAAGACTCAAGTGGAAAAGAAGAAAGGGACTAAGTACCTGAGTAAAGTAGAAAAGTGAAGAACGATATGATATGTTGAGGCCATATCTTTCAAATCTCCAAAAATCAAAGTCTTCGCTATCGACCAACATCAAATCGACGACCGTAAGGGAAAGACCCAACTCCTCCGCCTCAACCGAATAAGTGACGAGGAGAACAAGGCCGAGATATGTTGCGGGAAAAGGGTAGACAAGGAAAGGGCCTAAGATCCGCCACCATGAAGAAATGCCGCTGATGCACCTCCGACTCTAAACGAGTCACCAGAGTTGACCCATAGATAGTCTCCCACCCAAACTACGCCCAAAACTTAGACGATCACGCGAGACGAAGTCTTAAATAGTGTGGGTTTAGGTTCATGCCGAAAAAAGGCCGAGAAGGGTAGATGTGAAGCCTATCAGGCTAGATATGAAAGAACAAGATGAAGGAGGCAAACGGAAGCCAAAGGAGGGTATGAAAGAAAGCTGATAAAATAAAAGGAACAGATAAGTGGGAGAGAAAAAAGGGAGAAGAAAAGGTCAGTGGTGGTAATGGTGGCCAAAGACACCATAGTCACTGCCGAAGACTGAACGTAGAAAGAGACTTGTTCAAGAGAGAAACGAGATAAAAAATTTCAGAGAGAGGAAATGTTTTTCCCATATATGTGTCTTATTGATGTGTATAACATAAAGCGGTTCATGTCAAGATAAATGTCAACAATTAAAGTCAATCAAATAACGCATGAATTGGTTTTTAGAGAGAGAAATGTGTTCCCCTATATATATGTCTTGTTGATGTGTATAATGTAATGCGGTTCATGTCAAGATAAATATCAACAATTAAACTCAATCAAATAACGCATAAGTTGATAGCGTTTCGTACTATGACCACGTAAAAGTAACCATCTATGGTATTTATTCTTCAGACAAAGTATTATACATCAACACGTATTGGTCAACTATAAACACAATTAATTAGAATTGAAGAATGAAACAATTGGACGGTAGACTTCAGGTAAGACAACACGAGCCAATTGATAGTCCATGTGTGCAAAAAATAAGTTGAATTTTAATACAAGTTTAGATGGATTATGATTGTGGAGGTCACCAATCAATTTCAACACATCTTTAATGTCTACAAGAGTATATGTTGCTATGTAGCAATGAATAATAGGGAAGTTTGTTGGAATTTCATTAATGACGTATGGTGGAGGTCTAGCTTGCTTCTAACGCATCATGTGGTCGCTCTTGTAGCACAAGTAGCTCCCATGCCTTCGTGTCCACCGCCACGACCTCTATCGTAACCACCACCATCGTCGGACCCTCCTTTGTTCCGACCTCCTCCTCGATTGCCACTTTTACTGCCCCCACCGTGAATAATTTCTTGTATTGTCTCATTGATTGGACTAGTATCAGGGATGAGATAACTGAACAAAGAGTGACGGTTGAACAAATCCACCATCCTCATTAGCAGTGTGCCGCCCATGGAGGCTCAAAACCCCATATTTGTTAGAATTCTAAAAAATGATATTTTTTATAATTATCAAAGAGTGATTACTACGATTAACAAAAGTTAATGCCTCACAATTATTATTTTTAACTATCTCCTAATTCAAAATTGACTCTCACAATTGACTTTTTTTTGAAGGGCAAACAAGGAACTGCATTTACTAATGCATGTGAAACTTTACAAGTAAGACAACACCGTCTTGAGAATAGAATATGTCCGAGTCTCCAGTAGGACACCCGACACTCATGAACTCGTAGGAAAAACCTAGTTTGCATCCTCAACAAATATGAATATCCTTACGATGTACCATGTGCTGATAATTGAAATTAAAAATAATAGTACTGAAAGTAAAGGAACTAAACTGTAACAAAATAATGGAAATAACCAAACTAGAACGAAATAAGCAGCAGAACACCGCCTCATGATCGATCTTGTTCTCCGGATCAGCCTGGGATGCTTCGCTCAAAGAGATTTGATTGGCCTATCGGCTTGAAACGCCGGGATAACCCGACATGGGGTTTCGTAGATAGGTACATCATCTTATCATCCCACCCCCAGATCCCAAATCCACCTTAACCATTTGGTAATTGTCACGTAGAAGACGATGACGAACGGGAGGCATAAGGCTTGTACCTTCCTTGTATCGTCATAGGCGCCGATTAAGCCTTGATCGTTCCATGTGCTGGTGAGCAGGGCTGATATTGTAGCATAAAATGGAGAAGAAGCACAAGGGAGACCGATGGTGGTGGTCGGTATAATGATGACAGCGAAAACAAGGGGAGAGGAGCGCGGCGGCTAAAAATGAAGAGCAAAAACCCTAAGGTGAGAGCGCGGCGGCTAAATGTACTTACTCTCACAATTGACTTGATGAATGATCAAATATATTAAGTCGTCGATGATGATCGATATGAAGATCTATTACTTTGTCTTTCCAAAACAAAAACAAAATTGTTGTGAAAACACGTGGAGACTATGTGGCCATCACCACTGCATGGTTAACATATGGAAGTGACTCTTCCACTTTGTATGAGCTATATATATGAACTATATTTTATTCATGTAAACATACGGATATAGAAGAAGTAAATTGGTAAATAAAAGAAGTTTTTGATCAATTGAAAAGTAATCACAACACGTTATCAGCACGAGTCCGCTCCGTTTAATCGTTAAGTTTTTTCAACTCGTTATTCAGTACGAACGCTCTGTTCTACAGTTCAGGATATGAATCCCAAGTATGGGTCACGTATTTGCAGAAATGATGACGACTTATGTATTGTTGATTGCTCGTCGACGCACACAATCTTAAGAGACAAGAAAATTTCTCTTATCTAACCTTGGTTGAAGCAAATGTTAGCACAATTATGTGTACTGAAAATTTGATAGGAGGCTCCGGAAGAGCTACCTTGATATTAGAAAATGGAACAAGGTTAAATACCCATAATGCTTTATATGCAAGTAGATCCAAAAGAAATCTACTTTGCTTCAAGGATATTCGTAGCAACGGATATCATGTCGAGACCAAAAGTGAAAATGAGACTGAGTTTCTCTGTATCACCTTTAATAAATGTGGTGAAAAGCGTGTACTTGAAAAATTACATGTTTCATCATCAGATTTGTATTATACAACCATAAGAACCGTTGAAACCTACGCAACGATGAACCAGAAGTTCATTAATCCAAATGATTTTATACTTTGGCACAATCGTCTTGGTCATCCGGGATCGACCATGATGCGTAGGATTGTTGAAAACTCATGTGGGCATTCATTAAAGGACCAGAAGATCCTAATGTCCAATGAGATATCATGTACAATTTGTTCACAAGGAAAATTAGTGGTCCGACTATCGCAAACCAAGATTAACATTGAAATGCTACCTTTCTTGTAGAGGATTCAGAGAGATATATGTGGTCCTATACATCCAGCTAGCGGACCATTTAGTTATTTCATGGTCCTGATAGACGCATCCAGCAGATGGTCTCATATTTTCTTGTTGTCAATGCAAAATGTTGCATTCGCTAAATTGCTGGCACAAATCATTATTCTGAGTGCACATTTCCCTGATCATCCTATTAAGTCGATTCGTCTTGATAATGCTGGTGAGTTCACATCAAGAACATTTGATGATTATTGCATGTCTTTAGGGATTGACATTGAACATCCCGTTGAACATGTCCATACCCAAAATGGTTTAGCAGAATCGTTTATTAAACGTATACAGGTAATTGCACGTACATTACTAATGCAATCACAATTACCTACTTCTGCTTGGGGACATGCTGTATTACATGCTGCATCTTTAATTTTTATAAGACCAAGTGCATATCATCAATATTCTCATGTACAACTTGTGTGTGGTAATCAACCTAACATATCCCATTTGCGAACCTTTGGTTGTGCAGTGCAAGTGCCGATCACACGTACTCAACTCACAAAAATGGGACCCCAACGTCGGTTGGGGATATATGTTGGTTTTGATTCACCGTTCATTATAAGGTATGTTGAACCTCGGACGGGTGATTTGCTTACTGCAAGATTTGCAGATTGTCATTTTGATGAGACAACATTTCCACCTCTTGGTGAGAAGGATAAGCCTCCTGAAATAAGGCATGAACTCTCTTATAAGCCTCCTGAAGTTGGGCATGAACTTTCTTGGAAAGTGAGTTCGTTGTCTCATTTAGACCCACATACATCACAATGTGAAACAGAAGTACAGAGAATAATTCATTTACAAAATGTTGCAAATCAAATGCTTGATGCATTTGTAGATACGTAAAAGATGGCAAGGTCTTATATAGATGCAATCAATGTACCAACTAGAATTAAGGTCACTGGTGATACTGCAAAAGCAGCTATCGATTCCTCTAGTGCACGTCTGAAGCGTGGGAGACTAGTTGAATCAAAAGACATTGTTCCCCCGAAGCGGAAACGTCAGACGAATATAGGGGATAAGAAAACCGTGGTTCCGGAAGAAAAAACCGATGAAAAAGCCTCATTACGAGAAGTAGTTCCTGAAGAACTACCAGAGCCGGTTTCAGAAGAACCAATCGGTCCAGAAGTACTAGAAGACTCTAATACTCCTGAAGAGTTAAGAAATGAGAAATTTATTGTTGATGAAGTCTTTCCGTTCACGGTGGCCAAAGAGATCATAAATGAGTTTGATTTTGAGCCCCGAAGCATCCACGAATGCCGTCATAAGGATGACTGGCCTATATGGGAAGAAACAATTCAGGCAGAATTGACCTCATTAGCGAAACGCCAAGTTTTTGGGCCCGTTTCCAAGACACCAGAAGATGTCAACCCTGCTGGTTACATGTGGGTATTTATAAGGAAACAAAATGAGAAAAATGAAGTTGCCCGATATAAGGCTAGACTTGTGGCCCAAGGATTCTCTCAACGACCAGGAGTCGATTTTGATGAGACATATTCCCCGGTAATGGATATGATCACTTTCAGATATTTGATAAGCCTAACTATCAGTCTTTGAAGGACTTGATATGTGCATGATGGACGTTGTGACTACTTACCTGTATGATAATTTAGACACTGATATCTATATGAAACTCCCCGATGGGTTGAGATTTCCTGAAGCAATGATAGATATCCCCATAGATATGTGTTCAATAAAGTTACAAAAATCTCTGTATGGACTAAAACAATCTAGTAGGATGTGGTACCATCGCCTTACCGAATACCTTACCAGAAAAGGCTATAAGAATAATATTATATGTTCATGTGTGTTCATTAATAAAACAACCTCCGAGTTTGTTATTATAGCAGTATACGTTGATGACATAAATCTGATTGGGACTCCAGAAGAGATCCTCAAAGCTTCAGATTATCTGAAACGAGAATTCGAAATGAAAGATTTAGGAAGGACTAGACATTGTCTCGGCCTGCAACTCGAGCATCTGTCTGATGACATTTTGATCCATCAATCTGCATATGTTGAAAAGCTCTTGAAGCATTTTAGTATGGATAATGCTCACCCTCTCAGTACTCCAATGGTCGTCCGTTCTTTAGATCCTAGAAGAGATTCATTCCGTCCCAGGGAGGCAGATGAAGAGATACTTGGTCCTGAAGTACCATATCTAAATGCTATTGGGGGTTTGTTATATTTGGCACAATGTACGCGATCTGACATAGTGTTCGCAATAAATGTACTTGCCAGGTTCAGTTCAGAACCCACTTGATGACATTGGAACGGTATCAAGCATGCACTTCATTATCTGAGCGGGACCAGAGATTTGGGACTTATGTATTCTAAGTCTAGAGGGAGCGTCGACCTGGTTGGATATGCGGATGCAGGCTATTTATCAGATCCTCACAAAGCTCGCTCCCAGACAGGATATGTTTTCACCTGCAGTGAAACAACCATTTCCTAGCGCTCTACGAAGCAAACTTTGGTTGTGACATCCTCGAACCACTCGGAGATTGTGGTGCTACATGAAGCTAGCCAAGAATGTGTATTCTTGCGATCCATTTTGAAGCATGTGTTATGCTCAATCGACATTCCTCCGTCAAGCTCTCCTTCCATTATATATGAAGACAATGCAGCTTGTATTGCTCAAGTCAGAGGAGGTTATATCAAAGGAGACAAGATCAAGCACATCTCTCCGAAATTCTTTTATACCCATGAGCTCTAGAAGAGTAATGAGATAGATGTCAAGCCGATTCGATCATGCGAGAATCTTGTAGATTTATTTACTAAAACCTTGTCAACTTCTACCTTTGAGAAGCTAGTTCACATAATCGGTATGCGTTGCTTTAACAAGCAACTAAAGTAGCCTGCCTGAAGTCAGGGGGAGACAAATTTTGTGCGCTACACTCTTTTTCCCTTATCCAAGTTTTGTCCCACAGGGTTTTCTTGGAAAGGTTTTTAACAAGACAACATCAAGCACAACATTAAGCACGTTTTGCGCGTTGCACTCTTTTCCTTACAGGTTTTTTGTCCCACTGGGTTTTCCTGAGGAGGTTTTTAACGATGCAACTTGAAACAATTTTTAATGATGATGTCCAAAGGAAAGTGTTGTGAAAACATGTGAAGACTATGCGGCCATCACCACTGCATAGTTAACACATGGAAGTGACTCTTCCACTTTGTTTGAGTCATATATATGCACTATATTTTGTTCATGTAAACAAACGGATACAGCAGAGGTAAATTGGTAAATAAAAGAAGTTTTTGATCAATTGAAAAGTAATCACAACAAAAATCTATTACTTGGACATGGTTTTGAGCTTCGCAATACCTGCACACGGGTTTCGATATTTAAATTTGGACGATCCTTACACCGCTAAATATTAGTGCTATGTTGTTACTCATATTTTGTAGGCCAGAGTTTCGGATAAAACGCCATGATTTATTCTATTTTATTACAAGTTACGAATATAAATCTATAAAGCCATAATTATAATAAGTTTCAAGTTGTGAAACTAAAATATTTTAATACGAGAGTATTGTGAATTACTGTAATAAATAATCATAACAAAACATTGACCAATTGTTATGGTTAGGAATTGCTCCCACTTGGTAGCAACTTGCTACTCTCCCAAAGATGAAGAGACAAAGTTGAAGTTTAATTATTAAATAAACTCTTTATGTTTTGTTTTATCATAATCTGACTGTAATTTCTTTGTCCTAATCCTGATTAGTACGGATAATCAATTTTCAAATGACCATGACAGAGCAAAAAGCACGTTCATACACCTCCAAGACAGTAAAGCCTGTTAATAATATTTGTAAAAACTTATGATGATCTGTTTTTTTCATAAGATTTTTTAATGAATTATTTTTTATACATAAATATGTTGTTTATATAAAAAAAATTGAATGATAAATTGCAATTTTATAACTTTTTAAAAACGATTACATCGAAATGTCTCGAGGAACATGTTCCTCGACCATGAAAGGTCAATATTAACGAACACTAGTTCACTGACCCTTGTAGTACCAGAACCGTCATGGACGGTATTTTGACGTCCCATGGGCAAAGAAAGAAGGCGGGGAGGAGGAACGGGGTACCGGAGATCCTAAGGGACCTCTACAGTAATAGTGAGGGGCTATACGTGAATCGTGGTTCCTTTCTTGGGAAAATCCCTGATTCGTTGTTCGCCAGGCGTTGGTCCTGTAAAGACAAAAGCAAACAAAATAAAAAAGGTCATTCCGATTAGCCAGATCCATAATCGTGAAAGGAGCCAAGGCGGTTGGGGTGGTGGAGGCCAGGGAGAAGGGCGCGCCGACAGTGGAGACCGCAGAGAGGTCGGAGGCGAGAGAAGGTGGGGAGGCGCAACCCATGGTTGTCGAGGCGGGACCCGTCGAACCCTCGGAGGTCCTGGCAAAGGCGCAACCCTAATCCTCGCGTCGCTCGAAGCAGGAACCAGAGCAAGGTCGTGGTACACTCGGGAACTCGGCGATCTAGGGTTAAGAGGAAGCGAGACGAGGCCGTTGCTTGAGGAGGAAGCAATCCAGGGCCGCCGTAGAGATCCTCCCCGCCTCGGAGCCACGAACTGAGGCGGCAACGACAGTAGGGGCGGCGGCGGCTTCGGAAACAATAGAGACGGCGGCTTCAAGAACGGAAACCACCGGAATTGCAGAGGAGGGACGCTTCATCGGTGACTGGAAGAGGCTCACGTCACGGTGACTAGAGGCGCCTCGAAGAAACCCTAAGAGAATAGACCTTCACAGGAGGTTTGTTGATATTCTACCCTAACCGAGTCGAAATTGGTTGCTACGTCCTCTACCTACCTACTATTTTTTTTATCCTCTGGTTTGTTGTTGATTTTGAAAGTTAATAATGAAGAATCACGGGACAGAGACCATAGTCCAAGAGTTTGGTGAGTGAAGAGGAGACTTTAAACATTTTCGTAATCATTTTTCTTGTCCAAATTCGTTACGCATCTATTTAATTACAAACCAATTCAATGCAACATGTATATATAGATCAAAACAATTCAACTTATTTAGGTCAATGCAAGTTTATTAGAGGATAGATTTGGTTGGTCAACATGATCACACATATCTTTTGACAAGTCCTGTGGTTAAATTATCATCGGCTTAGGGCATTCGTAGTGAGGCATGGTAAGATTGTGACACAGTCAAGTCGTCGCAGGGGAAACCACATCTCCTATCACAAATCTGTCACAACGGTTGTGGTAGGTGGTCGTCGTAATCCGCCCTGTGACAGGAAGCTGTGATGACATCCTATAACGTCAGCTCGTTGTTTTAACTTTAACGGTTAGTCGTCGGCCTCATGGCATGGCCACATGTGGACGCATAATTGAAACATTTTGTAGGCCTAAATTTTTTCTTTATGAATCCAATAATCCTATCCCATTTGAAAATACATCTTCTCCGCCACGTATCTTTTCCTAAATTTCTTCGATTTTTATTCCTGATGGATCAACTTCCAACTGAAGCTTAATTGGCTGAAAGGGCTCCTCAACATTTGAAAATTTTGGGGAGGCCATGGCACGGCCAATGAGCTAGGGGATTACGTATCAGATTGCGGTAAGGATCCATGAAATAGTATATGATAAAAAAAAGTCAACGAGACCACAAAGGAAATGGAAAGATCAAAAGCGAGAGAAAGGATAAGAACAATTGATAGTTGTCTACTTCACTCCAATATCAGTGTCATCGAACATCAATTCTGTTGTCGTTTCAGTATGTCGAAGACACTTTTCATATGCATCAAGGATGCATTGAGTGAGAGGTACTCATACTTTCTTCAACGGCCCGATGCTCGAGCGAAGCCCAGATTCTCTTCACACCAGAAAAGCACGGAAGCACTCCGTCAGCTATGTTATGGATCTGCCAATGATTTCATTGATGAACTCTTGCAAATGACGGAGAGCACTTCTTAAGTTTTGCATGAGCATCATCAAGATTTTCGACCGATCATATTTACGACGTCCAACCGAGGAATATATCCTTCGATTACTGCAAAACAGCGAAGCACGCGACTTCCGGGGATGTTAGGGAGTCTTGGCTGCATGCACTTGGAGTTGAAGAACTGTCCGATTGCATGGGCTGCACAACTTTCACGGAGAGAATGTTAACGTCCCCAAAATCTTGCTGGAAGTCGTTGCATCCCAAGACATGTGGATATGACACACTCTTTTTTGGAATCTCGAGCTCAAACAACGACACCAACATGTTGAATAAGTCAATGTTGTTTGTGTGGACGGGTTGAGGCTTTGCTCTACCGGTTCTTTATACGGTGAACAACCACGAGTACATAATCCCTTATTACTTGGTTGATGCTATTTATCCTTCTTGTGTTGCATTTGTGAAAACAATACCATGTCCACAACTGCCAAAGCAAACTGTGTTTTGATAAACTCCAATAGGTAGAGAGAAGGGATATCGAGTGAGCATTTGGAGTTTTGTATTCTCGTTTTCATATCACACTCGTTCGAGTTGAATGTAGGGTAGGAACTCACCCGCAATAATAATGAATGCTTGTGTTATCCTCCACAACATGATCATTAAGGATGAATAACATTCGTAACTCATTGATCCGTTTGAAATCTTGGTGCATCGACCGCAACGACCCACTAAGGCCCCCCTCAAACGGTGAACGGTGAACATCACAAGTATAATGAAGAATGGAACAAGGCTTCTTGATTGGGAATTTCATAACCGTCTCAAGGATGATCTCACCTAGCATATGTGTGCTAAATTTGAATATTATGAGCACAAATAGGTTAATGTAATGTAAAGTTTGTACTTCGGGGGGGGGGGGGGGGGGGGGGGGGTCGGCCAACAACACCGCCTCACATAACGTATGGTGGCAGTGCTTCTACCAAGTTCTTACACGATACTCTCTTACCACCTCGGAGGTCAACACTCTCGCGGTTGAGGAGTCATACTCTATCATTCTAGGGAGGACGAGGCACGCTTACAACCCGAGAGAGTATACAGTCCGCCTATGCGCCAATCTAGAAATGGGCCAACTCTGTCCTTAGCTCCTAATATGAATCCCCTGTATCGGTGTCTTCCGACGTTGTCGCAGTATCTCCTTCTGAATATCTCACTAGACCATTCAGTTACCTGAGCATTCATTTTAGGTATTTTCTTTTTTATTGGGTCCCATATTGTTTGTACCTTATTTTTGTACTTTTTTGTGTTGAATATTGTTGTATTTACTTTGGGTTGGAATTTTAAGTTTTTTTAATATATAACTTCATGTTTTACTAAAAACTGATTTTTTTCCTTCTTAATTTGACTTATCCATTTCGTGTTTTTTTCTTTTCAATAAGCCAAGAAATTTATAAAACCTCCTTTTCAAAGAAAGAAAAGGGGTGAATGCATCAAGTTTCTAGCTACATAAACTTAACCAAATACATACACGAGCGCTGGTATATAACACAGCCTCATACAAAACCAACAAGGGGATAAAGTACAATGAAAATGTCTAAAAACTCAAATTTATCAAACATTAAGTACATAAAAGCTAACAAAGGCATAGAACTAGGTTTAAAAACCCTGATTTTCCTACCATGAAGCTCTAGACCAACTCACCAATCAAAACTACACAACCCCTTACCAGCACTTGATGTATAAAACACCTCATCTCATCAAAAACCCAATCCAATTAAAATGAATAGAAAAGGCAATAACACGTCGGCGGCCTACACCGCAAACGGCAGAGATGAGTCGACCAACAACACCACCTCACATGACGTTTGGTGGCAGTGCTTCTACCAAGTTCTTACACGGTACTCTCCTACCACCTCGGAGGTCAACACTCTCGCAGTTTAGGAGCCCTACTCTATCATTCTAAGGAGGACGAGGCACGCTGACAACCCGAGAGAGTATACAGTCCGCCTATGCGCCAATCTAGAAATGGGCCAACTCTGTCTTAGCTCCTAATATGGATCCCTGTATCGGCTTCTTCGGACGTTACCGCAGTATCTCCTTCTAAATATCTCACTAGAGCATTCAGTTACCTGAGCATTCATTTTAGGTCTTTTCTTTTTTTATTGGGTCCCATATTGTTTGTACATTATTTTTATACTTTTTTGTGTTGAATTTTGTTGTATTTACTTTGGGTTGGAATTTTAAGTTTTTTAATATATAACTTCATGTTCTACTAAAAACTGATTTTTTTATCCTTCTTAATTTGACTTATCCATTTAATTTGTTTTTCAATAAGCCAATAAATTTATAAAACCTCTTTTTCAAAGAAAGAAAAGGAGTGAGTGCATCAAGTTTCTAGCTATAGAAACTTAACCAAATACATACACGAGCGCTGGTATATAACACAACCTCATACAAACCCAACAAAGGGATAAAGTACAATGAAAAGGTCTAAAAACTCAAATTTATCGAACATTAAGTACAGAAAAGCTAACAAAGGCATAAAACTAGGTCTAAAAACCCTGATTTTCCTACCATGAAGCTCTAGACCAACTCACCAATCAAAACACCACAACCCCTTACCAACACTTGATGTATAAAACACCTCATCTCATCAAAAACCCAATCCAATTAAAATGAATTGGGAAAAGGCAATGACATGTCGGCGGCCTACACTGCAAATGACAGAGATGAGTCGATGACAAGCAGCCACCGAAACTAAAACCCCTTAGAATCAGAATCCACGAAGCTTCGAATGAAGGCACAAATGCCAATACACCTCGTCGGAGGCCAACACCTACATGACCGACGAGTCCTCACCAACAACGGGGAAAGGAACAACAAAGACTTAAACGGATCCAAGACTAAGAGACAAGCAGTGCATACACAAGTAACTAAGCAAGAAAGGAGGTGAAGAATAACCTTACCCACCAGAGTCTTGTGAACGGGAGAAGCACCTCCACCGGAGGTCCGAGCGCAAAACAACGTCAACAAGGCCACCACACCAGAACCGCCAGGGCAATGAACTGATCAGCAAGAGGCAGACCCAAAGCTAGGCCCAGGAACAAGGCCAAGACTCTGGCCCAAGCCGAAGCCCAGACCAGGCCCAAGGCACTAGCCCAGACCGAGGCCCAGGCCAGGCCCAAGACTCTGGCCCAGGCTGAAGCCCAGAACAGGACCCAACCCAGCACCCAAGTCAGGCCCAAGCAGAGACCATGATCCTTGGACGGAGAAGCCCAGAAAAATGTTGCAGATCCAGCAAGCCAAGAACCTGTCCGGCGTACTCCACGAGCAACAGCGACCAGCAAACCAACCTCAACACCCCTACCGGAGCAAGCGTCGCCGAAGAAACTCGCGAGCACCCTTCAGACCAGCAAATCCGGGATGAACAAGCTAAAAAATGGACTGGAATACCTCCCACGGTCCGGATCGGAAGGAGAAAACCACTACGAAGCTGTGACAAGGTCCGGCTGAGAAGGAAGGAGCCTCTGACTGGCCGGAGGCAACTGAACCAGTTCAGGGTCGGCAGCTCGGAAGCTCGATGTTGGGAGCGGAGAGGAAGAAGAGGGAAAAGGGAAGAAAGGAAAAGGGGGAAAAGGAGAGGCAGAGGGATGAGAGAGCGGGTTCCGCCAGCGACAGCCATGCCCAGAGGGCACTGCCGTCGCCGGAGACGAAGCTAAAGGTAGGGCGACGATTGCTGAATATAGGCTAGGGTTTCGAGAGCTTTTGGAGAGAGAGAAAATGAATATCTATCATCTTTCTACCTCGTTACTTATCCATTTCATTTGATTCAATGATCCAAATAAATCCTAGGTTTCTAATTGATTGTCGTTCGGATTGTACATAAGCAGTCGTAAATTATCCCAGGTCAAAATACTACAGAATGAAACGACATACATGTCGAACAATTTTGTCATAACGGATTTGTAAAAAAGACACCATACGAACTATATAATGAAAACAAAACCAACAAGAACACGGTGAGAGAATTCCATGATTCTACCAATATCAAGCTTTTAAATGGTGGGAGGCTGGGGTACAATGATGAGAAGTAGACTACTTAAACCGAATTGTTAGGGTTTTTATGTCATCAGTGACCATACTATAGAGTTTACTAGTCGCATGTCAAACGTTAGCGTGTGTACCATATTCATAATTAATGTTTAACCACCTACAACTAAACTAAAGGGTTTATGTTATAGAGACGTCGGGATGAGCCATGGTATTTTGAACGAGCTTCACTCATCTATATTGACCTCTCCGTTCACATGGGGATGTCGCTGCCTCGGCTAGCTATGTGCCCAGGTTTGAGATATCCTTATATCCCATTGACGGTCATGTAAAAAATGACATATGTTATTGTGGGCAACACTCTTGAAGGGTATGTGAATGTCCGTTGTGACTAATGTGACCTCTGTTGAAGAAGAAAGGTTTAGGTTAGGTTCTGGATGCACCTCAAAAGAACCTTTAAGCGATCAATGTTCCTCCAGTTTCGAGAATTCTCCTATCATCTTCGGGTCAGTTTGAAGTACGAGTGTTTGTCCATATTCTGCTTTAGTTGCGACTGTCTGGGTTACGCAACTCACGAGTGCATGATCGCCACACACGACATAGTCTGATACGATCTGTCGCTAGCAGCCGATAGGAACATAGCTCTATGGAAGCACTTCACCATAGACTTGAAGGTCCCACTAAGACGATCCTCTTATATGGTTCACTCGAGGTGTGTACCATTGCCTCTCAACAGCACTACTTTGTCCCTACCAACAAACATCTTGCCTAAAGCTCTAACATATCCCTAGATACATACACCTACTTAGCATCCTCACCCCGATGAACAGTTAGAGGAGGACTTGGTTTAGGATGAATGTTTGGTGTAATAACTTACATTCTGCCTAACCCACAATTAGGTGATACATGCAACAAGTGGCTCACGGACCCTTCACGAAGCTTGAGGAAAATGGCTCAACACTTGCAGAAGCTGGATCCTGTCAAGGCCTACGAAAAGTTGGCGATCATCCCGTCACTAGCCATTAAGCCGAAAAAGACTTTGGCCAAGAAAAGGGCACTAGGCATCATTAATACGGTATTTTCATATGAGTCACATGAGAATCATGTGAGGTCTTGAAAACAGTCGTGCCAGGATAAACGAGTTGCTCTCAGGGATACAGTCGTTTGGGAGGAAAAATGTTCCGACCCCTACTCGGTTAGCTTCTACTAGATGGTTTCCTCCATCAATTATTGCGACAATCAGGTAGAGTCATGATTGGTTTTGTTGGTTCTTAGATTTCTGTTCTTTGGCGTTTAGCCCCAATTGCCTATCCCGAAATTGTATCGTTTATAGTTCTAGAACTAGTACGATGGATTTTCATAAGAGAATCCATACCCTCAATCTGGTTCTTCCTTTTTGTGTTTCTTTTTTGAATTAATAAAAAAATTGCTAAAAGATAATAAATTAGAAATTTCGGCCATGCAAGTAAGATGTTTTCCTCAAAGTTGTAAATTTTTTTTGCGTTAATCAACTGCCAAGGGGCACTAACAAAATAAAAACGCAATTCACCATTCACCCAAGACAATGTTTTTGAGCGAAAGGTGAAATATTATAACTTTTAGAATCGATTACATTGTTGTGCATCGAGGACCATGATGGGAAGTCGGGGACCCATATTAGGTATCGGGTCCACTGTCATGCCGACTCCCAGTCCACGAGATAACCTAGCCTTAGGTATTGGGTCCAATGTCAGCAGGGTTGGGGCGGCTTCCTCTAAATTCCCGTCCAGTGTGATGTCGCCTCCAACGAGATCCCCGGGGGACCTCTGCCCCATCCAGGCATGTGAGTACGGTTGAAACTCTCGCCGTCTCACACGAGGACGAGGCCCTATCGCCGGAGTATGCCGCAGCAGACCCCTCTGATATGCTGGAAGGTGGATTTGAGGATACCATGGCGCGGACGACATCCTAACCGCCCTGCGTACAATGGTATCCATTGCAGCCCCCTCGGGCCCAGAGACGGTGTGCCACCGGTAACACGCTTAGGCCCGGATCAGCCCCACCGTAGTGTATCCAGGCCCAAGTATGCCTATGCGCCCAACCTCGACGAGAAAACGTGGAAGAGACCTCTGTCTTCTTCCTCCGTCACCCATACCTGTCACGAGTCAGAGACTGGGTCCGAACCCTCACCATCGTGACTGTGGAATACGCTCAGCACACCGTGACGTCCCTACCAGTCCTCCCACGTGGGGTTGGAGGGTGTACCACCCGCGGCGGCTCTAGCCATGGCGCAACGCTAGACTTTGCGTCGTCCAACCCAGACACCAGAGAAAGGTCATGGTGAACCCGGGAACACGATTTAGGGTTCAGGAGAAGTCGAGCCGAGCCGTATCGTGGAGGGGAAGGCACCCCGGACAGCCGCACCAAGTCACCCTGACACAACCCAGAATACCCAACCGACGCCATGGAGACCGGAATGAATTCCGGCGAGACCTCAGGAGGAACGATCTGGCCCGAGATGAATGAAGAGAGAGGAGAAGATGGTGGTGTGGGCAACCATCCCCATCGGTATTTATCCCCCATACCAGGCGTGGTCTGCGAGGGAGTCGACCAGATGGGATAGAGAGACATTGGGCGGACGCGACCGACAGACCAAGCCTCATGTGGCGACTCGGCAGGCGGCGTGACAGTGACGGTGGCAAGAGGGAGCACCATAACGACTAGAACTAGGGCGAGCGCCTCAATACGAAAACGAGAGAGAGAGTTTCAACATTAACTAAAAAATCACGTCTGTAACAATAACTATAAATCACTCAAGACAATTTTATTGTCCACTTACTATTGAAATCTTATAAACTAGTAAAAAAATACTTCAATGCTTCGATACGTTTGCTTATACTAAATCGAATTCGTGTTATAAAAATCAACATTCTAGTGACAAATTTTTATTTACAGATAAACGATTGATATTATAGATGTAAACAGATGAAAGACTGCAAGCCTCCTCTAGGTTACGGCCACCGTGTGGCCAGTTTGGCGTTTTCCGGCCGAAGGTTGTTTCGGGACAAGAGGCAAGCACCCATCGTACTCCATCACCAGCTCTGTGCCATCGTCCTCCTCCGGCTCTGTTTCCTCCTCCGACTCCACCGGCTTCGCCTTCTAGTGCACACCTTCCAAGACCGCTAGACCTTTCAGAAGCGGCGAAGAAGAAGGACTCGAGGGTGCTCGATCCTGACCTGTCCCCACCGTCATCTGCACGCCTTTCCTCGATCGTGGTCGTGGACCCACCGCTTGGGTTCGCCGTATGATCCCGTACGACTTCTCGAAGAGAAGCCCCTAAGAAATCTGGCCACCAGACACTTTATCGGTCCTCTGATGTTCGCTTTCCGCCGTCTTACTTGCTGAGAACACTATCTCCGGCCCTCCCTGAGCCCCTTTGTCACCGTTCGCCGATGAGAAGATGGCAGGAGACCGAGACCCGTCGCGAGACAGCGGAGTCGGGGATGCCGGAGGTGAGAGGCACATTGCCCATGTTTCTTCCTCACTGCTCGGTGCATGGTTGTTGTCGGATTCTATGTTGTTCATCCTTACAGCCGCCGCCATGAATCGCAAAACCTAATCACTATTTTCGTGATAGAGAAACGAGAGAGGTTGCGGTTAAGAGACTATTTCCTTGTTTTTTTGATACATTCTAGTGAATAACCGCTTATTTAACAAAAAAAATTCTATTAACATTTTTTTTATTGTATGAATACGAAATATAAATAACTTAACAAACTATTATAAGTTTAGAACTATCAAAAAGTTTAATATCGTTATTATGTCTGTAGTGATCGATATAATATATATAGAACATTTATGGTAAAAAAAACAAGAACTTAAGAAACCATAAAATAACTTGTTTCTCTTCTCTCTTTTCTGAAAGTTAAAAATGGAATATAATCTTAGAAAATCTTCTTTTTGATTAATTAGAAATGAAAGGGTCAATTTCATTGAATTGTATCTTAGAGATTCACATTCCTTTTATATCTCCAAGATCATCTTCTTCATTGGAAAAAACAATAAAAGAAAGAAACAAATCAATCAACAGCAATAACATCATGTCAAAGATATGATGTAAGATATTGCTCTCTAATTTAGATGAGGTGAATTCTTATTACCTTACTCATTTTTCAACAACTTCTACTCCTACATTTTATTTTCACACTACTGTTTTGAAACAACAATTTGCATACACCAAGAAACACATGTTAGATATGCATATATATTAATTTCCTTTTCCTCAAATCCCTTAATTCGTTATGTAAACAATAACGTGTATTTTAAAGAGGAATAAAAAGAACATGCAAATCTCTCCATTCTCTCGTAGATGAACTCGATTAGGGTTTTGGCGATGTCTTTTTCGACCCTGCCACAATTGCACAGTCCCTCACAATCCATCCGGCGTTGTTTCGGTTCCTCATTTTCGCCGTAATGATATTATCCCTAGCCTTCAAGGAACGTTCAGGTTTCTCGGGTTCTGGACGACGGACTATCTAGGGTTTCTCCTGTGCCTCCAGTGTAGGTGGTTGACCTTCCTCCGGATCGTCAACGTTCCTCCCGGCCCCGGTCGGGTCGTTCCCATCCGTCTCAATGGCATTGTTCTCACTGGCTCTGCTCCCGACAACAACCCTTCTCCAAGTGGTTACCTCCCCTGCTCTGCCTTTCTGTCACGCCTCGATGTCGTCGAATAACCCACCGTCGTCATTGTCTCGCTCCTCCCCACCGCTGAGCCCACAACCATCCCCATCTCCGAGCAGCCCCCGCTACCTCTACAACCGCCATTAAAGCATCCATCGATGTCCCCACCTCCTTGGCCTCGACCGATGCATGCGAAAGGCGTACAGACTCGATGAACCCCCGTTTTCTATACCTATTGCAGATTGAGATTGCACTAGAGCAAATTGTATCATATCATCTCTCCTGAGCAACCCCCTCCATCTCTGGATCCGTCATCGACGCTTCCATTTCCTCGTCCTCCACGTGGCTCCCTCCTCGACTCCTACCTCGATTTTGGATCAGGAAAATCAAGTGGGTCTTTTTTATTTTATCTGATTTTGTCTTTGTAGGATCACTAATTAGTGAGCAGAGATTCGATGACTTTTCTAGGGAGGAAACCTTGAATCACGTATCCATACAATTGATGATGAGTTCAAGTTCGGTCGCTTTGCCCCCATATGCAACGTTTAGGCACTATAGTTCCGTTTTCCAACCCTCCACCTTTCCTTCATCCCTAAATGGCGATTCAATACCGATTCTGAAAGTTACTTTGTCTCAAAGTTATGTGTGCTGAGCCCTTTTGAGACTCTTTACTTATACTGACTCTTTATTTAATAAAATTTGTACATTTTAGTAAAAAAAACGTGTATTTTAATCAATTTTTTTTACGACTTTCTTAATAGATTTTTTTTTATAAAATCTTGTAACAAAAATTATATTGTTTTATATCGATTCCAAAACACAAGCTTTCGAGCTTGACGACTAATAACGACCGATCTAGATTACATATGTTATTTCACATGTAAGTGTTGCGATAGTGATTGAAGTGTGAGTAACTTTGATTATTGAGTTTTTCTTTTTGAATACGAGACTTTAGTAAAAGAAATACAGCATCACATATTTTGAACGAAATGAAACATAACGAAATGTTTAGATTTGGTATTGGCCTCCCTTGCAACAATCAAGGTTGTCCAACATCCTGATTACTTATTGATCTTAAGATAAGAACATCTGAGCTTACGAACAATAAGACTAATTAGACAGACGACACAATGCCTATTATTCTGACTAGACTCCTTGTCACAAAGAAACGCTACCAAAAGTGTTCTAAGATCTCCAGTATACCTTATAAAGGACATGTTGGATGTTGTCTGAAACCCTGTAACAAAGCAACTGGAACTCGTTGAAGTCTTGGACTATGAGGGGTAGTTCTTTGAGCTCCTATCCCCAGAACGGGAAAACAATGTCATGTCCATCGACGATCAAGTGGGGACTCCCCAAAACCCACCCAATCCGTGCTCTAGTAATCATGGGGCTCGACGAGGCTGCATGATAGAACTAGTTCTTGTATGTAATTACTGCCTCTCCAACATTATTTTCCATAGTAGAATGAGATTCGTCTGGTTCAATATTTTCATATAATGAAACCTCAACCTCTACTATCTCACTTACTTTGTATCATGTTGATCCATGCGGACTTCATCCAATCTCCCTAAGCTCCCACTACTCCTTCCTCCTCCGAGGCCGAGGTCCCGAGTTTATCGTCTTCCCTAGCTTTTGACCATCATATGTTGCCTCATTTAGACCCCTTATTATCTACTTCCTTTGTCTCATCTCCCGAGAACCCTGAGAAGAGGCAAGCCAAATTAGGGAGACGATGGTGTTTGGTCTCCTCTTGTACTCTCCCATATGTTCCTTTTCATATTTGATATAGCATCTCTTTTGCCATCGTCACATCTCTACAAGCCTTAATAGAGAGCCAGACACGTAATAACACAATGCGAAAATTGATTAATGAGTCAAATTCTTATTTCGAGATGATAATTGAAATAAACAATAACACTGATTTATTTATTTTTTGAACTTTAGTATGCATATATTAAAAATAAACTCCCCAAAGCACATACCACAAGAGGGTTACCAAGAAAAAATAGAATCCTAAGAAAACACTTGCAGAATTAAATGTATAACGTCTGAACATCGTGAGACTAACATGAAAGATATGAAGTTCTCTCAACTCGTAGAGTTAGAACTCACTTGCCGAAGTGCTCGAAAGGTTTCGCCAGGGTAATGTTGTGATAGTGGTAAAGACCACCTGTACAGCTGTTGAGGACGGTGAGCTAGGGCGGAGCGTGCCCATTTTTGGAAAAAAGGCGGTGTACTGTTGGACTGAGTAATTCCCAGGGTCAAGTTGGCGTTATCTTCCCTTAAATGATAAGTGAGGGCCCAAAAAATGTGAAGATGTTGGCTCCCGAGATGGTAAGGGAGGATCATGCTGGTACTTAGTGTTACCTCTGCCACCCTATGACCAATGATGTAGTGGTACCCGTAGACCCCTCACTGGTCATGCCGACCTTCATTGGGTTAGGCGAGAGTGCTTATTGCCCATTGAGTCTTGGACTCACTATTAGAGTCTGCTGATCATTTTGATTTGGACACTAGAAAATCCTCAACCGGTCATTTGTCTGTTCTTGGTAATTACCATGTGGCCGTCCCTAGGCTCTACCTATGCATGGTCTCACACTTTCCCCATCAAGGATGTTTGGGACGGTTCACAGGAGGAGGTCGGATACTACAAATGATCCTTCCTCTTATGATGGGGACTAGTAATGGGAAGTGTCCGATCTTGTGAGGACGGTTGTGGGGGTGTGCTCTCTTTCCTAACGGAAAATGTACTATCTTTTTGTCGAAAGACCATCCACCACATTCTCTTTGGCCTTACGTTCAATGAAACCTTTCTGGGCCTGAGACTCAACATTCTCTCTGGTCATAAGAGAAATACCTTCGCTTCGACCAATCGGGATGCGAAAAGGCCCCCCTCGTTGACCACGACTCGTGCCCGGATGGTCACAACCATTCCGAATGTACACCCGAGTGTTTCGGGTTTCAATAGTGGCCCTAATATAGAGACCCCGAAAACTTATGCCCACGGGGAAAGTAGTAGCCATATGGCTAAAAAAGTTACAATCAAATAGTGGTCTACCAAGTACTCATAGCATAAATTCAATAGAAATCGTACCTCGGATTTCGTTTTGCAAAATCACAACTAACGTTGTAGTGGAAGGCAAGCATCCAAGAGGACTTTGATACGCATGTAATAACCCAACTCATACCATCTGCATCGTAATCGACGACCAAGCAGATTCCTGGGGCTCCTCCAAACCTAAACCCAACACCCATGTTCCATGCCGTCATTAGAAGGTTGGTGACCCGAACCCACACGGAGAAGTGGGTGAACCAGATGTTTCGAGGTCGCATATGCGACCGAAGATCAGCAAAAAGCACATAAGACATCTGAAAGTCCCATATTTCCCCTTTCAGGATCCAGGTTCTTTCTTAGGTAGTGTGGAAAAAGATTCCTACGACCACGTGTTCCAACGGGTGAGCCACGACCTCCGACTATCGCCAAGGTTCCGCCATCCAATCCGCCAAAGACTACCAGTAGAAGGTCCGAGGGGTCAATACACTCGTCGCCACTGCATGAGCGAAGTTCAGACCGCGCCACAAAACTTCCGTCGAGGGTACCACCACCTCCCGAATAGAGAGATTGCACATTGTACCACCCAAGTCATCCACCCCCGAGGGGAAAACCCTTGTCGCCACTGGCTTTCTCGGTCGTACATTGGAAAATCCCGGAGAAGTTTCCCCGTGGTGGTCACCGTAGACCCTTACCGCCTCTATCAATTCAGGTTCCCTTTGGATCTGAAAGGATGAGCCTCCTGGTCACCTGTTCCAAGTCCCTATTGATTCCCTCTCCTAAGTCTCGTGGCCGCCTCGAACCATGCTTGAAGCCGCTCACCCTCCGATCATCGGTGGGAGAACATCGATGCCCCACGGGATATCCGTGAATCTACTCCTCATGTCGTTGATCCGCTACCCGACCCCCTGAGGCCCCTTCATGTCCTCCTTCCTGGCCAAAGAACATGTTGTCGACGTCGCTCGAGGTTCTAGAGAGATTCTCTAGTTCAGGCCCATCGTCGTCGTAGTAATAGTGATTTCCCGAGGCACTTAAGGGCGAGAACCCATTCCTTGCGTTCATTGTTGGAAAGAAACTCGACTAGTCCCGCTAAAGCTCCTTGCCACGTTTCCCTTCAAGTCCAATGAGGTGGAGGCGATACTACTGCCGAAAAGACAATGTCGCCGTGGCTGGAGGATCCATTTCGGAAAAGATGACATTTTTTTTGAGCGAAAGGTGCAGATTTTCATTAATTAAATTGTGGAGAGATAATAAAGTGCATCAGAGACTCTCTGACCACGAAGAACAGAACAAGAACATTTAAGAATGTTCGCTATTCTTTTCACAGTATAATCGTCCTCGACGGTATTGAATTGCCGCCCTCTGGGCAAAGACAGAAAATGAATGGGGGGAGCGAGGTACCGGAGATCAGAGACATCGACGATAATAGTGATGGTAGAAGGCAAGACATCGTTTAGAGACCACTCTCAGAACCAGTCCCCGATGCTTGAACAAGGTCTCATCCCCCGATAGAGCTTCGGAAAAGATAGCATTGATTTATCATTTACGACATAATGCACATTATTTGCGAATAGTAAACAGAAAAAAGAAAAGAAGAATTGAAAAAATACACGTGTCATTAAGACGCGTGGATAACATATGTAGTACACACAAATCAAGGGCATTGTAATTAGTAGTACACAAAACATCAGCGTAATTCAACACGTAAATTAGGGACAATATGGTAAATACATTCCATCCACTTGTGCCGACTGAACTTTTTTTGATATAAGAACGCAATAAACTTGCTTAATCACCCAACAACCTCATCAGAAAAAGATCAATTTTTTCTCTGCAATCCAGAAAATCCCAGAGAATTTTCCTTTTCCCCTAAAAAATTAATCGAAAGATCGGTTACCTGAGCCGTCAGCCATGTGTGGAGGAGCTATCATTTCCGGCTTCATAGCGCCGGCGAGGTCCCGGAAGCTCACCGCCGATTACCTGTGGTCCGATCTGAAGAAACCCAGTTCGGAGAAGAAGCTACGGAGCTCGATTATCGACGTCGATGACGATTTCGAGGCTGATTTTCAGGAGTTCAAGGAAGAAGGGTACGATGTTGAGGAAGACGACGAGGTGGTCGATGTCAAGCCCTTCCAATTCTTTGCTCGCAATCGCGAAACCCCTCGTGGTATGCTTCTGTTCGTAGCAATTTTTTTGTTGGGTTTTGTAAATCTGTTGCTAATTTCTATTGTTGGTTGTGTTTTAGTGTTCTTTGAGTTAGATTTAATTAGATCTCTCTTGTGCATACGAGTTCTGTTTAGTATTGTCTTCATGGTTGTTCAATTTTTGTTTTGATTGTTTAAACAAATGTTTTGTTTGCAATTAATATTGTTAGATTGTATGCTAAACTTGCTTATATCTCACCCAATTAACCCCTAAGATGATCCAAGTTGGAAACTTTATTCATCAAGTCAATTCTGGGTTCTGCATAAAACTTGCTTTTCCTTATTTAGGAGACGGCCTTCCTTGAAAGTTATTTAATTTGACTTAGGCTGTGCCTCTCTATATTACTTATTATTCATTTATTGAGTATCATTTTTAGTTTTAGAAATGATATATTTTCTCTCCATAAAACTTGCTTTTCCCTATTTAGGAGATCAGCTTCCTTTGAAGTTATTAAATTTTACTTAGGCTTTTCCCCTTTATATTTATTTACTTATTATCATTATTAGTCTTACAAATGATATATTTTCTCTTTAGATCCCACTTGGGTTGACCTGTTGGTGAGAGAGCTCTCTCTCATGTCCATGAGGTTAGATTTTGAACCCAGTGGGTACATCTGATTGGGAGCAGGTGTGGGTAGAGGTTTGTTAAGAATTAAGCTATGTTAGAGTTGTCCCTGAGGTTAGAGTTTGAACCCAGTGGGTACATCTGATTGGGAGCAAGTGTGAGTAGAGGTTTGTTAAGAACTAAACTACGTTATAGTAGGATTTTTCCGCTTTCTTCTGGTTAAAAAAGATGTATGTTCTCTTTGGTATGGACCTTCCTGTTTTGTGTGATTATCATCTGGTATGTATGCCATTATTGTTCGTATTTTAAGGGATTTGTATGTTAAGAAGGTTTTTTGTATATGAACTTCACCCATACATAACTAATTATAAAGATCATGCATGAATGAAAGTTCCATCCAGTATAGTTATTACTAAAGCCACTTTCTTGTTTATATTCACTGAGATCAATCAACTAATTGTGTTAATCTCTAAAAATATTATCATGTTTGATCAGTTGAGAGACTATTGACAAAGTGTAATGTAGACAATTTTTTTTATCAGCAAGAAAGCTGGCAAATCCTACTCTAGCCTAGTCTAATTCATAACCTAATCTCCAACTATACCTGCTCCCAAGCAGATGTATCCATTGGGGTTCGAACCTCCTACTTACCTCAAGGCGGTGAGAGAGCTCTTTGACCACCAGGACAACCCAAGTGGGAAATGTAGACACAATTGTCATCATAAATTGATGAACTTAAGGATTTTAACTATGGACTGTCTTCTGAATATTCATAACTTGTATGTGTGCTTTGGTAATGGAATTATTTAGTTTTTTTTCTCTTCTCCTTTTGAAGGTCCTAAAGTTGTCAAATCCATGGAGTCCAAAGGGCAGGCCGAGAAATCAGCAAAGAGGAAGAGAAAGAACCAGTACCGGGGAATCAGACAGCGCCCATGGGGTAAATGGGCTGCTGAGATTCGAGACCCTAGAAAAGGGGTCCGAGTTTGGCTCGGTACTTTTAACACTGCTGAAGAAGCCGCAAGAGCTTATGACACTGAGGCACGAAGAATCCGTGGCAACAAAGCAAAAGTCAATTTCCCCGATGCAACTCCTACTCCCACCAAGGCGAATCCTCAGAAACCATTGCCCAGGGCAAATCCAAGTTCCGCTGAAACAAATCTGAATCAGAATTTCAACTACAATTCTGAGAGTTTCATGGAAGAGAAGCCATTAATGAACCATTATTCCTTCCCAGGAAATGAAGATGTTCTCCATTCCTTTGATGAGGGGAGCAACTTGTTAGACTGTTCTGACTTTGAAATAGAGTCACAGTTCTTTGAGGACACCAGCCCGATGAAGAAACTGAAACCCGACACTGAGGATACCCCAAAGACCCTGTCCGAGGAGCTCTTAGCTTTCGAGGCACAGTCTTACATTCAGGAGCCGTTCCTTGAGAGTGATTGGGTAGCTTCCATAAACGAGTTGCTAAGTGGAGACACAATTCAGGAGTCTGGAACCTTAACAGGGCTTTGGAGTTTCGACGACCTCTCGAACATGAACAATGGAGTATATTGAGTGATCAAGCAAGCTCAATGCTAGCCTACCTAGTTTATGTAAATAAGGATATGTGGTAAGCCTATATTGTTTTGTTTATGTTATCTCTGAATTTTCCTTCGTTATCATGAATATTGCCTTTTGTTGAGTCCGGCTCCCCAAACCTTGTAAGGATTGTCTTTTCGGGCTGCTCCCGTTGGGTACATACGTATTTAGATCCTTGTTCCTTGTTTGTATGATTGGATAATGGAACATTTGAGATTCGAATTCATGTCAGTGCTTGTTTGTTACATTTGTTGTTCATGTGAGATGATTTACGGAGAACTTATAAATGTTTACTCGGAAATTATTTATGTTTGTTCTGGAGATGCATACTATGTCTGTCTTTGTAGATTAAAAGGGTGGCATTGCTGTAATTTTTGGATTTGGCCATCGAAAGCCATATATTTTCCTTTATATCAGAAAAGGATCCGAATACCTGTTTGTATATAAATATTACCGTAATATTCGGGTTCTAGACCTTATTTTATGTTTATTTGTACGATGCTTAATGATTGTAAAATCGGGTTGTAAGATATCGTTATTTTTTTTTTGAGAATAACCATTGCAATTGTATTAGATCATAATAAGATAGGTTGGTGGGTACTCAACCGTACTCCACCTACATAAGCAAAACCAACTAATAAACAGAATTGAAACGAAAAGCAATAAATTCGGCTCTAGTGATTGGTTGCGGACGAAGGGAATATCTGCGGTAGCGTTTGGTGACACCGATACAGCATGCTTCTTCCAACTGGGACGAGGCGAGCCAGCCACGTTTAGGGGAACATTCCGATTGGACATAAATCGACTCTGAGGTGCGCTCCAGTAGAGTACTGAATCCTTAGAGTGACATCCCGGACAGTCCTGTAACCAAGAACTGAAATGGCTCAGATGGACTTTGCATTCTCCCGAGCAATCAGCAGACGTCGTCCCCCCTCGGATGATAATGAGGGCCTTTAAAAACGTATAATTGCTGGTTCCTGATCTGATTGAATAATGTCGCGCCGGTATTTGGTGGAATCGATGCCACCATACGTCAAGTGAGGCGGTATTACCGGCAAACCCCCCACTGGACCACGAATGACTCATTGATCTAGGCGAGGGAGCATTCCGCCCCTCGCCGTTTGTGGTGTTCCTCCATTTCCCGTCCCTGAATTCGCCCTGAAACCCGACCCGGGACCCTACCCCTGGCCGATCCGCAACCCAAGTTGCCTGCGACTCGGCCCTGTCCAGACCCGACCCAACTGGGTCCCGATCCACCCATCTCGGCCCAAGATAAGTCTCTCGGAACCCTAGCCTCCCGTTCTTCCATTCCCGACAGCGCCGCCTTCGTCTCCACCCGTCCTCCGGCCTCAGACAGCGCACACACCACCAACGGCGCCATCACCGACGGTGGCCACGGTTCACGTGCCTCCTGCTCCCATGCCGTGATCGTCGGCGTGAGCGCCACCCCCAGACTGTACCCACCGTCAGCGATCCAGCCTACCACACCAATCCACCGATTGAGCGTGGGGCAGCACAGATGTCCTCTGATCGCTTCTGGAGTACGAGACCCGCTATCGATCGAGAAAAATCTGACCCTAAACAATCGAGAACCAAGAGAAAGTCTCCAACGACTTACCCTGACATCGTCGACATCCACAAGAGGAAGAGGCCCCACCATCGTCGCTTCCCCCGCCGTGCTCAAGCCGTCACGCACGCCGATCCGAAGGTGCCAGAATCCCCATCCTCCACTGCTCCCGTTGCCGATCAAACCCAGCAGCAACCACCTTTGCACCTGCTCCACCTCAATGCTCCCCACCTGTGCACCTTCACCACTCAAGCCCCACGCATGCAAGATCATAGCACAGTACCACTCCATCACTGATCAATCAAAGAGAATCAATGGGAGACGGCGGCGGAATCGCAACCCTAGCCGCCGCCCTAGAGAACTTTTTGTGCAATTTTTTCTCTCAATTTAAGATATCGTTATTTGGTTTACACTTTTGTTGGGTTGTCGAGGTTCCTTTGATAACAATGTTTTTTCTTTGTACTGGTTCAATCCGTTTAGGATCCGTTGTTTGGTTTGGGCGACTGAGACTTATTCAGTTTTTTGGCGTAATGTATTTTAGCTGAAACTAATTCGGTCCTCAGATTTGTTTGGAGTTTGACTGCGGTTCTTATCTTTCATTCTATAAAATATGAGTTTTTATAATATGTTTTTACTGATAAAAAAGAAAAGATCCAAGGAGCTTTGATGTATGTACGGAGATGAATTCAAAGGAAAATCCCTTGTTCCGTCCGTGCACGACGAGCCGCCTTCCACGTCCCTGCAGCGCCGGCCCTTGCAGTGCCAAATCCCTTGTTCTCCTTGTCGCTATCCCCCTGTTTCAACCTGTCCCTTGAAGCTACAACTCCACCTAATGTGATTGTCGTTGAAAGAGAACAAAGATCATCCATAACCGTAACCATGACAAAAACACCAACTTTCTCACTGTAAAGGGCGGCGGCTCTAAGTCAACCGTGATTTATGACTCTACTATTACTGTAACTTTACTAGTATAGTAAATTCGAATCAATTTATTTGACACGTAAAATGCGGTCAAAACTACAATCCAAATGGAGCCGAAGCCGATCAATTTGGAATGTATTGATCAATTTTTTTCCCCAGTAAAGTCAAGAACATGCACACGCTAAATAAAAGAAAAATAGAACATGTGAAAAGTGAACCACAAAATAAGTCAACTTCGGCGTGGAACACCCTGTTCTAAATTCAAACACATCTCATCGTAAACCACATTATCAATTTGCAGTCAACGTCCATACATTGCGTGATCACGCTACACATTTGTATAACCTACTTTTTTTTAATTACTAAAAGATATGCTTTATCAATAAGATCCATAATTATAACAGATTTAATAGTTTTGAAAAAATCATCCCTTGAAAAACAGGCCGAGAGTATGTGGTATGAGCAGCATTTGACGCAAATAAAGAAATACAATCTTTAATTAAGAGACCGAAAAGAAAGATCCGGAGAAGGGTTGTGAGCTCTTTCAATCATAGCCGTCTCATACGTTATATGTTATTGTTGAATGTATCGTCACACGGATCCATACCGTTACACGAGATATTTAAAATTTCCATGGTCCTGTTTTGGGAAGACCTCGTTCTTCTCTTTCCTTGCACCACGAAATCTCAACGTCGTTGTGTCTGAAGGACGGTTCGTCTCTAAAAGTGATCTGTGACTACCTGTCACGATGGTTTTCCTCTTCCTCGAACTAGCTTCCCGCTCCGTCATGACCGTAGCTAGGAGAGAGTGTATGACCGACGACATACATGGACCACTAGTTCTCACCGTCGAGGGTGATTGAAACTCAGTATTAGGTATCTTTATTGACCCACACAATTAGGCGAGGTCTACTACATAGCCTCGCTAAGTCCAATGGTGAAGTTGTAGGGAAGCGGGACGTCGAGGAGGAGAAGCTTCCCGCCCCCATCACATTAGTATCAATTAACCGATTTTCTCCACCAATTGTTGAGATCTCTGGTTTATTATCGCACCCTTCACAGAAAGCAACAAGCCCTCCTCATATGATTAAGCGACAATAAAGCAATCTAATATGTATAAAGACGAGCCACAATTGATTATCTAAGAGCTTAGAAATTCTTTATCTTGACAATTAGCATAATTATCAAAAACGAGTTTGTTTTTCGATTATAATAATAAGATCGGAGAGTTGAAATTGTCTAATAAAAATGTCTATGCTCATTTGTTTTATTTTCTATGAACCGATAAAATTTAGCTTCATTGGGCTAAAAAAACTAGAAGACCAACATAAAAGAATAAAAATCTTTTTCTTTCAAAAAAGAGAAAGAAAGAATCAAATAACCTTTATTTATTTGTTCGTGTTTCAGAGGCAATACTATGATTTTTTTTTTGTGGGGATGATTGTATTAGGGTTTGCAGCAAGTCGTCGTCATCTCTTCCTCCATCTCATGGACTTCCACTTCGTCATCGTGTGCGGCCTCCGTCTCCGGGCCTCGTCCCATCCACCACCTCCACCAGTGCAACAATTCCCTCCATTCTCCCTACTGTTCCGCTATCCCACAACCGCAAGCAATCGAGCCCCACCACTTCCTCTTGCGCACCCGTCGCCCACCATCGCTCACGACGTTGCACCCCCACTTCATCCTTTGATTTCAATGCCGCCACCACTACCGTCGCCTCCTCCGTTGCCACCAGAGCCGCTCCCCCCCCCCCCCCCCCCCCGCTACCATCAGAGCCACTGCCACCTCTGCTCCTACCACTAGAACCTCCGTCTCGCCATCAGCGCCTTTGCCACAAGCCCGTCTACTACTTGTGCTGCCTCCACCTCTTATGGTGCCTCTGCCGCGAGTCTACCTAATACCTCGTTGGTATCCGCCTTTGTCGCCCGCGCTACATCTTGCGCCGTCTCCATCACCCCGTGCAAGGATGCACCATTCCCATCCGTTGGATCGGGACCCTTCCACCGGTGCAAACTCGATGCACCAACCATGTCCGCTGGACCCCGCGAGGTGTGTGCGGGGACGCACACCTCGCCCTACCGAGGTCGGTGTAAATCCGACATACTGGTTACCATGTTTTCTGGTGTTCTCTCTGAATGCTCGTTATCCCTTCAACAGCCCCATATTGGATACCCCATACATTTTTAGATCGAGGTATGATACGAACCTTGTGGCACTCATGTCTGTCACTATAAGCAAGACACTGATCTCCCACCAACTATAGCTGGTATAACCGTTCATTTTGTTACAGAGCAAACTTTTGATGTCTACGAAATAAAATTAGGTCTCATTTTTTTCCTTTTCCAATTTTATCTCTTTAGGTATGCTTAAATTTTCTGCTCAATACAATTACTTGTATATGCTAAAAAGAGAGGCTTATATGTTCTTCGACCATGCCATAGAAATATAGGAATCTCAATGTTTTGAGTTATTTAATTGGGAAGATTCGTAATCAATTAATGTCCAAACCACATTCACATGTCTTCCAAGTTCCAACCTCCCATTGAGTAAGAGAATCTTTCCACAAATTGTTGTTTTAAAAATTGTAATTGTTATTCATCTTATTGTTTTATGGATAACGTTAATAATACATTCTCGTGATTTTTTTTTGTTTTGAAAAGCACACTATTATTAACAACACACCGTAGACAATTTTATAAATACAAAAAAATAATGTGTTTCGTTAATTTTTGTTAACTCAATATCAAGTACAAATTTTCTGCTCTTGAAAATTATAAGAAATTGCCGCAGCAAACAAACAAAGAAACTAGCAGCCCCTCTCTCTTTTCTTTGTCAGCAACGGTCGTAGCTCAGTTTCGGTTGTTGTTGGCGGAGGGCACCTTTATGTTTTCTCCATCTTCTTTCGAGGCTTCATTTTGTTGGTTATGGCTGCTCGGTTCTCAATCGTTCGTCACACGTCCTTTTCCTCGTCTTCTAGTTTCGACTTCTTCAGTCTCTTTGTTGCGCCGTATTTCGCGGATTTAAGCCAGAGAGTCCGTTGATGCAGCCTTGGATTTTTAATCTGAGTGTGGAATGGGCGTTGTGGGAGAGAGTTGAAGTGTTATGTGTGGGACTACATGTTCTCCGACATTGTTCTTCTGATACCGATGATCAAAGTCAGATGGAGGAGTACCGAAATGATCGGCGTGGTTGGATCCCAAGGAGACATGGTCACGTTTCAAGATTTGTTCTTTATTGTTAGGCTAGGGTTGTGGCCTTTTCGGGTCAAACAACTGCACTTATTGCAGCGTCAGTATGCACTAGTTGCACTTTGTGTGCACTAGTTGCACTTTTTGGTGTGCACTTGTTGCACTTTTGGTGTGCACTAGTTTGCACCTTCTGTGCTCTAGTTGCACTTTGGTGTGCCCGTTTTGTGACACGGTTTGGTGTGCATGTTGTTACACTTTTGACATGCATGTTGTTTGCACGTTCTGGGGCGCCTGTGTTTGTGTTATTATTTTGGTAAGGAGTCGGTAATATTATAGGTTAGCTAGTTTGAAGTCTGTAATACTTATTGTTCGCTTGTGAGGTTTCATCAGATTGTATGTATGTCACTTTGACTGATATATAAAATTGATGCCTCCCATTTTTTTTTTTAAATTACAAAAGTTCTAATCTATAATTTCTTATTCATCTAATTTTCAAGGATTAATTACATCTACTGTAAATAAATTTAGCTTTTCGGGAAGCAAGTCTTCTTTAACTTAGCCGTCGCATGTCTTTCTCCACGAGGTCCACCGCCACCCGCAAGGGTTATCTCCACTATGCTGCAAGAGTTCTCCACCTCGTGCTACCACTCCACCCGCTTTCATCCCCCTTCCTCACCTCAAGAACTCCATGGAATCATCCACAAAATCAGAACAATGTTCCCACTCGTTAAGAGGATGGAACGACAGGATATGGAGGCAGATGCACAGTTCTCGGGAATCAATACCAAGCCATATCGTACCAAAACCGCCCCCACCACTAGTGCCGCCGCCTCCACAAATATTCAACCGCCACCTTCAAAAATATGGTCATTATCGTCACAGCCCCCTAGATTACCAACATCCGCATCACCACTAAGTTCATCACCCCTCCCAACCAACTTGAAAGGGACTAACCCTCGACTTACGGACCACCACTATCCCCGGGAGGAAGAGACAGGTCTCGATCTGATCCAGCTTCATTGGGACCTCCTCACAAGGTTCCATCAACTCCCCGACCCGTACTTTGAGGAGTTGAATACGTGGTTGAACCTCTGGATATGACCGGCCATCAGGGAAGATGATATCTCCGCTAGACTAGTGACACCTACACATGAGACAAGGAAGGCAACGAGGATCAAAAATCGTTCCCCGAAGCCCCCTAGCCTATCGATCTGAGGACGGGGACACCACAAGACCTATGAAGGATGCCCTACGAATCAAGCTCCCGACGGGTAAAACGGCTACAATTGGTGATAGGGGGAACAACGACCACCCCGCCTTCCCTACCTAATCCATGTATGAGGACACTGGATCGTACACGGAATCCCCACCAATGGAATCATCCACAAAATCAGAACAATGTTCCCACTACGTTAAGGGGATGGAACGACAGGATATGGAGGCAGATGCACAGTTCTCGGGAATCAATACCAAGCCATATCGTACCAAAACCGCCCCCACCACTAGTGCCGCCGCCTCCACAAATATTCAACCGCCACCTTCAAAAATATGGTCATTATCGTCACAGCCCCCTAGATTACCAACATCCGCATCACCACTAAGTTCATCACCCCTCCCAACCAACTTGAAAGGGACTAACCCTCGACTTACGGACCACCACTATCCCCGGGAGGAAGAGACAAGTCTCGATCTGATCCAGCTTCATTGGGACCTCCTCACAAGGTTCCATCAACTCCCCGACCCGTACTTTGAGGAGTTGAATAAGTGGTTGAACCTCTGGATATGACCGGCCATCGGGGAAGATGATATCTCCGCTAGACTAGTGACACCTACACATGAGACAAGGAAGGCAACGAGGATCAAAAATCGTTCCCCGAAGCCCCCTAGCCTATCGATCTGAGGACGGGGACACAACAAGACCTATGAAGGATGCCCTACGAATCAAGCTCCCGACGGGTAAAACAGCTACAATTGGTGATAGGGGGAACAACGACCACCCCGCCTTCCCTACCCAATCCATGTATGAGGACACTGGATCGTACACGGAATCTTCACCAATGGTGGGATCATACATGGTCCGGACCATACCATACAACGAGGGGTGTATAATGGGGCGTACAATGGACACCCCCACATGAAGGCTAGGGGACTAGCTATCCCGGAGCAGGAACAAGCGAGGTCTGCAAAGCAGCCTCGCCAAGGAAAATGAGTGGGCCTCTGTGCAACGGAGTGTGTGTGGGGATGCGCACTTTGCCCTGCTATGTTCGGCGAGAGCCCGACACCCTGATAGCCATATTTTTCTAATGTTCTCCCTAACTATCCGTGCACTCCACAAATTCCTCTAATCTAATCAATTGTTTTACTCTTAATAACGCTTATCTACTTATAGTTTTGACTTTCGTATCAATAAGCTTCCACCATATGCTCAATTCTTTTTTACATCTACAATAGAGATTCGATAAATTAATACTCGATTATTTAATAAAATCTCTAAGATAATATTTTTGCCTGGTCCCGACTCAGTGATATGGGGCTAAATTAATAATATTAATTAATAATCCTTTTAATTAATAAATTTTGATGGTCCCATGATTATTAATTGATAGAGTTTCTACTGTATATACACCTAATTATATCCGGTTTCCACCTAGCTACATCTAACTATAAATTTGTCTAGGTAGTATGTTAACTTTCCAAAAGTTGTCTTGTGTAGTACTTAATGTTCATATCACCACCCTGCTTTTTTGTAGTACATTGAAATTTTTGGAAAGTTAGGGTGTCTCTTAGAAGAAAATTAACAATTAGGTGTAGTTAGCTGAGAATCAACGGTAGTTATGTGTAATTTCCCCAATTTTCAAATACCGCCGTACCTCTTAAATTTTTATAGATGTCTTCTTTCTCCCAAGGCCGTCAGCTTGGTATTCGACCTTGTGGAGTGAGGCTTCTTCCATATTGTGTTCTACTTTATATATTTGTCTTATTTTTATGAAAAGAAACTAGACTCAAGCTTGTGGTGTCTTTATCTTGCACTAAATTTGTTTTCTTTCATGCGGATCGTGCTCACAGAGGGCGAGAGTTTTGGTGTTCATGGATTTGTCTTCTTCCTCCTAAAGGATACATGACTCAAACTTCTTCTTCTTCTTCTTCTTCTTCTTCTTCTTCTTCTTGGGAAACAATATGATAAATTAACTCAATTTACTCTATGTAATTTGTATTTAAAGTACTGCTTGTATGATTTGAACTTAATTCTTTATCAGATTGATTTTTTGATAGATGATTAAGTTTTAGCATTCAACAATCGTGAAATGAGAATTGCTAAAAAAGCTATGGATTATGTAACTCGGATTTAAATCTAATCTATAGTATAATTAGGTGAACACGAGTGCAATAACTATATGATTACAACCCCGAAAGCTAGAGAAGTTCAAGAATCATAACACATTATATCTCTCTACACTTAGATTAGGAATAATTAGACAATTAGATTATAATAAAGTTCTAATTCGATCGTGAGATGTTGGGATATGGATGAAGGGTACCCCATGGCTTCTGGGCCCTAATCCCTAGATCGCTTCAACACGACCTTCATTAGATGGAGTTCGGGTTGCGGGGTTAATGATTTCGGGAAGGTTATGTTGGGATATACCGCTATTAGAAGAGTTGTTCCCTGCGGAGGAAAGGGATCACATTCTCTAGGTACCGCCTCTGGTCTTCCTAATAAAGACACATGGTATTGGGCTTCTGAGCGAGCCAGACTGTACACTACAAAGATAAGTTACTCTTTACTCACAGGTGAAAGGCATGCAACGCATCAGAACAAGGCAATAGTGACATGGTCAGCCCTTTGGAATATTCCAGCACCACGTCGCCTCTTTATTTTTCTGTGGAGATGTATAACATATATGTTGCAAGTCGCATCCAATCTCAACCAACGATTTGTCCCAGTACTGGCCACGTGTGATATATGCGGTCGAGCGTCGAAAACAGTTGATCATCTATTTTTGGAATGTGGGTTTGCAAAGACATGTTGGTCCCAATTTGGAAGTCTAACCCCCCAGGGCCTGGGTGGAGGTTTTGTGCAGTGATGGGAGGGTATAGAAGCTGGGAGACCAATAGATAAGGTGGCCGACATCCTATTCGTCATATGGGAAATATGGAAGGCAAGAAATGGTCTGAAATAGGGAGGGGTGTCCCCGGCTGCGCTGCGGGTGGTTTCATCGGCGACGACACATCTTAAGGCATGACATGAAGCAAAAGCCACGACTACCCCAGTTCGGCAGCAAGTCCCATCCTGGCCGGCTAAGTGGATCAGGCCACCCCCAGGTACTATTGCTATTAATATTGATGGTGCAATATTCCAGGATACCAATCAATCGGCGTGGGGCATACATAGGACGATCCGCTTGACTGCTAATGGCATGCTTCCGGTGAGTTGATCTCCGATCATGGTGGAAGCTTGCGCCCTGACTACTGCTCTTCAGAATGCGCCTAGGCTAGGGGACTCTATTATTGTTCGGTCTGACGCTCAGGTCCTCCTCAACATGATTCTCCACGGGGAACCCCCAACTTCTCTAGTATGGAATATTATTCGAGACATTCGTTTTCTGTTTTCTCAACACAAGGGGATTACCCTTCAATTTGTAAAAAGAACTGCAAACAAAGCTTGCTACTGGTTAGCACGAAAAGCTCGTTCAATGGCTATTTTTCAGTGGTCGGACCCTGTGCCCGACGCACTACAATATATCGTTCAATTTGAGATCTAATAATATTTTCATCTTTCGTTCAAAAAAAAAAAACTTTAGAGGTCTCACATTAATTAATTTTATTTTACTCTGATGGTTATTTTCTAGCACAATAACGTGAGTGAAAATTTCACATGAGCAAAGTCAATTGTCTTCTCCCATCCTCGTCTTCTTTCTCCTCTGTCTCACATTTCAAATTTAGACAATTACAACTTTGCCATAACCATATATATTTAATCCATAGCCCTCATAGCAAGCTAGAGAGACTCTTTCAAATATCAACACTTCCATGACATATCACAAAATTAAAAATGGCAATAAGGCTAAGCTCCATCTTGTCCTCTCGTCTTCACCTTCTCCTCGTGGTTTCAATCCTCTCCGGCGCCGGCGCCGGCGCCAAATCGCCGCTGCCGAAGCATACCGTGCCCTTCTTCATCTTCGGGGACTCGTACTTGGACGCCGGCAACAACAACTACATAAACACCACCGCCCTCGACCGGGCCGATTTCTGGCCCTACGGCGAGACCCACTTCAAGTTTCCCACCGGCAGGTTCTCCGACGGCCGTCTCATACCCGATTTTCTAGGTAAGGTCCCGTAACGCATTAGGGTATAACTATATGATACGTTTGAACTCCAGTCGGTACATCTGTTTAGAAAAAAAATAACCTATATTAAAATAGGATTTTCCTGTTTTTCCGATTTGAGAATTTAAATTTAATCGTTACTTTGTAGCTGAATTTGCGAACGTGTCGCCGGTAGCACCATTTCTCCAACCTGGTGTTAAGGACTTCGGCAATGGAGCTAACTTCGCATCCTCCGGAGCTGGTGCTCTGGTTCAAACATTCCAAGGAGATGTACGGTCATAACCATATCCACTCTAATGCTATAATTAGTAATTGCTTCATGTTGATTTCTAGATACTATGATGTCTTGGTTTCCTTTTCTGGTAACCTGGTACCTCTTTTTTCTAAATCGTTTATTAAAACATGGCTTTGTGGTTCATTTGATAGGGATTAAAGTGGGAACATGATGCACTAGATTGAATAGTTGTGTGTTTTTTGGGGGTAATGTTTTGAGTTTGTGACTTTTGAGGGAGAGGGTCAATGATTTGCTTTAGTGGGCTGGATGCACCTAATGCTGGGGCCCACTGGGCTGTCTTGTTCATATCTCTCACTTGTCCAAATATTAACATAGGGCCCAAGAAGTTAAGCATACCCTTTCTCATTCACATATCCACATCACTTTCTCTCTCTTGTGGTTTGTAGTTTGTGGACTCAATTGCTATCTCAAACCAAGTGTTTTTTGTGTGTTTATATTATCTTAGTGGGTGTATTAGGTAAACTAAGAATCATTGTTGTTCGATAGATCTAAAAATTAGACGAAAGAAAGTAAAAGGAGTTTTTTTTTTCTTCGCATTTCTGTAGCGCGTGTTGGTCACAACTATAATGCGCACAAAGTTTCAACGGTTTAAACTATAGGTTCCAACACTTTGCATTACATGTCCCAACATTTTGTTACAAAATGCTAACGATTTGCACTATAAGTTCCAACAGTTTGTATACGTTGATGTTGGAACCTCTAATACAAACCCTTGGAACCTATCGCAAATCGTTGAAATTTTGTAATAGCGTAGGAACCTGTTGGAACCTATAATGCCAAGTATTTTCCAACCGGCGCTCCAGTACGCTCAACAATATGGAAAAGTTCCGTTATTTATGAAAAACATCATTGTACACAAATACATCTGAGTCATCATATTTCGCAAATCCAAGGAATATTTTTGATTTTTGTTTATGCAATATGTGACAGTTTTAATTTGATAGCTAGTCATATTTATATCGACCTAAATAGTTAAGGTTCCATCGTAACGTTAAATACATGCTCTAGTGTGCTTTTAACCAATTTGTTGTCGAGGAGGAAGACAAAATCCTAAAAATAATTGAATACCTGAAAATTGGGATGAGGTCATAATTCAAGTGGATGTACATTTCTCTTAGTAGTGCCTTATATCCTCCCCCTTATCCTGTTAGGTAAGACTTGACAATCTCATAAATCATACATTGTATTGGCACTTTTTTTTTTGTAATTAATGGATGTTTGTTAGACCAACGTCATCGAATAGAGTTGGTCGAACCAATCGAGTAATATTTGATAAGAGATTCAGTGTTTAAAAGTTAATGGGTCATCTCTTACAACATCTGTAATGTAGTCTTTTCTCTCAGTCGAATAGACCCGAAAAGAGAATTTAGGAGGGAAAATGTTTATTTTCCTCTCCTTTGTTGTATTCACGAAACTGTTAACGTAAAAAATTAGTCTCTTATGCGGCCTTGCTGAATCATGATTCTTCTCTCTTGTAGAATCATCTCTGCATGTGACTATTAATTCGACACACACAATAAATATTTGTATAATAGACCTAAATTTTTTACCAAATTGATCTTCATAATCTACTATCCACTACAAATACTTTAAAAAAATTGTGGGATTAAGGATAAATTAGAATAATTTTAGATCAAGAAAACAACACCCAATAAAGTCAACCTCATCTAATTATCATGTTGACTTTGGTGATTATAGGTAATTGATCTTACAACACAGCTCAGGAACTACAAGAAGGTAGAGACTTGGTTCATGCACAAGTTGGGCAAGGGTGAGGCCAAAATGGCATTGTCAAGGGGTGTTTTCTTGTTCAGCATAGGAACCAACGACTATATGAGCCCTTTCTTGACCAACTCCACTATTCTGAGCTCATACTCGGATTCTGAGTACGTAGGGATGGTGATCGGAAATCTGACAACTGTTATCAAAGTAAGTACCACTTTTCAACTTACTTCAGTCACATGTGTATAACAATGTTGTCCACTTAGATTGACCTGCTGGTAATAGGATTCTTTCACCTCCTTAAAGTTAGTGACTCGAATCCTAGTGGGTACGTCTGTTTACTGATAAAAATGTTGACCAATCAGAGAATATACAAAAGTGGTGGAAGAAAATTCGGGTTCATAAACGTTCCAAACTTCGGATGTCTTCCAAGCAACAGATTGATCAGATCAGGGAGGTGCTTGAAGGAAGGCTTGACACTATCAAGATTACACAATGAAGCATTGTCTAAACTTCTGTCTGACTTGAACAACAAGTTAAAGGGGTTCAAATATTCACTCTATGATCTCAACAACAACCTCAAATTGAGAATGAACCATCCATCCAAATATGGTAACTACTCATTTTTCTTTTGACAAATTACATGCTAAGATTAAGGGAAAATTAAGGTTGTTTTGGGTTGTGATTGGTTAAGGTTTCAAGGAAGGGAAGACAGCATGTTGTGGGACAGGGAGGTTCAGAGGAGTGTTCAGCTGTGGAGGGAAGAGGATTGTGAAGGAATTTGAGTTGTGTAAGAACCCAAATGAGTATGTGTTTTGGGACTCTTTACACTTGACTGAGAAGCTCTACAAACAATTTGCTGTTGAGATGTGGAGTGGGTCTGTAGCTATTGGGACTTCCTCTCATGCCCTTGGACCCTACAATTTCAGGACTCTATTCCAAAGCCCTTAAAGTATAGGACACTTCACTTTTTTATTTTATTTTATTTTAATCCTTCACCACTTGGTTACAAAGTTAACACTTTATTATTGGACAACTAGATTTTGAATGGTCCAAATTCTGATGATACACTGGGTTGGGCTTGTATTGTTTTCTTCCACTGTAGTTATTGTTATTGTTCTTGCAAAACATGCAAGAGACATTTAAATGTGTCAAGATTTTATTTTTTTTAGAATTAGTAAGATGGAAACTAGTTCCTTAGGACATCTAAAACTTTTTGAATTGCCATTGCTTCAACACAAAAGGAGTGCACGACACTGTGTGTCCAAGATCAGGTCATCCGGAATCTGGTTTGCATCGACGACAAGATCCCGAAACTGTGTCGTTCATCACTTTATCCAACCTTCCCTTACCCTAAATTCTATCGCCCTACTGTTCGACACTCTTGATTCCATACTGAACGATTCCTTGTGAGTCAGATATCCCATACCCATCTGACATCTCCCAACATCCTCGTTGGGGAGAAAATCAAGGGACGAGACAAAAGGAGAAGATCAAGTGTGAAGTCCGCTTCAAAAAAAAAAAAGGTATTGGGTCGGACCGGACCCGACCAGCAACCCGGCCAGGCCAGACCCGGGCAGGCTGTTTCAGCCTTACGCGTCTGGGCCGCGCGGCCCATTTCGGCAAGGCCCGTTAGCCAGGCCCGGTTGGAGGTGGCCCAACCCGTTGGGAATTCGGGTATAAAAGGGACAAGTTAGGGTGAAACCCTAACTTTTGCAGCCTCTCTGATTGCCGAACCTTCCCACTCCTCACGCCATCGACGACCTCCCTCCCTCACTCCGTCTTCGTCTTCTTCGAACCCCATCTCCGACCTCCCTTTCCCCTTCGCCGCTGTCTTCTCCTCCGTCCAACCACGACAACCACCACCTCCCTTCCTCTTCTCCCGACCTCACCCTCTCTCAGGTCTCCTCCGCCCGTGCTCAACGTCGACCACCGCCGTCGCCGTGTATTTCCAGCCGGGACAAAGCCCGTGCTCAACGTCGACCACCACCGCCGTCGCCACCGTGCCGGAATCGAAGCCGGTGCCTGTACTTCGCCTCCGAGCACCCCTTCCTCCTCTCCTCCCGTGCGTAGCCCGAGCCCTACGTCGCCGTTCATGTACAGAGGCGAGGTGAGCTCGTCGGCGCGCTCCCAGATCCGAGACCCTCCGTTCGGATCTGAGGTGAAATCCCCTCCGTGCTCCGCCGCTGCGCCCGACACCAACCACCCTTCCACCACTTCTCTTTCCCCACGGTGAGATTCTCACCCTTTGGGGTTTGGTCGCCGGCGACATCGTCACCGGTGGCCGGTCGAATTTATCAAACCCGAGACGTTTCTTTTTTTGTTGTTGTTTTGATTGCCCGAGCTTACTGTAACTCCAGAAAAGAAATAAAACGAGTTTGATTTAAAAGTTGTTCTTTTTTTGGTTTTGGGATCTGAATTTGTTAGTGCGAAAACAAACTGTGAATCTGGATCTGTTTTGGCTTTAAAACGGAATTTGAGCAGTTGAACGAATCTGGAACTCTGGTTAAAATGGACTGCTAATTGGGTTTAGAAAGGAACAAAAGCGGACCGCTGAATCGGACCTCGGGATTCGTGCATTAGGACCGTGCCTCGGAAACATGCACCGGTTTCGGTGCTCGGGTACTCAAACCCGATTCGCTGTGACCCCGCTTTTATCCCGCTCGAGTTTAAAGGACAACTGTCGGTTTTAAACTGGATTAATCGTGACCTTTAAATTAACCTGGGAACCGCCTCTAATTATGGCTTTCGTGTTATCTTTAGCGTCCGGCTTCGATCGAAGTGAAGCCCGGAGGTAGCGAGCCAGAACGTCAACAGCTAGGAAACGTAGCGGGTGTTCTTCGGTTGAGGTAGGGAAAAGTAGCCGGATCTCGGCCCTGACTAGGGAAAGTTAATAGTAGAATTGCATATGACACTAGGGTGTCGTGGGTTAAGTAGGTTTATCGAATATTAGAAATGCATGATACGGGATTGTAGCGTTTATGAGAAAAACAGGTGACACTTAGTAGTGTCGTAGGAATAGAGAACTTAGCGTTGTTAGAATTACTGGAGGCATATGACCATGCCCGGAGGTTGTTTGTGAACTTATCGATATTAGGAGTACTGGAGGCATATGACCATGCCCGGAGGTTGATTGAGAAACTGTTGATATTAGGACTGTTGGAGGCTTTGGTTAAGACGGAGGTTGATTGATTTTTGGTGTCTTGGGTGGCCTTGAGAGCCCGTGTTTTATTGTTGAGTTTGGGTGGCCAAGAGAGCCCGTGTTTTGCTGTTGTGTCTTGGTGGCCTTGAGAGCCCGTGTACTAAGGTTGGTGTCTTTGGCTGACCTGACCGAGTTAGAGTCTCGGGGGGGGGGGGGGTTGCAAACATTCTTTAGCTGGCTTACGAGTTAGAGTCTCGGCAAGTTGCGAGCGTGTTTTATTGTTGAGTTTTTGGTGGCCATGAGTGCCCGTGGGGTTGTTGAACCCGTGTCTTTATCTTTGGTGTTTTAGCTGGCTTACGAGTTAGAGTCTCGGTAAGTTGCAAGCGTGTTTTATCGTTGAGTTTTGGGTGGCCATGAGTGCCCGTGGGGTTGTTGAACCCGTGTCTTTACCTTTGGTGTCTTGGTGTCTTGGGAGGCCGTGAGTGCCTGTGGGGCTGTTGAGTCCGTGTCTTACTGTTGGTGTGTCGTGGGAGGCCGTGAGTGCCTGTGGGGCTGTTGAGTCCGAGTTTTACTGTTGGTGTCTTGGTGGCCATGAGTGTCTATGAGTGTTGAATCTGTGTTGTTACTGGTTGTTGAACTTGCTTGTGATCGTGTTTGTGATTGTGTTTGTGGTTACCTGAGGTTGGGGGCCCGCTTCATGAAACGGGGGTCCACGAGCACACGCGTCTGCATGTTCAGACGGGGTAGGGGGCCCGCCCGCCAATAAAGGGGTCCTGGCCGCGCGTGTGTGGTTTGGGTTTGTGAGCATACTTTGGCTGGCTTACGAGTTAGAGTCTCGGTAAGTTGCAAGCGTTCTTTGGCTGGCTTACGAGTTAGAGTCTCGGTAAGTTGCAAGCATTTTCCGGCTGGCTTACGAGTTAGAGTCTCGGTAAGTTGCAAGCATTCTTGGGTTGGCCTGACCGGGTTAGAGTCCCGGGAGGGCGTGAGCATTCTTGGCAGCTGGTTTGTGATCCTTTGTGATCTTGTTTGGTGTGCGATCCTTTGTGATCTTGTTTGGTGTTGCGTACTTTCTTTTGAGTCCTTGGAAGAGGTCGTCGATGGTTGTGTCGGGTCTAACTTTACGCGTCAGAGTGTTGAGTTGGTCAAGGAAGGCAACAATGGGTGTTTGTTCAGTCAGAGTACTTGGGTTGGGAATGGTGTTCCCTAGTGTTGAGTTGTTGGTGTTACCTGCTTTGTCTGCTAATTATGCCGTAGTCAGTCTGTTATCCGTGGTGGTGAGCGAACGCTCACCCCTAGCTGCTTTTCCTACAGGTACTATTCGTGGGACGGACTAGGTGAGCTCTCGAAGCTTGTGGAGCTAGGAGCGGAGTCCGGGTTTTGTCTTTTGAGTCTAGTGACGGATACCTTGTACTTTTGTCCATGTGATGGGACGTATTCTTAAGTTGTAAATATTATTTTGTTGAACTAAACTGGTACTTTAAAGTGATTTAATGAAAACAAGTTTCAAGTGTTTTTATGTTTTTAAAACGTTCGCGTCCCGAGTTCGGTTTACTGAAATTGGGACGTGACATCAAGGAAAGACCATGTCACATAGGCATGAGGAGAAAAAAAGAGATGATTAAGTGTTGGTCATCTCTTCTTTTGACCAAGACCAAGTAGTAATTTCATTTGAATGTGAATTCAAATTCAAATTCATTTTTATTTTATAATTTGAATCCCTACTAAGAGCTTTTAATTTAAACTCTTAAAGCAGTATAAATAGATTCCAAGACTTTCGTTTGTAATCATCCATTTCATTATAAAATTAATACAAAAAGCTACCATTTGAGCTGTCTCACCTTTTCAACATTTCTTGTTCTTATGTGCTCCCTTTGTGTTTCCTCAGGTCGTTAGGTTGATTGTCACGCTTTAAATCCAGTTTTGACCGGACTCAAGACGTAAATTAAGAAACAATAATAAATACAAACGATTTTAAAAGAAATAAGTTCCAAAAAGATAACCCACTACAACAAATCTGACAAAACGAGTCAACAGCTCAGAAACCAAGTAATACAGATGTTTAGTAATAATAGAAAAGTACGTCTCTAGACCATACTAGACTAAGACTCTTGCTAGCTCCCAAGCTCTGAGAATCTCTCTAGACCAAATCCCGCTCAAAACCGGTAGAACAGTAAAGGGGTGAGCTTTCGCTCAGTAGGAAAAAGTAGTTAAGGCTATGAGCTGTCCGCTAACCACCACGAGTAACCGTCCAATTATAGCATACTAGTCAGCACAGTAACTATGAAACAGTTAAACAGAAAATTCAAGACAACGCTTAGTCCCCACTCGGGTGCAAACCCGTAAATCAACCTCGACGCTGAACCGAACTTAATACCACTTTTCTCAACTATGCCCTTGACCACTATCATCCACTCAAGTCTCAATGGACAACGACCACGGCTATCTCACAACCGACCACACGTGCGAACCAGCACGGTAATACACTAAACTCATGTAAAGCTATATTTCAAATCAAAGAAGATCACCTAGCATGCATAAGCAGTCACAACAATCAACACAGATCAACACACAGATTAATATCAACAATCACTGCCACCTATGGTATCCCAGAACAATGCGCCGGCTTCCCATAGCCCGGCTCGACCACATCGTACCGAAATTGACATCGGCCCAGACATCTTCCCATCGAGTACAACTCATAACATACTGGACCGGAATTCTCCTACGGTCGTGTATCTTCCCGCAACACGGGGTACAACTCATATCACTCAATCAATACACACACATAGGTAAAGCAATAGCAACCACGTAGCAAATCATTAGCAATACACACATATTGAGTCTCTCATAATACGTCAGATCACACCACTATAGCACATTTTACCGACACCTAGTCGGAAGGAAGACGCACCTTATCACGGAATCATAGCACATTTTACCGAAATCTAGTCGGAAGGCAGGCGCACCTTAACACAAAACCATAACACATTTTACCGACGACCGGTCGGAAGGTAGGTGCATCTTATCACAGGAAATAACACATTTTACCGACACCTAGTCGGAAGGCAGGCGCACCTTGTCACATAATCCGCTCATTGAGTACACGTCATACCAACGTATCATGTCAAACATATCACACCAACATATCACTCCGAACATATCATGCCAACACATCATACCAACACATCGCCGGTCTAGATATCCTATACCGGAATCGTCCGTCGATATAGGTATCATCTCGGAATACACTATATATCATTACCAAACAATCTTACCAGAACACATCATATCGGTCTATCAATCACCCGATCATATCACAAGCATTGGTTCACGTCATACCAAACATATCACACTTGTCGTAACATACCAACATACTACACCGAACATGCCATATCGTGATTCTCTATCCAACAACAGATAAACCACACATCAAGCATCATAATAATAGATCATGGCATCACAATCAACACACAACCTAAGGGCTCGACATGGCCCACATGCATTTCTACAGCACGACAGTTCCCAAACTTACGACTCGACATGGCTCGTAAGCTATCCCTCATTTCACTCGTTCCTCACATCCTAACATGCATTTCTAACACTTATATTCAGTATTCATAACCTATATGAATACTAGAAACTTTCCGTAATTAAACCGGTATTCACTACTTTCCCTACCTCGATCGCTTTCCAAACGCTTAGTCACTTCACGATGTCCAAAAGTCTCCTCCTCCGAGCTCGGGTCCTAAGTCTAGTAACACAAATTTAATACAAGAATCAAGAGTAATCCACTATTGGTTTAAAGGGAAAAACATTCCTAATTAACCCCAAAAGGGCTCGGTTATAGGTAAGCGTCCCAATTACTCGAAATCCACCAAAACTGGCCCAAAAGGCTCAATTCTGGTCTGTCACGGTTCGGGTCACGGACCCGTGGTCTGAACCGTCACGGTTCTCCTCACGGATCCGTGACTTGCGCCATCACGGTCTCCCTCACGGAGCTGTGACGTCCTCCATCACGAATCCATGACGGGTCTGGACAGGTTCGTCCTTCTTCTTCCTCCAGCTCCGATTTCACGAAAATAAACCTCAAAACCTCCATTTTTGACCTTCCCAAACTCCAAATCAGTCCTAAAAACGTCTCTACTTCAATACCCATGATGGATCTTCATAAAAACCACAACAATCCAATTAAAATCTATCATCCAACACCCTTTTCTCTCCATAAATCATCATCTAACACCAAAACTTCAAAACCCAACCATGTTCATGTCTTCTTCCTCAATACCCATGAACTAAAATCAACAAAAACGAAAAAGGATTAGAGATTTCCCTTAAGGATGGAGAGGGGATGAAGAAAATGAAGTTTGAGAGATGATTTGAGGTAGAAATGATAAAAAAAAAAAAAACTCCTCCTTTTCCTTGCTTCTTCTTCAAGCTTCCATGGAAGCTCCAAACTCTCTCCTCTCTCTATAGAATTCGTCCACTAGTGAAAAATGGGCTGAAATTGTGTCCCAAACCACTTAAAACCTAACTTTGCAATGACTCAAATGCCCCTTTGCCTAAAAGCCTTTCAAGTTCAAGTTTAAGGGTATAAGGGTCATCCTACCCTCTTTCTTCTCCCATAAGCCAACATGGATACATGTCCATGTGGGGACAACCTCTCTTCTTAAGAAAATCCAACACAAAGGATTTAATTAATTTTAGTCCTTAATTAGGCTTAGTTTGACCCGAGTTTGACTTTTTCGCAAAACGAGCCAATTGAAAGAAAACGGCCCAATTTAGCTAACCGTAAAGACGGGTAAGCTTTTTGGGCCCCGGAAAGGTCCCGAATGACTCCCGGAGTCATCGGTTGACTTTTCCGACAAGAAGTCAACTTTCGCCAAAATTCACCGGTTCGATCGAGATCGACTGGGGGCGATTCTTACACTGATCACAAGACTTTTTCAGCTCGAGAAAGATACTCGAACAAAATTGTGAGCCACATGGATCTATTGGTGATTTTGGTCCTATGGCTAATGGTATTAGAGCAATAGTTCGCAGAAACAAGAATGACTAATTTTGAGATCATTGAAGAGAGATAACATGAAATGGACATGTTGAAAGTCAATACCAAAAACAGAAGTAATTCTTCTTCTTTGGAGGATCAAGTTACTCTTGAAGGAACAATTAAAGGAAGAGTAGAAGAAGATCAAGGGGAAGAAAAGCACCTCGCTTGTTGAGCATGATGAGGTGTTGGTGGGTGAGAACATCACTAATGTTGATGTTGTCCCAAAGCCTTATTGTGATTAGGTAGATCTGTTGGAAGCTTTTATGACTGTCGTACATGATGAGCTGAAAATATATAAGAAAACTTTAGAAAATGGAGGCGAAGGCGCTCCAAATGTGGAAATCCCTAAGCCATAGGCTTTTGCAGGAGTTCATGTTTCCAAAGAAGTGGGAAATTTCTTGTGGAGCATAGAGAACTACTATGATTCTATGAGTTCAAAGATAATACAAGTAAGTTACAAAATGTTATTGCTTATCTTGTTGACTCTTCCAGTCTTTAGTGGCGCAGAAGGTGTGAAGATGTTAAATGCTATGAGGAGGACATCATTGACACATGAGAGGAATTCAAGATTTCCTACAGTATTTTCAACTTGAAAATGCTAAGGACGAAGCAAGGGGAAGGCTTCGCTGATAGACTCAGAAGGGCAGCATAACAAAATATTTGTGCGCTTTCCAAGAGATCAAGTTGAAGATACCGAAATTTGGAGAAAATGAGGTACTCTTTCAGTTCAAAGGCGGGTTGGCTACATGAATGCAAATAGAGTTGTGTAGAGCCAATGTTCCGACCTTTTCCGAAGTAGTGTGGGTGATCGAGTTCCTTATTCGAGGAAGGACAAGCCAATAGATGAAGGTTCCAAGAGTGGGGATGTAAGACCCGCTTCCGGTCGAACCGGTGACTCCGGAAGTCACTCGGGACTTTTCCGGAACTCAAACGGATTAGCCACTATCACGGTTGGCTTCAGGGGAGAAAACCCTTTCGTTTGAGTATAATATCGGATAAAGTCAATTTTGGTCAAAACGAGACTTTATATCGACTAAAGCTTCTTTTTAAAAGTGCTGGAAAGTAATTTGGAAAATTAAATGAGCTAGAGGGACACTTGTCTTATTTTGGTTGAATGAGAGAAAAAGGGATAGTCATTGTCCCTTTTACCCTCCCAAAAGCTACTACAAAGGAATCTAGCTCAAGGGCCTTTAGGTCATTACTTCATCTAGGTATTATATTGGATTGGAGAAGCAAAATCAAGTCATTTTCTTCTTGTTGTAGCCGAAACTTAGAGGGGAAGCAAGGAAGGAGAGCTCTCATGGAGGTTTGAAGGAAAATCAAAGAAGAAGGAGCTATTTGGGGTCTTCATCTAGCCATCCACCCTCAAAATCACTAGCATCCTCTTCATCTCATCATTCTAGAGGTAATGGAACTCTCTAATCCTCATTTCTCTTCATCTATTTTCTTGGGTTTTGGGTGAAAAGTGCTAGATGACGTTGGGTTTGAGTAGAGATGGTGAGAGATGGTGTTGATGATGAACCTTGTTGGATTTTGGTTGAGAAATCAATAGTTGTTGGAAATTTTGAAGTGGGTTTGATTTGATGAATCCTTGGAAGCTTGTTTGTGTGTTGATTCCTACCATGGGTAGAGGAGTATTGAAGGATTTGGACTGTTTTGGGAGTTGGAAGGGGTAAATTTCTGGGTTTAAGGGTGGTTTTTCGGAGTTTTGGAGCTGGAGGTTGAAGAAGGGCGAAACTGCCCTGGTGCGCCACGGATCCGTGACGGATCCCGTGACGGGCGACGTCACGGCTCCGTGAGGGAGTCCGTGACGGTAACCGTGAGGGTTAACGTCACAGATCCGTGACCAGATCCGTGACCCACCAGGGTGAGGGTTTCTTGAGGGTTCTTGAGAGTTTTGGCATCTTGGTTTTGAGCTGAACTTTGGAAGGGTTTTGGGGGTCTTTCTTACTGTCTAAGTGGAGCCTAATTAGTGTTTCTTTGTGTCCAAGACGTTGTGGATCGAACTAGAGGAGCGAGGATCACGCCGGGAACCGAGGAAGGAGCAAAGTGGTGATCACCAGACGTCATCAAAGCGTTGAAGAGGAGGACCTTGAGGTAGGGAAATCCTTAACCTCTCGTTTACTATGCTTAGTATGCATGCTAGGTTATTAAAATGGAAAAGGTCCTAGTTATGCCTATAGGATGCGAATAACTAGCATAATCGTCTTTCATTTTCTAATAATCGGAAGTGTCTAGTGGTGACCGATTAGGATGCCAATCACTAGTGTATTTCGCTTTAAATACTTGGGATATGATTGTCTGGTAGAGGAGCTTTGGCAAAGCCCTCGGATTAGTTGCTTGTTAGGATCACATGCTTGGTTGTTGATTGTTTAGTGGATAGGCTAAAGAGTCTAACGAACTAGTAGAATTGCATGGGTAAATGCTCTCTTGAAGGTTCTTATAATTGGTTGATTGTACTCGTACTTGCTCATTGATTGTATTCGACTGATTACTTGATTTACTTGAATGCTTGTTTGGAGCATCGAGTATGACTGGTTGTACCGAGCGGTGCAATCAGGTGATCGATGCCCCGGTGGTTCGAAACTGGTAAGTGAACGGTAAGTTGGAATTGTGTGATTGGTGTACTATGTTTGCGTGATCCGTGTACTGCTTGTTGTGGTGAATTGGTGATGAGTGAGCCAAGTGTGGCATTGAATTGGTGGTTGTTGAGCTTGTATTATTTCGTGTTTCGGTTGAGTACGTTATTCACTTATTAACTGCTTATTATTAAATTGTCCAAGTGTATGCTCTCCATGGGAGTAATACACTTGGTTCCCGAGGACATAAAATCCATTGGAGACGTTTCTGAGAATCCCGATGATAAGCGCCCCGAAGGGTTGTTTCCGGTCGCCTCAATGTTATGCGTCTCCTCTGGATTTGAGGGAAAATCCGAGAGGACACATCATGTGGATCGGAGGGTGGAGACTTCATGTACCACGGCATTGGTCGATTTATCTGTTACCTGTGTTTGTTAAGATGATTGTGGTTGACTCTGTGGTTGATCTTATTGAGTTGAAGGTCTATCCTGTTATGTGTTTTCCCTACTGAGCGTAAGCTCACCCCTGCGAGTTCTTTGTTGTGTCTACAGGTTTGATTGAGGAGTAGAGGCTTGGGAGCTTCTCGATGTGGGTCCCGTAGAGACTTCATGTTTATACCCTTTGGTTTAAGAACAGTTTTTGTAAGACTTATTATCACACCCCCTGAGGGTTATTTCATGTTTTGAACAACGTTTTGATGGATCCGAGCTTTAGTATCGAAATTTTATGGTTTGAGGTACTTATTGGAGGTTTTCAAGGTTTAAATATTGTTTTATTGTCTCTTCGCCTTCTATTACCCGTCATACCTCGAGTCCGGGCGATAACCGGATTTGGGGCGTGACAGGGGAAGCCCATTCATAATGTGGAAAAGTGAAGAAACTTTCAAGCAGCAAGCCCAAATACAATATCGAGAAGCCATATAATCCAAGTAACTATAACTATGTTCGCATAGCTTTGAAATGTTATTTCTGTGATGAACCTCACATGATGAAGGAATTCCTGAGCAAGCCTAGTTTAAAGGCTATGCAAACTATGTTGGAACCACGAGAGGAAATTATGCACTCGACAAAGGTCATAAATGTTGTGCAATTGAAGGATGGACGAAAGGAGAGGTGGAGACCAGGGTGAATGGGATCTTGATGAAGTCTTTGATTGGTATGAGCGCTTCAGACCTATTTGTGAGCATTGAGGCAGCTAAGAAGATGGGTCTTAAGGTTCTTGAATTGGGGTCAATCGTGAAGATGGTGAACAAAGAACCAATCCCATTGGAAGGGATAGCTCGGGATGTATCATTAAAGGTTGGAGCAATGGAGTTGAAAGTTGATCCAAATTCAAGCTATTTTGTGGCTTGGTTACCAAGCAACCAAATTTAGGGAATTGTCTTGGTTTGATTAGCAAGTAATCAATTTAGGGAATTTATGTCTTGTTTCCCAAACTGGGTCTTAATTGTGTAGAGATTTTTATTTCCCTATTTTGTATGAACTATCTCTACACCTCTCCTATAAATACCACCTGTAAGCTGTCATGAAGGATAAGTTGAATCAGTGTAAATCCCCGGCGTTGTGTAAACATTCTCCCTATAGTGAAGTTTTGCTGGTTGGCGCCCGTGGTTTTTTCCTCTCCGTTGTTTGGAGGGGTTTTCCACGTTATATCGTTATGTTCTCCGTTTTTGGTTTTGATCTTTTTTCGTTTTATTGCCTATCGTTTTATAACAAGTGGTATCAGAGCCTGGTTGTTCAATCTAGGTTTTCTGACGATATGGCATCATTGAAATTCGATCTACCGTTGTTGGACTACACCACACGATTTTCTCTGTGGCAAGTAAAGATGCGGGCCGTTCTAGCGCATCCTGACCTTGATGATGCGTTGGATGGATTCAACAAGAAGGATCCGAAGACGTGGACCGATGAGGAGAAGCGTAAGGATCGTAAAGCTCTATCTCTGATTCATCTTCATCTATCAAATAATATTTTGCAGGAAGTACTGCTGGAGAAAACCGCAGCAGCGCTTTGGCTCAAACTGGAGTCAATCTGCATGTCCAAGGATCTGACCAGTAAGTTGCACGTGAAGATGAATTTGTTCACGCACAAGCTGCAAGATGGTGGTTCTCTACTCGATCACCTAGCGGTCTTTAAGGAGATCGTTTCTGATTTGCAGTCCATGGAGGTAAAGTATGATGATGAAGATCTAGGTCTACTACTCTTATGTTCATTGCCTAGTTCTTTTGCAAATTTCCAAGATACCATATTATTGAGCCGCGATGAACTAACTCTTGCGGAAGTATATGACGCCCTTCAACAGAGGGAAAAGATGAAACTTATGGTACAGGGAGAAGGATCATCATCCTCCAAGGGAGAAGCTCTGCAGGTACGTGGGAGGACCGAGCAGAGGAACAACAACTATGGAAACAAAAATAAGAGCAATAACGGGAGAGGCCGTTCTAAGTCCAAAGGAGGCGACAAGTTCTGCAAGTATTGTAAGAAAACAAATCACACCATTGAAGATTGTTATAAGCTTCAGAATAAGGAGAAAAGAACCGGTACGTGCAAACCGAAAAACAATTCTGATGGTGATGGTAAGGCCTCCGTTGTTTCCAACGATAATTCTGATAGTGATTGCTTAGTTGTGTTTGCTGGCTGTGTTTCTGCTTATGATGAATGGATTCTTGATACTGCATGTTCATTTCATATTTGTTGTAACAAATACTGGTTCCGTTCTTATAAGTCTTTGCAGAGTAGAGATGTGGTGCGTATGGGAGATGACAACCCACGTGAGATTGTGGGCATAGGCTCCGTTAAGTTCAAGATGCATGACGACATGATACGCACATTGACAGATGTGAGACACGTATCAACCATGGCGAGAAACCTTATCTCTCTCAGCACTCTTGACGATGAAGGGTACAAGTACTCCGGTTCACAGAAAATTCTAAAGGTATCAAAAGGCTCTCTCGTTCACATGATAGGTGATATGAACTCTGCAAGATTATATGTTCTTAGAGGTAGCACTTTAAATGGTTCTGCTACTGCTGCTGTTATTTCTGATGAACCTAGTAAAACTAATTTGTGGCACAAGCGCCTTGGACATATGAGTGAACAAGGCATGTCAGAGTTGATCAAGAGAGATTTACTTGATGACTGCAACATGAGTAAGTTGAAGTTTTGTGAGCACTGCATTTTTGGTAAGCACAAGAGAGTTAAATTCAATGCTTCCGTTCATACAACTAAAGGAATATTAGATTATGTGCATGCTGATGTTTGGGGTCCTTCCCGTAAAACTTCTCTTGGTGGTGCAAATTACATGCTTACTATTATTGATGATTACTCTAGAAAAGTGTGGCCTTATTTTCTAAAACATAAATCTGATGTGTTTGATGTTTTTAAGAAGTGGAGAGTTATGGTGGAGAAGCAAACCGAGAAGAAGGTAAAAGTGCTTCGTACTGACAATGGCATGGAGTTCTGTTTAAATGATTTTGACAACTATTGTAGCAATGAAGGCATTGTAAGGCACCACACCATCCCGTCCACGCCTCAACAGAATGGTGTGGCTGAGCGCATGAACCGAACCATCATCTCTAAGGCTCGGTGCATGCTTTCTAATGCTCGCATGAGCAGACGTTTTTGGGCTGAAGCAGCCTCCACCGCCTGCTACTTAATAAACAGGTCTCCAAGCATTTCTCTTGATAAGAAAACTCCCATTGAGGAATGGTCTGGTTCACCTGCTGATTATTCACTATTGAGAGTTTTTGGTTGCACTGCTTATGCACATGTTGATAATGGAAAGTTAGAGCCTAGAGCTGTCAAGTGTGTGTTTCTTGGTTATGGTTCATGAGTAAAGGCATATAAGTTATGGAATCTTGAAACTAAAAGAATTTTGTTGAGCAGAAATGTTGTTTTTAATGAGGCTGTCATGTTCAATGATAGTTACTCTATAGATGCCTCTAATGTTCTTGATGTTACTAAATTTTCTGATGATGAGCAACAGAGGATAAGCGTGCAGGTGGAGCACCTGGACGACAAAGTAAATGAGGTTGATGAAAATAATGAAAATGATGACATTGATGTTCAGCTTACACCACCTGTTTTGCAACAAACAAATTATTCCATTGCTGCTGATAGACCGAGGAGAAACAAAGGTCCTCGCCCTCGTTTAATTGAACAATGTAACGTTGTTCATTATGCTTTGAGTTGTGTTGAACAGGTGGAGCATGATTATGATAGTCCTGGTGATATGATGAAGCCAGTTCCTGTTGCTAAGTTTGAGCTTTGCTCAAGCTTAGTTGGTACAATTGTTTAGCCCTAGTGGCTGTTTGGCGCCGAAAGTATTTTTCTTTGTTTATTCAGGAAGATGTCTACCGCTTTATGCTACAAGGAGGAATTTGTCTCAAGGTGGAGTTTGTTGAAAGTTGATCCAAATTCAAGTTAGTTTGTGGCTTGGTTACCAAGCAACCAAATTTAGGGAATTGTCTTGGTGTGATTAGCAAGTAATCAATTTAGGGAATTTATGCCCTGTTTCCCAAACTGGGCCTTAATTGTGTAGAGATTTTTATTTCCCTATTTTGTATGAACTATCTCTACACCTCTCCTATAAATACCACTTGTAAGCTGTCATGAGGGATAAGTTGAATCAGTGTAAATCCTCGACGTTGTGTAAACATTCTCCCTATAGTGAAGTTTTGCTGGTTGGCGCCCGTGGTTTTTTCCTCTCCGTTTTTTGGAGGGGTTTCCACGTTATATCGTTGTGTTCTCCGTTTTTGGTTTTGATCTTTTTTCGTTTTATTGCCTATCGTTTTATAACAGGAACGGGGTTGAAGACTTGTTGGTCATGCAATTGGATGACTACGACTTAATGATAGGGTGAGATTTCCTCTACCGTGTATAAGACATTCTTCTTCCATATGCTAACACGATGTGGATCCTAAAAAGAACATTATGCATGGTTCCACTTGAGAGGAAAAATCATGGAGATAGGATGTTTTCATCCATTCACTCAGTTTTGGTTCTAAACATCTTTCTTTTTCTATCTTTCTTAGGGTTAAGGAAGGTGACAAAGAGATGAAGGAGAAAGAGGGAGTTCCCGGGATAGTGAATGAGCTTTTGGTCGAGCTCAAAGACACTCCGTCTTGTGAGTTGCCTAAAAAGCTCCCACCAAAACATGAAGTTGCTCAAGCCAAGGAGATAGCATCGATGAGACTTGCGATCATCCAAACATGCACCCTTATAGGAAACTTGTTAGGGTGTATTCGAGAAGGCATTATCCATTAGCTGACACCATTACGAATTATATCAAAGAGGATAAAACAAGGTGGTTCTGGTTAGAGGATGACCTGATTCCGTGCAACAATTTGGTGTTAATTAATGAATTAATAAAATTAAACAAAGAATATGTATCAACACACAAGCATTCAAATGTGTAATGAATGAATATGGGGAAGTTCTGTTAATTTTCCAGAAAAGCAATAGAGATTGTCGATATCTAGAGCTATAATAAGGCTATAATGACATAATAAATAATGTTCAAAAGGCAACTAATTATAAAAATTCATTAGTTTGATCCATTACCTTATATTGATTATGGTAAGAAATATAGAAATAATAATCATATCATAATATTAAGAGAGCCTTCAAATTAGTTCATTGCAATAACTAAGCTATAAATAGGTGTGCAAATGAATAAACCAATTACAATAACTCACTCTCGTGATTATAAGTTTTTGTAATGAGAATGAATAGGTTGGTACTATGCTTGCTTCTTATGATATTGACACCAATAGCAAGCTTTGCCACCGGAAAGCTAATCAAGCCACGACACAATACTATGGAGGTGCAACAGATGCTCAAGCGCATGAACAAGCCACCTATTATATCCATCGAGGTTATTCTTCCTTAATCTCTTCTTTGTTGTGTATATGTCTTAATCATCACAAAACAAGTATTTTTTTGTTCTTTTATCTGTAGTAGCTGCAGTACGTATCAAGAGAGCGTTAAATTTGTGATTCCTACAAACATAAATTTGCATAGAATTATTGAGTATCCTATGTCTTTTGTGCATAATTGTCAATATCCCTAATCCAATTTTTTTTTATAGTTTTTTCGAATTTCGATAGTTTTACGTTGTAAGAAGTCTTTTTACATTTACTTAACCATTTTTCACATGTCATGAAGATATTTTTGGTAGTTACATGGTCTTTTTCGAGATTAGGTTACAAATCATTATTTTCTGATGAAAAAAACTATATGCATTTATTTGAAAATTTACGTACTTGAATGTAAAAATTTTAAGTCGGAGATAATTGTGAGCAACAAATATATAGTACACAATAACTAAATAATAAATGTGGAAGGATAAGGTCATTTGTCCGAGTTAAGAAAAAAGAAACTATACTCGGTCATGTAGAATGTATATTACTATAATGAATTGTTTGCAGAGTTCGAATGGAGACATCATAGATTGCATTTTGATCAACGAGCAACCAGGCTTTGATCATCCTCTATCCAGAAACCGTACCTTTCAGGTGCTGCACTCTCTCAATATTGTGTCACATTAAAAACCAAATAGACAATATTATTACAAACATTTTGTTTGGTTTATGTCAGATGATACCAAGTTCTGAACCAAAAGGACAAAACGAGAAATCTTGTTCAGTACGTCAGATGGGACAAACCGTTAACAAAACATGTCCAGATGGGACTGTTCCCATCAGAAGGATTAAAGAAGAAGAGTTGTTAAGAACAAAATCACTTCAAGATTTTGGGAAAAAGTTCAAACCTACTGATGATAATTAAGATTATTACGACCCATCACAAGTTCACGAGGTTTCAGTTCACATCTTTTTATATGAGAAACTCATATGATCACTGTTATATACAAATTGTGTAGAATGTAAAACTAACATTGTTAAAAGAACAGTGGAAAGACTGGCTCTCTCCCAAACCAAAACCCTAGAGCGCCGCCCCCATTTTCCTTCCTCTCCACCGGTGTTAATTGTGGCCACTGGTCATGATTTTCACCGGTGGAGGTCACCAGCTTCCTCTTCTTCGCACCCCCTCGTTCCTTTCTTCTTCTTCTTCCTCTCAGTTCTCTTTTTTCTTTCTTTTGGGTGGTTTCTTTTTCAGATCTGGCTTGAGGTTGGGTCCGGCCTCCTCTCCGGTCGTGGCCAGTCGTTCAGCTCTCCCCCAAGGTCCTCTCAACCACAAGAAAGGGGCGTTTCTCCGATCTCGTGGTGTTGACCATCAGATTCGCCCCTCTTTGGTTTAAGATCTGTCTCGAGGGCTTTGGGTGCGGGTCTTCAGGGCTTCTCCTCAACCGTTTGCTGCTAGATCTGGGGTGGGACGTCTTTCTTCATCGGCGACAGTGAGGATTCTCGCAGATCTGTTTGCCGGCGTAGTTTTGGGGGCTCTTCCTTTCGTGTGGCCGCGGTTGATGCTCGGTGGTCCGTGTTCCCCGACAGAGAGGCTTCTAAGACTTGGTAGTGGGACGTTCTTACGCAACCTTTTGGGGGTGGATCTGCGCAGGTCTGGACTAGTCTTTCCCTGCTCGCTGGTTCGCGGTTTCGTCGTTGCTCCTCTTCGCTAGTGGCACTGCCCCGTCGCTTTTAGGGTGCTCCGGGAGGTCAGATCTGTTCGTTTATTAGGTCAGCCGTCGCTCCTCTCAAGGTAGAAATACCAGTCCTTTCCTTCGAGGTGTATTCTTGGTGATGGCCGGAAACATTTTAAGGGCAGAGGGCGTAGGCTGGCCTTTTGGCTTCAGGTTTCTACTCCTTGGAGTGGCTGGTCTAATTCCTCCCTTGTATGGTATATCTTTTTCTTATATCTCTTACCTAGCTATCCTAAGCTTTTGATTTCACTTCTTCTCGATCTTTTTTTGGTGCGAGCTCGCCGGTATGTGGGTGATTCCGCCGGCGAGGGTTTAGGGCCTGTTTCTGCCCGCTTCAGAAGTCATTAGTGTCACGCCCCAAATCTGGTTCTTGCCCGGACTCGAGGCATGACTAGTAAAACATGAATAAAAGAGATAACAATTCACAAAAAGTTCCAGGAAACTCCAATAAAACAAATTGAAATCGTAACACTTAGTTCAAAACACAAATAACCCTCAAGGGGTGTAATAATAATTCTCCACAAGTTTTGTTCAAAACATAAAGGCGAAAAGAACGAAGTCTCTATAATGCACCCACACCGAGAAGCTCCCGAGCTTCTACTCCTCAATCAAGCCTGTAAACACAACAGTAGAAACATAGGGATGAGCTTGCGCTCAGTAGGGAAAACACGTAACAAGATGGACCTTCAACTCAATAAGATCAACAACAAAGTCAACCAAAAACATATTAACAAACACAGGTAATAGATAAATCAACCAATGCCGTGGCACATGAAGTCTCCACCCTCCGATCCACATGATGTGTCCTCTCGGATTTTCCCTCAAATTCAGAGGAGACGCATAACATTGAGGCGACCGGAAACAACCCTTCGGGGCGCTTATCATCGGGATTCTCAGAAACGTCTCCAAGGGATTTTATGTCCTCGGGAACCAAGATATTCCTCCCATAGGAAGCATACACTTGGGCAATTCACTAAATAACCATTATATCATCCTACACCGGACTCCTAACGGTGTAGGCACCAAACCGTCTCAACAATAATCACTATCTCACCCTACACCGGACTCCTCAACGGTGTAGGTACCATACCGTCTCAACCATAATCGGATAACAACTTGGTAACGTACTCAACTGAAACACGACGCAATCCAAACCAACCACCACCAATCCACTAACACACATAGCTCACACATTACCGATTCACCATAGCACACATCACACGAATTACTAAATCATATCACACCAATCACACAATCCCAACTTACCGTTCACTTACCAGTTTCGAACCACCGGGGCATCGATCACCTGATTGCACCGCTCGGTACAACCAGCCATACTCGATGCTCCAAACAACAATTTAAGCCAAACAAGTAATCATTCGAATACAATCAACGATCAAGTACAAGTTTAATCAACCAATCATAAGAGCCTTCAAACGAGCATTCAAACATGCAATTCCACTAGTTTCGTTAGACTCTTTAGCCTATCCACTAAGCAACCAACAACCAAGCATGTGATCCTAACAAGAAACTAATCCGAGGGCTTTGCCAAGGCTCCTCTACCAGACAATCAATTCCCAAGTATTGAAAGCGAATTACACTAGTGAAAGGCATCCTAATTGGTCACCACTAGACACTTCCGGTTATTAGTAATTGAAAGACGATTATACTAGTTATTCGCATCCTATAGGCATTTCTAGGACCTTTTCCAATTTTATTAACCTAGCATGCATACTAAACATCGTAAACGAGAGGTTAAGGCTTTCCCTACCTCGAGGTCTTCCTCTCAACACTCTGATGACAAGCTCGATGGTCACCTCTCCGTTCTTCACTCGGGTCCCGGCGTGATAAAAGCTCCTCTAACTCGTGTCCACGTTCTTCCTCCTTTCCTAGCTTAGTTCCAAGGTTTTGAACCACCAAAAGAACACAAATTAGATTCCTCAACCAAGTGTTATTCTCCTCAAAACACACCACAATGTTCAGAAATGGATCAAGGTTAGAAAAGGACAAGTGGGAGTCAAATTGAGCTAAAAGGAAGGGTTTTGGGCCTCTGGGGATCTGATCCGGAATGTCAAACGGACCCTGTCACAGGCCGGCCCGGAATCCAGAACGGAACACGACACAGACCGGCCCGGTGAGCGACACGGACCGTATCAGGTCCCGTGCCGGGTGCCGTGCCGGTACCAGGCCCGTTTCGTGCCGAGTGCCGTGCCGGTACCAGGCACGTTCCGTGCGGCCTACCGTGCCGATACCTGGCCCGGTCCGGGTCAGATTCCGTATCAGACCTGACCAGCTCCTTCCCCTTTCTTCCCCAACTCGAATTTCACGAAAATCCCAACACAAACTCCATTTCTAAACTCTCCTAGCTCCAAAATGATTCACCAAAGATACCCAGCAACTACACCCTCAATGGGTTCATCAAACTTCAACCAAAACTCAATCCAACAACCTACTTCACTACTTCTTCTCCAAACAATCAATCAAAGAGCAAGTTCTTCAACTTTTAAGCCAAAACCCACAAAACCCATAGATTGGAAGTGGAAGAAATGGAGAGTTGAGAGCATCCTTACCTCTAGATAGTTGAGATGGAGAAGATGGAGTGAAGATGAAGGCAAAGGGACCAAGAACAAGCTTCAAAATCCAAGCTTTCCTCTCTATCTTCTTCCTCAAGCAAGTGAGCTCCTCCTCCTCTCTCCCTTGTGATTTTCGGCTGAAACAACAACAAATGAGCTGAATTGTTGCTCTTTTTCCTTTAAATGACCTAAAATGTCAATTTACTCAAAAGCCCTTAAGGTCTTATCCCTTTAAAGGTAACTTAGGAGGGTATGAGGGTCATTTGGAGCCCCAAATCTCATCCTCCAAGCCAAGCATGACAAGTGTCATGTGAGGTCACTCCTATTTAATAATTTTCCAGCTTTCCAAGATTTATCGATAAATAACCGATATTAAGCCCGAGTTTGACCGACAGTTGACTTTAACAATATTACAGTCAAACTGAAGGAAACGACCCAACTAAGCTAACCGTGCTAATGGATAAGCTTTTTGGGCCCCAGAAAGGTCCCGACTGACTTTCCGAGTCATCGGTTGACTTTTCTGGCCGAAAGTCAAACTTAGCTAGGATTCACCGGTTTTACCGGGATCGACCGGGGGCGGGTCTTACAATTAGTTTGGGTTAGCTTTGGTGCTAGAGGTAGGCTCGGCTGTCGCTGTGTTGGCCGCCTGCAATTAGTGTTGTCCATTTCCTTTGTTGAGGGATGGCAGGTCTAATGAGCAGGAAGAGGGGATTCTTATTCAAGGTTAGGGATTAAGTGAGCTTCAAGGTGGTTTTTTCTGGTTATTAGACCTGTTTTCCTTGTTGTTTTGTTGTTGGTCTTTGGTTGTTGGTTCTGCTCCCCTTGTTGGGTTGAGCTCTCATTGTTGGTTTATTCAAGTGCTGGTTGTCCCTCCCCGTGTTGGGTCGAGGTCATGGTTTATTCAAGTGTTGGTTGATTCTCCCCGTGTTGGGTCGAGGTTCTGTTGGTGTTGTAGTTTGGTGATTGAGAATCCGTTGGATTGCTCTTGTTTGTAACACAACTCTGTTCTTTTTTTTCAAAGAACAGTTTTAATTTCAATATGCTTTGCCCGATCAAAAAACTATATACAAATTGTCTCTTATCATGTAAACTAATAACTAATATGAGTTCTTGGATGAACGAAATCTAATGCCCTAATTGCTTTTAGTATGTGATGACTATTTTGTGAATAACGCCAACTTTCCCACCCTCAAGCCCACATTGTAGCACGTGTTGACAACGTCTGTAACACGGTTCAAACGACTTGCATTATATAGGTTACAACAAGTTTCAACACTTCATTACACATTTATAACAGTTTGCATTACAGGTTCCAAAGGTAACATATTATGCAAACCGTTGGGACCCGTTGTATGTTACCGTGGAATCAATAATGCAAACTGTTGAAGTTTTGTGTTAGAACTCGTAATACAAAGTGTTGGAACCTGTAATGCAAACGTTGAATTCTTGTGCGTTATAATCAGTAGTACGAAATAGTAAAAAAATTCTTCTTTCAATCTCCTTTGTCCACTTTTTAGATCTAACGACGTTTGTACAACACGAGTTTAACTAAACCTTGTTATTTTTTGGGAAAAAAAGCATGCCATAGGTGTGATGGACACACAAGGACCATATTATGGAATGCGAGGAGTCATAAGCATTTGGTCACCGGAAGTGGTCCGAGGTGAGTTCAGTTTAGCTCAAGCATGGATCTTCGCGGGTTCACGTGACGACGGGAGCCTTAACACTATAGAAGCTGGCTGGCAGGTTCGAAAATTTGATATTCTATGCTTCGTATCATACATGTGTTATTAGTGGGTTGTGAGAGAAGCCATAAAATGTCACTTGTATTAAGTGCATGATCTCTGCTTCTAATCCCCATACATAGGATATAGTAGATAAAACAACAAATTTGTCCATTTATTTGTAAATTTTTTCGTCGTATATTTATTGAAATATACGTCAACAACAGATATATCCGGGAAAGTATGGAGATAACCTGCCTCGACTCTTTACTTTTTGGACGGTGAGTACTTATGTTCACATTCAATATTTATCTATCATAAACTTTTTAGGTTATTCCACCTCAGTATCTTAAATCTTTCATATTTCATTTACAGTACCCTAATTTTTTTTGTATCACCTTAGTACCCTAAACTTTCATTAATTCATTTAGAGTATTCTAAATCTTTTTTTGTGTCACCTCAGTAACCTAAACTTCCATTCATTCCATTTTAGTACTCACCGTTAACTTCCCATTTGATTTTCCATTCAAAACAGGTAAAATGACCATAATACCCCTTACTAACAACCAAATTTAGAGTAAAGTTAACGGTGGGTACTAAAATGGAATTAGTGAAAGTTTAGGGTACTGAATGAAATATAAAAAATTTAGGGTACTGAGGTGGAATTACCTCTAAGCGTTTTTCTTTTAAAGGTTTTTTCTAAGCGAAATACTTTATTGATAATCAACTAGTTATTACCGAAGTTATTTTCATTATAGTATGGATAAGTTCAGAACTCTAGTCCATATAAAATACTCGGTGGATCCAGGTTTAAGTAGAGAACGGTCACAAACGGTCACAATCTTGATGCTGCATTGAGGTCTAGTTACTACCATCCATATCTCGACTCGAATCAGTATGCATTGTCAATTGTGCATCTCGGACCTATGAAGAGGACTCATGTTGGAGAGGTACGACAGCTGTTTGGGGAGTAACCCATGGAATGACGGAGGAGGTAGGTTACTCATAGCCACCCATAGCGGAGACGGAGCGTTTCTTCTCACGAACGTCCTGGTTCTCGTGTGGGGACTCATTAGTCTCGGTTGAGCTGCTTAGCAGACCTCGCTTGGGGAGAATTATAGAGATACCTCGAACACTGGACCATCCCTTCCCTACTCTAACTATGGTTAGTTAGGAGATCGTGTGTTATGGTCTGGGGGGAGGGGGTGGATCGGCCAAGCCCTCCTTTGTATGTACTTCAAGTTATAGAAGGCTCGTTTGTTTCCGATTCCAAGGACATGTTAAGAGCATCTATAATGGTGCTGACACTAGTAGTGTCAAGGAGCAGTGTCAGGAAGTGCTTTTTTGGTTCCTGACACTTCTCCTTCAATGGTCAGTGTCAAAGAGTCATGGTTGTAAGTATTTTTGGAGCAAAATGGCTTCCTAACACGACTTGGCGTCGTTGCTGGAACCAGCCACGACCCGCTGACACGCCCCCTGACACGACGAGTCGTGCCAGCGAGTCGTGTCAGCGCCGTGTCTACGCCAACCACGACCGCCTGCAACAACGCGTTGGAGCTGCTCTAAGGCCATAGTCAATAGGTCCCACATTAGCGTTTTCTCCTATGTCACCCTTGGGTCGAAGCCAGTAGGGTGTGCGGTTCCTGGGTTTTGAAGGGGACTCACCTAGTCCATGCATTTACTCAGGTTATTGAGTACTCATGGTTGAATCATTAAATGAATAGATATTGTCACTCATACATGAATCAGTGAAACAAAATTCATGTTTCATTCCTATTAGTAAAAGAACATGAAACAAAATTCATCTCCGAAAAAGCGATTTTTCTTGAAAAACCTAGAGCTCATGTGGCTCTCTTCGATGTGTTGCTTCTCTCGTTGTCATCGTGGCTAAAGACGTTGGCACACCGTTCCCGCGGCTCCATGATGTCGTTGTTGGGTCACGAATGTCTACCGTCGAACTCATGCCGGATTTGAGGCTCTTTGCGTTCGCCGATTCACAAATTTCTACCTACATCCCAGAGTCACAAATCCTTAAGGCCCCGGATTTGCGGTTCCCTATCAATGTTTGGGCGCTTAGGGGCTCAACTTGGATCGTGCGGGGTAAGCGTCCAAGAGATGAAGGACAAGGATGAGGAAGACGATTTCGGGAGCAAAACCTCAAGACAAAATCCGATGCTCGTGGTCATGCTTCCCTAGGCCAACGGAGAGGAACGGTTGGGACACTCGTCGGTGTGACGATGGCTCATGGTACCAGTAGAGATGGTGCGGCGAGATATGTTAAGCAGTCTCGTCAGCTCCAATGAGGGGCCGTGAAGACACGAGACATCTAGGAAGAGAAGCATCACAGCCCCACCGCGGTTGACTACATTTAATCGCCCGCCTCCACTAACCATACATCTTCTTTAGTCATTAACGCACCCCACTCAAATTTCAACAGGTCCCCTCCTTAAGATCAAGACTTAGTACGACACTATAGTAAAGGCCGATTTAAGTCGTGGTTGGTCGCCCATGACCCTATTTTTATATGTGTTCATTGACCAAACTAAGTTTCAAAACCGAGATTTAAAAATCGATAAATTCTTTAGACCACAGAGTTAGAAATGTCCATATTCAATCCCGATCCTATTTCATTATCAGTAATAGTATCTTGGGATAACTTTGTTTCCTAACCTTTACAAACGTTTCATTATCAGATCCTAACCCAGGCCAACGTTTGCTCTCAATTCCTAACATAATAGGTTTGGAATTTCTCAGAAACTATAAAAAGCCGTCTAAACTCACGATTCCGTCAACTCATCCAAGCGTTGTCGTTGTTGGCGTACATTACCCATGGTGCCTTCCTCGACGTTGAACTTATCCTCGTTCTCAAGCAACCGAACCCAATGCTCGACGAGTTGACGGAATCGTGAGTTTGGACGACTTTTTATAGTTTCTGAGAAATTCCAAACCTATTATGTTAGGAATTGAGACCAAACGTTGGCCTGGGTTAGGATATGATAATGAAACGTTTGTAAAGGTTAGGAAACAGAGTTTTCCCTAGTATCTTTTAGTTTTTCTATAAAAAAATGTCTCATGTACCCAAATTTAAAAAAAAATTCCAATTAGAATTGATTGCAGTGTATTTTACTTTTATAATTGTTAAAAATGTGATGTGCAGAGTAGCGCGTATGGAGCCGTAGGATGCTATAACACGGATTGTCCAGGGTTCTTTCAAGTTAGTAAGTATTTTGTTCCGGGTCACACTACCGTCGACCTTGTTTCTCAATACGGTGGTGTTCAATACGACACGGCCATAAAAATTTGGAAGGTATATTATTTTTCTCAATGAAAAAGTAATCGGTATGATTGTTCGAGGTGCTAGTGGCACACTCCTGTTTGTTGGTTGGAGATAAGACTCGTTCATCTTCCTTATTTTAGTTCTATAGTTAGAACCGTTTTGTCCTTCTTTTCATCTTCTGAAGAGGTTTTATTTATATATTTACTTTGCTGAAGAAAAAAAACTTTTGATGACTAAAAAAAATGAATATCTCATTTTGTTTTTGCAATCATTATTTATTTCCAACTTGTAATTTGTTTTATTGTTACATTTTTACGATAGGTCAAGCAAATTTAATCTGTATGATTTAAATTATAATAAATTGATAGATTTCTCGATTACTATACTGGACAAGGACGAGAAATGGTGGTTGAAGATTGCAGATGAAATAGTGGGATATTGGCCATCTTATTTGTTCGACGCCCTAGCTGATAAAGGCGACGAAGTTGATTTTGGTAGAGAGGTGGTGAATTTAGCAGGAAACAAAGAACACACGGTTACCAAAATGGGAAGTGGACATTTCGCAGACGAAGGTTATACCAAAGCAGCTTACATTTCGAATATCCAGTTCGTTGATTCCTCCAAAAATCTCGTAGATCCAACTTACATGGAAGCTTATGCATCAGTTCTCAATTGCTACAATGCCCAGAGCTTAGGAGACACTGGGAATGGAATAGGTCACCACATTTATTATGGTGGCCCCGGTAGAAACCCTAATTGTCCTTAAGAATAAATTTTTGGGTTAAATACATTATGGTACCCTTATGTTTGGTCCACGGACCTTTTGGTACCCGTATGTTTGTTTAATACAATTTGGTCCTCTTATGTTCGTTCCACGGAAGGAATTAGCAAATTCAGTTAGAAAACTAACGGAATATTCTTCTACTTCTTCTACAAAATCAGATTAAGCCCTTTAGCAATAAGTCTGATCTGTTCTTGCGAGACTGATAGTCGAAGCTTTCCTCCGTCTCCAGCTCCGACGAGAATTCATTACGGAGAAGACGAGAGTTGTCGAGACGTCGCTGAGGCTGGAGCTCGCACGGCGGAGAACGGTCGTGCTTCCGAAGACCTTTCGTAGATCTGGAAGGAGAGCTCACAAAGTGGGAAAGATCTCTGAAAATCCGACGACGACCCCACGACCACGACGAGTTCTCCATTCCCGTGCATCCGCCGTTGCAGATCTGGAACTGGATTTCTCCTTTCTCCCACCACTACTCACAATCAAGCACCAAGACCTCCTCCAACGATCAATCGGTCACCACCAGCGTCGCCATTTCCTTCGCCGCCTCCGCCACGAGCCTGATTACTACCTATCTGTCATGGATTAGTTGGGGTCCCACCTCCCCTGCCGCTCTCTAATCATCCAAGCTTATTGGATTCCCGACCTAGGTCCCAACGTCGTGATTGTAGCGCACCCGATCACTCGGGTGCTCCATGGAGGGACGCTCCAATCTCATCCGCTGGATCAGGACCCTAACACCTCGATCAAGTGCAGGGTGATTGGATCATCAACTGATCATGCCGGTGGCAACCAATGAAAACTTGAAGCTCCAACTCCACCCGCTGGATCGAGACCTTGACTCCCCCGGTCGGATTCAGGAAGATTGGAATCAGCAATTGCTAGGGCATTACAGGGTGTTCCAGAGGAGCCACACCCCACCCCCTCGGGCTCGAAAAAAATATCCGACTCCCAACCTCCTCCTTTTCCTAGAGAATTCATTGGCCGTTTGTCGAGACAACACAAGCCTGACCAAATCAAAAAGAAGAAAGTTATTTGAATATCGTGTCATTCATATGAATAGGGTCAAATCCTCTTATATTTTGTATGTTTTTTATATGTTTGTCAAATCATAAACGTACAATGAAAAGAAACATTATTGTTTCCAGTTCAACATCTCGGATCATGTTTATAAGATCTGAAATTATGTCTACCAATTTCTTATATTTTTCATAATAAAGATAAACTCATCACTATACTAAAAAAATCATAAATGTTTCAATATTACATACTATAATTGAATGAAACAATCATAAACAATTATCCGAAAAGAATCCAACTAGATTTGAAAATCGAGCCGCGTTGGACATTCAAAATCTTACCAACAACCCCATAATCGAAGTCAAAACTCAATAATACACAATTACACTTATTATAATTATACATCTACATCTTCTCCATTCTCAGATAACGACAACACTATTAAGACACCAAATAAAACAAACGTGAAGAAACAAATCTTCAGACAACTAAGAGGCATGAAAATGAAGTCCATGCTTCTCAATCTCTTGTTGTGTTCTTCACTGATTAGCATCAGCCAAGGAGGCTATGAGGAAGAACACGAACATAAATCCGCTCTGTTCGTGTTCGGGGATTCCTTGTATGATCCGGGAAATAATAATTACATAAATACCACCACCGATTACCAAGCTGACTTCACTCCCTATGGAGAATCCTTCTTCGAGCCGCCTTCCGGCAGGTTTTCCGACGGCCGGCTCATCCCCGACTTTATAGGTGAGTCCTCGTATTTGTTGTTACAGCTGAGTTTGATGGTTGGTTACATTTATAAGTTCTTGTTTTTTTTTTCTTTCTTTACAGCTGAGTTTGCGAAGCTGCCATTGATTGAGGCATATCTGAAACCAGGGAATAAAGACTTTTCTTATGGCACAAATTTTGCTTCCGGAGGAGGAGGTGCCCTTGTCGGAACCCACCGCGGATTTGTGAGTTATTTTGTTTTTCCTCGAATTCTTGATTTTGGATTTGATTCGAGTAAGTCGAGCTGAAAATATCCACAAATTTTGTCCACTTGGGTTGTCCCGACTGTTAATTTGTAGTTGACAGACGGATAGTATCCGCTGTCTAGGCGGCTTCATCCATCACTAAACACTATTACTGATTCATAATTGGAAGACGGATAATATCCGTTGTTTACCGGTTTGCTTAATGATAGAAAAAATTAGGTTTCCAGACCTATTGTTTATCCTTGGTTTGTTTGCTGATTGTCTGTATTGGTTCCAAGATCTGTTTCCGTTTCATTTTCACTGTTGGGTTTCCTCTGTTTCGAGGTTGTGCCTACTTAGTCAGTGCTCCTAGTTGTACTGAGGGCTCTGCCCTTGTCCTTCGATAAATAAGGAAAATCTACTGATAAATAAATAAATATATATATATATATATATATATATGTATGTATATATATCCATTGTTTAGACGGTTCTATCTGTCGGTCAAATACCTTGGATTACAAATCAAATTGGAGAAGCTCATTGTCTCAACACTCCTTGAGGTTCGAGGTTCACATTTCAATGGATATACATGTTTAGAAACATATGTCGATGAAAGTTGGATTAGCTTAGACAGGGATTTTCCTATTTTCTTTCGGATTGAAAAAAAAGATTCACAAGTTTTAGAACTGTTTATGGTATGCTCAGGTTCGTACTTTATATAGCGATTATGAATTCGATTTGTAATCCAATCAACCTATATTATGTGGAGGTTGGATTGAGAGCATTCACATATATTTAGATTCATTAAATGAAATATCGTATACCGACTCCATTCACTTCAAAAGTTGTGTTAATAGATGAATTTTTTATGCTAAGAGAGTCATGATCAGTGTGTTATAGATGTGACACTCCAATGTGTAATTTTATACTGTTAATGTTCAGGTAATAGATCTTCACATGCAGCTAAGTTACTTCAACAAAGTAGAGAAGCGTTTGAGAAAGAAACTTGGAGATGCAAACAAGGCCAAAACTCTACTTTCCAATGCCGTTTACATGTTCAGCATTGGAGGCAACGATTACATAGAGCCCATCACCACTAACCCATCTTTCTTCGACTCCATATCGAAAAGAGAATACGTCGATTTTGTTCTAGGGAACCTCACAGAAGTCATCAAGGTAACAGTTACACATTAATTTTTTTTTTACGTCCAGTTAGATTAACCTGATAGTTACAGAGTTTTCTCACCTCCTTGAGGTCAGAGGTTCGAACACTAATGGGTACATTTAGTAGTGGAACTAGGTTTTTCAGTGAGGGGGCACCAAAAATTTTTAGTGACGATACGTGACTGTAAAAAAAATTGAGGAGGGCACAACTATGAATTTAGAAAGAATTAAGACGTACTTTTGAAAAAATCGAAAAACATGTGAAAAAATTGAGGGGGGCACGTGCCCCCCTGGGGCCCATGTGGCTCCGCCATTGGGTACATTAGTTTGAAGTAGGTGTTCGTGGAGATTAGGTTAAGAATAAAATTAGACTAGAGTAGGGTATCAAGTCGCTGGTTTTGATCTTCGAACTTGTAATTTGACGAATCAGGGAGTATACAAAAAAGGAGGAAGGAAGTTTGTGTTCATCAGCATGCCACCATTGGAAACTCTTCCCAACCTCAAATTGCAATCCGACAACGATGGGGGAGTATTGGCTGGTGAAGCCGTTGAACTGGCAGCACTACACAATGCTGATGTTCCAAAACTAGCCCGAAACCTAGAGGCAGAGCTCGAAGGGTTCAAATATTCGTTCTTCGATTTGCATTTCTTCATCAGCCAGATTATAAACAACCCTTCAAAATACGGTAATTATACTCCATGATCCATGCTTTAAATTATTATATCCGGGGATAATTACACTAAACTACACATAGCTATATCTGATTTTCACGTAGTTATCCTAACTAGAGAATTCGTCTAGACAATATCCTAAGTTTTCAAACATTTCACATTGCTTCAAAAGAACGAGGAATTGATGTGAAAATCAAATACCGTCTAGACGAATATTTTAGGTGGGATAATTATGTGAAAATCGAACATAACTAAATACAGCTAAGTGTAATTATTCCCTACATCTTTTGTGTTGTTAACTAGTTATGAGGTTGTGTTTGTTTTGAAGGCTTTAAGGATGCTTCCAAGGCATGTTGCGGTAGTGGTCGCTACAATGGAATCTATAGCTGCGGAGGAAAGAGACCAGTTTCGAAAACCTACGAATTGTGCAAGAACACTAAGGAATATGTTTTCTTCGACTCGTTCCATCCAAGCGAAGAAGTATACAAACAATTAGCACAATTGATATGGGATGGAGATTCAAAAGTTATATCGCCTTATAATGTAAAATCATTGTTTAAATTTTAATAGAAGATTTAGTGTTGAAATGTACTGATAAAAATAAAAGGCATATGCTTGTACCCATATGCATGCCCATGGATACGAACCCTTTTCGTCTGGGAAACTTCAAGCATTCTGTTATCTTGTTTTTCTTTTTTCTTGAGCATATAAGAGATTTTTATTAAATATTCAAACGGAAAATTGATATAAAGTCAGGCGGGAGCAAGCTCCCAAGTCTAGTAAGAACACGCATATAACAAGGCTCTTTGGTTAACTAATGAGTGAATTTTTTTGCTGATCTTTTTAAAAACTAGAGTTTATGATCCTCAATTTGGGAGATAAATAGCTGAATATCTTAGATAATGTTGTCTATTGGGAGAGGGGAGGTTTGGCCAGGTGGTGGTCATTTTCTGAATCGACCTAAAAATGCATGTAGTATCTAATATGGGGCATTTAAAGGGATAACAATACCATTTAAAATTGTCTCTAGTACGGGAAATGTAAACTCTCTATCTCTCGCCGGGGATACTGTAGCCGGAGTCTGACCCAGCAATGAACAAGTTAAAGAAGCTCTCTTTTGTTCAGTACTGATCTCTAGTTATGAGAGACATTGTGCAATTGTCTCTCAGTCAACTACAGAGGAGGCAATAAAGAGGGGGAAACGTGTCCGTCCGGTTCGTGACCCAGTTGACAAGGATCGCAAACAGAATTGTGGGCAGAGCAAAGGGAAGCAAGTTGCGCCTGAAGCTACTTTCGTTGCTGGTTTAGAACTAGATAAGTCACTCACGAAGGCTCGTCACGTGAAGAAGGTCTTTACGGCTGACTGTGGAGCCGTCGCAGTGCCCCCCGGGGAGAAGTTCAATCTTCCCCGGCGTCGTTCTGGTAAGTTATCCCCACCTCGTTTTGTTGATTCGACCACTGAAATTTTCGTCCGGAACTTGCCATTCGAATCATCAGTGGACTGGGTACGAGGAGTATTCAGTCCTTTTTGAAAGATTGAATCGTTGTCAGTTCTGCAACGTCCAAATAGACAGGGACAATATTTTGGTTTCATCCATTTTTCGTCGGAGACATCAGCTGCTCAGGCAATTGCAAGCTTACATGGGTTCAAAATGAATGGGTATATCCTTTTCGTTGCTCGTTCTCGGCGTAAAGTTGGCTCTTCGTCGCTCGTTCCGGTTGCATCAGGAAAACAGAGCATAGGCTCTGTTCCGGTCTCGCTTAACAACGACTCTGGTTTGAATGTTGAGGAACCGTTGAGTCGTGGTGGCCAGGTACGCATGGAGGATGAACCACCAATCCAGACTGGTTTGCAGCTCGGTGGTGCGTCGCTGCCGGAATCCGGTGGAGTTTCCGTTTCGACCTCGCCAAATTCTGCTGGGTTTGGGGGATCCGTTGATCGTGTAATCTCCGTGAATCAAGGAGTATCTTTGATTGGAAATCAAGTTCCGGATTGCATGGATCATGACGCGCCTGGTTTGGATTCTGTCGACAACGCCTGCGAAGAAGTTGGTGTTGCCGACGATTCTGTTCATAACGTTGGGCCTGTCCAGCCCAAGTTTGGTGGGTTTATTGTTAGCCCAAATCCTGCGAGCCCAAATCCTATAGGTGAGGATCAGTCCATTATAGGTCCGGTTTCAGGTAGTACTGGGCCCCTTTTGAGCCCAAGAGGTAAGGACCAGTTCGTAGCAGGTTCGGTTTCAGGTTCTCGTGGGTCGGTTTCGGGCTCGGGGTCCACAATACCACCAATATCCGTTGTAGATGTTTCGGAAGCTAAAACAGGTCTTTCGTCACATCAAGTGGAAATTAGCGATCCGGTCGGGGTTCAACAGAGTAGTAGGTGGAAGGAGGCTCTCCTTCAACCTCCAAATCCTAAACCGTTGATTAAGGATCGTCTTTCGAAGCAGGTTCCTTCTAGAGCTTCGAATCGTCAGAGTCGGCCTCCAAAGTTTTTAGGTGATTACTACACTATGTAATCAAACCAGTCCATCCCTTGGGTAGGTATCCAGTGGACGTTGGGAAGCAGATTTCACAAGCTAAAGCTGCTCAGCTAGCTCATTCAGCTGAAGCATTCGATGATCCGACTTTGACTTCGGAAGATGAAGAATGGGTCACTGATGGTTGATTTAGTGACGCCTTTTGGTTTTTGTACCCGCAGCTCCTTCTGAGAGCTCTTTTGTAATGGTTGTCTTTGGTTCGATCCTACTTGGATCTAACTCTTTCTAAATAAAAATTTGCGCTTATCCAAAAAAAAAACAGTAATCCTGGGAGAACACTAGAAAAAAGAGGCAATAGGATGTCGGTTTTGCACCGACCTTGGCAGGGCAAGGTTTGTGTCCCTACACACACTTCGAGGGTGTCAGAGTCCCGATCTAGGTGATGGGGCTGGGGGGGGGGGGGGGGGGGGGGGGAATTTTCACCAATTGTTGTCCGCAGTAGCAATTGTTGATTCCACTCTCCCTGACTCCGAGCTGGGGTGTCAACATCCCGATCTAACAGATGGGGATGGAGCGCCTCTGTACGGGTTCCCTAAATGATCACGTGCACCACAGTTCTAGTGTCGGGACCTTGGTCGGGCCACCGATGTCCTTGCATGATCGGGGGCGGTTGAGAAGATAAGTTATCCCAATCGATTCATAATAGAGAGATAGTAAATAGGCATGTGGCGGTGGCGATGCAAGAGGCAAAGGAAACGACTTTAGTAGCAGAGGCGATGATGGTCGTGTCGACTCTGGTGGTAGAGGTGCGGAGGACGACAACGACTCTGGTGACAAAGGAGAAGGTGGTGGCGTTGGGGGGGGGGGGGGGGGGGGGGGGGGAGAGGAGGAGGCGGTGGTGTTAGGTCTTGAGTGAGTGTGGAAGAGGGAAACAATGACGTAGGGGGCAATGGCGCTGGTGGTGTTGGAGGTGATGATGTTGGCGGCGTTAGGGGCCACGTCTTTGAAGACGAAAACGATGTTAGAGATGAAGAGAGAGAGGACACAGGAAGTGGAGGAGACATATTAGGCTGAGGAGAGGGTGGTGTGCCTTCTTCCTCGGATGCGATGGTTTAAGAAAGTCTATCAATAGGAATGGCGCATGGTTCCGAGTGTCTCAGGCAAGGAGTCTATTAGGCAGGGGGCAATGTAAGGGTGGAGGCAGACTATCACATGACTAGGGAATAAGGCTGGCAACAACCTAGGTAGATATACTAATGAAGGGAGCCATGATAGTTACAGAGAAGAATGATATAACAGTTGTGGAGAAGAAAATAAAAAAAAAATCTTAAGTTTCAATAAAGATTGCTTTGATTGGAGAGAGAGCTTTAAAATTGGATGAGATTTGGCTAAAATATTGAGCTAAAGGTTTGTTCAATGTTTTCTTATGTTGTAATGTCTCATATCAGCTATGTATTGGAAAATCTTAGGTTATCGAAGTTTAATATGACCATTGCTCCTATTAGTTTAGTAGCCCACAAAGATGTAATCGTAACCAGTCATAAAATAAGCCTTTTGTCTATGAGTTCTAAAGTTGTAATCTTTATTAAGAAAAATAGGGTATGCATCCGTCTCCTACTGATGTTGTTTTGGTAACAACAGACTCGCAAAGTGGGTCTAAGCGGTGGTGGGCAGCTCCGGTGACTCGTCACGCTACAGATGCGGCCTGAATGGTTACCTTTAGCGGGGATCTGGAGTTCGCGTTTTATGGATTCCTCGGGTCAAGGTCCCTTGTCAGACGGTGGCGACTCTGATTCGGCTAGGTTTTTTTCCCTTTCGTTTTTACAGCTTTTTAATAACTGCACTTGGTGCAGATTGAGTGTGCACTAGTTGCACGTTTGGTGTGCACTTATTGCACTGTTTGGTGTGCCCGTTATGTGGCACGGTTTGGTGTGCACGTTTGTTGCACTTTTGACGTGCACGTGTTTGCACGTTCTAGGGCATCATACGTGCGTTCTAGTAGGGAGTTTCGGTAATATTATATTATAGGCTTTTAGTTTGGAGTCTGTAATTTTATCGTTTGCTTGTGCGCTTTCATCAGATTGTACGTATATCGCTTTGATTGATATATAAAATTGATGCCTCCCGCTTTTCGTCAAAAAAAAAATAGAGAATCTCATAATCATTTTCTTTCTCCTGTGCTTTTCTCTCTTAAGCAGTGACCAAATTCTAACTCATTTTTATTTGGTGCCGTCATCTTTGGTGGCCACTGTGGCTGTCGGCGAGGCTCTTCCCTCCCTCGGCTCCGGTGATTCTGTTAGTATGTCTCTGTCTCTAGTTCTCACCGTCATCAAGCTCCTTCGCCGGCCGCCCCTTTTGTCCACCGCTCTGCACCGCCCTCCGGCCAGATCTGGCCCACGCGCCGCCGCCCTTGGCCATTCCCCACGCTTCACCGGCCAGACCTTGTTCCCCGCCGCCTAACCTCTCTCCCCTGCCAGACCAATCAGCGTCTCCGACTCCCACTGCCACCGCTCTCCCTCTCCCTTTCTCATCGGCCGTGGTCCTTCGCCCTCAACCGTCCTCGAATCCCTCCCTCTTCTACCGACCAGCTCCGGCCAGGCTCGCCCCCAACAGCCCCTCGTGGCTCTCCGCTTTCCTCGGGCGAAATCATCCCCTCCACGACCAGCTTCGACTCCCCCACCTCCTCATGACCAGATCCGCCACCCTCTGGTCAGCTCCGCCCCTCGTGGCGGCCAGATCTGTCACCACGGCCAGTAAATATGCCAGCCACATCCCACCTCCCCTTCGTCATCTTTCACCAGCGATGACCAAGGCAGACGAACAACACCTCCCTCCGAAGTCAGATCCCAGCGATAACGACCCGACTACCTCCGACCGAGTCTCTTCACCACGTTCTCTCTCTGGTCAGACGGACAGGTATGCACCCAGCTTCAGTCGGAATACCGTAGTCGAAGCCATTCAGATATGCTTCTGCTTTTTGTGTTTACCTGACCAGTCCTGTGCACCTGCCTCTAGCGGATCAGATCTGCATCCGTCGGCGCCGTCCACCTCACCCCGTTTTCACGCTCACACATCGGAGACCGGTCGTTGTTGTTTATTTGGTTTCGTTTTGTACTCCATGCCGGAATCTCAGATATCCGGTAGTTGTAGCTGCTGTCTTTGGTGGCGTGTCAGGTCAAGACTCTTTATCGGCGGATCTCTTCGGAGAGCCGACAAGGAAGACCTACCTGGTAGTAGTTGTTATCTTGGCGCTGCGCCGCTCGTCTCGAGAGCTATTCATCTCACTGGTCGTCTTTCGGGTTTTCGAAAACGATCGATGGATACAACGCTTGTTTGGTTTGGTATGGTTTCGGTTTGTAAGGTTTATTATTTTACTAATAAATCTTTATTTTCAAAAAATAAAATAAAGTGGTAATCTTTTGAACCTTGCTTTCGGATTTTTATAGCTAGTAGTTGTAATAGTATTCGATATTGTCTTGTGGATCTTCCATTCCAAACAATAATAAGATTGAACAAGTACTGAAAATAATTGTACAAATGATTAGGTATAGAAATGTTAGGCCTCATTTTAAGAAGTTTTTTCAAAGAATCATTAAGAAAAATTATTTCGGCTTAAAAAGATTCTAGATCCGCTTAGGGCATCATCTACGGTGGTTGGCTGGGAGCTTGCGGGGAGGCGCTGACAGGGAGTAATCGCCAACGAGGAGCAGGCGTAGAGCTGGCGAGGTGGTCGCTGGCGGGGAGGGATAGCTGGGAGCTCCTCGCCTCTTCTCATCGTTGGCTGGGAACAATAATATAAACAAAAAAGGTTACCATAAAACATTTGAACCACTTAGCATTGTAGGATACTGGCTGAGAGTTGACTATAAGGTATAAGTCAACAAAAAATAATTTTTTATTCTTTCCGCCTGCCCCTATCAACAATAACACAGTGGATGCCCTTTAAGTGTGGGCCGAAAGCCTATTGGTACCAACATGTGTAGTGTTCATATTTTTTGGGCACTTGACCATGAATACATAGTTCTCGAAGATAAGATCGAGATTATTGGGTCCAACAAAGCATACGTCAGCAATGATGACAGCATAGCAGAAAAAGATAATATTTTGTAGGACCAAGAAAATGTGTTATTCTAGTAGCAAAAGTTGTCCACTTCTGACAAGTAAAGACGGAATGTATAGAAGTTTCAGAATACAGTACAAGGATACATGAATATTATTGGATGATCAAGTGGTCAAGAGTGTGATTTCCACTTCACTCATTTGAGGTCGAATCTTGATCGGATAACAATTGTGTTTTGTAGAGCATGTGCAACGATCCGAACCGAGAATCGAACTGTGATTACGATCTGTGATTTAGCAGTTTACAGTTTACAGGTCGTGTATTCTGGAATGCGTATTTTACGCTCTATGATCCGCTAAATTGCAGTCGCAATCCGCGACTCACACACCGCTGATGCGGGTCGTTGGTTCGCGGGTCGCCGTTCGCGGGACAACCAATGAATGAGCGACACGTGTCCATGCTGAGACAAAAAATCCGATCGTTGACAACGGTCGGTTAACGATAACTTGTTTTTATTGTTAGAGTTGCACAATAGAGAAGAAAGTAATCGAATTGCTCTTGTTGTTGAGCAAGAAACATCAACCTCAGGAGCGTGATGTTTTGTATTTAAGGGCATTTTTTGGATGAATTGGAAAAGTCATTGACTGATACGATGTAGGATAGATTTGAAATACTTGTTTGAATATAAATCGTTGTAATATTTTGATAAACTTTGTGTTAATAGGTTTGGTCTTCTATATGTAAAAGCCCAAAAATTCATATTTGCGGATAATTGGACTTGATCCGACCAAAACTCGAATGGTCGGATTTCATCCAAATTCAAAATCCTATCTTTAACGTTCTCAATCATGCATGAAGATCCAGGTTGATCGTAAGTGTTCTGATTGGGCCTTTGAAGAGGACAGAGAGCAAAAGACTTATTTTCTTGATCGTTTTCTCGATTCCAAGTACAAAACGTTGTTTTTTTGTGATCAAATACATTATATATATTTTTTTTCAACAATATAAATCTAATGACTATAAACTTATGAATTATGACCATTGTTTGTCCAGTGTCGGGTTTCGGTTCAATCAATATTCAACAGCGACTAAATCCAGCTTCAATCGCTATTGAAACAGGACAGAGAGCAAAAGACTTATTTTCTTGATCGTTTCTCGATTCCAAGTACAGAACGTTGTTTTTTTGTGATCAAATAAATTATATAATTTTTTTACAACAATATAAATCTAATGACTATAAACTTGTGAATTATGGACATCATTTATCCAATGCCGGGTTTACATTAGCATACCATGTAAAATGTTTACAAATTCGCTTAATGCATACTAATTTTTCATTAACATATGGGAAAATTTCAATTTAATACCCTGGCAAACATTTATTTGCGATATAATACCATAACTTGTTTTTTTTGCAATTTAATACCCTGGCAAACATTTATTTTCACTTTCATACCCAACCGTTAACTTTCCATCCAAAATGGATGGAAAGTAGTCATGTGCTTTGCACATGACCTTGTTTTTTCAAAAAATACCCAAAACACCCTTCAATCTTTGATTTTTTTAAATATATAAAAACCGATTTTAAAAAAAATATTTTTTGAAATAAAATATAATTTTTTTGAAATATATAAAAATCTGTTTTTTAATATATAAAAAACTGATTTTATTTTTTTTTTTAAAAATAAATCTGTTTTTTTGAATTACATAAAAATATGATTATTGAAATATATAAAAATTTATTTTTTTAAATATATAAAAAGTGATTTTTTAAAAATATTTTTTGAAATAAAATCTAATTTTTTAAAATATATAAAAATCCGATTCTTATAATAAAAAAAACTGATTTAAATTATTTTTTTTGAAATAAATCTTCTTTTTTAATTATATAAAAATATTATTATGAAATATATAAAAATTTATTTTTTAAATATATAAAAACTGTTTTTTTAAAAAAAAATATTTTTTTGAAATAAAAACTATTTTTAAAAACATATAAAAATCTTTTTTTAATATATAAAAACTGATTTTTTTTTAAATATTTTTTGAAAAAATCTGATTTTTTTAATTATATAAAAATATGATTTTTGAAATATATAAAAACTGATTTTTTAAATATTTTTTGAAATAAAATATAGTTTTTTGAAATATATAAAAAATCTGATTTTTTGTGGTAGGTTTTGAAAATATGATTGGTCTCAAGGGGTATTTTGGACTTTTCATCCATTTTGGATGGAAAGTTAACGGTTGGGTATGAAAGTGAAAATAAATGTTTGTTAGGGTATTAAATTGCAAAAAAAAATAAGCTAGGGTATTATATTGCAAATAAATGTTTACCAGGGTATTAAATTGAAATTTTCCCTTAACATATTTTACAAGTTTTAGTTTTGAAATAGGTATGTTGTTTAGAATGCCAATATCTGTTTGATGCTCTAACCATTGCAATGCATGCTATATGTTCTGATGGACATTTCAAATAACTCCCCAGGTTTTAGTATTAACTTTTAAACGGATAGATTTGATAATCGTTCTCTTATCACGAGTTTTAGTTATGTTTTCTGTGTACTTGAAAAATGTTTCTTATTAATAATTTGTGCGTAAGGTTTTATAAGTCTGTTAATTTACACTTGCATCATATATAGCGGAAGAACAAAGAGGAGGAAACATATGCTTACAAGTTTTTTTATATAAGCCAAGAAATTTATAAAAGCACAACGTTTTCGGAGAATGAAGAAGGAAGACACCGAAACTGAAAGGGTATAGCTTGAAAATTCCGAAGACCGAACTATTTTCGGCCAAACAGAAAGAACCAAGAGGACTGAACAAGATCAGCCACTAACCCAAGATGACACAAAGCAAGTACATGAAAAGAGCATTCCTGTGCAAGGAACCTTAGCAACCCAACACGGGTGCAAACCTAATGACAGCGGTCTAAAAAACCCAATTTTACAAACATGAAACCCAAAACTAAAAAAAGGTCAATACACCCCTTAGGAGAGAATGGTGCAAAGACATGAAAAACAAGAGTAAAGGGGACAATTTGATACAAGGATTCAAAGACTTGGGTTTAAACAAATTGCATATTTGTGTGCCAGCACGTAAATATACTAGTGCAGCACAAACAACGACAAAAGGTCGAAAATTAATAGGGAATGTTGAAGAGTAAACAGGAGCTGAACCAGAAATATATTTCAGGATGTTCCGTCGATAATTAATAGGGAACGTTGAAGAGTTAACAAGGATTCCTGCCCTCCTGCTGCATTCATCCACTTCGTACCTGCACGTTGATCGAATTATTAGTAACGAATACCCCGACACTCATGTAATAATTAAATCTACAATATGGCATTCGAAGAACTTTAGTAAATGGAAAGACTGGTTCACAATCAAACTAGCACTTACCCATCTTACAATATATAGTGATTTCACAGATAATACTGAATCAGAAACATCGAGCTCAAATGTCTGTGTGCGTGACTTGATTGCCTTGGATTTCCCTGCTACTATAGACACTTCGATTTTTTCGACCGAAAGATAATGAGGCGGATCTCTTTCAGTGGGGTCTGGCACGTAACTGTGACCCGTCCGAGCAATGAAGATACTAGCACCCATTGAGGCAAATTCGGATAGACGAAGACAACGTACTTCTCCCGGATAAGGTTGGATGTCAGCAACTTCATCCACCTCAGAACTTAAGGGGCTACGAAAACAGACCACTCTGTTTTCCATGTGGTCGATACAACGATCCATTAATGCATAATACATATTGTTCAACGAAACGCCTTTACCTGAAAATTTTACAGCATTGGGATTCACAGCGCTCCACTCGTGGTCGTGAATGTTCAGCTTGAACATACCGGGAGTACCTTCACCGGTTATGCGTATGACGATAAAATCCTCCTCAACTACATAAGACTCAATTTCATAATGCCGAAATATCCCTTTACCCGGCCCCTTTTTGAAAGGTGGTTCAGGCAGCAACTCCCATTCTTGAGCCTCTGTGCTCAAACATTCGAAGTTTCTTGGTGACTCTTCCTTGACCAACAAGAAGCGGTTAAAAACATGTATCTTATTTCCAACGACGATAACAATAGGAGAGTCCTTCCTCGCGTGTAAGAGCGGGCCAGGTTGGACAAGATCACCGAAATCAGGAGGAATGGACTGGTTAGGGAACTGAGGAATCTTGCAGAAATCGATCTTGTAGGTAACCAGGTTCGTAACGTATGTGGAGGCGAGCTTATCACGAATACACCCCTCTATCATATAGAGGGTGGAACCTACCGCACCGAAACCACAATGGTGAGGCAAATGCGTGGTGTACAAGTGAACACGGAAGCAGAAATTAGGGTTCAATTCACCAGTACTTGTTTCGAATGCCTTGACTATGTATCCAGACATGCGGGAATGTACAACAAACGTCATGTCCTCGTATGAAGATGAAGAGGATAAACCACATGAAAAGGATTGGAGAACGGGGTCAATTCTCAAAGGTGGGGATAAACCACACGAAGAGGATGAAGCCACCATAGATGAACCAGATTGGACCTCCATACCAATATCAGACAGAGCAGAAGAGGAGGAATGCTCCTACAGAAAGAATGCAAATACTTACACATAAGTTGTCCACAAGCAAACAGATAAACGATAAGCAAGGTTTTAAAAGGCGGAAACAGAAACCAAGGCCTAAACTATAATCAAATGAGGATGTGAATTACATTATATATTAAAACCGACACAAAGCGATACACCATTGGTTATCAGCAAAGCAAATTGAAATTAAAAACCTCTTTCAAAGAGAAAAAAGAGGTACAAAATCACAATTACAACAGGTAATAGCACCTAATCCAACCAAAGCTATGCTTGACTTAACTTAAGAGCTGATTTCTTGCTTCTCAAGCAACTAAAGATAGTAACCCTTGAACCCACAAGTTCCCAAGCTTATATGCAACAGATGTACAAACTAACATGATTCAAAGTGTCGAGAGTTATCATCTCACTGGTCGTTTCTCGGGTTCTGGACAACGACCAGTGGATGCAAGGCTTGTTTATTATGACTATGAATCTTTATTTCAAAAAAAAAACTGTTATGTGAATCATGTTTGCAAGTTTGTGAACCAAAAAAACACTACACCATAACCTACAGAGGCACTATAGATTCAACCCATAACTAAGGCATAATTAGACATCTTACTGTTTGATTGACGATCTCATCGGCCTGAGGAGTAGTGTGGGATAGACTTAAATCCTCCTTTGAATAATCGCAGATGAGTTGAAGGAGCTTAGTGAGCTCGTCCATGCGAGCGACGACGTCGGGTTTGGAGCAGAGCAACTTCTCTTGCTGCGGGTTGATCTTCTGCCCTCGGTTCACGCTCAACTCCGTCTTGATGATACGATTCAGTTTCTTCTTGAGGGCACGAAGGCGCTTGTTAATCACCTTCATGACGGGATCTTCGGAAGCCATGATATTGTGTATAACTAGGGTTTGTAGATCACACTCGAAAAATATTTACACTATTTATAAAGGACCTCTTCCGAACAAAATAATGGGTTTGAGTTTAATAGAACCTGATGCACAGTGCCGAGGGTAAAGAGGAATTCTATACCGAATGGGATAAATTTGTGTTTATTGCATAAAATCTGAATTACAACGAGGGATAACAAGTGCTTAAATAGAAAATTACTACCACAAAATCCTAATACAATAAAGAAACTAAAGCCCAACCCTAATTCAGATAAAGGAAATAACAAAAACAGAAAATAGTGATCCGGACTCTAAAATGCTAAGGTTTCGTCAATTTCGGACACTGCTGCATTTTCGGATTTTCTAGCCGATTCGTCAAAAGGTCTTCAATATGCACTGCATCAGAACCCTTGATGGAGTTTGATGAAATGGTTTTGTATTTTTTTTTTTGAGTTTTATAGGTCTAAGTTGAATATAATACGAGTTTTATGAATATTATTTTTAAAGTTTTATGGTATAACTTAGATAAATTACGATTTGTGTGTTTTACAATAAAAAAACACAATCTAAATGTTTTTCCCCTCAAAAATTATAAGTTCAAAATCATAATATAATCAAGTTTTTGATGAATCGGGTTTTCAAGTTTTCTGAAATTCATAGTTTTTGATAAACGGGGAGGATCGGTATTTCTACCGAGAACGAACTCAAACCTCTTAGCAGACAACAACAAGACAATCTTCCAAAAATCTGAGGCATGAAGTCGAGCTGAGCGATCGGTAACCCCTCGCCGGCCAACACCTAGTGAGGAGCCAAGGGTGAAGGCATGTAATAATACCGAGCACGATCCTACCCAAATCCGGACAGAACTGACACCAAAGACAACCAAGAAGCGCGGCGACACACCAAAAGCAAAACCAATAACCCTTCAAAAATTGCACCCCCTAACTGGCATACGCTGAAGCTCGCATTCATTCCTCTAAAACCAATTTCGACCAACACCAAGAAAAGCCCCAAAGGGAGTACCAGTATTTCTACCAAGAGCGAGTCCAGACTTCCTAGCTAGCTGAGGAAATCGTCACTACCGGGCATCCGAAGCTGGAACTCAAGTTGAGCTTTCCGATACTGTAACCGGTAACTCCTCGCCGGCCAACACCAAGCGAGGTCCCTAAGACGAAGGCCTGTAATTATACCGAGCACAAGCCAACCCTGACCCATACAGATCTAACACCTAAGTCAGTAAAGGAGAGCGACATAACACCTAGAGCGACCTTTTTAACCATGAACTAAGTTGCTGTCGCGCGCACCCACGCACTCCTACTTTCGTCGAAGAGTCCCAAACATTAAGTTGTTGCTGTCTTTGTAGCTGAGCAAGAGACATAACCTTAAAAACATCATCTGAGTCTTCTTTTTCTTTCTGTAGGAGGAAGGATATTGAATGATTTTAAGAGGTCATTAACTCCACAGATCTTGGAAGCAATACTGGATAATAATCAACACTCAACCTCGACAAATGAGAGAGAATGAAGCGCCTTTGATTGAATCATATGTACTTATTAATTTGTGCGCCTTTCTGTGTACTAGAAAAATGTTTCTTATTAATAATTAGTGCGTAAGGTTTTATAAGTCTGTTAATTTACACTTTCATCATAGCGGAAGGACAAAGAGGAGGAAACATATACTTGCAAGTTTTTTTTATATAAGCCAAGAAATTTATAAAAGCACAACGTTTTCGGAGAATGAAGAAGGAAGACACTGAAACTGAAAGGGTATGACTCGAAAATTCTGAAGACCGAACTATTTTCGGTCCAACAGAAAGAACCAAGAGGACTGAACAAGATCAGCCACTAACCCAAGATGACACAAACCAAATACATGAAAAGAGCATTCCTGTGCAAGGAACCTTAGCAACCCAACACGGGTGCAAACCTACTGACAGCGGTCTAAAAAACCCAATTTTACAAACATGAAGCCCAAAACTAAGAAAATGTCAATACACCCCTTAGGAGAGAATGGTGCAGAGACATGAAAAACAAGAGTAAAGGGGACAATTTGATACACAAAGATTCAAAGACTTGGGTTTAATATTTGTGTGCCAGCACGTATATATACTAGTGCAGCACAAACAACAACAAAAGGTTGAAAATTAATAGGGAATGTTGAAGAGCAAAACAGGGGCGGAACCAGAAATATACTTCAAGGTGTTCCGTCGATAATTAATAGGAAATGTTGAAGAGTAAACAAGGATTCCTGCCCTCCTGCTGCATTCATCCACTTCGTACCTGCAATTTGATCGAATTATTAGTAACGAATACCCCGACACTCATGTAATAATTAAATCTACAATATGGCATTGTGATTATGCGTATGACGATATAATTCTCCTCAACTGCATGAGACTCGATTTCATAATCACGAAATATCCCTTCACCCGGCCCCCTTTTGAAAGGTGGTTCAGGCAGCAACTCCCATTCTTGAGCCTCTGTGTTCAAACATTCGAAATTTTTTGGTGACTCTTTGTCGACCAACAAGAAGCGGTTAAAAACATATATTTTACTTCCAACAACGATAACAATAGGAGAGTCCTTCCTCGCATGTAAGAGTGGGCCAGGTTGGACAAGATCGCCAAAATCGGGAGGAATGGACTGGTTAGGGAATTGAAGAATCTTGCAAAAATCAATCTTGTAAGTAACCAGGTTCGTAACATACTTTGAGGTGAGTTTATCGCGAATAACCCCCCCTATCATGTAGAGGGTGGAACCTACCGCACCGAAACCACAGCGATGAGGCAAATGTGTGGTGTACAAGTGAACACGGAAACAGAAATCAGGGTTCAGTTCACCAGTACTTGTTTCGAATGCCTTGACTATGTATCCAGACATGCGAGAATGTACAACAAACGTCATGTCCTCGTATGAAGATGAAGAGGATAAACCACATGAAAAGGATTGGAGAACGGGGTCAATTCTCAAAGGTGGGGATAAACCACAAGAAGAGGATGAAGCCACCATAGAAGAACCAGATTGGACCTCCATACCAATATCAGACAGAGCAGAGGAGGAGGAATGCTCCTACAGAAAGAACGCAAATACTTACACATAAGTTGTCCACAAACAAACAGATAAACGATAAGCAAGGTTTTAAAAGGCGGAAACAGAAACCAAGGCATAAACTATAATCAAATGAGGATGTGTGCATTGCATTAAATATAAAAACCAACTGTTGAGAAAGACAAGACATGAGTTGCATTTGAATTGGTGGAATGTGAATCATGTTTGCAAGTTTGTGAACCAAGAACACCACACCATAACCTATAGATTCAACCCATAACTAAGGCATATATATGGCACAATAATCACTAATTAATGGTAGGAAAGAAAAAAATTAGACATCTTACTGTTTGATTCACGTTCTCATCGGCCTGAGGAGTAGTGTGTGATAGACTTAAATCCTCCTTTGAATAATCGCAGATGAGTTGAAGGAGCTTAGTGAGCTCGTCCATGCGAGCGACGACGTCGGGTTTGGAGCAGAGCAACTTCTCTTGCTGCGGGTTGATCTTCTGCCCTCGGTTCACGCTCAACTCCGTCTTGATGATACGATTCAGTTTCTTCTTGAGGGCACGAAGGCGCTTGTTAATCACCTTCATGACGGGATCTTCGGAAGCCATGATATTGTGTATAACTAGGGTTTGTAGATCACACTCGAAAAATATTTACACTATTTATAAAGGACCTCTTCCGAACAAAATAATGGGTTTGAGTTTAATAGAACCTGATGCACAGTGCCGAGGGTAAAGAGGAATTCTATACCGAATGGGATAAATTTGTGTTTATTGCATAAAATCTGAATTACAACGAGGGATAACAAGTGCTTAAATAGAAAATTACTACCACAAAATCCTAATACAATAAAGAAACTAAAGCCCAACCCTAATTCAGATAAAGGAAATAACAAAAACAGAAAATAGTGATCCGGACTCTAAAATGCTAAGGTTTCGTCAATTTCGGACACTGCTGCATTTTCGGATTTTCTAGCCGATTCGTCAAAAGGTCTTCAATATGCACTGCATCAGAACCCTTGATGGAGTTTGATGAAATGGTTTTGTATTTTTTTTTTTGAGTTTTATAGGTCTAAGTTGAATATAATACGAGTTTTATGAATATTATTTTTAAAGTTTTATGGTATAACTTAGATAAATTACGATTTGTGTGTTTTACAATAAAAAAACACAATCTAAATGTTTTTCCCCTCAAAAATTATAAGTTCAAAATCATAATATAATCAAGTTTTTGATGAATCGGGTTTTCAAGTTTTCTGAAATTCATAGTTTTTGATAAACGGGGAGGATCGGTATTTCTACCGAGAACGAACTCAAACCTCTTAGCAGACAACAACAAGACAATCTTCCAAAAATCTGAGGCATGAAGTCGAGCTGAGCGATCGGTAACCCCTCGCCGGCCAACACCTAGTGAGGAGCCAAGGGTGAAGGCATGTAATAATACCGAGCACGATCCTACCCAAATCCGGACAGAACTGACACCAAAGACAACCAAGAAGCGCGGCGACACACCAAAAGCAAAACCAATAACCCTTCAAAAATTGCACCCCCTAACTGGCATACGCTGAAGCTCGCATTCATTCCTCTAAAACCAATTTCGACCAACACCAAGAAAAGCCCCAAAGGGAGTACCAGTATTTCTACCAAGAGCGAGTCCAGACTTCCTAGCTAGCTGAGGAAATCGTCACTACCGGGCATCCGAAGCTGGAACTCAAGTTGAGCTTTCCGATACTGTAACCGGTAACTCCTCGCCGGCCAACACCAAGCGAGGTCCCTAAGACGAAGGCCTGTAATTATACCGAGCACAAGCCAACCCTGACCCATACAGATCTAACACCTAAGTCAGTAAAGGAGAGCGACATAACACCTAGAGCGACCTTTTTAACCATGAACTAAGTTGCTGTCGCGCGCACCCACGCACTCCTACTTTCGTCGAAGAGTCCCAAACATTAAGTTGTTGCTGTCTTTGTAGCTGAGCAAGAGACATAACCTTAAAAACATCATCTGAGTCTTCTTTTTCTTTCTGTAGGAGGAAGGATATTGAATGATTTTAAGAGGTCATTAACTCCACAGATCTTGGAAGCAATACTGGATAATAATCAACACTCAACCTCGACAAATGAGAGAGAATGAAGCGCCTTTGATTGAATCATATGTACTTATTAATTTGTGCGCCTTTCTGTGTACTAGAAAAATGTTTCTTATTAATAATTAGTGCGTAAGGTTTTATAAGTCTGTTAATTTACACTTTCATCATAGCGGAAGGACAAAGAGGAGGAAACATATACTTGCAAGTTTTTTTTATATAAGCCAAGAAATTTATAAAAGCACAACGTTTTCGGAGAATGAAGAAGGAAGACACTGAAACTGAAAGGGTATGACTCGAAAATTCTGAAGACCGAACTATTTTCGGTCCAACAGAAAGAACCAAGAGGACTGAACAAGATCAGCCACTAACCCAAGATGACACAAACCAAATACATGAAAAGAGCATTCCTGTGCAAGGAACCTTAGCAACCCAACACGGGTGCAAACCTACTGACAGCGGTCTAAAAAACCCAATTTTACAAACATGAAGCCCAAAACTAAGAAAATGTCAATACACCCCTTAGGAGAGAATGGTGCAGAGACATGAAAAACAAGAGTAAAGGGGACAATTTGATACACAAAGATTCAAAGACTTGGGTTTAATATTTGTGTGCCAGCACGTATATATACTAGTGCAGCACAAACAACAACAAAAGGTTGAAAATTAATAGGGAATGTTGAAGAGCAAAACAGGGGCGGAACCAGAAATATACTTCAAGGTGTTCCGTCGATAATTAATAGGAAATGTTGAAGAGTAAACAAGGATTCCTGCCCTCCTGCTGCATTCATCCACTTCGTACCTGCAATTTGATCGAATTATTAGTAACGAATACCCCGACACTCATGTAATAATTAAATCTACAATATGGCATTGTGATTATGCGTATGACGATATAATTCTCCTCAACTGCATGAGACTCGATTTCATAATCACGAAATATCCCTTCACCCGGCCCCCTTTTGAAAGGTGGTTCAGGCAGCAACTCCCATTCTTGAGCCTCTGTGTTCAAACATTCGAAATTTTTTGGTGACTCTTTGTCGACCAACAAGAAGCGGTTAAAAACATATATTTTACTTCCAACAACGATAACAATAGGAGAGTCCTTCCTCGCATGTAAGAGTGGGCCAGGTTGGACAAGATCGCCAAAATCGGGAGGAATGGACTGGTTAGGGAATTGAAGAATCTTGCAAAAATCAATCTTGTAAGTAACCAGGTTCGTAACATACTTTGAGGTGAGTTTATCGCGAATAACCCCCCCTATCATGTAGAGGGTGGAACCTACCGCACCGAAACCACAGCGATGAGGCAAATGTGTGGTGTACAAGTGAACACGGAAACAGAAATCAGGGTTCAGTTCACCAGTACTTGTTTCGAATGCCTTGACTATGTATCCAGACATGCGAGAATGTACAACAAACGTCATGTCCTCGTATGAAGATGAAGAGGATAAACCACATGAAAAGGATTGGAGAACGGGGTCAATTCTCAAAGGTGGGGATAAACCACAAGAAGAGGATGAAGCCACCATAGAAGAACCAGATTGGACCTCCATACCAATATCAGACAGAGCAGAGGAGGAGGAATGCTCCTACAGAAAGAACGCAAATACTTACACATAAGTTGTCCACAAACAAACAGATAAACGATAAGCAAGGTTTTAAAAGGCGGAAACAGAAACCAAGGCATAAACTATAATCAAATGAGGATGTGTGCATTGCATTAAATATAAAAACCAACTGTTGAGAAAGACAAGACATGAGTTGCATTTGAATTGGTGGAATGTGAATCATGTTTGCAAGTTTGTGAACCAAGAACACCACACCATAACCTATAGATTCAACCCATAACTAAGGCATATATATGGCACAATAATCACTAATTAATGGTAGGAAAGAAAAAAATTAGACATCTTACTGTTTGATTCACGTTCTCATCGGCCTGAGGAGTAGTGTGTGATAGACTTAAATCCTCCTTTGAATAATCGCAGATGAGTTGAAGGAGCTTAGTGAGCTCGTCCATGCGAGCGACGACGTCGGGTTTGGAGCAGAGCAACTTCTCTTGCTGCGGGTTGATCTTCTGCCCTCGGTTCACGCTCAACTCCGTCTTGATGATACGATTCAGTTTCTTCTTGAGGGCACGAAGGCGCTTGTTAATCACCTTCATGACGGGATCTTCGGAAGCCATGATATTGTGTATAACTAGGGTTTGTAGATCACACTCGAAAAATATTTACACTATTTATAAAGGACCTCTTCCGAACAAAATAATGGGTTTGAGTTTAATAGAACCTGATGCACAGTGCCGAGGGTAAAGAGGAATTCTATACCGAATGGGATAAATTTGTGTTTATTGCATAAAATCTGAATTACAACGAGGGATAACAAGTGCTTAAATAGAAAATTACTACCACAAAATCCTAATACAATAAAGAAACTAAAGCCCAACCCTAATTCAGATAAAGGAAATAACAAAAACAGAAAATAGTGATCCGGACTCTAAAATGCTAAGGTTTCGTCAATTTCGGACACTGCTGCATTTTCGGATTTTCTAGCCGATTCGTCAAAAGGTCTTCAATATGCACTGCATCAGAACCCTTGATGGAGTTTGATGAAATGGTTTTGTATTTTTTTTTTTGAGTTTTATAGGTCTAAGTTGAATATAATACGAGTTTTATGAATATTATTTTTAAAGTTTTATGGTATAACTTAGATAAATTACGATTTGTGTGTTTTACAATAAAAAAACACAATCTAAATGTTTTTCCCCTCAAAAATTATAAGTTCAAAATCATAATATAATCAAGTTTTTGATGAATCGGGTTTTCAAGTTTTCTGAAATTCATAGTTTTTGATAAACGGGGAGGATCGGTATTTCTACCGAGAACGAACTCAAACCTCTTAGCAGACAACAACAAGACAATCTTCCAAAAATCTGAGGCATGAAGTCGAGCTGAGCGATCGGTAACCCCTCGCCGGCCAACACCTAGTGAGGAGCCAAGGGTGAAGGCATGTAATAATACCGAGCACGATCCTACCCAAATCCGGACAGAACTGACACCAAAGACAACCAAGAAGCGCGGCGACACACCAAAAGCAAAACCAATAACCCTTCAAAAATTGCACCCCCTAACTGGCATACGCTGAAGCTCGCATTCATTCCTCTAAAACCAATTTCGACCAACACCAAGAAAAGCCCCAAAGGGAGTACCAGTATTTCTACCAAGAGCGAGTCCAGACTTCCTAGCTAGCTGAGGAAATCGTCACTACCGGGCATCCGAAGCTGGAACTCAAGTTGAGCTTTCCGATACTGTAACCGGTAACTCCTCGCCGGCCAACACCAAGCGAGGTCCCTAAGACGAAGGCCTGTAATTATACCGAGCACAAGCCAACCCTGACCCATACAGATCTAACACCTAAGTCAGTAAAGGAGAGCGACATAACACCTAGAGCGACCTTTTTAACCATGAACTAAGTTGCTGTCGCGCGCACCCACGCACTCCTACTTTCGTCGAAGAGTCCCAAACATTAAGTTGTTGCTGTCTTTGTAGCTGAGCAAGAGACATAACCTTAAAAACATCATCTGAGTCTTCTTTTTCTTTCTGTAGGAGGAAGGATATTGAATGATTTTAAGAGGTCATTAACTCCACAGATCTTGGAAGCAATACTGGATAATAATCAACACTCAACCTCGACAAATGAGAGAGAATGAAGCGCCTTTGATTGAATCATATGTACTTATTAATTTGTGCGCCTTTCTGTGTACTAGAAAAATGTTTCTTATTAATAATTAGTGCGTAAGGTTTTATAAGTCTGTTAATTTACACTTTCATCATAGCGGAAGGACAAAGAGGAGGAAACATATACTTGCAAGTTTTTTTTATATAAGCCAAGAAATTTATAAAAGCACAACGTTTTCGGAGAATGAAGAAGGAAGACACTGAAACTGAAAGGGTATGACTCGAAAATTCTGAAGACCGAACTATTTTCGGTCCAACAGAAAGAACCAAGAGGACTGAACAAGATCAGCCACTAACCCAAGATGACACAAACCAAATACATGAAAAGAGCATTCCTGTGCAAGGAACCTTAGCAACCCAACACGGGTGCAAACCTACTGACAGCGGTCTAAAAAACCCAATTTTACAAACATGAAGCCCAAAACTAAGAAAATGTCAATACACCCCTTAGGAGAGAATGGTGCAGAGACATGAAAAACAAGAGTAAAGGGGACAATTTGATACACAAAGATTCAAAGACTTGGGTTTAATATTTGTGTGCCAGCACGTATATATACTAGTGCAGCACAAACAACAACAAAAGGTTGAAAATTAATAGGGAATGTTGAAGAGCAAAACAGGGGCGGAACCAGAAATATACTTCAAGGTGTTCCGTCGATAATTAATAGGAAATGTTGAAGAGTAAACAAGGATTCCTGCCCTCCTGCTGCATTCATCCACTTCGTACCTGCAATTTGATCGAATTATTAGTAACGAATACCCCGACACTCATGTAATAATTAAATCTACAATATGGCATTGTGATTATGCGTATGACGATATAATTCTCCTCAACTGCATGAGACTCGATTTCATAATCACGAAATATCCCTTCACCCGGCCCCCTTTTGAAAGGTGGTTCAGGCAGCAACTCCCATTCTTGAGCCTCTGTGTTCAAACATTCGAAATTTTTTGGTGACTCTTTGTCGACCAACAAGAAGCGGTTAAAAACATATATTTTACTTCCAACAACGATAACAATAGGAGAGTCCTTCCTCGCATGTAAGAGTGGGCCAGGTTGGACAAGATCGCCAAAATCGGGAGGAATGGACTGGTTAGGGAATTGAAGAATCTTGCAAAAATCAATCTTGTAAGTAACCAGGTTCGTAACATACTTTGAGGTGAGTTTATCGCGAATAACCCCCCCTATCATGTAGAGGGTGGAACCTACCGCACCGAAACCACAGCGATGAGGCAAATGTGTGGTGTACAAGTGAACACGGAAACAGAAATCAGGGTTCAGTTCACCAGTACTTGTTTCGAATGCCTTGACTATGTATCCAGACATGCGAGAATGTACAACAAACGTCATGTCCTCGTATGAAGATGAAGAGGATAAACCACATGAAAAGGATTGGAGAACGGGGTCAATTCTCAAAGGTGGGGATAAACCACAAGAAGAGGATGAAGCCACCATAGAAGAACCAGATTGGACCTCCATACCAATATCAGACAGAGCAGAGGAGGAGGAATGCTCCTACAGAAAGAACGCAAATACTTACACATAAGTTGTCCACAAACAAACAGATAAACGATAAGCAAGGTTTTAAAAGGCGGAAACAGAAACCAAGGCATAAACTATAATCAAATGAGGATGTGTGCATTGCATTAAATATAAAAACCAACTGTTGAGAAAGACAAGACATGAGTTGCATTTGAATTGGTGGAATGTGAATCATGTTTGCAAGTTTGTGAACCAAGAACACCACACCATAACCTATAGATTCAACCCATAACTAAGGCATATATATGGCACAATAATCACTAATTAATGGTAGGAAAGAAAAAAATTAGACATCTTACTGTTTGATTCACGTTCTCATCGGCCTGAGGAGTAGTGTGTGATAGACTTAAATCCTCCTTTGAATAATCGCAGATGAGTTGAAGGAGCTTAGTGAGCTCGTCCATGCGAGCGACGACGTCGGGTTTGGAGCAGAGCAACTTCTCTTGCTGCGGGTTGATCTTCTGCCCTCGGTTCACGCTCAACTCCGTCTTGATGATACGATTCAGTTTCTTCTTGAGGGCACGAAGGCGCTTGTTAATCACCTTCATGACGGGATCTTCGGAAGCCATGATATTGTGTATAACTAGGGTTTGTAGATCACACTCGAAAAATATTTACACTATTTATAAAGGACCTCTTCCGAACAAAATAATGGGTTTGAGTTTAATAGAACCTGATGCACAGTGCCGAGGGTAAAGAGGAATTCTATACCGAATGGGATAAATTTGTGTTTATTGCATAAAATCTGAATTACAACGAGGGATAACAAGTGCTTAAATAGAAAATTACTACCACAAAATCCTAATACAATAAAGAAACTAAAGCCCAACCCTAATTCAGATAAAGGAAATAACAAAAACAGAAAATAGTGATCCGGACTCTAAAATGCTAAGGTTTCGTCAATTTCGGACACTGCTGCATTTTCGGATTTTCTAGCCGATTCGTCAAAAGGTCTTCAATATGCACTGCATCAGAACCCTTGATGGAGTTTGATGAAATGGTTTTGTATTTTTTTTTTTGAGTTTTATAGGTCTAAGTTGAATATAATACGAGTTTTATGAATATTATTTTTAAAGTTTTATGGTATAACTTAGATAAATTACGATTTGTGTGTTTTACAATAAAAAAACACAATCTAAATGTTTTTCCCCTCAAAAATTATAAGTTCAAAATCATAATATAATCAAGTTTTTGATGAATCGGGTTTTCAAGTTTTCTGAAATTCATAGTTTTTGATAAACGGGGAGGATCGGTATTTCTACCGAGAACGAACTCAAACCTCTTAGCAGACAACAACAAGACAATCTTCCAAAAATCTGAGGCATGAAGTCGAGCTGAGCGATCGGTAACCCCTCGCCGGCCAACACCTAGTGAGGAGCCAAGGGTGAAGGCATGTAATAATACCGAGCACGATCCTACCCAAATCCGGACAGAACTGACACCAAAGACAACCAAGAAGCGCGGCGACACACCAAAAGCAAAACCAATAACCCTTCAAAAATTGCACCCCCTAACTGGCATACGCTGAAGCTCGCATTCATTCCTCTAAAACCAATTTCGACCAACACCAAGAAAAGCCCCAAAGGGAGTACCAGTATTTCTACCAAGAGCGAGTCCAGACTTCCTAGCTAGCTGAGGAAATCGTCACTACCGGGCATCCGAAGCTGGAACTCAAGTTGAGCTTTCCGATACTGTAACCGGTAACTCCTCGCCGGCCAACACCAAGCGAGGTCCCTAAGACGAAGGCCTGTAATTATACCGAGCACAAGCCAACCCTGACCCATACAGATCTAACACCTAAGTCAGTAAAGGAGAGCGACATAACACCTAGAGCGACCTTTTTAACCATGAACTAAGTTGCTGTCGCGCGCACCCACGCACTCCTACTTTCGTCGAAGAGTCCCAAACATTAAGTTGTTGCTGTCTTTGTAGCTGAGCAAGAGACATAACCTTAAAAACATCATCTGAGTCTTCTTTTTCTTTCTGTAGGAGGAAGGATATTGAATGATTTTAAGAGGTCATTAACTCCACAGATCTTGGAAGCAATACTGGATAATAATCAACACTCAACCTCGACAAATGAGAGAGAATGAAGCGCCTTTGATTGAATCATATGTACTTATTAATTTGTGCGCCTTTCTGTGTACTAGAAAAATGTTTCTTATTAATAATTAGTGCGTAAGGTTTTATAAGTCTGTTAATTTACACTTTCATCATAGCGGAAGGACAAAGAGGAGGAAACATATACTTGCAAGTTTTTTTTATATAAGCCAAGAAATTTATAAAAGCACAACGTTTTCGGAGAATGAAGAAGGAAGACACTGAAACTGAAAGGGTATGACTCGAAAATTCTGAAGACCGAACTATTTTCGGTCCAACAGAAAGAACCAAGAGGACTGAACAAGATCAGCCACTAACCCAAGATGACACAAACCAAATACATGAAAAGAGCATTCCTGTGCAAGGAACCTTAGCAACCCAACACGGGTGCAAACCTACTGACAGCGGTCTAAAAAACCCAATTTTACAAACATGAAGCCCAAAACTAAGAAAATGTCAATACACCCCTTAGGAGAGAATGGTGCAGAGACATGAAAAACAAGAGTAAAGGGGACAATTTGATACACAAAGATTCAAAGACTTGGGTTTAATATTTGTGTGCCAGCACGTATATATACTAGTGCAGCACAAACAACAACAAAAGGTTGAAAATTAATAGGGAATGTTGAAGAGCAAAACAGGGGCGGAACCAGAAATATACTTCAAGGTGTTCCGTCGATAATTAATAGGAAATGTTGAAGAGTAAACAAGGATTCCTGCCCTCCTGCTGCATTCATCCACTTCGTACCTGCAATTTGATCGAATTATTAGTAACGAATACCCCGACACTCATGTAATAATTAAATCTACAATATGGCATTGTGATTATGCGTATGACGATATAATTCTCCTCAACTGCATGAGACTCGATTTCATAATCACGAAATATCCCTTCACCCGGCCCCCTTTTGAAAGGTGGTTCAGGCAGCAACTCCCATTCTTGAGCCTCTGTGTTCAAACATTCGAAATTTTTTGGTGACTCTTTGTCGACCAACAAGAAGCGGTTAAAAACATATATTTTACTTCCAACAACGATAACAATAGGAGAGTCCTTCCTCGCATGTAAGAGTGGGCCAGGTTGGACAAGATCGCCAAAATCGGGAGGAATGGACTGGTTAGGGAATTGAAGAATCTTGCAAAAATCAATCTTGTAAGTAACCAGGTTCGTAACATACTTTGAGGTGAGTTTATCGCGAATAACCCCCCCTATCATGTAGAGGGTGGAACCTACCGCACCGAAACCACAGCGATGAGGCAAATGTGTGGTGTACAAGTGAACACGGAAACAGAAATCAGGGTTCAGTTCACCAGTACTTGTTTCGAATGCCTTGACTATGTATCCAGACATGCGAGAATGTACAACAAACGTCATGTCCTCGTATGAAGATGAAGAGGATAAACCACATGAAAAGGATTGGAGAACGGGGTCAATTCTCAAAGGTGGGGATAAACCACAAGAAGAGGATGAAGCCACCATAGAAGAACCAGATTGGACCTCCATACCAATATCAGACAGAGCAGAGGAGGAGGAATGCTCCTACAGAAAGAACGCAAATACTTACACATAAGTTGTCCACAAACAAACAGATAAACGATAAGCAAGGTTTTAAAAGGCGGAAACAGAAACCAAGGCATAAACTATAATCAAATGAGGATGTGTGCATTGCATTAAATATAAAAACCAACTGTTGAGAAAGACAAGACATGAGTTGCATTTGAATTGGTGGAATGTGAATCATGTTTGCAAGTTTGTGAACCAAGAACACCACACCATAACCTATAGATTCAACCCATAACTAAGGCATATATATGGCACAATAATCACTAATTAATGGTAGGAAAGAAAAAAATTAGACATCTTACTGTTTGATTCACGTTCTCATCGGCCTGAGGAGTAGTGTGTGATAGACTTAAATCCTCCTTTGAATAATCGCAGATGAGTTGAAGGAGCTTAGTGAGCTCGTCCATGCGAGCGACGACGTCGGGTTTGGAGCAGAGCAACTTCTCTTGCTGCGGGTTGATCTTCTGCCCTCGGTTCACGCTCAACTCCGTCTTGATGATACGATTCAATTTCTTCTTGAGGGCACGAAACCGCTTGTTAATTACCTTCACGACGGGATCTTCGGAAGCCATGATAATGTGTATAACTAGGGTTTGGAGATCACACTCTCAAAATATTTACACTATTTATAAAGGACCTCTTCCGAACAAAATAATGGGTTTGAGTTTAATACAACCTGATGGAGAGTGCGAAGCCATAGGGTAAATTTGTGTTGTTGCATAAAATGTGAATTACAATGAGAGATAACAAGTGATTAAATAGAAAACTACTACCCAAAGTCCTAGTACAATAAGGAAATTAAAGCCCAAAACCCTAATTCAGATAAAGGAAATAACAAAAACAGAAAATAATGAACCGGACTCCAAAATTACAGTTTCGCCCCTCTAAACGATCTCGGATGACCGAAAAACATCGTACATCATGGAAAGGCCATGAGTTTTCTCAGGAGCCCGTTTCGACCCGAAAAATGCTAAGGTTTCGTCAATTTCGGACACTGCTACATTTTCAGGTTTTCAAGCCGGTTCGTCAAAAGGTCTTCAATATGCACTACATCAGAACCCTTGATGAACCAAGTTTGATGAATTGGTTTTGTATTTTTTGTTTGAATTTTATGGGTCTACGTTCAATATAATACGAGTTTTATGAAGATTATTTTTAAAGTTTTATGGTATAACTTAGATAAATTACTATTTGTGTGTTTTACAATTAATAAACACAATCTAAATGCTTTTCCCCTCAAAAATTATAAGTTTAAAATCATAATATAATCAAGTGTTTGATGAACCGGATTTTCAAGTTTTCTGAAATTCATAGTTTTTGATAAACGGGGAGGATCGGTATTTCTATCGAGAACGAACTCAAACCTCTTAGCAGACAACAACAAGACGATCTTCCTAAAATCTTAGGTATGAAGTCGAGTTGAGCAATCGGTAACCCCTCGCCGACCAACACCTAGTGAGGAGCCGAGGGTGAAGGCGTGTAATAATACCGAGCATGATCCAACCCGAATCCGGACAGAACTGACACCAAAGCCAACCGAGAAGCGCAATGACACACCGAAACCAAAACCAGCAACCCTTCAAAAACTGCACCCCTAACTGGCAGTCGCTGAAGCTCGCACTCAATCCTCTAAAACCAATTCCGACCAACACCAAGAAAAGCCCCCAAAGGGGAGTACCAGTATTTCTACCAAGAGAGAGTCCAGACTTCCTAGCTAGCTGAGGAAATCATCACTACTGGGCATCCGAGGCGGACCCTTACAGATCTAACACCTAAGTCAGTAAAGGAGAGGGGCAAAACAACTAGAGCGACCCTTCTAACCATGAACTAAGTTGCTATCACGCGCACCCACGCACCCGTATTTTCGTCGGAGAGTCCCAAACATTAAGTTGTTATTGTCTTTATTGTTGAGAAAGAGACATCAACCTTAAAAGCATCATTTGAGTCTTTTTTTTTATGTAGGCGGAAGGATATTGGATGATTTTAGGAGGTCATTAACTCCATAGATCTTGGAAGCAATACTGGCTAGTAAGAGCATCCACATCGGTGCGAGGCTTGATGGCGAGGCAGGGGCAGGAGCTGAAGGGGAAGCTTCGGGGTTCGGGGTCCGGTCCGGTGTGTGTGTGTGTGGGGGGGGGGGGGGGGGGGGGGGGGGGGGGGGGTTGGTGCGAGGCGTGAGGGGAGATGAGGAAGGGTTCGGAGCAGAGGGGCGCGAGGACTATTTCATCCTCGCTGCCCCTCTGCCTCTCTATTGCCCAGTGAGGGTGTGACACGTGTCCAACCAAAAAAAAAATGACCGTTGCTGGTAGCAACGGTCTGAAACGGCTACTTTTTTTTAATACAAAATATCAAAACAAATTATTTTCCCCCAACTATAAATACCTCTCACCCATTTCATCAAATCCACAACACCATTTCTAAATTTTCTACTCCACATTTCATCTCCAATTCTCTACCTTTCATTTTCAATTCTCGAAAAAAAATGTCCGACGAAGAATGTCAAACAAGGGAGGAGCTCGCAGCCGAACGCCGCGAGGTCGAAGCCGAACTTCGTGCTTGGGAGCGAGGAATCCGGCGTAGAACCCAGATACAGAGAGCAATGCCAGAATTCGATAGAATGAGGCGACGGCTCGAAGCAGGAGAAAGTTCCCGTAGAGAGATTGACATAAGGCGTGAGAAAGGCCACGCCGACCTGATGAGGGATTATTTTGTTGAGAGCCCGATCTATGGCCCCGAATTGTTTAGGCGGCGTTTTCGTATGTCCAGACCATTATTTTTACGGGTTATGGAAGCGGTTGCGTCTCACGACAGATACTTTGTTCAGAGCTATGACGCTGCACGGCGGTTGGGGTTATCAAAGCACCAGAAATGCACCGCCGCGATACGAATGCTAGCATATGGGTGCTCTGCCGATTCATTGGACGACACACTACGTATGGGGGAAAGTACTATACTCAAATGTGTTCGACGTTTCTGTAAAGCCGTTATTGGGTTTTTCTACGAGGAATACATGCGGAAGCCGAATGTGGCGGACATGACGCGATTACTTGAGTCGGGCAATAGCCGAGGCTTCCCCGGTATGATTGGCAGTCTTGACTGCATGCATTGTGAGTGGAAGAATTGCCCAGTCGCATTGCAAGGATCGCATGAACGTGGCGATCACGGGAATCCAACAATTATGCTGGAAGCGGTTGCGTCCCGGGATACGTGGATTTGGCATGCGTTTTTTGGTATGGGTGGCTCGAACAACGATATTAACGTCCTCAACGCCGACCACCTATTCGACGAAGCTTTCTGTGGTCGGGACATGACCGTGGATTTCGAGATCAACGGGCATCGCTACAACAAGCCGTATTATTTAGTTGACGGCATTTACCCTTAATGGGGTCGGTTCGTCAAGTCGATTCTTCATCCCTATTCCCGCAAACAGAAGTTGTTTTCCAAATGTCAAGAAAGTACCCAGAAAGATATTGAACAGGCCTTTGGAGTCCTCCAAGCACGGTGGCACATAATGTCAAGGCCCGCTCGGATCTGGGATAAAGAGACTTTGTCTGATATGATGCATTGTTGTATCATTCTACATAACATGATCGTGGAGGACGAATGTGATCGCTATGAAGTAGGGGATAACGATTTATTTTTTGAGCCCACGCCGGAATTACCTCAGGGTTTCGCACCACCTCAACCATGGAACCGATCCATGCCCTTGTCGTACCACCAGGAACTCCAAGCACGAGTTAGTGTCATCAACGATGCAACTCATCGGCAACTTCAAGAAGACCTAATGGAGCACTTATGGAATCGGTCGGGCGGGACTTACAACTCCGACGATTCGGACGACTGATAATTCCTTGGTTTTTAGTTATGTATTTTTTAAGTTATGTATTTTTTTTTTTGCATTTTTTTAATGGTTTTTTATTTCTATTAATGAAATTTTATTTCTATTTTATTTAGTAATTGTCGATTTAAAAATAACGTTAACAATTCAGTTAAAAGCTTAATTAATTACACAGTCAGCATTTCTGAAAATCAACCCCCATACAAGCCCCTCTGGTGTGCAGTACACTTTTTTAAGGGGGGCAGAACCCTGAACCCTGCCCGGTCAGCAAGGGCTCTGCCCTCCTTGATGTGGGTGCTCTAATCAACACTCAACCTCGACAAATGATAGAGAATGAAATGCCTTTGATTGAATCATATGTACTTAAAAAGATATTTGGTTGGGGTCGGGTACATGGATTAATACATTTCCTGGTAGCATAAGTCTAGTATTATGGTCGTATAAGTCTGAAGTCCAGAATATATACACTGATCTTATTTTTTTTTGAGGAAGACCGATCATATATTATAATTGAAAAATGCGTACAAGACAGAAATACTGAAGTGACACAAATTGAACTAACAATAGTACTAAAAGTAAACTTGTTCTATAGAGATCAAGGGTAGTCTGGAGGAGGATATTGCGACAACGTCTTTCGATCACCGATACAACGACTCCAAGCTGATTGGCACGGGCCGAGCAGGCCCAGTGTTGAGAATTCCGATTGGACATAAATTGACTCCGAGGATCGCTCTAGTAGAATACTGAGTCCTTAGAGTGACGTCCCGGACAGCCCTGTAACCAGGAACTGAAATGGCTCAGATGGACTTTGCATTCTCCCGAGGAACCAGCAGACGTCGTCCCCCCTCGGATGATAATGAGGGCCTTTAAAAACGTATAATCGCTGGTTCCCGATCTGATTGAAGAATGTCGCGCCGGTACTTGGTGGAATCGATGCCACCCTACTTCCAGTGAGGCGGTATTACCGACAAACCCCCCACTAGACCACGAAGGACTCATTGATCTAGGCGAGGGAGCGTTCCGCCCCTCGCCGTTTGTGGTGTTCCTTCATTTTTCGGGTCCCAGACTTTCCCCGAACCCCGACCCGGGACCCTGCCCATGTCCATTCCGTCACCCAGAGTGCACTCAACTTGGGTTCGCCCAGACCCGACCCGAACCAACCCATGTGTCTCCACAGCCTAACCAGTTGAGTCCTCGACCCGACCCCCTCGACCCGATCCGCTTGGGCCCGACCTGGTCCTAACAACCCGGACCCGACCCACACCGGGTTCCTCCTCAGCCCATGATCCGTCCGGCTCGACCCAACCAGCCCTGCCCGCTCCATCACCCAGGCCCATCACGGCCCGGGCCCATTGTCCCGGAACCCTATCTCCCTTCCCCTGCAGCGCCGCCACCCTCACCGTCCATCCGCCCGACTCAACCAGCGCGACCATCGGCGAACTCGACCACGGCGGTGGCCACGGTTCACGGACAGCCTTGCACTCCCCCGCCGTGTCAGTGTCCCTGTTCGTCCGTCCCTTCGGTTCCCGGTGACCCCGAGCCCTGGCCTGAGACCACATGTCCACGCCGCCTTCATCCCGGATTGTCCATGGCGAGAACAAGCTCACCGGTGACCTACCCTTCGGCTGCGTCTCCGCCGCCGTCCTCAGCCCCCCTTCCGGGCTGCTCGGTTCCCGTCGTACTGTCACGCCGAGATCCCCTCTTCCATCAGACAAATCAATCTTGAATTGCGCCATTAATTATGCCGATTCAAGGAAGAAATCGCAAAACTCTCGCCTCCCTTTGTTCAGGGTTTTGAGAGCTGCGGCTGTGCAGACAAAAATATATATACATTGATCTTATAAATTTCACAGTTGATATGTATATCTTATGTGTGAATTATTTCAAACAAAATTCAATAATAATATGATTAGAAAAGTTACGCGTCTGACATACATCGAAGAGTTTCACACGCTATAAGTAGGCTCGACGTATGAAAATAGACAGACCAATGTGGAAACAATAAGTACATATAATGAAATGTATGGTAGGAGACAAGATGAGGTTGGTTTTGGTCACGGACATGATAGGTATCTTTAGTATGGCATGGGATAATGCTAGGATGCTAGGGTCATCCCAAAATCAGTAAGGGAACCAATATTTCGGACCTCAGGCTTTGGAAACATATTTATGTTGGGGTTAAACATAAGAATTTATCTTAAAATATTAATCACAAAAAATAATTACTCATAGATTAAAAGTTTTAGGTCATGGGATTAGTCCCTTATATACCATAAAAGTCATTATCAAAAAGAGGAAACACTCTCTCTAAATCTTAGGTTGATAGTCCTCTCTTTCTTGCCGCAAAAACACGGCTATGGCTATAGCTTTTGTCATGGTCTTGCTCCTCTTTACTGCACACAATCTTTGCTCTCGGTTTATGTCCGGCACCACGGTGTTGGCTCCCCTCCGCGACCAACATCGTGTCTCCCGGCTTATGTCCGGCTCCTCTCTCCCGCCACAGGCCCGGCCTCCTCCCTAGCCTCCACCACCACCCCTGCATCCACCGGGATATCGGATGTTGCTACAGCCGCCGCCTCGGAAGTCCCCGCCTCCGTCTCTACAACCGCCACGCCCTCCTCCCTCGCCTCCACCACCGTACCCTCTACCCACAGAAGAAGAGTGCCGCCCTCGGGCGGCCCAGCGGTATTCAGGCCCTACCTTGAGTAGTGTTTCGTCAGTCGTCTTTACTTTTCTGTTTCTTAGGATTTGGTTGTTAGTTCAATACTGTTTTAGTTTGGTTTATCTTAAGTATTTCAATATTGTTCTAGTTCAGTTGATTTGGTTGTCAGTTGTAGGTCGCCTTTATGGTAATTCAACAGAACGTCTTAGATGTTTTTCAGTAGATAGGGTTATTGTGTTTGTCCCGTCAGGACTATTAGGCGTGTACTAACTCTCTTAAAGGAATATATTGTACATTTACTCAAAAAAAAAGTTTTAGATCATGTATCTTATGTTTTGATTGTAAATCATTTGCTTATATTTATGAATTAGTCACAAATTATTTAAATACCTTATAAATAGACCACCCATTATTTCCGTGTATTTATGAATTGAAAATTATCAAAATTTTGACATAAATTTTGTTCAATACATGACTAACAATGATCAATACTATTATGCAGTGGCTAGTCTCTCGCGATTGTCGAGATTTTCTCTTTCTCGAGAAAATCCTACCCCACTTATGGATTCCCCTTCCCCTGTCGTTGACTTGATTGACACGAGTCCTCTCACCGGTCTTGTCCCATCGTAGTTACTCTTGATTCTGTGTCTACCACGTGTGCCTCCACCTCGCCCCTCGCCGGGTGAGGCCTGCCATTAAACCAAGGCGCAGAAAAAACCCTAAGCATTCTTCTGCCGCCCAGGTCTCTCCTTCCATCTCCTCCATGACGCCTCTCCTTCCTTCCCCCACTAAGACAACCGTGGCCTTCTCCCCCGGTACGTCTGAACCTCCGAGAAAAGCTCGACGGGGTCGACCTTTGAAGAATCAAACCCTAGCTTCCTCTAGAAACAACGTTAGGGTTTTTGGTGAATTCAACTATGTCGCCCTCCATTGTCGACTCGAAGGCTTCGTCGTCTGCTCCCGGTGACGTGAAGGCGCTACTGCCTTTTGTGACTGTTCCTGCTTTCCAACCATCGGTGGAACCTGTTCCCCCCATCGCTACCTCTGTTAAGATCGTTGTCGCCTCGATTCTCTCCATTGTTGCGCCTCTTATGACGGTAACCGCCACCAATACGGTGTCCCCATTAGTCCGGGAACCTCTTAAAGGAAATCCACCATGTCTGAACACGAGAGGCCGGAGCCAAGAAGGGTGGAGTTTGCTGCTCTCTATGAGGGGTTCGGGGTTCCCTACGCCGCTCGTGTCCCCGTGATCCCGGCGCTGCTCACGCCACCACCGGGGATGAGTCACCACCGCAGAACTTTCAGACCCAAGGAATCCGGATCAACCTCGGTGACGCATCCCCCTCCAACAAGTTTGGACACCCAACACCTCAACCTACAGGATGGCTTCTCGGCCTACTCTTTGGAGGATGAGGAGATTGAGGTGATGGTACCATACGCTCCGGTGATCTCATCCATCTTGTTTAGGCAACAATTTTTCATGATGGGCAAACTATGGTCGTCCAAATCGCCCCGAAAAGACGTCCTCATTCGGATCAGCACGAAGGCATGGGGTGCATCAGCGGAGGGGTTGATGATTAAAGATATCGACCCGGGGGTGTTCAGTTTCTACTTTGAAACTGAGAAAGCTCGGGCATGGGTTCGAGACAATGAATCATGGTTCTTCGATGGAAGACCTCTCCTATTGGGTGACCTAAACCCGATGGATAGAGAACCCCCACCCTGGATAGACTCTATCTATGGGTGCATACTTGTGGCCTTCCCCTATTGGTCCGTACCAAAACCACGGGGGAAACAATTAGGGCGGCACTGGGGCTCTTCGTCCACGTCCCGTGTGACAAGTGGGGGACATACTGGGAAGATTCAGTCAAAGTCCGCTTCTAGCATCCTGTAGAGTGCCCCCTTCGACGCCACCTCATACTGGGCTTTCATGAATTTCCCAACCCGGTTCGTGTGACCCTTACCTATGCAAAGCTCTCTTAGTTTTGTTATAATTATGGGATGATAGGTCACATGACGGCCGAGTGTGATTGGGAGGTGATTGTTACCCTTCGGTTCGACTCTTCGGTGTTGGATTACCAAAGGGACCGCCAACCCAGGACGTATGCTACAGATTGGGACGCTAAGCCGTCTCGTAATCCAATATCCTCGACTATTTCACCTAAGGCCCTATCGTCTTGCGGCAGCGGCCCGATAGTATTCTTGGCTACGACACCTAACGAAGTGAGGCGCTCGACCGGTCTTGGCTGGAAGAACTTGGTAATCGGCCGGCCCTCGGCTAGTGAAAAAGATGATACCCCGGTCCTGTTTGAGCTTAAAGATGGACTTGGACTTGGAGTCGGAACTGAGTCTAATACTGAAGCAGGCGCCGGAGGAGTAAAGAGGGGGTCCAATGGGGATCCATGGGAGGAGGAAGACAAGGCGGGCAAGTTGGCTCGTATGGAGGAATGAAAGGAATCCATTGTTCTAGGGACTGACTTTAGGAAGGGTCCCTGATCAGAGTTCTGCTTCCTCTTGAAACCAATGATCGCAGGTTCGGTTTAATACAACGAATAAAGCATGAATGCTCCACCTTAAACAACTATAATTGGTTTCGTCATATTTTACTTCTGTTTTTAGTACGTTTTTATGGCATTTCCAAAACCGATAATACCAGATTACTTGTCTCAATTTTTTTTGTAAAAATACCTACTAAAACTCTTTACCATCTCATTACCGTCTTTTATTTTGTGGCCAAACAATTTATTTTAATGCATACTTTTGTAACTGATATTTATAATTAATGATAACTTAGTTTTCATCCCAAAAAAAATGTAATAGTTTCCAAATTCCGAGACCTTTAAAACTACATTTTCAATTTAGTATAACCAAACGCTTATAAACCACTCATTCTCGCCAAGCTGGCGCCTTCCTTTTAATTCCATTCACATCTTACCTTGTTTCACACCCACTTTTCATAACCATCCACCAGTCCATAAGTTCACATCACCATAACTATCACTTTGCTATGGGACCACAATTGTAACACCCCAACTTGTTCTCCAAAAGCTGAGGAATTAGGAGTGTATATACATGTAAGGTGGTGAAAAGGGTTAGCGTGAGTCGGACGGTCAAGATCTTTAGACGTTAAATGGAGATTAGTTAGGATATAAACGGGATTCATGCGGATTTTATTATTTATTATTATTAATAAATATATATTATATATAGTAAAATTTTTAAAATATAAATTATTTTAATTTACAATATAACATTAATATTATATTAATTTACCATAAATTTTAATTTTAATAAAAGAAATCACAAATATACAAGAAAACAATAACTAATTAATTGCAATCTATGGATTCCAAGGTCTCATGTAATTAATTAACAGAAACTTTAATTTGCTTTTTCTTTTAGAATATGTAATAGATAAATTATTACATGAATTTTGTCATCTAGAAACCATTTGTTCATCAACGTGAAAGTTAAGAACTAAAAATGCAAAACCATGAGTTTGTCCGCCTAAGCCCCGCGCGGTCCACTTAAGCGCCGCTTGACCCATCTAATCGGTCACGCCGCCTCATCCTGCCCGACTAGCATGAATCGAAGCGTTTTTTTTCATATTGGGCGCTTAGACGGACGTCTAGGCCGCCTTTTACAACACTGTATACATGGTGTTAATTTCACCCTTTCTTTCCATCTCCTCGTCAAATATTAATTATTCCTTTATGTAAAAACTATTCAAAGTGTGGAAAATTAAAAAAACGCTCTGCATACCTCTGTACCTGAGGTGATCTCGTACCCTACCTAGGGTTTGCGCCGCCAACCACTCCCCGCGCCGCCGTACCGTTCCACCATCGTCGACCAGCACCCTCTATCTCCATCCCCAGTGATGCATCAACCGCGTCCGTCCTTCCCTCAGGCCCCGCAGCCGCACCACCGCCACGGCGAGGACTCGCCCTTCCATCGGGGATGGGTGTCGAGTCCGCCGCCGCTTCCCCACCAGGGCACACCCCCGCGCCCGCCGTCGCTTCCCCACCAGGGCATCGCGTTCTTCTGGCCTCCGGGCATGCATCACCGAGAGGAAAGCTGGCCCATGCACGGGTGGGGGCACAGACCCCCGTGGTCGTTCTAGCCCCCCGGACCAGTCGACATTTGGGCACCGCACCACCGGTCGGAGGTGGATTATCGTGATGGGATCGTGCAAAGACCAATCAGAGAGCGGACTGAATTTGGGAGATCCCGCCCCATTTGCATGCGCGCCCTCCACGAGATCCGAGCATGGTGGCGTCGCCACTAATCCATCCAGATCGGTCAATGGCGTCATATCGCAGGCACACAAACCCTAGTTGGTCTACCAACCCTAGGGGTCGAGTCGGGCCACCTCGAGCTTCGGGGCTGGTAAGGCCGTCACCCAGGCCGTTCACCCCGAAGTCTCAGCCAGCTAAGCCGACGAAGGTGATCGTCCCAAGGGAGGACTGTCCTGCACCTATGTCTCCTGCTCGACCTAGCCCCCCGGTGGACCGTTACACTAAGGGGGAGATGTCGCTTATCCGTTGAGGAATATTGTGCTACACTCCGACCATTGGCCCTCGTCCTCGAAAGACAAAGAAGAGGAAGGAGACATAAGAGTTTGTTGGGTTATCCGAAAAGGCTCAGGGACAGGATGAGATCCCGGAGGGTTGTAGCCCCTCGAGGGACTAATGAATCCCCAAAGCGGGGGTAGGGAGGCCATCTTAGGGACTATACCTACAGACCCGAGACAACTGCAGCCGGGGGGTCTCGGGGAATCCGCACTGAAGGCTAAGTTACTTTTCATTTTTCCTGTTTTAGGACGAATAAAGATTTGGTTAGATAGGACTAGGCTTAGGGATATGTATTTTTTTGAAACGTTGGATCAAGAATTTCTTGTGTTCGGATCTGCGAGACAAAGCAGACTACCCTTATGGATCCATGAGCGCCTGACGGGCTACGGCCGGTTGGGACATATATCTGGAATCTGGGACGTTATATCCTACCCTGTAAGATTAATTTATTACAGTTAATATATAATATCTAATTCCTATTTCAAAAAAAAAACTATTCCTTTATGTAACCACTAACTTATGATACACATAAGCAGAATATTTTTAAAGTGATATCTGATACATTAACAAAAACTATATATACTATTTTTCTTTTGAGCCAATTGAAAAAGTAATATATATTTTATGAACTACACATAAATATAAAGTCCTATAAATACCATAAATGAATAATGATAGACACTTAATTACAAACGAAACTAAGTCAACTTAATGTTAAGAGAAAAAGCTCATTTCTCTCCCGCAACTTGAGAAAAACCCTAGCTCTAGTCGATGTACCCCTGCGATTATGCTACTTTTTAGCCCTGCTCTTGATGTCGTCGATCTCGCTGGCATTACTGCAGCTTTCCCTGTCAGTTATGTCATGACATCTTTGGTGCAGACTTTTCCCCCGAAGCCTTTCTCGTCTCCTTTTGTGAATCCGCCTTTAAAGGCCCGATGCTGGAGGACGTCAAAGCAACCTCTACACAGGATTCCTTCAGTGCCTCCTTCTCCTCCGGCACTTCCTTTGTAGACGCCACTGAAGCAGTCAGCGTTGTCCCCACCACCTTGGCCTCCACCGATAGGACGACCCACCCGGCGTCTCTGGGTTGCGTCCTGTAAGGCCCGCCCCCGGTCGATCCCGGTAAAACCGGTGAATCCTAGCTAAGTTTGACTTTCGGCTGGAAAAGTCAACCAATGACTCGGAAAGTCAGTCGGGACCTTTCCGGGGCCCAAAAAGCTTAGCCATTAGCACGGTTAGCTTAGTTGGGTCGTTTCCTTCAGTTTGACTGTAATATTGTTAAAGTCAACTGTCGGTCAAACTCGGGCTTAATATCGGTTATTTGTCGATAAATCTTGGAAAGCTGAAAAATTGTTAAGTGGGAGTGACCTCACATGAAACTTTTCATGCTTGGCTTGGAGGATGAAAGTTGGGGCTTCAAATGACCCTCATACCCTCCTAAGTTACCTTTAAAGGGATAAGACCTTAAGGGCTTTTGAGTAAATTGACATTTTAGGTCATTTAAAGGAAAGAGAGCAACAATTCAGCTCATTCCTTGTTGGTGCAGCCGAATTTCACTAGGAGAAAGGAGGAGGAGAGCTCATTTCTTGAGGAAGAAGATAGAGAAGAAAGCTTGGATTTTGGAGCTTGTTCTTGGTCCTTTTGGCTCCATTTTCACTTCATCTTCTTCATCTCATCTCCCTAGAGGTAAAGATACTCCTAACTCTCTATTCATCCACTTCCAATCTTTGGGTTTTGTGGGTTTTGGCTTAAAAGTTGAAGAACTTGCTTTGTGGGTGTTGCTTGGAGAAGAGGTAGTGAAGTAGGATGTTTGGATTGCATTTGGGTGAAGCTTTGATGAACCCATTGAGGGTGGTGGTGTTGGGTAACTTTGGATGAACATTTTGGAGTTGAGAGGACTTGGAAATGGGGTTTTTAGGGTGATTTTCGTGAAACTCGAGTTGGGGAAGAAAGGGGAAGAAACTGGTCAGGTTTGATACGGAACGAGGAATGGAGAGTGCCACATTCCGGCCCTCTGAGTGGAATGGAACATGTTACATTCCGGCCCTCTGAGTGGAATGGAACATGTCACATTCCGGCCCTCTGAGTGGAATGGAACATGTTACATTCCGGCCCTCTGAGTGGAATGGAACATGTCACATTCCGGCCCTCTGAGTGGAATGGAACATGTGACATTCCATATCAGACCCTCAGAACTCAAACCCCTTCCTTTTAGCCCATTTTGATTCCTAAATCATTTCTCCAAACCTTAATTCCATTATTTAAGTATTGTTCAATACTTTGGGGATAATAACACCGTTGAGTTATTAACTTTGGCCTTTTGGTGGTCTAAGACCGTGGTACCGAGCAAGGAAGGAAGGAAGAACTTGGACTTGAGCTAGAGGAGCAAAGATCACGCCGGGACCCGAGTGAAGAACGGAGTGGTAACCACCGGGCTTATCGTCAGAGTGTTGAGAGGAAGACCTTGAGTTAGGGAAAGCCTTAACCTCTCGTTTATGATGCTTAATATGCATGCTAGGTTAATAAAATTGGAAATGTTCTAGAAATGCCTATAGGATGCGAATAACTAGCTTAATCGTCTTTCAATTACTAATAACCGGAAGTGTCTAGTGGTGACCGATTAGGATGCCAATCACTAGTGTAACTCGCTTTCAATACTTGGGAATTGTTTGTCTGGTAGAGGAGCCTTGGCAAAGCCCTCGGATTAGTTGCGTGTTAGGATCACATGCTTGGTTGTTGATTGCTTAGTGGATAGGCTAAAGAGTCTAAAGAAACTAGTGGAGTTGCATGTTTGAATGCTCTTTTGAAGGCTTTATGTTTAGTTGATTACACTCGTACTTACTCGTTGATTGTATTCGAATGATTACTTGATTACTTGAATGGTTGTTTGGAGCATCGAGTATGACTGGTTGTACCGAGCGGTGCAATCAGGTGATCGATGCCCCGGTGGTTCGAAACTGGTAAGTGAACGGTAAGTTGGGATTGTGTATTTGGTGTGCTATGGTTGCGTGACTCGTGTACTATGTGTTGTGGTGAATTGGTGATGGTTGGGCCATGTGTGGAATTGGATTGGTGGTTGTTGAGCTTGTATTACTTCGTATTTCGGTCGAGTGCGTTATTCAATTATTAACTGCTTATTATTAAATTGCCCACGTGTGCGCTTCCTATGGGAGTATGGCCATGGGTTCCCGAGGATCTAAAATCCCTTGGAGACGTTTCTGAGACTTCCGACGATATGTACCCTGAAGGGTGTTTCCGATAGTCTCAATGATATGCGTCTCCTCTGGATTGGAGGGAAAATCCGAGAGGACACATAAGATGTGGATCGGAGGGTGGTGACTTCACGTGCCACGGCATTGATCGGTTTATCTTTTGCTTGTGATTGTTAAGAGTTATGTGTTAACTTTACTGTTGAATTTAATGAGTTTAAAGTCCACTTCGTTATGCGTTTTCCCTACTGAGCGTAAGCTCACCCCTATGAATTTACCGTTGTGTTTACAGGCTTGATTGAGGAGTAGAAGCTCGGGAGCTTCTCGGTGTGGGTGCGTGATAGAGACTTCGTACTTTTTACTTTTATGTTTTGAACCAAACTTGTGGATGATTATTATTACACCCCCTGAGGGTTATTATGTTTTGAACGCATCTTTGCGGTTTGTTTTCATTATTGGAGATTTTCAGGAACTAATCTTTGAATTACCGTCTTTTCTTCGTTTATTACTAGTCATGCCTCGGGTCCGGGCAAGAACCGGATTTGGGGCGTGACACGTCCTCCTCAAGCAACGCTCTTCCCCCACCAAACCCTAGGCCGTCGGCCCCCCAAATTTGCTAAGACCTTGCTCTGGCTCTTCCTCTCCCGGGCGGCGCGCTATCTAGGGTTGCGCCTTCACCATGTGTCGCCTGGTTCCTCCTCTCACTAGCAGAGCGGGCTCTAGGGTTGCCTCCTCTTCACAGCGCGAGGCTCTAGTGTGATAGAGGAGGAGGTAGTGGTACTAGGTTGTGAGCGATGGTGGGAGAAGGTGGCGGCATTGGTAGCAACGGAAGCGACACGGAGGTGGTGGCCCTAATGTTGTTGGAGGTGGCGGTATTGACGATATGGAGATGACACTAAGGAGAAGACACGTACACATGACGAGAAACACGTCTGAACAACAACGACGATTGGCCAGATTGTGAAATAGATGTTAGTGTCTTAGGACTGGCTAGACCTTTCATTTTTTAATAGTAAAAGTAACTTGTATACTAACTAATATCTCATGAAATAATGAAATATGGCGGGTTCTATAATATATATTTTTAAACGAGTAATTGGGGAAATGCATTACTGTAAAAAATAAACTATACCATACATAATAGGGCTAAAAAAATTTGGGCTCCAGAATATCGTCCGGACTGACCGTACCTAACTGGACTCTCTTGGACCCGTAGAAAAAGCTTACTTTGATTAGTAGACACAACCTTAAGACATCCTCTTACCGACATTTCAAACAAACAGAAAGAAACGCAAACGACCTAAAATCCAAATCCTAAAACAATACATCAAACGAAACCAAATTAATAACTAAAATAATGAACCATAAATGTCCTTATTGAAACTGAAAACGTCAACCCAGAGGATCCTGAAGTGGTACCCTCCTTTCTTCCGCCTTGTGTTAGGATGTCGTGGAAAAATGCACCTCCTTACCGTCTTGCCGCTGGATCCCAAACCCACCTGCCGACTATCTTCCGATCGTTTTTTAATCGTTGTCCTCTGATGGTCGTTGCATGGGAGACATAGACTACATGATTTGACGAGGTTCGTATCTGATATTCACCAAAAAAAAGGAGCATTTGAGGGACGAAGATAAAGCCTATTCGCTTGAGATGATGATAACCTGAAAGAGATATAATTTGTAGAGGTTTTATGTATTGTCCAAGAACCTAACTTATCCTATTTCGTTTTGTACGTAAGATATGAGAACCGGTAATTTAGTTGACATTGGTATGTACTGATACGTATCTATACCTCAAACAATACAGTATAGTCCAATCATACGGGAAGTGATGTTAATTAAATAATTACAAATACAAGGACTAGTTCACACTCATTTCCTCTGCCTATAAATACAAGATTCATTGGATTGAGAAAGCACAAGAAGCTCAACGAAGAAGAAGAATCAAATATATCAATGGCTACTCAAACCTCCCTCTTCTTCTTCGTCGCCATATTTTCCATTTCACTTCACTCCCATAGCCTCTCAGCTAAACTAACCCCAACCAAGAAGGCTCTGTTTGTCTTCGGAGACTCTCTCTTCGATCCCGGCAACAACCAGTACCTCCCCAACGCCACTCTCAACCGCCCGGCCACTGCCTTCCCTTACGGCCAAACCTACTTCCACCGCCCCACCGGAAGGCTCTCCGACGGCCGCATCGTCCCCGACTTCATCGGTAATCATCTATCATCGAAAACGACTTTTTATTTATGTCTACTTGGGTTGACCTGATGGTGAAAGAAAGTCTTGTTTTCTTTTAAAGTCACATGTTTGAATTTTAATAAATACGTCTCGAAGCAGGCACGAATGAAAATTAGAATAAACCACAGTGAGAGTTTCCATGCTTTCTCCATATTGTCCCAACTTTATTAGTAATTATCATTGACGAAAACGACTCCTCAAGTATATTTGAATTGACCTAAGGGCATCCACAGTGCGACAGCCGGTTGCTAGCGGGGAGGGGCTGACGGGAAGAATAAAAAATTATTTTTTGTTGGCTTATAGTCAGTTCTCCCAGCCAGTACCCTACGATGCTAGGTGACTTATAGTCAGCTATATACCCTTTTTTGTTCACATTTTTGTTCCCAATCGACGGTGAGAAGAAGCGTGGATCTCCCAGCCAGCCCTCCCCGCCAGCGACTTCCCCTCCAGTTCCTCGTCGACGATTGCTCCTTGCCAGCGCCTCCCCGCCCACAACTGTGGATGCCCTAATAAGAAAGAAAATGGTCACTTATTTAAGGTCACTGTTCGAATTTTAGTGGATACATCTGCTTTAAACAAGCATAGATAGATATTAAAGTAGAATGAAGTAAGATTTTCATATTTTTTCGGCAACCCCAACTTGAGTTTCACTCTCATACCTCGATCTTTATCATTCTCTTTGCAGCTCAACTCGCCAAGTTGTCGATCCTCGGACCTTACCTAGAACCTGGCAGGCATGATTTCACCAACGGGACCAACTTCGCCTCCGCCGGAGCAGGTGTTCTTGACGCCACTCATCCCGGAACCGTAAGCCACCGTGGATCTAACGGTTTCGTCTTTCCAATTCGAATCACAACGCTTTTGTGTGACTCTGTTGTTGGAATTGCAGATAAGCCTGAGGACCCAACTGAGCCACTTCAAGGACGTGAAGAAATCGCTGACGGAGAAGCTCGGTGAGGCGGAGACGCAGAAGCTATTGGGCGGAGCCGTGTACTTGTTCAGCATCGGCGGCAACGATTATTTCAGCTATTACCGCACCAACGCCAACGCCACACAACCCCAAAAGAGACAATACGTCGCCACCGTACTTTCAACCTTAACCAGCGTCCTTAGGGTATGCACTAAATCGAAGTAACGGCTTGAGCTTTCAGTTGAGTTTGTCTTCTAATATAATATTAAAACTTGATTATTCATAGACTCAGGTTCAAACCTTACTCTTTACAAAAAAAAAATTATTTTTTCTCTATTTATCAAATTTGTCTAAAATGAACAGCCCTTATCACTCTTCTAAATAATTCACTTTTAAAACTATAAATAGGATTGTCTAGGAGATTGAGTGTTAGAATATAATTGTAATCTATTTTTATTTATCGATTTGAACTTTTGGTTGAGTTGATTCTCTGCTACTTGATAATAATATAAAAGAACAATATTACTTATAAAAGATAAGTCACACCGGACTGATATATAGGGTCCGTTTTTATAGGAAGTGTACACAATGGGAGGGAGGAAGATCGCATTCCAAAACGCTGGGCCATTGGGTTGCTTGCCGGCCAAGATAATAACGACGGGTAAAAAAGGCGGTCGGGTTTGTGACGAGGGTCAGTCTGCATTGGCAAGGCTGCACAACATGGCTCTGGTCCATGCCCTGAAGAAGATGTCGGAAAAGTTGCCAGGATTCAAGTACGCCATATTCGATTACTACAATTCGTTGGGCGACCGAGTCCTAAACCCTTCGAAGTACGGGTTCAAGCAAGGGACAGTGGCTTGTTACGACAAAGGTAAAGGAGGGTCCAATCCCGGAGACTATGTATGGTTCGATGGTGGTCACACTACCGAGAAGACCAATTGGCAATTGTCCAAGTTGCTTTGGAGTGGACCTCCGAACGTGACCGGGCCTTATAACATGATGCACCTGTTTTCACTTCCTTAGATTGAGATTGTTGTAGCTGATTTTCAGGTTTCTTGGCTCCTAGTACTTAGTAGAGAGAGTTTATGGTGTACCTTGTATTGTATGCATCTCTTGTTTGTTAGTACTATAATTATTTTGGAACTAGAATATTCCATGTTTGTTTATTATGTTGCTTGAATTGTTTCACGATAATTGCGTCGTTAACTCGACATTTTGCGTACTGGTCTACAAAATGGACATGACAAGCACGTTAATCATCAAATAGTATTTTCGGTTTTCAAAGATTCAGTTATCGTGCTCAAGGGAGTGGTTAAATAATCACTCAATTCTTAATCCGTTACTTAATTCGTTACTAGATTGATGTTGTTTTGGAAAATGATTAATGAATTTAAACACAATGTATCGTAAAATTCAAATGAAAGTCAAGTATTACAATTTCAAGATGGTTTTGATATCAATAGGAGATAGCGATCTAGGGAAGTGACAGGGTCATAATATGACGAATATCTTATCGGGAATTCAATTTACAATTCCAAACAAGACTATTCTAAAGGAAACATTAATTCTCTCAGATAATCTTAAACATCTTTCAATCGAATTAAGATCCTATTAGCATCAGCACCGAATTATCTCTAATATCAGTATAGAAAGACATGACGTACTAAAATTCGTGAATCCCTCTAGCTGTTTTGCTCTCGTCTTAACCTAGTTATCCATACTTCTCAATTTATTTGTTCATATTAATTTTCATATACCTTAATTAAAGTATATAGAAAAACCTCAAATATCAACATAAATAAAACTTGTTTCGATTCCTGCAACTCCTCGACCCTTTGTGTGCCGTAGGCGGCCTCCAAACCTCTTCTTTGCCTTCTATAGAGGTCGTTGACTTCCCCTCTTACTCCTCCTTCCTTAACCCTCATTGCCTCCCTCTTACTCCTCCTTCCTTAACCCTCATTGTCTCTAATCAAGAAAGATACGTTCGTCCCGTCGATATTGAGAAACAGGTTGAACAAGGCCGAATGGGAAATGGAAAATCTCAAGTTGTAGCTTCGTCTCAGGGTACCGACGCATGGACTAAAATTCGTGATTTGGCTGTCAAGAAGGAGGAGGCGACGACTTGCGTTTAGCGGGGTTTTTTCCTTTCTTTGCTTGTTTTTGTTCCTGTTTTTTCTGTTTAGGAAAGGTTTGGCCTTTTGGCTCCCCTTGGTTGAGCCCCTCTGTAATCGTTGGTTCTCACCCTGATTCTTGTTGAATCAGGGCATTCCGATTTTTTTTGGAATCGGTCTTATTAATAAATTTTCGAGCTTACAAAAAAAAGGTTCATATTATCCCGATCTAATGCCTAAATACTTTGGAACTGTAATCTAGATTGTTCACAATGTAATCACACATTAATTGTTCATGGCCTTCAACAGGACCTCTCTTCTTCAAGAGACTTTACTCCGACTTCTACTATTCGCCACACGATCTCCACCTGATCTTATTTTTGTATTAGAATTTGTGTATAGATATCAATTCTAAGAATCGATGCCTGAAACTGATATTTTTTATTGTGTCAAAATTTTGCAGGGATTCTTGTATGCTAATTAGATAATACATCTGATTCAAGTAAGTAATGAAATGAAATGGTATGAATTGGATTTGCACGAACATAACACTTTCCATGAATTAATTTTTTATTCCAAATTCAACTATCAACGATACAACAAATGCAACGGACAATAAATCCCTATTTTTATTCGTAGTCCACTCTAAAACCATCCCATGTGTGCTCAATAAGGTCAACTTGGAGTTGTCGGTGGATGTTATCACTTTTCAAAATGTCCTCGAACAATAAGATAATGTTGGTAGAATAAGAGGCATCAGTGGTGCCATCATTCTGGTGTTCAATCAAATATACCCGGAGGGTCTTCGTCATAAAAGTCTTCAGCTCCTTTTTCGTACCTGTCGCGTTCCTCCTCTACAATCATATTATATAGAATGATATAAGTGTGCATGATGTCGGACAATATAGACTTGTCCCAAATACGAGCTGACTAGAAAGTTATGTGTCACCGTGCTTGGAGAATATTAAAGCCCAATCCAACCCAAAAGCTCGAACTTATGGGTGGAGGCATCAAGATGTATATCAATGGGTCAATTTATCCACACACTTTAGATGTGGGACTCACACTTCAACACTCCCCCTCACGTGTAGGACTGGACATCTACACGTGGGCCATAGCAGGACTGGACATCTGCATATGGGCCGGAGACCACAGGGTGGAGGCGACAAACAGGCCATGGGCCGAACCAGCTCTGATACCATATTAAAGCCCAATCCAACCCAAAAGCTCGAACTTATGGGTGGAGGCATCAAGATGTATATCAATGGGTCAATTTATCCACACACTTTAGATGTGAGACTCACACTTCAACAGAGAACTCCAAATGTATATAGTATGGGTCGTAGATGTAAAGTATGAAGTGTGAACAACACAAGAAATTGTTAGCGCATTTATGATTTTTTTTATATATTTTTGAAATAAATAAATAACAATTGGTGGATGCTAAATGCTTCTTTTTCACACGCCAAGGCACGTGGCATGCATGGACTGGCTACCTGCGGTTCGTGAGCCGACTGTTACCGATCTTGTCCAAGTAACCAAGCTAGTCGATTCTAGCTCCTGATTCCTCCCAAAAGAGTTGCCTCCGGGAGATCTTCCTCTATACAACGTTGAGCTCCCAACTTCGGATTCTTATCGTGAGATTGAGATTTGTAAAAACTAGTGTTCTAAAAATCTCGACCAGGTCCCGCCTAAGCTCCCGCCTAAACTCCCGCCTAGGCCCCATTTCTTTGTTGGTCGATCAGATTAACTCTCTATTAATTGGATTAATCCCCCCAAAATTCTAACTACCAGACTGATGTCTAACGATATTTAGAACCCTGATAAAAACACCACGTTGTGGGAACCCTAATAACTTAGACATGGAAAACATAACCATCATAATAAAGTTGTTCAAAACTAATACGTTCTTGTCCCGTGTGGACCCACGGACGTGTCAATTACTGTTCAAATTGATGACATAAGTGATGACCTCGATGGTCAACTTCGTTGCCGACATCTCGGGACATATGCCGGGCTTGCCTGTGCATCGATGCACTTTCTTATCATATAGAGTATTTAAATTGTTACGTGTATTAAAGACAAAATAAAAATATAGCTTAAAGTCTCATGAAACTCACATGTGATGTTAGTTAATTAATTTATAATTAATTACATTACAAAATCTGATTTCACACTTGTTTCCTCTGCCTATAAATACAACATCGGACCAAGAGTCAGCTCAACGAAGAAAAGAATCGAATACATCAATGGCTACTCAAACCTCCCTCTTCTTCTTGGTCGCCATATTTTCGATTTCGATTCACTCCCATGGCCTCTCAGCTAAACTAACCCCAACCAAGAAGGCTCTGTTCGTCTTCGGAGACTCGCTCTTCGATGCCGGAAACAACCAGTACCTCCCCAACTCCAACCTCAACGGCCCCGGCACCACCTTCCCTTTCGGCGAAACCTACTTCCACCACCCCACCGGAAGGGTCTGCGACGGCCGCATCGTCCCCGACTTCATCGGTAATCATCATCATCATCATCGAATATGACTTTTCTATGTCTATTTGAGTTGACCTAATGGTGAAGAAATCTTTCTCACCATGTGTTCGTGTCCTAATAGATACATTTGTTTGGAAACAGTTGATGAAACAACAAACTAAAATAAGTTTCATGTTTTTTTTCAACCTCAAACTTTAAACATTCATTATGATAAATTAGCATAGAATTTTCCCGTCTTCTCTACAACCCAATTTTAATGTTCGAAAAGTACATTTATTGGCGTAACGGTAAAAGAAATCTTTTTCACTTGTCACATGTTCAAATGTTAGCGGATACATCGAGTGGATATTGTAGTAGATTAGAGTAGGATTTTCCTGTTCTCCAACCGCAGCTTTGGTGTTCGATTCTTGATACATACATCTTGTCTGAATCAGATTTAAGATGGATTACAATAAATTAGAGTAGAATTTTTCTGTTTTCTTTGCCACCCGACTTTACTGTTCGGAAGGTACATCTGTTTGGAAGCAGATTTAGATGAAAAATACAATGAACTAGAGTACGATTTCTCTGTTTTCTTCGCAACCCTGATTTCGATTTCGATTTCACTCTCATGCCTAGATCTTTATCACTCTCTTTGCAGCTCAATTCGCAAAGTTGTCGATCCTCGGACCTTACCTGGAACCTGGCACGCATGATTTCACCAACGGGACCAACTTCGCCTCCGCCGGAGCAGGTGTTCTCGACGCCACTAAGCCCGGAGCTGTAAGTAACCGTGGAGCTAACGGTTTCGTCTTTTCACAACGCTTTTGTGTGACTCTGTTCTTTGAATTGCAGATAAGCCTGAGAACCCAACTCAGCCACTTCAAGGACGTGAAGAAATCGCTGACGGAGAAGCTCGGTGAGGCGGAGACGCAGAAGCTATTGGGCGGAGCCGTGTATTTGTTCAGCATCGGCGGCAACGATTACTTCACCTATCACAACACCAACCCCAACGCTACACAACCGCAAAAGAGACAATACGTTGCCACCGTACTTTCAACCTTAACGACCGTCCTCAGGGTATGTACTAAATCAAAACACCCACCTAAATAATAACATTTTTTTGTTGTTATAATTTGTTTAAAATGACGATTTTATCCTTATAATGTATATCTTTGCCCTAATCAATAAAATAAAATAAAAACAAGTCTACCTGTTTATTAATTTTCTTCCTCGTATAACCAAATAAGAAAGTTGAGAGATCTGAAAATATAGATATTTTTTGTTTAGTAATTATTGTTTAAATTTAACTTTAAAAGGTTGAAATGTCATTTGGGAAAAAAAAACAAAGGACAAGTTTAGATTTTTTATTTATAAGAAGTTGTAAAAATTGAATACCAAGCTTCTACAATGCGATTAACCCACTAGATGCTATTAGTCCGGAAGTAGTTGATCAATTCGCCCAATCACCCATAATGCTAGGGGCGCTTAGTCTAGCAAATGAGGTTGAATAACCATTTGTTGCATGACAAATGGCCACATGGTGAGCAAGTTGAGCGAGGTGATGGATCCTTCGTCCCAGAGGTGGGCGATCTGTCAAAAACCATCTTGTTCGTTGATTTATCCGTCGAATTTATCCCAGTTTCTTACGCATTATAGGTGTTCTAAGGGTACTTTTGTTGCAATCATCCCTATTATAAAAGAACAAAAATACTCATGAGAGATAGTCACACACTGGGCTGATATCTATGGTCTATTTTAAGTAAAATCGGCATTTTTTGTAGGAAGTGTACGCTATGGGAGGGAGGAAGATCGCATTCCAACACGTCGGGCCATTAGGTTGCTTGCCCGGCAAGGTAACAACGGTCAAAAAAGACGGTCCAGTTTGCGAAGAGCAACAGTCTGCATTGGCAAGGCTGCACAACATGGCTCTGGCCCGTGCCCTAGAAAGAATGTCACGTAACTTGCCCGGATTCAAGTATGCCATATTCGATTACTACAACTCGCTCGGTGCCCGAGTCCTAAACCCTACGAAGTACGGGTTCAAGCTAGGGACAGTGCCTTGTTACGCCCAAGGCAAAGGAGGGTCCAATCCCGGAGACTATGTATGGTTCGATGGAGCTCACACTACCGAGAAGGCCAATTGGCAATTGGCCAAGTTGTTATGGAGTGGACCTCCGAACGTGACCGGGCCTTATAATATGATGCATCTGTTTTCACTTCCTTAGGTTGAGATTGTTTTAGCTGATTTTCATGTTTATTGGTTCCTAGTACTAGTAGAGAGAGTTTATGGTGTACCTCGTATTGTATGCGACTCTAGTTTCTTAATAGTTAATACTATAGTTATTTCCCAATAGTGTTACAATTATTTCGGAACTAGAATCAATGTTTGCTTATTGTTTATTATCACTTGTCTAGTTGATCCCTTGACTATCACATCAAACTAGTGCCAACACACCCTTCAAGTAGGACGGATCCCATATGGAGTAAGTTAGCTAGGTTCAGTTCAATCAACTTCAAAAAAAATTAACAGATAAATATATAAGTTCAAATTTATCTTAAAATCGATCTAATGAACATTTTTTTAGTTTTTTTTTTCAACTCTTTTTCTTTTTTCTTCTGTTTTGTTTCTTCCTCCTCCAGGATTATGATGTCTTGACCCATCTTTTTCCATTCAAAACTAACGTTCCTATTAATTTTGACGACAAACGATAACCCATACAAAAAATATAAAGGTCATAATTGGAAAATTCAACAAAAGGAAACCCCAGATTAGGATCGCGAAAACAAAACTTAAAATAGACTAGGAACCATGGTTACCCCTAAAACAATCAACAAACGTCATCCGATTCTCAAACATATTCCTGGCCTAGTATGTCATTAGCTCATCCTCATATAGCCAAGCTCTAAGGAATAAATAAAGCAGTAGAGATGGTTTGAGGAAGGACATGACCGAGAGGGAAAAAACTCAAATTTAAGTTAACATCATCAATTATTTTCTCCATTTTTTTTTTACTAAAAGGTGTAAATTTCATTAATAGTAAAATATAACAGAGGTGTACATCAAAAAACATCCTCCCTGACCACTAGAAAGAATAGATATAGAACATAAATTTCATAGTTCTTTTTATCAATATAACCGTCTGTCACGCCCCAAATCCGATTCTTGACCGGACTCGAGACGTGACTAGCGATTTGCAATAAAACAAGATAAACGAAAAATAGATAGAGTTCTAGACTAATATAAAACTTCAAAAGTAAGAGTCACAGCTCAGTAATAAATATAAAATTCAACACAAAAGGTGCACGTCTCTAAACCTAGCTAAACCCTCATAGCTCCCAAGCTCCGAGAGTCCAGCTAATACTGCTCCCGCTCAACACCTGAAACACCACAAAGATAGGAGGGGTGGGCTTACGCTCAGTAGGGAAAAAAACATATCCAGGTTACTCTTTTTTTGTTCAATAATAAGCCTTCGTAAATTCAGTTCAAATCTCAAATGCGAAGAACTTTAACCCTCATAATGAATCTACAATAATCGTAGGAAAAATACGGAAATCAATGCATTTCGTAAATAATCAATGAGAAAAGAGTGTTCAATTAATGTTGTGGGACATGAAGTCGCCACCCTCCGATCCAAAATAATCATCGTGTCATGTCGGATTTTCCCTCGGTCCAGAGGAGACGCATAACGTCACAAAGACGTGTAACGTCGGGGCTACCGGAAATACCCTTGAGGGTGCATATCGTCGGGATTCCCGGAAACGTCTCCAAAGGACCATATGTCATAGGGAACCAAGGTAATACTCCCGTAGGATGCATACACTCGGGTGAAATATCAAGAAACAATCCCCGCAGGGCAAACCATCTAAATGCCCCGCAGGGTCCAGTGTCCAATGCCCGCAGGCCCAATAACCATCGCCCCGCAGGGTCCATAACCGTTGCCCGCAGGCTCAATAACCAATGCCCCGCAGGGTCCATAACCGTTGCCCGCAGGCTCATTAACCAATGCCCCGCAGGGTCCCTAACTGTTTTCCCGCAGGATCTGCCAAACGATACCCCGCAGGGTCTACCTAACATTATCCCGCAGGATCTACCAAACAATATCCCGCAGGATCTACCAAGCAATGTTCCGTAGGGTCACTCAAACAATACCCCGCATGGTCCACAACCAATCATAGAAATACACACGTTCATCAATACACACCACACGAGATTCATACCCATAACTACACTTACCAGTACTTACCTCTTGCTCTCCACCGGTCAATCGATCACCTGATCGTGCCTCCTTGGCACAACCAGTCATACTCGATCAACCATTCAATCATTTAAGCATTCAATCAATCAACCAATGGTTTAAGCATTCAAGTTCAACATTCAAACGTTCAAGCATGCATTCGATCTAGTTTCATTAGACTCTTGATTATCCTAATAACTAGCAAACAAGCATGTGAGCTAACACACAACTAATCCGAGGGCTCATCACGGCCTCTCTACTAGTAAATCAATTCTCAAGTATTGAAAGCGAGTTAACTAGTGATTTGCATCCTAATCATGCATTTCTAGACTCGTCTGGTTAATAGTAATTGAAAGACAATTATTCTAGTCGTTCGCATCCTATGTGCAATGCTAGGACCTTTCCGATTTTATTAACCTAATAGGCACGCTAGTATTGAAATACTCGAGCAGTTAGACTTTCCCTACCTTGTGGTCTTCCTCTAAATACTCTGCTGAAAAGTCGATTTGCCCTACTCAGTTCTTCACACGGGTTCCGGATTGGTCTTCGTCTTCTCGGGCGAAGTCCAAGCTTTCGGACGAAGTCCCGTTTCTCGGGCAACGTCCAAGCCTGGGTTTTAGCAGTTAAAACTTACAATCAGTTCAGTTACGGTCTAAAGTAAATTCAATACGTTGCGTTTTAAACTCGAACGGGTCCAAAGCGGGATTAAACGACGAGTCGGATTCGAGTACCCGAGCCCCGAGCACAGAACCCGGTGCACGTTTCTCAAGGCACGGTTCCCAATGCACGAACCCCGGGCACGGGTCTCAAAGCACTATTCCCGAGGCACCCAATTTAGCGTTCCCGCTTTTTAAACCCGTCCTAAGTCTGATTAGCAGTCCAGTTTAGACGTTAGGGTTTCCAAAACCGTTCAACTTGTTCCACAGTCCCAAATAAATTAAACCTTTTTAGTTAAAACCACCTTTCCTTTTAATTCCTTCGGTTTTATTGCTCCAAAACTGATCTGAACCAAAACTGATTTTCTTTCCTTTTAGAAACCTTTTTAATTTCATTTCCAAATCAATCTCTAGTTACAACCCTGCTTCAGAATAACAATCAGATCCAAGGGCACGGGAAACACAGAAAAGAAACAAAAGAGAGGAGAAGATGATTTCGGTCAAACTTCGACCGGCAACGGCGAAGATGCCGGTGACCCAAAACCCCGCTTTTTTTGTGATTCTCACCGTGGGGAAACAAAGGGCGGCGGTGGAAGGGCTGAGCACCGCTCGACTCGGTCGGAGGTTGTTTGTGGTCGTCGGAAACGGGCGCGGGAGGCGGCGGGTTGAGGCTCTCCTCCCTCGCCGGCGGAACCAGAAGGCACAGGGAAGGAAGGTGTGACGTGACGACGGTGCTGGACGGAGTGGCCAGTGGTTTTCGTCCGAACGGAGAGAAGGAGGCGCTCGGGCGTGAGAGAAAAGGGAGAAGGGTTGGTGAGACGGAACGGAGAAGAAGAAGGCGGGGAGATGAAGGTGGCCGGCGAGCTCTGATTCGTCGAAGGGTGAGAGGGCGTCTGTGCGTGGAGAGAGAACGAGAGGGTAGAGAAGATGAAGGGGAAGGGATCTCGGCTGCGTGAGAAGGAGGAGAGGCAACTGTCGCTGAACCCTAAAATTTGGGGTATAAATACCCGGGCCAAAATGAAACTTGGGCCTCTAAATAGCGAGTTGGGCTTCACGGCCCAACGCCAGCAGAAGACCAGGTCTGGTCTGGCCGGCCCAAAACGCATTCCTTCCATTTTATTTCTTTTTGATTCCTTTTTCTCCCTTTTTTTTCAACCGATTTCAATTTACAACTCGATTTTTCAACCTCGACGTTTCAAGTCGATGAAAATAACTTAAAATAATAATTTGCTTCTTTTAATTTAGCCGGTCTTTACACCGTCACAGACGGTTTTGAATCCATGAATGAAACATGTTGAAACATATTTAAGCCGCCGTAAAGGCATGAAGGAAAGGTGGGGGTTAAGAAGGTGGTACTGGAAGTCTCAGTCCAATCCATGGACCAGGACTGCATCTGTAAAAGGAGGTACGACCTATACCAGGGACCCCTCCAAGGCCGGTCCCTGAGGCCCCAGGTGTCTGACATTCCTCTTGGCGAGGCTGCTTACCAGCCCTCGCTTGATCATTCGCCTCATCCTCATCGAACATTAATTGGGGCCTTCGCTTTCCAAGAGTCCCGGTGGTTTGATGGGCCAGGTGGGATTGGGCCAAGGTGGACCGGGTTGAGTTTGATAGGCCCACTAGGATTACGAAACCCTAGCCCCTTGCTTCCTTTGCACGGAACAGGAGCAAACACTGTGTAAAGAGCGAGAGTCAGAGATTCCGATCCCGACGACGGCTGCTTCCTCCACGGGTTTTTTGGTAGGACCTCCCCTGCCACGGGTAAGATGGCCCAGGATAAGTGCGGAGGTTCTGTAATGTTGATCAACGACCTCTGTCCTGTTGGCACTAGTCCACCACCAATGGTCGAGGTAGACGTTTGAGCGGTCGCCTTGGTGGCGAGTTTTAGTTTGGTCGGTCGTCCCCTACGCGGTTTGATTCGCGTTTTTATTGAGCCGACCGAGAATGGTGAGGTTGTCAGCAACAAAAGTTGTTCGATGGGTTTTGACCCCATCCCTTGGAAATTCCAAGCCAGTACCCGAAGATCTGGTTTATCCGGCGCCGAAGGGGCAGAGGAAGCCCCCGGGTCCAAATTACGCTACGAGCCCCGAACAGAAGCGAACGGGCTCCATAGGTTCGATAGAGGAAGCACCGAGGCATGTTCGCCCATCTCCACGGGAGGTGAGGGTAACGAAAGTGGAGCAGTAGGCGAAGTTTGAGAGAGGATATCCTCCAATCCCGGCTCAGGGGAGAGGGAAATCGGACTGATACAAGGCTTACCTAAGGGATTGGAGCACTGGCCGGGATTAGGCCAGGAGATGGGGTGTTGATCGGGACCAGGCCGGGAGATCTGGGCACGCCGAAGATGGCAGACACCGCGTGGAGGGAGAAACCCTGAGACTGCCTTGATCATGTTGCATTGTTTCTTTTGTCAATTATTTTATCCTTAATTTTGTAAACTGAAACTAAATATCCTTTTATATAAATAACTTTCCTAAACCGATCACAAATCCATTACGAACAAGGAAAGAAGTACCTACATAAATTCACAATTACATTCACAAGAGACCCAAAAAGCAATTGTGATGACTTCAGCTATCACCGAACCAACAACACCTACACTATTGTCAATGGGCGATAGAGTAGAGATGGAAGGAGGGATGTGGTTCCAGCTCGCCGGTATGGAAGATGAACCGCAAGCAATCCAAAGGCCACGTGGTACGAGGATGTTCCGAGGCATCATTAAATTCGCCGACATGGCCAACGACGGTAGCTCCGAACTAGCCGTGTCGTTCGCTCAACTGACGTGGCCTCCTGTCCAAGAATCGGTCTCGGTTCCGTTCCGTTACGGCTTTTACCCTCAACTCGGCCACGGCCTCTCTTCCGAAGAGCTTGATCGTTGCGTCCAACGATTCACGAAACTAGTCGAACGTCTCAGCGTTGTTACCGACGGGACTCGCTTTGTGTTCATCGTGCAACGGAGAGGGTTCTGGGGAAGTCAGTACAACGCACGAGCCATGGACGTAACATCGTCGTCGTGTGTAGTGTCCGGAGAAGATGAAGATTGTTGTGCCGTATGTTTACGAGGTTTGGATGATGAGAGGGCTCGTCGGTTGACGTGCGGGCATTGCTTCCACGGTGGTTGCATTGTGTCTTGGTTCGCCGTCAGGAACACCTGTCCGTGCTGTCGCTCCCCTTTCCGGCTTCCTCCCGCCGATCAACTTCCTCGTAGTGTTCCTCCTCTGGCCGCTGCAGCATATAAACTTGACCGGCTATTGCTTCTTCCGTCTGTTAGAATCAAATCAAAAACAACCAACAATTTTGTTCTTGAATTGCTTCAAGAACCCACAACTCACACACAACTTTAAGGGACTACGTGATTATTGAATTGTAACGCTCACTGTGTCGAGCTTTCATTATTATTACATTCTATAAGAGAACAACTCACAATCCTACAACCATGACTACTAATGGTAAATTAGATCCTAAAACCTAACTGGTTTATCACCACAACCTCGTCATAATAGCCAGTTAGTGACGGTAAGTTTGACCACAAACTAACTAAGATTGGTTTATTTGGTAAATCAAAATAACTTAAGTTTAATAACAAGATTAAACTTTTTGAGAGTTCTGCGGCTGTGCACAACACCATAGCTATGGGTATAACAATTGTCATGACTTATGTTATGAAACTTCTTCTCTTCTCTATCCACCCTCTCTTCTACGTATCCTTTTTGGGTCATGCGATAGTTTTCTCTGTTAGGGTTCCTCTCGAGCCGCCGCTAGCAACCGCGTCGTGGACTCTCTCCCGTCACCACCGATGCGTATCCCGATCCTGTTCGGTCCCCCCTCTGCAATTTCGATAGTTGTCGTCTGTCTCACCTCGGCGTCAACCAACCTTCAAGCCGCCGCTCCGGGGGATTCCGTCTCTATAGCCGCCGTCCCTGATGTTGTCGCCACCATCCCTACCGTCGCTGCTTTTGATGCCTCCGTCGTCTCGGATGCCGCCGCCATCTCTAGAGTTGTCCCTAAAGTCGTCGCCGCCAGATCAACAGCCGCAACCAGCGCGTCCTTCTCCCTGGCCTCCACCGCCGCAACCACCTTGACCCCTTTTACGATTATGGATCTGGCTAATCGAAAGGGTCTTTTTTATTTTATTTGAGTTTGTCTTTGTAGGATCAATGCCTATCGAACAGAGAATCAGGGATTTCTCTAGGGCGGGGAGCATCAGGGACTGGTCTTGGGAGGGGTCCCTTGACGATGTTTTGCCTCCCACCATCACCATTAATGTTGAGGTTTCTGATTTCCGGTATTCCATTCCCCTCCTCCTTCTTCTTTCCTTGCCCATGGGGCGTCAATATACCATATGTGACAAGTTTAGTATTACAAGGATCAATGAATCATTTTTCGTTAAAACTGTACTTTTTGTGATCGGAAATCATGTTCCTCGATACACAGCATTATAATTGATTTCAAGTTATAAAAGTTGCACCATTCGCTCAAAACAAATAACAAGATTAAACCCACCAGTATCTACATAATCATCGTAAAATATTCTCTGTTAATGTTCTTTTTCTCAAAACTCATGGGTTTCTACCACAAGCCATACTTATTGTGCTTAATTATATAATTCTGATCCGATTTTAACAGATCAAATGACTTCAGTCAGATTTTAACAGTTTTTTTTATCAGCGAGGTTTTTTCAAAAACCAACCTTTCCAAAGACTGGATATGGAGTTAGCTGTATAACAACAAGGATACAAGCTCGAGTGGGAGCAAATGAAAGACTAAGAGTAGGTCATTACAAAGCTAGAAAACAGTAGTCTCTAACTAATGCAAATTAAGAATAGAAACAACAGTCAAAATGAAACAAAATTGCCGAGACTGCTTGATCATGCAGAATTGAGGGGCACGGATCCACTTGAATTGATAGAAGGCAACTTGGATATAACCCTTGCCATGAAAGCCAGATAGGAATTGAACTGTAGAAATGATCCATTCTGCAGCGGCAGATTTAAAAACGCAGACATTCCAATGGAGTCAAAATTCCCAGAGAGACAAGCTTGCAAAATCCATCCAAAATTCAGAGACTTATGAGGGACAAGTCCTACCCAAGAGGACATTAAGACACCCACAACTGATGGGATAACCCAAGAAATGGACCACCATCTCTTGATTGTCCCAAGAGGATGGAAAAGGCTCAATATTACTTCAAAGAGGGGTTTAGGTTTTCTACAGAAAGAGCAGATCACCTTCATCCTCATCAGATTGCCAGTGGTCAATAACTTCATTCCTGGAGTTCAGATGGCCTTTTAGTAGATTCTCCTTTCCCTTAGTTTTGAAGCCCATGACCTTGCATGTTTCAAGAGCTTGGGAAAAATCTTTCAAACCATAAGTTTGCTTCACAATATCTGCATCCAATGTTGAAGATGAGTCAATTACCTGGCTTTTTCCCGAGCGTTTTCCTTTCTTCTTTTTCTTTTTTGTGGATTTCAAGACCTCAGAAACAGTTTCTTCAGAATCCAAGGAGTTAGAGGCAGTAACAATACCAGGGTTAATCGCAGCAATTCCCATGGTAATTAATTCTCTAGATTCAAGTCCTCTTTCCTCACTTGCATTTTGAATTACATTGTTTGATTCACTAGCCTCCTCGGGATTTAACTCTTCATTAATTGCTGGGACAAAAGAGGATTCTGCATCTTCGAAAACCACATGCAGTGAATCCGACTCTTCAACATCTTCCTGACCTTGAGAATCTGCCCCCGAATTGGAATAGGTCGCCGTAGTAACCGGCGGTAAGATGAATGGGGGAATCAGGTTACTATCACAGTCTGCAACAGACACCAGAAATTCTTCACCTTCAAGCGAGAAAATAACTTCCTCAGAGATTTGCTTGTTAGACCGGACATGAATTAGTACGAATGCCTTCTGGAAGGCAAACTTGGAAAGGGAGTCAGGATGAACAAGCAATGTTGAACCCAGTTTTCCAGCGATGGCCTCAAGATTTTCAAACGTCCATCCTTGGATTGGGACACCACTGATGTTGATCCATCTGTAATATCCTCCTTTAGAGATGAGGTCTTCTTTTCCATGGATCAAAGTGATCCAAGTAGATAACCAAGACCATTTTTCGTCAATCATCTGCTGCTCAAAGGCTTGATCACTGCAATTTAACATAATAACTCTATTACCCAAATCGCGAATTTCTACGTCGAACACACCCGAGGCCCCCAATTCCGATTGGATGTTAACGACATTTTTTGAATTGAGTCTGACACCCAGCCAAGCCTTCCTGGCAAGAATTCCTAGAGAAGGGTCCTCCTTCCCTGTAACAAATAAATTTCTGCCTTGCTGAGCTCTCTTTGCAGTGAGGAAGTCTCGCAAATCCTTTCTTTGTTCATTTGAGTTTCCAGACAAACGCACTCCTTTTTTGATAAATTTTTACTTTGCTTGAGAAGCAAATAGAGCTACGCCGTTCAAATTGGAAGCCCTAATTTGTTCGATTATCCGAACTAAATCAGTTCCATCTTGAAAGGTTATATAGCAGAAACCCTTACCCTCTCTATTTGGCGATTTGGGGATGTGCGTATCAACAACCGCCCCAAATTGCTTGAAGAAATCATTCAAATCCTTCATGGAAGAGGACAGGGGAATATTTCTTACATAGATCTTACTAGGATGAGAGAACCTCTTGAAATTTCTGGAGTCAACGGCCGCATCTCCTACGTAGGAATTATTGGAAAGGGCCTTATCACGCTAATATATTTGCGGGGTAGCCTCGGTAATTTGGCATTCGAAATAATTCGAATTTTTGTTTTTCTTTTAATTCAAAACATTATGAACTGCCGGTTATACCCTCTCCCTTTCTTCTTCTTTGCCTCTTCGTCTTCGTCACTGAGTCAAAGTCAGAAATACGATTGTCGACGACTTCGATAGCCCGATCATCTCCGAGCAAGCAACGACGCCGGCGAGAGGAAATTCCTACATTTTGAACCCCCACAATGTCGAACCAGGTACGTCCGATTTGAACTCGTACATTTTGTGTTAGATTTAGTTCCCTTTTGCAAAACCTAGGGTTTAGTTACTGTAAATCGCCGGTGAGGCTACGGCGAATGGGGGAGGCGTAGAAGGGAATAGGGTCGTTGCCGGAGAAGAAATCAGTGTCGTCGATTGGGGTCCAGACGGCGCTGATTGGGGCTAAAACGATGGCGTTTTAGCCCACTAAGTCGCCGGAGTTCCAAACGGAGCAGGTCGGGGACACAACGACAATGTTTTGTCCCCAATCCGCTCCGATTGGGGAGCCCAGTCGGATCCGAATGAGACCCCATAACGACGTCGTTGTGGGACCGACCAGCTCCATGTGGTTGAACCAAACGGAGCAGGTTGGGCCCACTAAGCTGGTTGAGGCCCAGTCCACGGCCCAATAAGCTCGGTGAGGCCCAGTCCAGGGCCCAAACTGACACCCCTTCACCAATGACGACGTCGTTTTGGCCCCCAATCATTTGCCTTCCAAAGGCTCCAGACGGCGCATATCGGTAGTAAAACGCGGCGTTTTGATATTGTGTAGCAAGGTCCATACGGCGCCAAATGCGGTCAGTATGAGCCGACTGGGAAAGTGACCGAACTCTCTGTTGCCCGATCGGCCAAGGACAATTAGGTGAAAGGCCGTTCGGCCCATGACAGTTTGGATTACTAGTTAATGTTATTTTATAATGATAATATTACTACTACAATTAGGATTACTAGATAATGTTATGATGCATCTTATAATCATAATACAGTCAATGGAAGAGGAAATAGGTTCTGTTTCGATACCGAGTGCAACTCCGTTAGAAGCACCTCAACGGTTTCCAAGAATTGAAACAGAACTGCAAGAGGGCGAGTACTTCAACTGTCGTGTGACAGCCAGGTGTGGGTATAAGGTCTTGTATGAGAAGTACAATGAGCTGAAGGATGCAGAGCCGCTGACAGCTGCGCCAATAAGAGCGGGTCCATTCGGGATGTTCACCAGGTTACCGGAGAAGTTTCAGCCCTCCAACAACCTGGCGTGGATGCTATTAGTCAGGAGTACCACGGTGAGAAAGGACTCCGAAATGTGGTTCGTGGTGAAAGGGAAACCGATCAGGTTGTCCCTGAAGGAATACGCATTGATGACGGGGTTGAATTGCTCAACACCGATATGTGGAGATGAAAATTTTCAGAGACAATTGAGTTCCAAAGCATTCGAGAAAAGACATTTTGGATCCAACCTGCGTGGAGTGTTTCCACTAGACCTGGCAAACAAGTTGACCGACCTTGTGACTACCCGGTTGAAACCGAGGACCCGGAGGACCGAGGCAGATTATAATATTGTGAAGATGGCTTAGCTGCTATTCGTCACAGATGCGTTGATACCTCACACAAAAGTGACGACACCCATTGATCCAAAGTGGATGGGATTAGTAGAAGACCTGGACATGTTCAGCCGGTACCCGTGGGGGTATATCTCCTTCCGGCATCTGAGGGAGGATTGTATTCGAGAGTTCAGAGCGAAGTTCCAATCGCTCGTCCCTGGCAGACATGGGGCCACATACACTATATGTGGTATGCTCCCGATATTTACGGTACGTAAAACATTTAATAGAATTTGAATAAGAGCATTATTATCAATTAATTTACGTATTGGTTATTAATAATTTGATTTGTGTAACAGCCTTTTGTATTTGAGTCTATGGAAGCACTGGGAAGTAAGTGGGGGACGGTGGACCCACAGTACAGTGAGGACCTACTGAGGTTTTTAAAGTGGCGCACGAAATGGCCCAAGGCCCCGTCGCCGGATGAGGTGACAACCGAATTTCAGAAAGACGAGGTAAAAAAATATAAGTGTAGACGTATAATTGTAGATGTAGGTTGGTTATATGAATTGAATTTAATGGTTATGTGTGTGCAGGTGCAGGTGACTCGGGGTGTCCTAATACTCACAGAAATAGAGAGGGCACTTCCGCATAATGAAAATGTGGGAGTCATACCCGACAGGGTAGCGGATAGGACGCTTGAGCGGATTGCAGAAACTTTAGAGGCTGGAGGGGAGATAGAATGGGATGATGAGGGTATGGAGCAAGCAGAGCCAGTTGAAAGGGAGCCGACATCTGATCGTCAGTCCGGGGATGAGGTGATGGGTACAGAGCAGACATCGCCGGATCCGGTTCCGGATGGAGCTGAGTGCTCTCGTCGCCGGGAAGAGGCCACCATCGGGGTAGGAGAGTTACCCCAGACCCCTCGTCGTCAGGGGGAACAGGCCGCAGCAGATGATCATATCAGAGGTGTCCGCGTTGAGATAGGAGAGTTGCAAGGCAAGATCCAATCCGTTGCGGACTCTATTGGAGCGGTACGGACTGAGTTTGGGGACGCCATCGGAGCGTTGTGGAGAGAGTTTGGTGGCAAACTAGATGAGATCCTTCATCTACTTTGGACCCAGGGCGCTGCCCGTGACCCGCTGCCCGGGCCTGCCGACCGTGCATTTGGGGGCGACTCCCGAGGATCACATTGCCCGCCTCGGTCTCATCGGTCGCATGAAGCCGGATCTCAAAGGGATGATGAATCTCAGCCTCGTGGATCAGGTTACGCAGGAGGAAGACGGGAACAGGTTGGAGAGTCTAGCCATGGACCCCCGGATATGGATATGGTGCATGAGGTTGAGATGGGGGGTGAGGTTGATGTTCAGATGGGGGGTGAGGTTGATGTTCAGGTTAGGGGGGAGGAGGGACAGCTGGGGGTTGAGGAGGGACAGGTTGTGGTTCAGCTAGGGGTTGAGGAGGGACAGGTTACGGTTCCTGCACCGATCGTGGTAGTTGATTCTCAGCACGTAGTGCGGGAGGGGTACTTGGAGGAGGGGCAGAGGGTGGTAAGTCTGTGGAGGGGCCAATGTCGAGTTTTTGGGAAGGTCTGGAGGTCGAAGGGGAGGAGGTCAGTCAAACTCCTGCGCGGGAATTGTCGTCTTGGGAGGAGCTACAGCACGACGATGAAGGTGTCGGTGATGAGGCACAGTCTCAGGCTCCGGGGGAACCCTCGGAGCCTCAGGAGCCACCATCGATCGTGGTTACCCTTCCCCGTCACCTATTTGAACCTGATCCGCCCAGTTCTAGAAAGAGGAAGAGGACCCAGTTGCTCGGTGTCCTTGATCAGAGGCTGATCCGCAGTTGGAACCCTGCAGCGAAGATTCCCCAACGGTTGAGGAATTACTCTGGTATCGTGCGTACCGGTTTGCAGGACAGAGTCATCTACAGAGGCCTACCCGCCTCATATTACCGGGCATTGGCAACCCCTGGCGAATGGGTCACACCGCAGGTTAGTATTTTATTTTAAGCAGCATATGAGTATATTTTTCCTGACAATATATAATTTATATTGTTATCAACTTTGTGCAGCATATGGACGATGCGTTGTCAGGCATACAGTGCAGACAACAACATTTTCCGATGTTTTCAGGCCGAGCCATGTAGTGCTGGATTGTGTGTTCCACAAGCTGTGCTGTGCAGAGTATGAGGCGAATATAGAACCGGACCTTGAGCTCATGAACTATGCTCGAGGGAAGAAGACGGATGTCTATCCCTGCACTTGGATGTCTGCGCAGAAGATTTATTTTCCAGTGAACCACAAGAACAAGCACTGGATATTGTTGGTTGTGGACGTGCAAGCAAGAAAAATCCAAGTGTACGACAGCTACCGTCCCCAGATATCAGAGTTCGAGATGAAGGTGTTGATGACCCTGTATGTCAACATGCTCCCTAAGATGCTCTTCCGGGTTTTACCCGGGACATCGGAGACATTATCCGCATACAACGCGGATTTTACCTTCGAGAGGGTGGAACCCATACCGCAAGCCGTGAAGTAAGTATCAGACTTATTAATTTTACCTTTGCAGTACAGTCTTGTATGTCATGCTTATTATATTGGTGTTTGTTTGTAGGATGGCCGATAGTGGGATCTACACCCTCAAGTTCATCGAGGTGGGGATGGCGGAACTGGAATTCAAAGACCACATCCGACATACACTTGTGCCGCAGTTTCGCATCAAGTATTGTATTCATGTGATGACTGATGACGAATATCTTTTGTAGTATGTATATATGTTGGATGACTGATAAACTTTTGAATGACAAGTGACGAATATATTTTTGATGGTTTGACTCATATATGATGTTTGTACGCATACCTGAATGTTTGCATTAAAAGAACTCCAATTAAATACACAACTGCATCTCACCAACCTGTTGAATTCTCATTGATTGATCTTCACCCTTGTCACCACACCACACCACGCTTATAAATGGACCTCTACACTTCCCATTTCACTCACTCCATCCATACAATCCTCCAACATCACATAATCTTTGGCCATCAGGTATTGGTAACATTGTTCTTTCGTAAATATGTCTGTTATTTTCAAACCTTTAAACATGTGTATGTTTGTGTCAGGATGGAACATGCACCTCAACCAGCGTGGTTGCAGCAATACTACCAAATCATGACGTTGAGTACGACCGCATACTCGATGACTCAATTCAGCGGTTGGACCGAATAGAGGAACTCGTCCAACAGAAGAATGTAGAATGTCCTCCACCTCTAGATGGTGAACACCCATTTGAATTCCCTCCTTTTGTAAACGATCGTGACATTGTGAGGCTTCCTTACGAGGAGCCTCCATGGTTTCAACGTTTCGTAGAGTGGATGGACAGATCTAGAGAAGCTGAGGAGAGGCTCCTTAACTTTATGCTAGATGCGTAATGTAGTACTGAGGCTGTATGATTATGCTATTTGGATGAAATAAAATAAGTTTATGGGTTTTACATTGCTTGCTGTGGGCCGATCGGTCATCCCATGGACCCAAACTGCGCAGATTGGGACTCATTATGCGCGGATTGAGTCCCAATCTGCGCAGTTTGGGCCTCAATATGCGCAGACTGGGTACCAAACTGCGCTTATTGGGACTCAATATGCGCTGATTGGGTCCCAATATGCGCAGTTTGGGTCCCAATCTGCGCATATTGAGACTGAATATACTTTACGGAAGGAATATATTCCTTCCGACGTCGATTAGATGGTACATACTTTACGGAAGGAATATATTCCTTCCGACGTCGATTAGATGAGACATACTTTACGGAAGAAATATATTCTTTAGTTACCCTTATAAACCCTAATATTCACTTGAATGAACTCATCAATACTCTTTACTAAGTTTATCAACAATGTCTTCACCTATTTCGGGCAGCAATACACCATGACTTGCTGATGAAGAATGCATTGCGATATTGGACGATCTCCACCAGATCAAGGTAAGTGTTCAGAGGGTGGAAGATAAGGCAGATCAACTAAAGCAGGAGTTAAAGGAGGCCATGGACCAGCTCGAAGGCCTATTCCGTTTCGTACGGTCCTTCACTTAAGAGATTCCACTTGCTAATGTGAGTTTGCTTGTATCGGATTACAAAGACCTCCATTTTCCAATGTCGTATGTGAGGCTTTGTGGTAATAATTAGTGTTGAATTGTACTCACATTGCAAGAGAGTCGTGAGAATTAGGGTTGTAATGTTTAGGGTAGAATTGTACTCCTACTTTACGGAAGGAATATATTCTTCAGTCACCCTTATAAAACCCACTCTTTACTTAACTTCACTTCACTCATCACTACTCTTTACTCACTCTACACTCTATTCACTTAGGAGACCATTTCCATTTTCCAGACGTGAGCCTTTGTGGTAATCATTAGGGTTGTAATGTTTGTCGTTGAATGTTAATTGAATGGGACCTTCCAACAAACAAACATAGGAATTGGTCCCCAAACGGCGCGGGATGGGTCCACCCCTCTGTCCGATTGGCCCCATACGGCGCTGTTTGGAACCCCCCCTGTCCGATTGACACCATGCATCGTTGTTTAACACCTCATACGGCGCTGTCTGAGACAAACCCTACACCTAACCCTAATACTGACCTCATCCGGCGTAGTCTGGGACCCCCCTCTGTCCGATTGACACCATACGGCGTTGTTTGACACCTCATACGGCGCTGTCTGAGAAAAACCCTACACCTAACCCTAATACTGACCTCATCCGGCGCAGTCTGAGACCAACCCTAAACCCTAACCCGAGGGATGACCTCATCCGGCGCCGTATGGGCCATCCCTCCTTCCGACTTCAACAAACCCTAATACTGACCTCATCTGGCGCAGTCTGAGACCAACCCCAAACCCTAACCCTAATACTGACCTCATCCGGCGTCGTATGGGGCCATCCCTCCATCCAACTTCAACAAACCCTAATTTTTGCCCCATAAGGCGCCGTTTGGGGCCATTCCTCCATCAAATTAAGTCATCACAACCATCAACCTTGTTTTCCCAACAACCACCAACCCCATATTAATGGAACCCACCACCCAACTTACATTTATGGACCTCACCACGCCTATAAAACCCACTCCAACCCTCTTGACTCACTCATCACTATTCTTCACTCACTTCATCCACAATGTCTGCACCTTTAAGAGACATCATTACAACACAGCGTGTTGAACTTGAACATAAGGAGAGGCTAGATAAGCTCCAGAAGATTAGGATAAGTCTTCTTCGGGTCCAAGTGAAGGTTGATGCACTGATGGACGAGCTGAGACAGGCGAATAGAAGTGGATGGACAGATGCAGACGAGAATAATGCACGTATCGTGTTGGAGCAGCTCGAAGGACTTTGACACTTCGTCTTGTCCTTCACTCACCAAGACGAGATAACTACCCGTTGGTAATATGGGTTGGTTTGTATCAGACACAAAGACCTCAAATTTTCAACTCCATATGAGCGTCTTTGTGCTAATAAAGTAGGGTTGTAATGTGTTTACCGTTTAACTTGAATCAAACTACATGTGACTCGTGGTATTTGAACGATGTTTGGTTTTATATGAGTTGTTAACCCATTCGGCGCCGTCTGGGGCCACATCCTTGACCGATCGGGCAACAGAACAAATCTTATTTTTTCGCAGTTAAGCCGTTCAGCGCCCGCCGTTGCCGATCGGTTTCATGCATATACACCATTATCCTATCCTAAACATAAATGCATTCCTCACATGTAATGGAAATGGAAATGCATTCAACACATGCAATTCAAACAAAGTATACTCAGCAAATAGTACCATATTCAGGAATAAATAAATACACACAGTCTATCATAAATGGAAACATACCTACCCTAAACATTAGATGCAGATCGAAGCGAAGGACATGTTCGTCTGTTGTGCCCCACGGTAGCACAATGTCCACATTTCCCGGGACGCTTTGGAGCCGCTTGAGTCGCTCGTTGAACCTCACCTCCTGAAGGAATTCTTCTTTCCTGCAGTCTCCCGCATTTCGCTTCATAGTCTAGAGGAAGAACATCGATAAGAACTTCACGATCAAATTCATCAATATTCCACTCTTCTGCACGGGACACTAGGTACACAGTACCAGAATATGCTTCAGCCCATTTTTGTAGCGTGTAATAGTTCGAGCACAAGTCATACAGATCTATATTGGCATGCTCACAACACGCTAGGGCATGGGCACAAGGAATTCTGTCTATGTCAAACTCCCGGAAACTGAATTGCCTCATCCCCAAATGAACCAATATGTCATTATGTTCAGCCCTCACCTGATACTCGCCGTGTGTGTTCAGTGGTGTTATCTGCATCTGCGAGACTAGCTTGTTGCTTGCAGACATGATTTTCTCTACCTTTGGAGTTATAGTATGGGAGTTCGGTATCTTGTTCATCACATCCAGACGTTGCATGAAGCATACGGTAACCCTTTCCTGCATCCTGTTCAACAACTTTATAACAGGCAGCTTTCTCGCTTCTCTTATTACATTGTTGATAGACTCAACCCTGTTCGTTGTCATTATATTGTACCGCGACCCTACGAAGTGAGATTTCGCCCATTGACAACGTTGTATGGTTGTCTCCTCCAGATATTCTGCCGCCTTCGGGTACATTTCTTTCAGTTGCTCGTACTTGTCATGGAACCTCTCCATTGTGTACGCATCAGCAACTTCTTGAAACAACTTCGATAATCTGTTTTTTTTCCTTAGCCCCTACCTTGTCTCTCACATTTTGGGTCAGATGCCACCTACAATGCCCATGTTGGGCTTCTGGGTAGACGATCGACACTGCATTGCTGATACTTACATGTCTATCCGAAAGGATAAACAAGTCGTCCCCATCCGGGATCTCCGACCTCAACTTTTGGAAGAACCATTTCCATGATTCGTTGTTCTCCGAGTCAACTACAGCCCAAGCCACAAGATATTGGTGACCATTACCATCTTCCCTGCTTGCAATTATCAGTACCCCTTTATACTTTGTCTTCAACCACGTACCATCTACTAAGATCACTTTTCTCAAGGCATAGTTAAAACCCTCAATGCATGGCCGATATGCTACGAAAACATATTTAAATCTACTCTCCGCATCCACCTCCAAATGAGTTACTACACCTGCATTCATCTTCCGAACCTGCTGCAAATAAACATGGAGCAATCCATAACTTGAAGCTGGGTCCCCAACAAGTTTAATCATCGCCAGTGTTCTTGCCCTCCAACATTGCCAGTATTTATAAAAGCTCATCTGGTCCAACTCCAACTTGTTTTGAATGGCACGTGGTTTGGGAATATATTCTACTTCACTATTTTCTTTTACCAACCTACACACAATCTCTTCCGTAGTCAATTTACCTTTTCGGGAGTTCCGTTCACTAACCAAACAAGTATGTAAAGACTCATACGTTCTAATGGAGAACGTTTCACGGGATCCGCGATCTTTTGCTGCACGCACTCTCCACCTACAAGTAGCACCAGCACATTTTGCAATGTATAAAGTCTTTGAAGATCTATCACGTTTTATCCGAAAATCACCCTTAATTGAAATGTCTTTCAGATAACTCATCAGTGCTCTCTTGTTCGGAAACTCTTTACCAACTACTAAACTTGACCCATCCCTAAAACCGATAGTGCTTTGTTCTGGATCCACCGAATCCGCAGGAAACTCCTCATTTCTATGAACATACTCCACCATTTCACGGTTCTCCTCGATATTATCCAAGCTTACCGATGGTGGCATAGGAGATGATGCTTGTGCTTCCGTATCACGTTCTCTCCGCCGAATAACTGGGTTATCTACATTATTTGGATTACCTGCAACACTACAAATACCAACTTCAAAATAAGCGTCATGCCCCCCACTGTCATGTTCATCATACTCATATGCAACAGCTTCCGGTACATTGTTGACCCCCTGTTCAACAGTATCATCTTCCCCACAAATTGTATCTTTCTTGCTCAGCTCTACATGTAACACGGTTCTGGTACCTATAATTCTGTTCTCCAGTACAAAACCCCGAAGAGTGAAATCATCGTAGATTTTCTCTATTGGGATAACTCCTACAAAATTGGGCATAACAGCTACAAAACTAAGTTTCAGTTCTATCTCCCTTTCATTCACCCCGATTTCGGAATACAGGCGCTCCTTCACTTTCTTCAGCGTTGTATTATCATCCACAATAAGGCTAACACAACCATTGTTTTTTGTTGATATCCAATCATACTTCCCATCCACTAGCTTATATTCCCCACCGTAAGTAGCACGGACTAAAATTTCACCCATTCCTGTAACAATTACAACCCCATAAGGACATATTGTACTAATCGAGTATGATTTAGTATATGCAATTAGCCGTCCCGCAAATAACCCATCCGATCGGTTGGCATATCAGCCATCCGGCTCGTATATATTCACGTGCATACGAGACCGATCGGTCAGCTCGTCTTCCCCATCCGAGGCCGATCGGCCCTACTGGTTCACCATTTCAGAAACGTCACAAAACCTACGACATACTAATATATTCCACCCAATTCTACCATTTGTTTATTTCACTAAGTTTACACACACATTAAACCATAACTTATCGTTTTTCCACTCCTACATTCGAAGATCTACTCAAACCTAAAACTGAAATTCACTAGCTTCAAATTTAGGATGAAATCAAGCTTACCTTACTTGGAGGATTGCTTAAATGGACTCAATGAGCTTTGGACGGTGGTGGACGGCGACGGGGAACGTGGTGGACGCCAGAATTTTTTTTGGATATGGAGGTCGTCGGGCGGCTGTTTTCTGGGTGCGAAAAGGGGGGCTGAGATTTAGGGTTTTTTTTCCAATATTACAAAAAGGTAATATTGGAAAACATAAAGGGGAGGTCTTTTTACAAAACATATAACATGTGAAGGTTTTTTGCAATAAATTAACCTCCTAAGGCCCTTTTAATAAATCGTCCATCTCCTACTCTGTATTCACCTTCTTCTCTGACGAGGTCCTCTTGCCTCCGGTTTGAATCGCGATTCAACGGCCTCCAAACGTTTGTCGTCTTCTATGTCGCACCACCAAGAGCTCTGAGTTCTTTCTTCCGAATAACAACTTGCTGCTTCCAGAACACGGTGCTGAGCCCGAATCCGGCTCCTTTTTGCGTTCTCCTGTGTGCTGTCTGAGGAAGGAAAATGACAGATGGGGGGCGCGTGAGGCGCGTTCAATTTTCCCATTACTTTAATTGTTCAAGAGATTTTAACAGTTTTAGCCAATGTTATAAAAACCGAGCCCAGACAGGCTTCTAGGCGGTGAGTTTTACACGCACAAGCCATGGACGTATCAAAGCATGTGTTAAGTCACTATATTTATGAAGTTCTTATTTCCCGTTTTTTGTTCGGTACGGTTATTATTTGAGTCTAGATTATCCTTTTTGTAATAGTTGTTATGCTTATACTTGTAACATCGAAATCTTAAACATATCTTTAAAGTACGTATCTTCAGAATAATTAGACGAATATAATGTACCTATAGAAAAGACTTTTTGCTTTCAGGTTACAAGCGTACTACGTATGAGTTATGACTAATCATATTAATTAGTTTAAGTATTTGTATTGTGTCAACTTGAAAACTACATTTGAAAATAATTATTCTTGTTCAATATTTTGTAATCGGAACAGATATCATTTATTAATCAGAAAACTCTATAATAGAAAAATTCTCTCTCGCTGTGAGAGCCCACGCACACCCCTCAAACTTTAGTCGCCGCTGGTGGCCTCCATGATTATAGCTATGGAGGTTGTTGGTGGAGATCTCTCTCCCTCCTCTTCTTCTTCTCGTGCCTCCTTTTCATCAGTCATCTTCTTCTACACGACGACTGTAACCTTGCTCCGCCCGAGCACAACCGTCACCGTCGTTGTCGTGTCCTTCCACCGTTGCTGGATCTACACTTCAGGCACACGAGCCGCTGGTGGTTAATCTCCTCATTGTCATCGTTCGAGGTAACACTGAGTCTAAGAGACTATAACGAGCCTTCAGGGCTACTCCAAAAGCTTTACCAATCGAACACTCACACGAGCCGCTTGGAGAAGATGTTGGAACAATACAATTAGTGGATTTGGGATCCGGGACCTACCCACCATGACCCAGGACCGACGTTGCTTGGCCTTCCCGGTAGGAGTAAGGAAGCAGCTCGCTTTTCCTGTTTTAGTTTGGATGCAGCTTTAGTTGGATTTTATTCTGCTATTTTGTTTTCGATTTCAGTTTCAATAATTTGGAACATTTGGTAAGAGGTTGTCCTTAGTATATATCTACGATGAAAAGTAGAGTTTTCAACGAGACCATGAGAGATGGGTCCCCTACGGGAGGCTCGGACAATATTTTGGTGCCTAGGGTCGTTTGACCCTACTTTGTAGTTTTTCGATTCGTATAATACCCGCATCTGTTTGCCTGTTTCAAAAAAAATGATAACTATATATGACAACAATCCACACAAAAGAAATCTAATTTTGTTGTCACCATATGAGCCTATTTTCCTTTTACTACTCTTGCCTGGCGAGTCACAATCATCAAGATCTACCCTTTTCTTTTTCTATGAACACCAAGATTAATATTAAGAAAATGGATTATAGTCCTTTGGCCGCTGCCCAACCAAAAGTCTCTCCTTCCTTTGAACTCATATCATCTCTTCTCTTTTCACTGCTAATTAAGAAGAATGAGCAATCGTCACCGCCTTGATTCTCACCATCATTGTGCCACCTGCGATAGTACCTGCCACTAACTCCTTGTCTCTACTGGTCTGGGACCCTCTTACAGGGAAGGGCCCCATGCCTGAACAGGGGAGGCCAGAGCCAGGGAGGGAGGTGGTGGCTGCTCTCTTTGAGGGGGGTCAGGGCTCCCAACGTTGCTCGTGTCCCCGTGATCCCGGCGCTGCTCACATCACCATCGGGGATGACCCACCGCCGCAGAACCTTTAGACCCAAGGAAGCCGATGGCGCCTCCTTCTTCGGCATGTCTGGACTCCCAATTGCTCAACCTTCAGGATGACTTCTTGGCTTTCTCTTTGGAGGAGGAGAAGGAGGTTGAGGTGATGGTACCGTACACCCCGGTGAGCCCATCCATACTGGGTAGGAAACAATTTTCCAGATGGGTAAGTTGTGGTCGTCTAAGCCGCCCTGCAAAGAAGTTCTTCTTCATATCATCACCAATGCATGGGGTAAGTCAGACGAGGGGCTGGTGATCAAAGACATCGGATCGGGGGTATTCAGATTTTACTTCGAGACAGAGAGAGCCCGAGCATGGGTACGGGATAACGAACCGTGATGCTTCGATGGGAGACCATTACTGTTGGGTGACCTGAACCCAATGGCTAGAGAGCCCCCTACTCTAGATAAGATCCAACTATGGGTGCATGCATGTGGTCTCCTCCCTTTGTTCCGTACCAAAACCACTGGTGAAACGATTGGTACAACACTAGGGCTCTGTGTGCATGTCATGTGTGATCAATGGGGTACATGCTGGGGAGGAGGAGTAAAGGTTTGCTTATGGAATCTTGTGGAGCGCCCCCTTCGCAGACACTTCCTACTTTGCTTTAAGGAATTTCCCGACCCGGTTCGTGTCACGCTTACTTATACAAAATTACCTTCATTTTTTATGACTGTGGGATGATAGGCCACATTGTAAAACTCCACTTATTACTAAAGGGTAACATTTTGAAAATCGGAACGTTAGAGTAGGAAATTGCAATTGGGTATTTTGAAATGAAGAAAATAAAAAAAAAAGGAGGTTTTTTTTTGGGCTAGGCCGAACCATGGGCCAGACATGCCCAATTCAGGCGACAGCCCGAACCCGCGCACGAACCGGCCCAGGAGCACGCCGGCCCAACCCTAGCCATAAAAGGCACGAGACGCCGCTTCGGATTCCATTTTTGCGCGCACGCAAAACGAGACATCGTCTTCCTCCGACTCGCTCTCTCTCGAAACGACTCGAACCAGTCCGGCGAGGACTTCCCGTCTCCGACCTCCGTCCTCCTCCCTTCTACTCCACCTCTTTCTCCGTCTTCTTTCTCCACACACGACAAAACCCCCAAAGCCAGAGACCATTTCCCCCACGTTCTCCTTCCTCCCTCGCCGCCGCAACCGAGCCTCGCCAGCGTCACCACCGTCGAAATCAACCACGGAGAGCGTAACCACGAGCTTCCCCACTCTCCCCGCTACCGCTCACCTGGAAATCGCGAACCAACAAGCTCTTTTCGAGCTGGATCTGACCGGAGATGAGCGCCGGAGAGGAACGCCGCCAGATCTGGCGTTCCCACGCCGGAGAGCAACCAACGCCGCCAGAACCAGCGTCTCACTTCCTCCCCTCGTCACCTAACACCTTCCTCGGCCTCCACTCCTCCATCTGAGCCTCACCTGACGCCGTGGAGGGCGGCAGGAGTAGCTCGAGTTCGCCGGAGCTAGGACAAGCTCAGTCTCGAGCTCGGCAAGCCTTGGGCCTGAAGGGAAGAACTGGGCCAGGAGCATGTCGTGGGCCAAGAGACGACCCTGGGCCAAGGACGTGGCCTTGGGTCGGGACAACGTGGGCCTGGACTCGGCTTGGGTCTGGTTTAGACTCGGACTCGGGTCTGGAGCAGAGCCGGGTCTGGAGCCGGGTCCGGGTCAGCCTCGGATCTGGGTTCGGGCCGGTTCTGGGCTTGGATCCGGGTCAACCCGAGTTCAATTAAAAATATTTTAAAATCATATTAATTAACCGATTTAATCAATTAAAGACGGGACTTCGCCCGAGAACGAAGAACTTGGACCCGAGCTAGAAGAACGAAGATCACGCCGGAACCCGTGTGAAGAACGGAGTAGAGACTAACCGGCTTTACAGCAGAGTTTTAGAGGAAGACCACAAGGTAGGGAAAGTTCTAACTAGTCGAGTATTTCATTACTAGTATGCCTATTAGGTTAATAAAATCGGAAAGGTCCTAGAATTGCATATAGGATGCAAATCACTAGAATAAGCGTCTTTCGATTACTAATAACCGGAGGGTCTAGAAATGCATGATTAGGATGCAAATCACTAGTTAACTCGCTTTCAATACTTGGGAATTGATTTACTGGTAGAGAGGCCATGATGAGCCCTCGGATTAGTTGTGTGTTAGCTTCACATACCTGTTTGCTAGTCATAAGGATAATCAAGAGTCTAATGAAAATAGATCGAATACATGCTTGAATGTTTAAATGTTGAACTTGAATGCTTGAATCATTGGTTAATTGATTGAATACTTAAATGATTGAATGGTTGATCGAGTATGACTGGTTGTGCCAAGGAGGCACGATCATGTGATCGATTGACCGGTGGAGAGCAAGAGGTAAGTACAGGTAAGTGTAGGTATGGGTATGAATCACGTGTGGTGTGTATTGATGAACGTGTGTATTTCTATGATTGGTTGTGGACCCTGCGGGGTATTGTTTGAGTGATCCTACGGATATTGTTTGGTAGATCCTGCGGGATAATGTTAGGTAGACCCTGTGGGGTATCGTTTGGCAGATCCTGCGGGATAACGTTTAGGGATCCTGCGGGGCATTGGTTATTGATCCTGCGGGATAACAGTTAGGGACCGTGCGGGGCATTGGTTATTGATCCTACGGGATAACGGTTAGGGACCCTGCGGGGCATTGGTTATTGATCCTGCGGGATAACGGTTAGGGACCCTGCGGGGCATTGGTTATTGATCCTGCGGGATAACGGTTAGGGACCCTGCGAGGCATTGGTTATTGAGCCTGCGGGCAATGGTTATGGACCCTGCGGGACATTGATTATCGAGCCTGCGGGCAATGGTTATGGACCCTGCGGGGCATTGATTATCGAGCCTGCGGGCAATGGTTACGGACCCTGCGGGGGCATTGATTATCGGACCCTGCGGGGCATTAGACACTGGACCCTGCGGGGAAATTGGATGGTTTACCCTGCGGGGATTGATTTCTTGATTATTGACTATTTAAGAAATGCATCGATTCCCTTATTTTCCTACGATCATTATTGACTCTTTGAAATTGTTAAACATTCAGTTGGCCCCCCGTATTTCATCATCGGTTTGGTTTCTCATTTTATTAAGCTTTGAATGAACTTGTGAACTCCTGTTCATTAAACTAAAAGGGTGACCTGGTTATGCATTTTCCCTACTGAGCGTAAGCTCACCCCTCCTGTCTTTCTGGTGTTTCAGGTGTTGGGCGGGAGCAGTATTAGCCGGACTCCCGGAGCTTGGGAGCTTGAGGGTTTAGCTAGTTTTAGAGACGTGTACTTTTAAAGTTGGTTATTGTGTTTTACCGTTGAGTTGTGACTCATTACATTTTGAAGGATTTATATCATTTGAAAACTTATTTTATATCATTATTTTTGTTTTACTGTAAATATTTAGTCACGTCTCGAGTCTGGGCAAAACCGGATTTGAGGCGTGACACACATGGTGGCCAAGTGCGACCGAGAGGTGGTGGGTACACCTAGGTCTGATTCCTCGTTGCTGGAATTCTAGAAGGACCTTCAAACCAAGGTATATGCCATAGATTGGGACGATCAGGTGTCTCGTAAGACGGTATCCTCGACTACTGCACCTAAGGAGCCCTTGTCTCGAGGTAGGTGGCTGATAGTATCTTCGGCTACTACACCTAACAGAGCGAGCCTCTCGATCTATCCAGGTTGGAAAAATTTGGTAATCGGCTAGCTCTCGGATAACGAAAAAGTTGATGCCTCGGTCCTGCTTGGGTACATAGATGGAAGTGTATTTGGAGCTAGAGCTAAGTCTGGGTAGGAGCGGGATTCGGGGGAGTTAAGAGAGGGTATACTGGGGAACTCTTGGACAATCAGGACAGGGCGGGCAAGCTGGCCCGCATGGAGGAGTGAAAGGAATTCAGTGCTATAGGGACTGGCCTTAGGAAGGGTCCCTGAATAGAGCTATGCCTCCTCTTGAAATCAATGATCTCAGGTTCGGTTTAATACAGCGAATAGAGCATGAAGGCTACACCTTGAGCAGCAATCATTGGTTTCGTCATAGTTTAGTTTTATTTTTAGTACACCTTTATGGCACTTCCAACACCGGTTGTACCAGATTACTTGTCTCATATTTTTTTGTAAAGAGACCTACTAAAGCTCTTTATAGTATAATGACTATTTTCTATTTCGTGTTCAGGGAGTTTCTCCTAATACACCTATTGTAGCTGATATTTAAGTTAATGAAAATTGAACCTTTAATCCAAAAAAGAAATAGAATGAGCAACAATTTGATGTTCATCACTTCCTGGTTTGATGTCCATGCATTGGTACAAGAGCATAGTCTTGGTAAAGAATCATTAAAATAACGTATTCCCTTGAGTAAGGAAACGTAAGAGTTAATTCGGAGTGTACAAAAGACGTTCACTAGTGGATACAACGACAACATATCTTTTCTTTTTATCAGCAAATGACATTATATATTCTTGAATTTAAGAGAAATACAAGAACAAGAGGGATGGATCCTTTCAGATAAACAACAGAAGGTCTGAGACATGCTTTAGTCTAAACCAGGATTCTCAAACACTAGGGTGAAAACAAGTCTAATACCATATATTACAAACTTGAAGTACAACAAAATCCAACAAAGGTCTACAGAATCTAACTAGAAAAATCTAAAACCCATATTTGTCAATGATTAAGTACAACAAAGAGACCTCTGGCCAAGAAAACAAGAAAATGTCAGTGAAAAAGAAAAAGTGAAAAAAAAACTCACCCTACGGCCAAGCAAGCGCCCAATAAATCGGCCAAAAAACTCAAGCAACGCCATAGTGACCCTCTCCTACTCCTCCACCAAGCATCACACCGAGCCCATAGATACCACAATTAGTAACCCGCCACCGGCCAACACCAGACAATAACCCACCGAGGGGAGTTCAGAAAACCGAACCATCACAAACAGATCCACCATCTCACTCCACAAAATCTCTACCAATAAATTCCTTAGACAAGCCAAAGGTTTAAAACACCACACGGTGTTCAACACCTACCGTGAGGCCCCGACCTCACAACTGAGACCGTAGAATAGAAGGACTAAATGGTAGGAGACTAGGAAAGAAGTAAATAATAGAAGTAAGTAGTAGAGAGATAATAGATCTCGAACTTACGGATCTTGGATCAATCACATCTCCACAAAGATGCAAAAGGGGAAGGGAGGAGCCGATAAACGACCCATCAGCAACACCTACCACCGAGACAAAATCAATCGTCGGATCCCAAGCCACTATACCCCACACGACTTCACCAGTCTCGACAGAGCGAATGCTCACCGACAACCATCACCAAAGTTCGACGGTCACAAAAGAACAAAGCCTTTCTACAAAAAGAAACTAGAAAAGTAGGTAAGGGGTAATTTACCCAAACACTTCAAATGCCAACAATTCTCAAGTCTAATTTCTTTTAATACATCCTTCATGATATATTATCTTACTTATGATAAAATATATACTAATGGGTCACTTAGTATCGATTATTACGACAACATCCACATGATATACAAGTAGACAACTCGATAGCAGTACAGAGGTGCAACTGCTAGGGTTTGTTCTCCGTCGTCACATGCGTAACTTGTGGTGATAGATCACCATGGATCCTCCGTGTGATCAATACATGGAGCGTTCTTTATAGTGATGGTATGCCTTTATTTACTTGCAGGTGATCGGCTACGAAATATTGGGTGTTCGGGGGCAATAGGTTTGGACCTCTGCTAGTGATGGGTGTGACACCAGCCATGTTGTGTCGAGGGGAACGAGGGCCCAAGTCTTGCCTCGGGCGGCCAGATCGGCCCTAAGGTGGAGCAGTGAACGACACAAACGAGGGTTTCAAGACTGTTGACGACGGTGCATGGCGGAGGCACGGGGCAATGCGAGGATCCTTAGGTGAGGGTTGTCATGGAGATTCTGGTCTCAGCGTCGGTGGTGGGTTGAGGCTCTTGGGTGTCTGGCCATCAATGTTGGCGTGCGTTGTTGATCATAGTGGTGTCGTTCATCGCGACGACGTCAGGGTTGTCTTGAGGTGGCGGCGGCGTCGAAGGAAATCATGTCTCTGTCGTACACGGATATAGTTGTGTCTCACCTCCTTTCCAGAGGTTGTGGTTGTGTGTGGAAAGGGTGGCATCGCATAGGGAGTGTAATTGTTCGACACCAAAGAGGTGGTAGTAGGAGTTTTGAGCGATCATAAGGGGGTCATGTGGGGGAGCACGGTCGACCGAGTTCAAGGCCGCGTTGGATGAAGGCGTGTGTGATGCGCGTGAAATCACGGACTCAGAGGGATTTACAGAATTCGTTGGGGCATCAAGAATACCAACGAGAGGCGGCACGCATCCTCGCCTCGATCAATGAAGAGTTTGTGGTCCAATAGGGGGTCAGCCAGCAATACCCGCCCCACTATACGTATGGTGGCATTGGTCCCACTAAGTTCTGGCACGATATTCTCCTATGTTGGAATATATATGCAGAACTGATGAATGAAAGGAACATAATTAAACAATGCAAACAATTGAAAACTGAAAAGAACCAACCGGTTGGACGTGCAGAAGCCAAGCAGCAGAAGTGTAGCAAACTAACAGCACTTTGCAGCAGAAACTGTTAGCACTTAGCAGCAGAAATTATCAGCAACTGGTTGCACAAAGTATCAGTGGTTAGTTGGTAAGCAATTAGCTGTGGCGTGGCACAAGACCAATGACTTGAAAGCAATATTTCCAAGTGACCGAGGTGGCGATCAGCAACGGTTGCTCCCCAAGGTTACACAACTCTACCCAGTAGCGCGCTCACTCGCTCTACTGGATGTGGAAGCAGCAGAACAGTACCAGAACAAGGGTGTAGTAAAACGAAAGAGGAAGAGAGAAAAACCGAGTATAGTTTGGCTCTGGTTTGGTTGTCAAAACGTAAGTGACAAAAGAGAAACAAAGCTGAGTTTATATAGGCTCAAATCAGATTTCGGCTTCAAGTCTCTTTAAAACACAATAAAACCCATCAATAATGAAATAAAAACGTTACAACTTATTTAAGTTCAAAAAGATTTTCCCAAAAAATTAATTCTTGCTCTATTTTAGCCCGCCCGCAGGGGCTACACCCGAACCGGCCCGTCCCGTCTCGGACGGACGGCGACGGCTGCGTGCGCGAGGCCCATTCCGGCCCAGCCTGCATAGGGAGCCCAAGAGCTTGTTGAACAAGCAAAAGGGGAAATGAGTTTATAAACTCAACTCTCTCCTCCTTTGTTTCCGATGTGGGACAAGCATAAAAGCTAAAAAGGCATTTAGAAGCCATTTTTTCCAACATCCTACCATCTCGGAGGCCATCATTCTCGCATTTTGGAGTCATATTCTATCATTTTTTATTTCATTAGGAGCACACTACCAATCCAGAGGAGTACACAGTCCGCCTGGACGCTAACCCGGAAATGTGTCAGCTCTGCTTAGCTCCTATTTTGGATCCGTTGTATCGATTTCTTTGTATCAGATAGAATGAGTTTTTTGTATCATATATATAATTCGTTTAATTACACTTAATTATACTTTATTTTCGTATAATTATCCTACTTAAAAATATTCGTCTGGTCGGTATCCGACTTTTACATCAGTTCCTTACCCTTTTCAAGTAATTTGAAAATTTTGTAAACTTAAGATACCTTCCAACCGAATTTATTTCGATGGAATAATCATATGAAAATCAGACATAAATAAGTGTAATTAAGTAGGAACATAATACTAAACATTCTTTTATATGAATAACTTTTCTAAACTAAGTAGGAGCCCATCACAAACAAGGAGAAGAGCAAAACACATAAATTCACAACTTCATGAACTCGAATCACATCAAGAAATCGCACCATGGATGGAGAGATGTGGTTCGAGTTCGAGTGTCGTGAAGAGGAGGCCGAGGTGGTAACCGAAACCCAACACTGTCCGAGGATGTTCCGCGGTATCCTTGTACTCGTCGACCTCGTCAACAACGGTAATAACAACTCCGTGGTTTTCACTAGAATGAAGTGGCTTCCGGACCCGAACTTGGTCGCGTTTCAGTTCCTCTACCACTTCCACCCTCACCTCGGCCACGGCCTCTCGCCGGAAGAATTGGATCGTTGCGCCCGACGATTCAAGAACCTAGTCGGTAGTCTCCTGATCGAATCTCGCTATCCCGTTGTTGCTGCTGATGGGTCTTACCGTCGCCGGAGATTTGTGTTCACCGTGACTCGGGTAGGGTTTTGGGGAAGTGAGTACAATGCACGAGCCATGGTTGTGTCGTCGCCGTCGTGTGTGGTGGCCGGAGGAGATGAAGATTGTTGTGCCATATGTTTGGGAGGGTTGGATGATGGGAGGACTTGTCGGTTGACGTGCCGTCATTGCTTCCATAATCGTTGTATTGTGTCTTGGTTCGCCGTCAAGAATACGTGTCCTTGTTGTCGCTTCCCTTTTCGTCTTCCTCGTTGCCTCCCTCGTCGCCGTCTTCCTCTTCCGGCCGGCATAGCCAATAAGCTTGCATGGCAGTTGTTTAATCGGATCGGGCTTTGTCCCCATGTAGGGGTTTAATGTACTCGTTTATCTATTTGGGTTGGTTTGGTTGTAAAGAAAGGTCTCTCATTTCTGTCGAGGTCACAGTTTCAAAATTTGTGTGGTCATCACTTTATCGGAATTAGTATTATTTCCAAGCGGGGTTTTAATGTATATTTTTGTTTGTTTATTTTTGAGCGAAAGATGCAGATTTTATTAATTAAATTATAGGTGCATCGAGGAACATGCTCCTCGACCACAACAAGATCAGTATGAATGAACATTGTTTACTGAGCCTTTTCATATCAGAACCGTCACAGACGGTATTTTGGTGCCCCACGGGCAAGAGTTGGAACCCCATGGGCAAAGACAGAATATGGATGGGGGAACGGGATACCGGAGATCCAAAGAGACCTCGAGGGTAATGGTGATGGTGGAAGGCAAAGCATCGTATGGGGACCCCTCTCATGGCCAGTCCCCGATGCACTGTCGATGCCTCATCCCTCCCGGCGGGGCCACTTCCCCGCATGTGATGAGCTATCCCCTGCCACGCCAGGCGCAGCCTCCCTCAAGTGATCCCCGGGCGCTGGAACCTCAACAAGACCCGTCTGAGCCTGGGCGCGCCCTCTACCTCCGAACCCTCCTGTTCGGGAGAACCGAGCAGTAGCAATCAAATCAATAGAGAGTTGATCCCTTCGCCACCCCGACCATCACCTGTGCACACGAGCCCGGGGAGAGGTGGAAGACCACCCCGAGCGACCTAATTCGGTCGACAGGCTAGTATCCCGGTTAGAAACTCGGGGACCCAGATTAGGTAACGGGTCCACTATTATTCCGGCATTCCCAAACTGAGGCGACCTAGCGTTAGGTAACGGGTTCACTGTCAACAGTTGTACTCCTCCAGCTCCCAAAGAAACAGCGCGACATATACATGCTCCTCCCATAGCCGCCAGATGCGGACGACTCTGTCGGGGCGGCATCCACCCACCGGTGTATACCGTAACAACCTCCGCCTATACGTCGGCGAGTTCCGAACCCTACCAGACCCCCCTCGGGACTATGAATCAGCATTCGGTATCCACTCCCTCCTTTGTTTCCGCATCCAGTATCGGGAGACCCTAGTTGACGACGCCTCCTTCATGTTCCACCGCACCCCGGCCCGATCACAAGTCCATTCCCAAGTACGAGACTTCACCGACGTGACCGAGACCGTAGTCGAGATCTCTGTAACGTCCCGGATCATCCCCCCGGGAATCGATGAGGGTGAGGATGCAACCGTTCTGGCTGAGGTGGATCCCTAATCGAAGCAGGCAGCCCCCTACGCACCAGAGCAAGGTCGTGGCACTGATGGGTCCCAATAGGCGAGGTAGGTTTCGGGCCACGGGGTGAGGGTCTGTAGTGTGTAGTCGACGCCACCGAGACCCGCCGCTCCCAGTTGCAACGTTCCAATACCGGCGACAAGAAAACGCCCAGAGGAGTCGGGGGACGGTCCTCGTGGCCCGAAGACTCCCGGTGAATCCCTCGCATCCGAAGCCGGATTCCAACTCCCATCGAAGGAGGAGACCAGTCCGCGATTTGGGAAAGTGAGGAGGGTTGCGGTGGAGGTGGGGCTCGCAGACTAGACGGCGGGATAGCAGGCGAGACTGGAGAGATAGGGCGAGGGGACACGGCACTCGGGCGATGAGTCGTCGGAGTCACAACAGGAGCGGAGAGTGGAAGAGTCGCAAGAGGTTGTGGACACACCACCCACTCCAACCCATAGGTAAACCCCACACCAGGCGTGGTCTGCGAGATCAACTGGATGGGGTACGCGAAGACCGGGGTAGCGAACTTGACAGTGCCCAGTGGCGCGGCAGCAGCGACAGTCTGGAGCTCCATAGCGGCAACAGGCAGGCTAGGGCTAGGGTTATGCTCTCAAGGTTGAGAGAGAATTTTTTACGAGGCTTTTATTTTTTGTTTGGGTTAGTCTAATGATATTAAAAAAAAATAAAAAATTTCTCTTTTGAGATCATATTTTCAAAACTTGCATGTCTATTATTTAATCGACTTTTCTTTGTGCTCATTTAGGGTTTTAATTTACACATGGTTTTGTTTTGATCGAGTTGAGTATTAATATTTCATGATCAAATATTTGAGATTTTTATTTAGTGCTTTATTGTTGTACTTTTCTTCGTTATTCCCTTCAATTTGGATCCTTTCTACCAAGTTTTTTTGGAATGAGAGTTGCAATTTCATTAATTTAAATATCAGTTACAAATGAGTGCATCAAGAGGAAATCCCTTACCACGAAATAGAAAAGATTCATTATATGGTATCAAGCCCCAGTAGGTCTCTCTACACATAACTCTGAGACAAGTGAACCGACACACGCGGTGTTTGAAGAGGCATAAAGGCTAACTGAAATAAAAACTAAACTATGATGAAACCATTGATTGTTGCTCAAGGTGTAGCCTTCATAATCCATTCACTGTATTGAATCGAACATGCGATCATTGATTTCAAGAGGAGGCAGAGCTCTTTTCACGGTAACGATAAAATCAGATAAAATAAAAAAGACACATTCGATTAACCAGATCCGAAATCGAGAGAGGGGTCGAGGAGGGTGCGGTAGAGGTCAGGGAGAAGGACACGCCAGCGGCGACTTCAGAGACGGCGACAACATAGACTTCAGAGAATTACCGCCGAGATCAATCGGGAAAGAAGTTGTAGCAGGCGAGAATCCCCCAAAGACAATTGAAAAAGGGCATGATCGTGATGATGGGAGTTGGGGTGAGATTGGGAAAATCGGGGAAGATAGGATGGATGGGGATTGGGTAGTGGTGACTCTTGAGGGCAGCGGACGAGCCGGATAGGATGAAGAGGATGGGCGCCTTATCGGCAGAGAAACAGTAACAGACTGAGACCGGGAGGAGCGACATCATCCAAAAAAAACTGTCGTCTAAGCTAGATGTTCTGAAACCCTAACAGAACACAGTGACTACATGATTTTATGTCTCAGGTTTAACTAGGATCCTTTCTACTAATGCTTTGTGGGTTCATATATTATGTTTGGAATAAAAATATATTTAAAAATCTCTCCCCCCCAATAATTAATTTGAACACTATCCGTTATAAATGATCCTTATGTTGTAAAATATAAATCAAAATAATAACATTAACAAAGAACTATAACACAATGATTAAGAAACTGTAACATTGAATTTTGGGTTTAAGTATTCAGTAATATCAATTATAAAATATTGTAACACATCTTAATCTAATATTTGAACTCATAATCCTTTGTTACAGCTTTTGATTCTTATGTTACATCTTTTTGTTCTTGATGTTGTTTTTTACATTTTACAACATAAAGATCCATTTACAACGGATTGTGTGCCTGAACTTATGAATAATAAGTGGGTTTTCTGCCAGCTAAACATTTTGTGAATTTGCATTTCTTACTCCTTACCTGTCATAATGTACAAAATAACATAAGCATGCATAATATGTGTGGGGACGTCTTTATCTCAAAAATAACCAAGTCGGGTTTTAATGTATCAACGAGTTTGGAGAATTCCAAATACACGTTCTTCTTCTTCTTTTTCACTTCTTGGTGTTGGACAAACAATTTGTACTAGACACTAGTCATGCGGCAAAGACCTGCAAGAATCAATCAAATTTGTATTTTTCTAGGCATTGTTGCGGTCAGCTACACAAAAATAAGTGTGTCAAAACTATGTGTCTTAATTAATATGCGACAATTTTGTTCATAGACATCATGATCGTCGTGTTTATGTTGCTCTTGTTATGTCACCTGATATTTTTATTATTGTTAGTGTATGTAATCGATGATTACTAACATGTCGGAAAATCCAGTGTTCACCTATTTACAACAATAAGCAAATGTCATCTTTATTAGGCCGTTTAAGATATTTCTCACACAACATGTCGATGGAAAGTCTATAAAATTTCCTTAGACACACTCCTTAAATGGTGGGTTTAGCCTTTTGACATATATAATCAACAAAATCTACGAATTCACAGTAAGTTAGCGTTGAAATTGTAGTTGTGCATTGATGGTATAAGGAAAATTAAATCCTACTGCGACCATTTTGTTGGGTCTCGAGGTATGGTTGGAGATGAACCAACTCGCAACGGAAAATCAATGAAAACCAAGAGACGATTAAACCATGAAACAACTAACAAAGAATGGATTCACAAGAGAAAAAGTCAGCACAATTTCTTACCAAAACAAGAACACCGGTTAACGAATGATTGGCTTGAGTCTCCAAGACGCCTACGTATCCACATGGGAATCAAAGCCACGTAGTTCTTCTCTTTGAGGACTCAAGAACACAAAAATGGAGGTGGGAACTTGCCAAACCCGAAATTGCAAGGGAAGGGGGAGAGAAGTTGTGTTTCCTATTCTTGTCTTGTGTTTGTTATGTTGAAAAAAGATGACTTAAACATAACAAAACCCATACTTGTCCAACTAAAGGCATGGGACAAGTATGGTGTCAAGTAAGGTGTAAATAGGACAAAGTATGGCTAGACAAGATTGGGTTAGGTGGTGAATCACCAACACCTTAATCCTTGTCTTCCTTACTTAGTACTAATAATCAAGACTTGATTAATTAGTTCCATGGGTCTTGGTTGCATGGGCCTTTCATGGGCCTCTTGGAACATGGCCCGTGGCCATTTCCAACGAGGTCTCGTGATTCGCTCATCGCCTCCAAGCCTTTCATACCGGAAATGTCCAACATTATCCGACGCGATCAATCCCAAGACTCCAAGCCTTGTCTTGATCCGTAAAGTCCTATTCACTTACGGGAACATGACTCAAAACCCAGTTTTGATCATGTCCCGAGACAACTCCCTTTTGGCCATTCTCCATAAATGTGTCAATGAGTTTCATCCTCCGGTGTGACCCTTAGGTTTATGCATGTCAATAGATCAACGTAAAATCTCATTTTACTTGATCCTATTTAAGTGGCAACTAACAAGACTTTAGTATTGCCTGACACTGCATAACGAATCGACCCTGTCGATTCTAACCTTTCCGTCATCCCTGTCATTATCCTTTTATCTCCGATATAGATAAGGCATAGAGCCGTCATCCTTATTATTCTCAATCACCGTTCCTTGATATGTGAGATTACTGAAGATATGATACTCAGTATCATGTGCATGGCCATGCTATTCTTTGAGTCACTCTCGATCAAGCGGCCGAGAACCGATATCTTTCCCATACCTCAGTATGAGGGATAAATCCCTTAGCCGCCTTTTGTGTCACTCATGTAGCCCGTTCCCAAGCCAATCTTGGCCGTTATGGAAGCCCTGTTACGGACAACGTTAGGCTCAGGTCAAACTCAGTTGTTGACTACATAGCGATCACAAAGACTCCTTGGTCTAAGGATACATGACAAGCTACGACTAGATATCTATGATCAGACTCCGGAATCCCATTCCAATGACTAACAGAACCTAAGTCATAAAGAGCCATCTTTCTACTAGTCGCTTCTAGTGAAGCTTTGTTGACTAGGGACCCATCTAGTGTGATCTATCTCGATCTATGGTTCTATTCGCATGGTGGGCATAGATCAGAGCACACGTCGATATATTACTCCAACACATAAGTAATATAAAGCCGCTTTAATTTTATTGCTAACGATGATATATACATTTGGACATTTAGGATTGAACTACGGGCACTAAGACTAACAATCTCCCACTTGCCCTATTTCCAATCTAAACTCCAATATGTCCCCATCGACTTTACATGTCTAACATGTCCAGGCAGTGACACTGCCTTAGTTAAAGGGTTGGCTATGTTATCATCTGTTGCAATATATGTTATCTTCACTTCACCTCAGTTCAGTATTTCTCTGATTAGGTGGATACGCCGCAGTACATGTTTGGATTTGTTATGCGATCTGGGCTTTTAGCTTGCGCAATGGCCCTTGTGTTGTCGCAAAATGGATTCACCAGGCTGGATGGGTTTTTAATTACACCCAGCCCTGCCATGAATTTCCAAATCCACATAGCCTCCTTAGCTGCCTCTGCAGCATCCATGTACTTGACCTATGTCGTAGATTCGGCAATGGTATCTTGCTTTACGCTCTCCCAGCTAAAGCTCTACCATTCAGCGTAAACACATATCCTAACTGACTTCTAAAGTCATCTGGATTTGTCTTGGAAAACTAGCGTCTACTCATCCTTCGAAGACTAGTTCAGCATCATCTTTCCCCCGGGTTAGAATGATGTCTACTGGTACAACATTAGGCTTACGAGACGTCCGGTCGCATACATGTCATGGCATATATGATCGATCATGCCCCCAGGCGCATAAGATTCTCATCATCATTTTCAGCTCATCAGCTGTCTTAGGACACCGAGTCTTGCTGAGATAAATGCCATGACTAGTGGGTAAGAGTACTTTCTTTGAATCGAGCATTAAGAACCTACTCAATGCCTTGTTCACATAGGTTCCCTGACTTAAATCCAAGACCCTCTTGGTGCGATCTCTACATATCTTAATCCATAAGATATAAGAAGCATCGCCTAAGTCATTTATTGAAAAACACTTCCTCAACCAAGCTTAAGTCTCGTGCAAGGTTGGGATGTCATTTTCAATGAGAACCAGAAAGGTAATCTTGCTCCCACTAGCCTTCTTATAAACGCAAGATTCATCATCGTTCTTGATTAAGCCAAATCCAATTACAGCTTCATCAAAACGAAGGATCCAATTCCGAGAAGTTCGTTTCAATCCATAAATGGATTTCAACAACTTATAAATCTTTCCCTTATTCTTCGGATCATCAAAACCTTTGGGCCGAGACATACAAACGTACTCAGTCAAATTTCCATTTAGGAAAGCGGTTTTGACATCCATTTGCCATATCTCGTAATTATGATACGCAGTTATGTCAAGAAGAATTTGGATCGATTTTGACCATAGCCACTAGGGAGAAGGTTTCCTCATAGTCAATCCATTGGATCTGCCTATAACCTTTCGCCACCAGTTGAGCTTTGCAGGTCAGAGGGTTGTCATCCATGTCCATCTTCACCTAGAAGATCCATTTGCATCCGATGGTCCTCACACCATTGATGGGATCAACCGGTTCCCAGACTCGGTTGTCCGACATGGATTGCATTTCCTCCCTCATGGCTCCCAGCCATAACTCGGAGTCGGGCCCATCCACAACTTCTTGAAAAGTGGTTGGATCATCGTGATCCACCATGACTTCATTGTCACCTCCGGATACCATATCTTGGAGGTGGAAGATTGACCCTTTCAAATCGCCTTGGACCTTCCGGAATTGTAACATGAATTGGTTCTCACTCTACGACAATCTCTGGCTCCTTTCTACTGGGTTGTTAATTGGTTTAGACAGATATGTACCATCCTGAATTTCTTCGAGATGCACAGTCCTTCCAATGACGTCTTTGGAAACAAAACTTCTTTTCCATAAAGACCCCACCCAAGCGACGAACACCATGTTCTCACTAGGATTGTAGAAATAATATCCCCTTGTTGCTTTGGGACACCACACGAAGGTGCATATCTCAGATCTTGGTTCGAGCTTAGTCGAAACCAAATGTTTCACATAAGCCTCGCAACCACAAATCTTTAGGAAGGACAAAGCGGGCATCATCCCGTACCATTTTAAAATGGTGTCCCTTCCACACCCTTCGTCGAAGACCGATTCACTATGAATGCAGTCGTCTCTAGAGCATAACCCCAAAAAGAGATTGGGAGATCAGTCCAACTAATCATGGAACGGAACATTGTCTAACAATGTCCAATTTCTCCGTTTGGCTACACCTTTCAACTACAGTGTCCCAGGAGGAGTCCATTCTAAAAGGATCTCATTCTCTTTTAGATGATCTAATAACTCTGTGTTCAAGTATTTTCCACCTCGATCCAATCGAAGTGCCTTAATACCTTTGTCGAGCTGGTTTTCTACTTTAGTCTTAAACTCTTTGAATTTATCAAAAGCTTCAAACTTATGTTTCAGCGAATAGACATAACCATATTTACTGTAATCATAAGTAAATGTGATAAAGTAGCTAAAACCCCTCCTGACAAGTGAAGTTATTGGTCTACACACATTCGAGTGTATCAGCCCCAATAATTCACCCGCCCTTTCATCGCGATCGATAAAGGGCACTTTATTCATTTTGCCCATCAAACAAACCTTGCACCTATCGATGGAATGGAATTCGAATGAACCTGAAAGCCCGCACTTCTGAAGTGTCGATAGACGCTTCTTGTTTATGCGACCCAAATGATAGTGCCATAACAGAGTTAGGTTTAAATCGTTGGATTTAGACCTCTTGGTATTAACGTAATATATAGAACTTGAGGCATTGTTACCCATATCTAATATGTACAATCCTTCAACCAAGTCAGTACTGGTATAAAACACATCATTGCATAGAACATTGAAAACTCCATTTCCAATATTAACATTATATCCTTCCTTGTCAAACACCGATACAGATATAATATTCCTACTAAAAGTAGGTATGCAATGTACATTATACAATACTAAGACAAGGCCACTTGGCAAAGCAAGACTCACGGATCCTACAGCAGTTGCCACAACTCTGAAGTCCACTTCGTGCTTTCCAAACCTCTCCTACTTTCACCCACCATATATTAGTGCATGTGTGAGATTCAGTCCTGGTATCTAATACCCATGAATCTTTGGAAGTAGAGAGATGTAGCTCTATAGAGTTAATACCGGATGAAGGCACGGTCCCACCGTCCTTCCTTAGATCATCCAAGTTTCATGATGAAGGCGCAGTCCTACTGCCTTTCTTCAGATCATCCAGGCTATTTGATGAAGGCGCAGTCCCACTGCCCTTCTTCAGATCAGCCGTGAACTTCCTGTAATCCCGGTTCCACTGACCAGGCTGTTGGTAATAGAAGCAGACATTCTCATGTGTCTCATCTTTCCTGCCAAGTGCGCATGGACCCCGCCCTTGCCACTTCTAATTCCCTTGTTGACCATCAGAATATCCTTGGATCCCAGATCCCTGATATATTCTTCTCAGCAATTATTGACACTTCATGTAACTCTGATATGGTCTTAGAGACAGCCTTGTCAAGGACATATTCTTTGCGCTCAGACTTGAGGACTATCCTCAAATTTTTGTACCAGTCCAAATAGTTTGTCCCATTTAGCTTGACCCTGTCAAGAATGGTTTTTAATGACAAACTATTAATGTTCGCTGAATTTTCCATTTGATCTACAACAGATAAAATTCAATCAGTAAACTGAATAAATTTTATGAAGATCAAGCTTAAACACCAACAATCGATTTTAAACCTTTAGAATCTGAAACCAAGATCCTTGATTCACTCGATTAAGCTGAACTAATGCTCACCACTTAATCGAGCTATGTAGGTAGGACTCCATCCAATCACATCCAATGTGACTCTTGGCTAGGGTATGTACTTATGTACACGGCTTACCCTATCTGTTACCCTAGCTCAACCTCAGGCTGAGAATCGTAGTCGGGTCCACCAATTCTCAATTATGGCTCGTCACTATGTAGGTGCTCCGCTAATGCGCACGACACCCACATATGTCGTCCAAACCTACTACCCCGCTTTCCCATGGATGCTCCGCTAATGCGCATGACACCCATAGGACGGGGAGGTAGTAAGGTGTTGATATTTGGGAGGTATCGGACATGACCCGTTTTTACTTGTTCGGTTGTGTTTAAAACTTTGACACATCCTAGATGCGATGAGCACATCAACTACATTTCAAATGCAATGATGCCTCAAATTACATCCAATGTAATTCTTCCTTTGAACCCGTCAACTATATCCAATGTAATGACGATTCTAAGGGCTCACACACAAGGATTAAAATTCCAATTTTATCTTTGCATGTGAGGTGATATGCTCGGTAAATAAAGTTAAGCATGCAATTCTAAAACACATAGAATTAATCATGCATAAACTAAACCAATCATAAAGCGATAAATGTGCACATAATAGCCCCCTAAACTAACTCCCACTAGCTTCTTGAGCTCTACAGACTCCAAGCCGATGCCAACACCCGATAAGCCACCAAATGACATTTTCGCCTTTTCTTCGTCTTGAGTAAAATATTACAATTTAATACACGACTCGCAGGTCGAGAATAAATAAATATTACAAACAAGTGGTTCGACGACCACACCTTGAAAGAATAATTACACGCTAACTCTAACGGCTCGCAGGCCGTGAAAAGCGATAAATAATTAAATCGAGCTCGGGGCTATTATGTACACCATGCCAACACCACATCACACATCGTGTTATCAAACAATCATGTTATCAAATATCATGTGATTTTCCGGTTTTATTTAATAGCCAAGTTTCGAAATTTTTTGATTCTCGGTTTATCGAAACCGTTCAAAAATGAAACTTTTGAACATTTGATCTTCGAGTTCGTCATGATGGTTCCAAACTCGTCATAACTAACAAAACGGTTTAGCCTTAGCATATCAACCATCCAATGGTCATGCTTGGCCTAGCTTCGTCCAACGGAGCCCCGTTCGGTCCCGGTTTCGGCTCCCCGAGAGTCCCGCTCCCGAGACCCGAAAAATCAAAAAAAATTCAAAATTTCCTGATTTGAAATAATTTTCAAAAATTCATTTTACATGCATTAAATCCATAAACAATAATTTAAAACATGTTATATAACAATTTAGCAAAACAACATGCCAAAAACGAAACTTTCAAGCAAAACCGAAACTTTGAACACCGTCTTGTGAATCCCAAATGTAGCACGGCTCTGATACCATTGTTGGGTCTCTAGGTATGGTTGGAGATGAACCAACTCGCAGCGGAAAATCAATGAAAACCAAGAGACGATTAAACCATGAAACAACTAACAAAGAATGGATTCACAAGAGAAAAATTCAGCACAATTTCTTACCAAAACAAGAACACCGGTTAACGAATGATTGGCTTGAGTCTCCAAGACGCCTACGTATCCACATGGGAATCAAAGCCACGTAGTTCTTCTCTTTGAGGACTCAAGAACACAAAAATGGAGGTGGGAACTTGCCAAACCCGAAATTGCAAGGGAAGGGGGAGAGAAGTTGTGTTTCCTATTCTTGTCTTGTGTTTGTTATGTTGAAAAACGATGACTTAAACATAACAAAACCCATACTTGTCCAACTAAAGGCATGAGACAAGTATGGTGTCAAGTAAGGTGTAAATAGGACAAAGTATGGCTAGACAAGATTGGGTTAGGTGGTGAATCACCAACACCTTAATCCTTGTCTTCCTTACTTAGTACTAATTAATCAAGACTTGATTAATTAGTTCCATGGGCCTTGGTTGCATGGGCCTTTCATGGGCCTCTTGGAACATGGCCCGTGGCCATTTCCAACGAGGTCTCGTGATTCGCTCATCGCCTCCAAGCCTTCCATACCGGAAATGTCCAACATTATCCGACGCGATCAATCCCAAGACTCCAAGCCTTGTCTTGATCCGTAAAGTCCTATTCACTTACGGGAACATGGCTCAAAACCCAGTTTTGATCATGTCCCGAGACAACTCCCTTTTGGCCATTCTCCATAAATGTGTCAATGAGTTTCATCCTCCGGTGTGACCCTTAGGTTTATGCATGTCAATAGATCAACGTAAAATCTCATTTTACTTGATCCTATTTAAGTGGCAACTAACAAGACTTTAGTATTGCCTGACACTGCATAACGAATCGACCCTGTCGATTCTAACCTTTCCGTCATCCCTGTCATTATCCTTTTATCTCCGATATAGATAAGGCATAGAGCCGTCATCCTTATTATTCTCAATCACCGTTCCTTGATATGTGAGATTACTGAAGATATGATACTCAGTATCATGTGCATGGCCATGCTATTCTTTGAGTCACTCTCGATCAAGCGGCCGAGAACCGATATCTTTCCCATACCTCAGTATGAGGGATAAATCCCTTAGCCGCCTTTCGTGTCACTCATGTAGCCCGTCCCCAAGCCAATCCTGGCCGTTATGGAAGCCATGTTACGGACAACGTTAGGCTCAGGTCAAACTCAGTTGTTGACTACATAGCGATCACAAAGACTCCTTGGTCTAAGGATACATGACAAGCTACGACACTGAATATGTTCATGACTTAATCTATGGCACATATTCAGGGCGGGTCGTCCAATATCATGTCCCACATGATATCTATGATCAGACTCCAGAATCTCATTCCAATGACTAACAGAACGTAAGCCATAAAGAGCCATCTTTCATACTAGTCGCTTCTAGTGAAGCTTTGTTGACTAGGGACCCATCTAGTGTGATCTATCTCGATCTATGGTTCTATTCGCATGGTGGGCATAGATCAGAGCACACGTCGATATATTACTCCAACACATAAGTAATATAAAGCCGCTTTAATTTTATTGCTAACGATGATATATACATTTGGACATTTAGGATTGAACTACGGGCACTAAGACTAACACATTTCACTGCCAAAAGTATGTGCCATGTGTTGAAAACGTATTAATCTTCCGATTGGTTGCCTCGTCCTTTTCTTCAGCTTAAGTTTTGTGTCTCCGCGTTGCCTCTTTATCGATTTTTGTTTGATTTGCATCTGCATCCTTCCACTTTTGTGGTTAGGTCTCGCCGGTTTAAGTTGTTGGGCGCCTATGAGTGTTTAGGCCTTTGTGTCTTTCAGTTGTTTTCTTATAGATTTTATTTAGGGGTTTCCATGTTCGGGTGGGTATTACTCACCGGAACTGTCTTTGTCGCTTGCGGTGTCGGTCGTCGACATGTTAGTGTTCGTCTTCTAGTTTGTGTGGCTGGTTGATGGTCATAATGAGACAGTGTGCTATACTTACTTTGTAGGATTCTAGGGTGCCAAAAACACAGCGGAAATTATAAAATCCCTAGAAATTCCTTAGGATCCATGTAATTCAGAATAAACCGACAAACGAAAATTAAATGGAGATTACCTCTTGTAGTTTCGAGCCTGGTTCGAGACAGGGACCAAGTGCACTCTGATGGTTTGACAAAGTCGAGACGTCTTCAAAAGAATCCGTCCTCTTCAGGTATCCACACCAACAAGCTCGTCCCAAAACCCTTGTGTGCTAGCACCGAATCTCAGAAAAAATTTCTCTCGTTTTCTCTTCCTTTTCTCTCTAGTTTTTCCTTTTCGTTTTTCACACCCCCACTCTCAAAACGTAACCACTATATCTGATTTCGAAAATCCAAAGTAGGTTACGAAATCAGATACGTTAAGATATTTTGGGATAAGTGGAATCCAAAAATAACTTATTTGAATTTCTAAAATTCAAATAATTATTAATTGAATTATAAAACAAGACAAATAAATATAATGCATATATGTTTTATTCCAAAGTTTAATCTGAAATAAATACCTATATATATACATTTATTTCATTTTGTCTTCCTAATATAACTTAATTATATTAGTAGTTAGAAAACGAGAAATGAATAAATTTATATTATATCAAATATAATATAATTATATTCTGTAGTTTAACTCGGTTTTGGACTTGTTGTTGTGTGTGACCCTGTAGGCTCATACAACGTTGGCAGTGAGCCCGAAATCCCCGTTTCGTCCACATGTCATAGTTGGCCTCTAGCAAGACATTATGGCTTCCCAAAGTTGTATGAAGATCGTCAATCCAATTTAACCTTTTACCGTTAATATCTTAATCCCTTTGTCATCGATATCTCGATCGAATGTAAGGCATAGGATCGACATCCTTATTTTATTTGATCGTTAGTTTCTTGATCTTAGGTTGTTGGTTGGTTTATATTAGTACGCTTGTGCTTAATGGTTGACAAATCAAGGTTATAGACCTATTTCATTTTGAGTGCTTCATGGGTGTAAAATCCGGGTGTTATGACCTTTTACTTTTACTTACGTTGCGCTTCATGGTTGTAAAATATGGTTTTTAGACCTCCATTGTCTGTTTTGCTCCCATGTTGTGATGCAGAGGTTTCTTGTATAAGAACGCTCTTTCATGTATCAGGTTATTCTACTTGTTGGGACTATCATGAGGCTGAGTAGACATGTCAGCGCTCGATTCACTCACTGGTATGTAGCTAAATCAATTCATGTACTCTTTTTCTATTTCTGAAGAGGTTTAATTTAAATTTGCATTCGTTGATAAAAAAACAAAATCGTCTGTAATAAAAATAATAACATTCAGCAAACGGTGATTTGCCTTTTACCATCGGCGAATTCCAACTGTTTAAACTATCACATAAGTGCGTTATAAATCGTCGGTCGTTATAAAAACTTTCTTCAAATAAGGGGACACCCTATAGGCTCAGAGGAAGGGTTTCCTCTTCTTTCTTTATATGTACTAAAACCGTATGTGGTCCTCACCAACTAAGTTAAAGGTCTATGTTATGTCAATTTTGACCACCTCTTTTGCTCAATACTTAAAACTTTATTCATATATCTGTAAAAGATTAAATTGGAGAAATAGATAAAGGTGGAAAAAATAAACAAAAGTATCCTAAACAAAAACATGTGTCCTTTGTCTTTATGAGAACATGGACTTTGCAGTCTCAGCACATGTGTGCCCATGTGACTAGCTCTTGCCGACAGACCTCGTCACCGCGTAATACACCGCCTTAATTAACTGAGTACCAATTACTTTAATTACTGGGTAACATCATTACCTTAACTAGTTGCTATCTGTGTTTTTTTCCAGCTCGTCAAAGGTATATTATAAAACTTTACTATTTAAAATAATAGAAGATGAAGGTACCATTTAAGGAGTGTTCTTCGCAACGAATCTCAATCACAAAATCTAAAATACCCTGAGGTATGAATCAGAACATAAACAACAAAAACGTGTGACGGATACCTTGAACAATAAACCACTAATTACATAAAAGAGTATTCATATATAAAGAACCCCACCAACCTAACAAGGATATTATAGTTGCACAAGTTTGTCATGAATTATATACATTTTGTTTGGTAAACTACTCTCCATTTGTAAATTCATCATTTTTAATAAAAAAATAGCTAAAGGACTTTAATTATTCTTTTAGAAACTACAATTTATCCGTTCATGGCATACATATTTTGAAAATTTTAACCCTTGTACATTTGTGTTTCACAATTTAGAACCCTTAGAACACCTACAATGAGGTCAAAAGAATCACCAGAAGTGGAGAAAAAGAAGTAAAAAGTGACGATTTGTTGACGTTTTTCTCTTTTCTAGCAATGCTCTCTTCTTTGAGTCTATAAATTTGTCGACGTCGATTCCTTTTCTATTCTCTCTCCTTCTCTTAATCTCTCTCGTCCCTCAAATTCTTTTCTCTCTGGTCCCTCAATCATTCTTCTTCTGCCACATTTTCATTTAGGTTATTCGATTCATCGAATCTGACTTCATTGTATAACTTTCGTATGGCGAGATGACGCTGGTGAGATGGTTTAAAATATTTATTTTTAATCTCCTAGCCAGCATTCCCAGCCAGCGAGCTACAATGGCGCTGGCGAGATGGTTTAAAATAGTATCCCTTTTTATTCACATTTTTGCTCCCCGCCGGCGATAAGTGTCGGCCTTAAGCTCCTAGCCAGCACTCCTCGCCAGCGAGCTCTCCGCCTGCTCCTCGCCGGCGTTATCTCCTCGCCAGCGCCATCTCACCCATGGTTGTGGATGCTCATAGTTTAATCCACCAATTTGACGGGAGAATTTTGTCATTATTGTGAGTGTTCTTACATATATATTTTTCTATATGATTATTTTTATATTTTTGCAAAAAAAAAATTGTTTATCACTAATATATACAAAAACAATCGTTTTCGACACTATTTAGCAAACATGTGTTAATTATCATTTGCTATATATTTCAAAAATTATAGGGTTAATTATTGAAACTTACCCTTATGTATTGGTCACGAACACTATGCTACCCTCCTTTTCAAAATGATATTTGCGCTACCTTATCTATTGGTCACGCGATTACGTTAGGAAAAATAGACAGTAAGAGCACCCACAGTCGTGGGCGAGGAGCAGCTGGCGAGGAGAAACCGCCGGCGAGGAGGCGGCGGGGAGCTGGCGAGGAAGAGGCGAGGAGCTCGCTGGCGAGGAGCGCTGGCGACGAGCTTCTCGGTGGCAGATCCAGCCGGCGAGATGAGAGGGTTATCCCCAAAAATCTATTTTGTCCAATAAAATGCTCTTGTTCAATGCATCTCGCAGGCGCCTCCTCGCCAGCCCACTGTAGAGCTCGCTGGCGGGGAGCTGGCGAGATGATTTAATTATATTTCTTTATTCCATCTCGCCGGCAGCCGGCAAGATGAGTGTGGATGCTCTAAAATGCCGTTTTTTCCATTCCGTTAGTCATATGACCTCAAGTGTCATATAATGGATGGTAAAATGACGTTTTTGTCCCCTTAAGTATTTGACCTCTATATATTTTATAAGGAACAACAACGAGGGTGCAATGATAATGTTCCTTATAAAATGTATAAAAGTCAAATAATGAAGGAAAAAACGTCATTTTACCATCCATTATATGACACTTGAGGTCATATGACTAACGGAATGGAAAAAACGGCATTTTACCGTCTATTTTTCCTAACGTAATCACGTGACCAATAGATAAGATAGCGCAAATATCATTTTGAAAAAGAGGGTAGCATAGTGTTCGTGACCAATACATAAGGGTAAGTTTCAACAATTAGCCCTTATAGGATTAATTCAATATCAACCCACACAAAACTCAATTCAATTTCAACAATTAGCCCTTATAGGGTTAAGTTTCTACTGAAAACGACACAAAACTCAATAATTGAGTCATGCTTTCCACCAAAACACATACAAAAGTCTCCAACTTTAGTGGGTTCCACTTTACCAATCAATCCATTTGGCCTCATTCCCTCATGAATCAGTCTTGTTTGTTTCTTCCTACTTCACTGTATAAAGTTTGATCAATCTAAACGTAAATTAATATATTTACACGCAAAAATTGTGTATTAAATTGATCGTTTAAATCCAGTACGAGAATGTTTTATTTGTTCAGGAAGTATTTCGAAGGTAGAGGGCGAAACATTACTGATACGTTGACGAGGATCGCAACACAAAAAAAAATTTCAAGCATATGCGTCTTATCGACGGCGTATTAATATAGTCCTGACATTACAGAATATACGTGAATTGATTATTAACTATTTCCACCAGCTATTCACTTCTCTCCGATCGGTGGTGGACCCATTCCTTATACCGTTTTCGGCCACGATATCGTCCAAAGAGTAGGCTTCGCTCCTGACACCGGCCACGATTACTGAGATTAAAATACCAGTTTTTCAGATGGGTTCGGATGGGTTGAACCCGCGTTTTTACCAATATTATTGGTCCATGGTAGAGGCTGAGGTGGTTAGTTTCATCCAAGACGCAATAGCCACTCAAGCTTTTGAATCTACTCTGAACGACACCTAGATAGTCCTTATTTCCAAGAAGCCAAACCAAAAGACGGTTACTGATCTTCTGCCCATTGCCTTGTGCAGTGTTATTTTTCCAATCTATTCCAAGGTCTTGTCTAATAGGCTCCGCCATCTCTTACGGTTCATAATATCTTAAACACGGGGAGCATTTATTAACCCGAAATTATATAAAACTCACTTCTGGCATTTGTCTGGGGCAAGTCCTAACCAGTCTCGTCGATCGCATGACACTTTTCCCAGATATCGTTTTGTCCGCCACCTCCATCATAATAGCAGATCATTACATTCTCTATTCTGCCTTCATCGATCCCGTGTGTCGACCCTTTTGCAACGTCAACAATCGTCACGTCCTTCTCCTCGACCCTGAACCTCTCTTGGTCGGAACTTCCGCCATGTCCACTACCACCACCATCTACGGCAGCGGCCCCGTCCCATCAACCCACTTCTAATCGAGCACTTCCTTTTTCTCCTCCTTCACTTTCGATGATCAATCAGTCGCTACCTATTATGTCACCTCTACAGCGAGCCCGACTCTCTACCTACGATGGATTGACTGTGAGGTCCCACATCTCCTTTGTCGCCCTACGGTCATCCAAACTTATTGGAGACACATAGTGGCGCACCTCGGGACCTCTATACAAGGCCACTCCAACCCCCTATGCTGGATCGGGTCCCTAATGCCCCCTGTAGGACTTAGGGAGATTGGAATCAGCGGGGGATCATGCTGGTAGCAACAGGTGAAATTTCGGTGGGGCGTAGTGTCGTCGTGGTCCAACGATAACAACTCATGTTGACCTAAACAACCAGGCAAGGTCTGCTATGCGGCCTCGCTTGGTCCAACGAGTCTAAGGACGAGCAATGGGGTGTGATGTAGAGCGCGTAGCGGAGAGGAAATTCTTTATTAGTTTCTTTGATTCACAATGAATACAGAACACGATAGTATGAGCTTCAAACTCGTTTTGTTTGTATAAAATTTCAAAATCTATCTTACAATCAAAGCCTCATGTGCTTATATAGAGAAACTAAACCCAAAAATCCTAATACAATAAAGAAACTAAAACCCAAAGTCCTAATACGAATAAAGGAAATCTCAAACCCTAAAATAAAAAGGAAATAATTATCCAAAATCCACATATACGAATGTGCCCCTCCAAATGACATGGATGGCCGAAAAACATCTTTAGTCATGACAAAGCCATAAGTTTTTCTCGGGTGCTCGTTTCGACCCGAAAAATGCTGTGATTTTGTCGGATTCGAACACTGACGTTATGTCCTCAATTTGGATTGCATCAGGGTGTGTCTTGGGACACATACCCCGCCCTACCAGGTTCATTATTATCTCGACCCAAAGCCTCCCCCGTTTTCTAGTGTTCTCCTTAAATGCCCGGTATTCCCCCAAATGTCGCGAGAAGGTCTCCGCCAAGATACCAATGTGTTTATCAAACACCACGAGCGTTTTCAACTCGAGTCAAAAAAAGAACGAAGTGAGCTACAACTATGTGCACATCGTCAAGAGGATCTACCCCTCAGTTGCTACCTGGATTAGCCGGACATGTTAGTCATAGGGCTCACCTCTCGAATGTGACATTCAGGACTATGTCTCGCCCTTTTCAAATTTATCATTTCCAATTCTGAATTGTTACACGATATCTTATTTATTAATAAATTTCTACTTCTATGCTAAAAAAAATTACACGACAAAAAAATACTTTAGAATTTAGTATCATATTAAACCCTTATCCATCTAAAATAAAAACTTATAAATTAACTGAGAAAATATATTTTGGTATCTTTTTGTTCGGTCCACAGACCTTAAGGTCTCATATGTTTGAAAATGACTCTTTTTGCACCTTTATATTCACCCCATGAACCTTTTTTGGGGGTTAAAAAACTAACGGAATATTTCATTCTGTTAGTTATGTGACACCATGTAAAGTTAAGTGAAGATGGATCGATAACTTGACTGCGACTCGACGACGGTCGAGACACGTCTTCTGCTCCACCACTACGTCGGAAATATCACCTTCATGCCAAAACCCTTCAGGTCGTTTAGCCGCGCGTCTCTGTCAAACACCCACGAGTCGACGACGACGGGAGGACTTTGAATTAAAACATTTTAGAAACCAAAATATGATACACCAAACAAACAACAAATTTATTAGTATAGTTCATAAAACCCATACTTTTAATGCATAAATTAAAAACACACCCCCCACTTCAATATAAAGACCACATGCTCTTCAGTCTTGACAAAAGCAAAACCAATTCCAACCAAAGCATGGCAAAACCAAGCCTAAACATGTTCTCCACACTGCTCTCTCTCCTCCTCTGCGCCTCCACCCTCTGCCACGGTGCAGGCCACGCGCCGCTGTTCATCTTCGGCGACTCCCTCTACGACGCCGGCAACAACAACTACCTCAACGGCGGCAAGATCAACATCCCTCCCTACGGCAACACCTACTTCAAGCGCCCCACCGGAAGGGTCTGCGACGGCCGCATCATCCCGGACTTCATAGGTACGTACTCGCCGGAAAAGTAGAGTCTGGTTCCGGTCAGTGCCCTTTTCTTAAGTACTAGCTCTTTTTTTGCAGCTCAGTACATGAACTTGCCCCTCGTTAAGCCGTACCTCGAGCCTGGCTTCACCAACTACACAAACGGAGCTAGCTTCGCCTCCTCCGGCGCCGGCATTCTTCCCTCCGTCAACCCCGGAACTGTAAGTCCGATTGATTCCATTATTATAGATGAGAAACCCCAATAAACTGTCCTAGATCAATACAATTTTTTTTAGCACAAACTTGTCGTCCTCATTTTTTTCAGTCAATTTAAAAAAAAAAACATATTTATACATTTCGTTTATTATAGAAATAAATCAGTTAATTTTTAAAAAAAATACGTAAAAAGAATATCTCCTACCTTAATAATCATTAAATTTTCAAAAGAAAATTTCATTCATTTTTGTGGATTTGGTAAAACAAAAATCTCAATTTAAGTTTTGGGGGGCTAAGGAGGCGGTGGTGGCAGTGACGGAGCCACATGGGGCTCAGGGGCACGTGCTCTCTCACATTTTATTTTTCGAAAAATTCTTATTCGTTTCTTTACAAAAATATCACTTAATTCCTTATAAATCCCCTCAATTTTTTTTACTGTTTTATATTACTGAAAATTTTGGTGTCTTTCTCACTGAAAAAGCTAGTTCCGTCTCTTGGTGTTAGAATACCAATAACAGGATGAGGAATAGTTGGGTTAAGGTCTGATAGGAGTAATTTTGGTATTTCCAAAAATTACCCATATCCCTGTTAAGTTTTTGGATTTTCCGTCTAAATTAACGAAAGTAAAAATTGTTCAAGTGCACGTTATTACAGTTTTACCTATTATTTAACCTTACCTTGTTTTGTCCGAACCCGGAGCCGGTTTGGTACACTTACGTCGGTGGGTTAATGTTGTTAACGTTGTTTTGCAGTTGAACCTGCCGTTACAGATGAGCTACTTGTCGGAAGTGGAGAAGAAGCTGAAGCAGCAACTGGGAGACGTCGGAGCCAAGGAGCTGATGTCCAACGCAATTTACCTTTTTGCCCTCGGCGGCAACGATTACATGACCCTTCTCTCCACCGTGAAAGCTCCGGCGGTCCTCACTTCTTCCCAGAAGCAGACGTACATGAAATCTGTTCTCGGCAACTTCACCACCTCAATCAAGGTAATTACTTAGTTAATTATCTAATTACCAACTATTAATCATTTAATTAATATTGTTATTTTTACTTCATAACCTAACTTTAATTCCCTTCTCATCTCTTATAATAACTCAACTCTTCCTTCACTCTATGCATCTTATTTGGTAGTGTTCTGTCCTACCCACCCCACTTCATCCCTTTTCCTATCAATTTACTTTTAACCAAAGATAGAATTTGAGCAATGCAGTTGTTTTTTTTTCTGGATTTTTTGTTTGTATCTTGTTTTTTTCTGATCGGCAAAACAAGTTGAATTACAATATCTTTTGAGGCGAAAGATGAGTTACATTTGATCCAGCTACACACCATCAAAACAGTCCTCAAGTTGCTCATAGTCAACTTATAAGTAATACTGGAAAACAACCACAAGAAAAAGACCACACCTGAAGAAACTAACCAAGAAGTACGGATCCCCTACAAGGAATCTCAGCATCCCCACAAGGGTGGTTTATGGATCCATTTTCGATTGCCATGTGTTTTTTAATACATCGTTATTTTGGTTAAAAAATATCAAATATCGAAATTTATCGTGTTGAAGGAGTGCGTTTCTGAGGATTTTTTTTTCTAAAGTCTTTTTTATATTGGTTCAACATCCGAATTTTTAGACGTGTTTGTACGGTCGTTTTAGACGGTGCGGTTGTTTCTTTATTTTTTTTGTCTATTTTCATCTAGGATTTTTCTTCTAGGTTTTTTTGGTATTGTTCACTAGTTCGACATCTGGGTTTTAGACAGGCTCGTGTAGTCATTTTGGGCAATGCGGTTGTTTTTTGTTGTTGTTTTGTCTGTTTTGGTCTACGAGACCTTTGTTGAATTTTGTTGTTGGTTTGGTGGTTTTCTCTTAGAAATCCACACCACATTCCTTGCATTTTTATCGTGTTTACCCGGATCAACCAAACTCCTCTAACGAAAAAACAAGTTCCTTTTTTCTAATTTACAAGAAATTAGTCAATTTTATTGGTGTTGTTTGTGTGATTTTAATTTACAGAAAATATACTCAATGGGAGGGAGGAAATTTGGGTTCCAAAACGTGGGTCCATTGGGGTGCATGCCGGGGTACATAGCTGCGTCGGGAAGTGCGGCGACTTGTGCGCACGAACCAACCGTGATGGCTAAGATGCACAATGCGGCTCTGCCCAACTTGCTCAAGAGGCTCGAGACTCAATTGCCAGGGATCAAGTACTCAATCTATGACTACTACTCTCAACTCACCTTGAGAACATTTTACCCCAAGAAATACGGTACGTCGTACAAAGTTCATACATGATTATATTCGTTATCGTCTCATAATTTGCACAGAAATTATATCGCAATCTTGAATTCAAAAACGTATTGTGTTTAAACCTCAGACCTTTTTTTGGGTATGATTACCGTTAAATTAACGGAATATGTCCCAAAATCAGTCACACAGATGACGTGTTGCTACTTATGCATGTGATGTAGTAATATTGAGCTTTTTCAAGTCGTATAACCTTGCAACCATAGGAGGGGCTAAGGCTCGAGGGGGGCACGTGCTCCCTTCAATTTTTTTTCTTCTGTAGTTTCTCAAAAATATCCATTTAGTCCCTTTTATTTCCAAGTTCTACCCCCTAATTTATTTTTATGTTGTGTATTATGGTTACAAAAATTTGATGTTCACCTCACTAAAAAAACTATCTCCGTCACTGGACTTATAATCCTGGACAAATGATTATCGCATAAAAGTATCATGAGATATTCTTTATATAACTTATGGTCCTCTCCTTTGATAGTTGCAAATAAGTGTTTGAATTTGTCTTTTCCTTGCACTCCATATAAAATTGTTTTAAAATGATGATTTTATCCTTTAAACTCAAAAAAAAATATAAAAAACTAATTTTTCATACCCGTCTAATTTCTTGTTCTTTGTACGATAAAAAGATGAAGAAACCTAAGCAATATAAAACTTTGGATGTAATTTTTATACTTATACTTCTAAGTTCTAACATCTCGATTTTGAAGGGTAAAATCGCAATTTGAATATAAGTTGTAACGGAAAAACGATTCCATTATATTTTTCGACTCTTATCAAAGAAAAGCGGTATAAATCGTAAAAAAAATAAATACTTTGAATGCGTTTCACTTACACGCATTTCGAAATTAAAAGTTGTAAGTTGTAACATGATTTTTTTTTTGTTTGCTAGAGTTTGAATTCTCAATCACTGATAAACTTGTGACCCGCTTGATAATATTGTTGTTGGGAGCAGGATTCGAATCCGGGAAGAGTGCGTGCTGCGGAAGTGGGATATACAACGGGTCGCCCACGTGCGGATCCACAAACGGGTACAATCTCTGCACCGACCCGGCCAAGTATGTTTGGTGGGACGGGGCCCATCCTTCTGAAGCCTTGAACAACCAGTTGGGCTCGCAGATGTGGGCCGGAGGTTCTGACGTCACCCAGCCCATTAACATGAAGGCACTTTTTGACTTGTAATATGTACACCGCTAAAACGTGTATGTAGCCCAATGAAGATCGTTGATATTGGGCTTTGGACGATGTAAAAGCCCAGCTCTGATGCCATCACAAAATTCTCCTTTTCGAGTTTCAGAGTTTCGACCCCTAACATAAAGAAACAAATTAAGCAACACACACCGTAGAACTGAGAAGTAGAGACTACCGAGGGTCGGAGAGGTAATCGAATTGAGTTAAACCTAACACCTACGATGTAGAATCGAGCAGAAGTTCTATATTGGCTATCAAGTATTTAATTTTTTAAAAGTCATAATCGAATTAAACCAGAATCTATGTTACTTTCCGTTACATATGGTTTGAATTAGGGTTGAATTTTTCAACCAAAACGATTCGATTCAAATTGAGACATTTAATCATTCGGAGTGCTTGACCCACAAAATTGTCCAGATTATTCAGTTAGTTGTAGGTTTCGATATTGAAACGTAGATATTGATCAGATGAGATCCGGTTCACTGATTTTTATCGATTTTTGAACATTGTATGAATCGATCCGATTCAATTATCCAATCTTTTCGGATGTTTTACCCACTATCAACCATTAATAATCGAGTCTTTTCCATCTTCGACAGTCGCAGAATTAACTCAAGTTTGTATGATTATAATAAAATTCACAAAAAACAATAAATTCTCCACGATAGACAAGACATGTGGCATTGCCGTTGGCTCAAGCGAATGAGATTCACGTGGGGATTGGAGGAGAAACTGTCAACCACGGCCACGTCAGCATGCCAGCTGTCTACAGACAGTTGCTACGACACGTTGAAAAGGTCTCGGCCCGTTTTTAATGTAGCCAATGAGATCAAGACAGCTCGGATCAATCTCATTATCACAATCATTGTGCCACAAACAGTTAATCTTAAACAACATATTTCCCACACAAATGATTGACGAGTCATGGTCACAACAATAATTAATATTCATATTTGATGTAAATACAGATTAATCCAACTAATGCCCTTGATGTTCACAATGTTTATATATTTAATAGAGCTAGTTACAAGCAACCACTCACGTGGGTATAGTCATGATCCAATAATTTCATCCAATTAATCATAGATATTATATTATTAAAATAATTAATTTTATTTGTTGTTAATTACTTCGATACAAATATAATTTAGGAATTTTGGTAATGTTAAAACAAACAACAATTACCGTGTACAATCCAGTTTTTCTGTTCGTTATAGTGTCTTTGTACCGAGAAAATGATATAAAGTCATCAACTTTTTGGTATCTAATTTGTCATTACAAATAAAAAACGAGTCATCAAATTTTTGAAATTTATATTAGATATTGATGTATGTTTATTTTTTTTCAAATTTTTATGTATTTATTTGTTTTATTTTTTACTGTGCTTTCAGTAATATAAAAAACTGGATGTTTAATATGAGATATTTTTTTTAAAAAATCTTATGTAACATAAATTAATTTTTTTGTAAATATATAAAAATTAAAATTTTAAATAGACTAATAGCTCGTGACTTTTAACAGTTCTATACATAAGCTAAATTTAAAGTTTTATATGTATAATATATAATTTATATTGTTATTAATTATTTTTAAATCTAAACCATTCATTAAAGTTTTAAATTTAATAACTCAGATGAATTATTAAAAGAAAATCCACTCATTTTACATTAATTATAGTAGAGAATCGATCTTGCAAAATAGTCACACTAAACATTTTTTTAATAATTATCACCTTTATATTTAATGTGTCATACATTATTAAAGCTAAGTGTATTATATTATATAAAATTTAAATTTCAAATTTAGAATGACACATTTAAAGCGCAAGTTTTTATTTCTGTAATTCAAAATAAAATAGATAAAAAAATTTGAAATGGCATTATGTGTATCATTTACGTCAAAAATATTTATATAGAAATCTTATTATATATAAAATGTTTTAAAAAAAAAGGTCTGATATATTTCTCCATTTGGTATTGGTTTGTGGACACAGTCGCCGGAGCGATCCCAAAACCTGAAACGCGCCGTTTCGTACATCGGAGTGGTTTGATCTCACCGGAGCCTCTCTTTCTCGGCGCTTCTCTTCTCTGTGTTCTTCGATTTGGATTAGCAGCTGAACTGTGATTGTGATTGTGATTCTCTCATTTTCGTGTATAATATATGTATGTGTGTAGTCGATTTGAGTCCATGGATGTTTTGGGAGTGAATATGGAGTGGACGAGATCTTGAGGCTTTGTTTTCGGTTAGATTTGATTTGGATTGTGTTGAGTTGAGCTGATCCGAACTCGAGGATCTCGATTTTAATGGCGTCGAAGACGGAGGAGCTTCAGAGTTCTATTTGCGAGCAATCTGACCTCAATTCTAGCTTCTTACAGAAGTTCAGGCTCTATGAGACTCGCTCGGTACATACGTATATATATACATATATACACATTTCACTATCTGTTGGTTGTTTATATGTGATTCCTTTTGGTTGATTATACACAATTAGTCTGGTTTGTTTTTATTTCATCCAATTTTGGGTGAATTGTGAAATTGGCATTCTTGTGCTTGATTTTGGTTGGTGTGTGAACATTGATGCTAAGGTTTATGAGACTATAAACACACATTTCACTATGCATATGATTGTTCATATGCGATTCTGGTTGATTATACATAATTAGTCTGATTTGTTTTTATTTGCTCTGTGTTTTTTTTGTTAATATGTGAAATGACATTCTTCTATGTGATTTTGGTGTATGAACATTGATGCTAAGGTTTATGAGACTTGTTCGGTACATATATATACGCACATTTCAGTATCTGTTTGCTTGTTGATACGCAGTCCCTTTTGGTTGAGTATACAGATTAGTCTGATTTGTTTTTATTTGCTCCATTTTTTTTAAATTGTGAAGTTGGTATTCATGTAGTTGATTTTGGTGTATGAACATTGATGCTAAGGTTTATGAGACTCGATGGGTACATATATATATATATACACACATTGCAGTATCTGTTTGCTTGTTTATATGCAATCCCGTATGGTTGATTATACACACTTAGTCTGATTTGATTTTATTTGTTAATTGGGAAATTTGCATTCTTGTATGTGATTTTGGTGTATGAACATTGATGGTAAGGTTTACTTGTTTTATGCAACAGAACTTCTATATGGTAGGAAGAGACAAGAATAGAACTTTCTGGAGAGTATTAAAAATTAACAGATTAGAACCTTCTGAATTGAACATTCAAGAAGATTCAACAACGTACTCAGAAAATGAATGTTGTGATCTGTTGAAACGGATACACGAAGGGAATAAGTCGACAGGTGGACTTAAGTTTGTCACCACTTGTTATGGAATCGTTGGTATACATTTTGTTCCCCAAGCTCTTCTGCTTCGGTTCTCGTTTTTTTTGCTCCACAACTAATGATACTTCCTTCCATTTTTAGGGTTCATCACATTTTTGGGGCCTTATTACATGCTGCTTATAACAAAAAGAAGGAAGATCGGCACAATTTGTGGCCATGCAATATACGCTATTACCAAAAGCGAGATGATTCCAATTCCGCATTCAACTTTGCCATCCAATAATGCTAATATTAAGGATGAAAACAGGTCTTTTATTGATTCTGCTTGTAAATGTAACGTGTCCTTGATACTTATAAGGGGATTTAAGAGACTAGAGTTACAATGTGTATATCTATTTAGAAGAGAATTATGTTGTAGTGGGTTTGTTCTACTTGGCTTCAATTTCTTGGTTTTCTATTCTCTTCTAACAGTAGACAACTTCTCTGTGTCGGTAACCTCTGTACTAGTTTTTTTTAATAAATCCTTCAAAGTTATTTCAATACCGTGTTTTTATGTCCCATAATGTTATTTTATGCTGAACTGGTACTTTTAGCCTGTCCTTAGGATGTATCTGTCATTCATAATTTAATTGAAAATAGTTATGATTATACTCCTGCAACGTCCTTCTTAGTTCTGCCCGTTCATTTCCTGCAAATTTATAGAGGCAAACCTCATTGCTGTTCTGATGTTAATGTAACATATTGATTGAGACAAGGTTTTTATTTACAGAGGCAAACATCAGGGTTCAGGAAAAAAAGTCATTTCCTTTCCTTTTATTTGTTCTATTTATTTATTTTTATTGTTTCAGAAAGTTACATCTTCACCATTGCTTTCTTTCGATTGATACTCTTATACATGTAATAATATGTTATGCCTTTTTCTCTCTTATTTCTTTTGCCGATGACATAGATACAAGAAGCTCCTCTGCACAGTGGACCTTACAAAGGACTTCTTTTTCAGCTATTCATACAACATCATGCATAGTCTTCAGAAGAACTTAAATAAGAATGAGACAGGACAATTCCACGATAAAAATATGTTTGTTTGGAATGAGTTCTTGACAGGTCGAATCTGCAATAACCTCAAAAGTTCACTGTGGACAGTTGCGTTAGTATATGGGTTCTTTAAACAGGTTTGTATTTTCTATGATCATTTTGTACTGGTTTCATGTTTGTTAATGATTTCATATAAAACTAGTTATTCTTGTTAGGAATGCGTTATGACTCATAATCTGGTTCTTCTGCTTCAATTTTTTGAAAAATATTCTAATTGCATGATTTGATTTTATATATGGTTTCCTGATATTTGAATCAGGTTGAACTTTCAGTATGTGACAAGGATTTCAAGTTGACACTCATTGCCAGACGTTCACGGCATTATGCTGGCACCAGGTTTGTACTATATAGAATGCTTGTCTTAATATAAAATTGTGATGGTTAAGAGTATCCTTAGCTAAAGTCAACATGAATCTTATTTTGCTCTTTTTTCCTTGTATAGATATTTAAAGCGAGGTGTAAATGAGAAGGGTAGAGTAGCCAATGATGTTGAGACAGAACAGATTGTATTCGAAGAGGTTCCTGAAGGATGTCCGATGCAAATAAGTTCCATTGTACAAAACCGGGGTTCAATCCCACTTTTCTGGTCCCAGGAAACCTCTCGATTTAACATCAGACCAGACATTATATGTATGAGACTGAAACAGACAATATTGTACTCCATTATTTCTTACATTTATTGACTTTGTTATCTGCTTGCAGTATCAAATAAGGATAAGAATTATGAAGCCACGAGACTTCATTTTGAAAATCTTGCGAAGAGATATGGAAATCCAATAATTATTTTAAATTTGATCAAGGTATTATTTCTGATCACTGTTATATAGACTGATCTATTCATTGTTTTTTATGCGCTTTTGTTATGATTTTGGGTGAAAACAGACCCGTGAGAGGAAGCCTCGGGAAACCATTCTTCGGGCAGAGTTTGCAAATGCCATCAGATTTATCAATAAGGATGTAGTTGAGGAGAATCGCTTGAGGTTTCTTCATTGGGATCTGAACAGGCAGTCTAAAATGTACTTTTGACTTACCCTACTTCACATTATTGTTATTTTATGGTAATTAAAGCAACATGTATGTATAAAATCTGCTTCTTTTTCAGCAAAGCTACCAATGTGTTGGAACTTCTTGGGAGAGTGTCAGCGTATGCATTGAATTTGACTGGTGTGTTTTACTGTGAAGTGAAATCCAATTTCAAGCTAAAGGGAATGTCAAATTTGCCCCATCTCAAGTAAGTTTTACAACAAAACCGTATCTCTTTGTCATGTTTAGTATGACATTATGTCCATTGATTTTTATCAATGTTGAACGGGTTTGCTCCATGAACTATTGTTAGTTTAGTATTATGCAAAATTTTAGGAATGATATTCTATATAGAAATTTCTTACAATTTATACTGTGAGTCTGTGAGGGTGCAGTCTTCTCTACTTTGTATCTTCTTACTGTTGAAATATAGTGTCCCACTTTGTATAAATATAGTAAAGATTCCCCTGTGGTATCTGAACCATATGCACATATGTTTCCTACTAGTGTTGAAATATACAGTCTCTCATCAAAAACGGAAAAAAAAAAAGAGATATATGAAGGAAAGAGTCAAACCCAACTGTTAAGGATGACCTTTGTAGGTTGGAGCCTGATGCGATATAATGTCCCAAAATTGTGATGTGGTGCAGGACATTGGATGGTTGTGATGATGCTGATAAAAGGGATGATGCTAATCATTTAGATTTGAAGTCTAACGATGGTAGTGTTGAAAAACATCGTACCAAGTCCCCGACATTTCAAAACGGAGTGTTGAGAACCAACTGCATAGATTGTTTGGATCGGACGAATGTTGCTCAATATGCCTATGGATTAGTTGCCCTCGGAAAGCAACTATATGATTTAGGATTTACAGAATCCCCAAAAATTGACCTTGATGACACTTTGGCTGAGGAGCTGATGAGAGTTTATGAGACAATGGGTGACACACTTGCACTACAGTATGGTGGTTCGGCTGCTCATAACAAGGTAAGTAATTCTTCAATTAGTGGTTCACAACTTTCTTAAATTATTAAATATAAATGCAAGTACAAACTTGTTTTGATATATTTGCTTAACAATGACTTAGAGAGCCTCAAGAAAGTATGAGGGAAAAACATTCAGTTAAGTTGAAAAGACTTAAGATTCTGTATGCTGGAAACACACGTGGATTCTATTTCAATACTAAAAACTCACAAAAAGTAATACATCACATATAGGGATAATCCCACTCAGCTACCCCTAAATATGCATCATTCTCAACTAAAAACCCCTCAGTTTAAAAAGTTTTGACAACCCACTTCAGTTTTCTAGTCTTGTTTTACCCCGATATCATCAAATTTTGGGTGTGAAATGACGAAATCACCCTTATGAAAAATAAGGTATTTTTGTCATTTCACACCCAAAAGTTGATGGAATTGGGGTAGGTTGAGAGTAAAAAACTTAGGAGTTGTCAAAAAAATTTAAAACTCAGACGTAGTTGATTGAGAAAGGTGCATACTTAAGAGTAGCTGAGTGAAATTTACCCTTATATCATAAAACTCACAATGGAATAGAACAGAAACCGAAAACCCTGGTCTGACCAGTTTTCCTTTTGTTTCTTTGATGGTTTATGTTATTTTATTGAAACTTCATGTGTTCTGCATTTTCTTATCATCCTCCTTGGTTGATATCAGATATTCTCCCAAAGAAGAGGTCAATGGAAAGCAGCAACGCAGTCACAGGAGTTCTTCCGAACGCTACAACGTTACTATAGTAATGCCTATATGGATGCTGAGAAACAAGATGCTATTAATCTGTAAAGTTCTTTAAACCCTGATCTTATCGTAGCTTTTGCATTTATCATTAAAAAAGAGAGTCAAGGAGTTAGCATGCTCTATGTTTCTGGCGTTGACTGGATATAATCGGGATAAGGATCCATCTAATGTAATGATATTTGAGACAGGTTCCTGGGACACTTTCAACCACAGCAAGGTAAGCCCGCACTCTGGGAACTGGGTTCAGACCAGCACTATAATGTTGGGAGGCGAGGTTCTACTTTTGTTGACGAGAATGGGAGGTAAAAATGCTTGTATTTCTGGAATTGACATTTTTTTTCCATTTATTAACGATAATAAAAAATTGGGAATAATATACATCATCAGTGTGCATATTTATTCCTTATTGACATATAAGTATCATAACTACAGTACGCTGTGTTTTGATGTTTGCTCTTGATTGTTGCATTCTGAAGTTTTCATTAGGAATTACTGCAAAAAAAGTGCCCACCAAGGTATTCACTTTTTGCAACTTGTAGTCCCCTTATTTGATAATTGCAAAAAAGTGCCATGAGGTTGTCTTTTTGTTGCAATTTGTATAATTTTGTTTCTAAACAACGATTTTATCCTTGGAATTTAAATAATAATAATTAAATAACAAAAACATCTAAATTTTCATATTCCTTAAGAAAATTAAGGGATAAGAAAGCTTGGGTTTTTGTTTTTTACTTATTATTTTTAAATTCTAAATTGTAAGGGTAAAATCGCCGCTTTTATATAAATTGCAATAAAAAGAGAAATTCAAGGTGCTTTTTGCAATTATGAAAGAAGAGTGCTACAAGTTGTAAAAAAATGAATACCTTAGAGTACATTTTTTTTTTGCAATTATCCCTTTTCGATGCTAGCAAAGTCAAAGTGATTCCTAAAATTCACAATCATGTGTAGGTCATTTTTCAAAAGAGCACTATCAGATGGAAATATTCCGTGTGACTCACCTATGGCATCTACACGTGTTGACTTTTCGGGAAAACCACAAGAAGTTAACAATAGTCAGTCAGATTTGTCATATTCCAGGTCAGTGCCTAGTCAGCATACCTCTAATACGCGTTTAGGGGTATAGAGAATTTTTTAGCTATATACCTTCTATGTCTTGCAGGGAGCTGTATAGAGATACCCAACAGGAACAATGCCGCGCAAATGATCACTTTTGTTTCGATGGACATGATGTTGATTGTAATTGCTCGAATTTTGTTGACGTGGACTGGCTTTCTTCTTCTGGAAATTCATGTGAGGAAGAAACATATGAGAGGTAATATATCTTCTTCTTTTTCTGTATCTTAAAATCTGATAACCACACGACTAATTTTAGGCTTGTGATTGAGCATTTAGGTAATAATTTTGTTATCCTTCTGTAACACTAAAATGTCACAAATGAATGGGACAATACTTTCTTTTTCATTTCAAAGAAACTTCAGTTCATCTATAATATGTTTCCCATGTTATACTTATAGCTGCTTCTAGTGCCAATTTCAGGTTTAATTTGAATTCTTAATAGTACATGATCACCAAAAACTTGTCCTAAATTATAGGAAAAGTTTGTGGGTAACTCTTAGTTCAGTGATTTCGTACATGACCTATCTGTTAACATTCGACATGCAATTTATTATAGGGTTAATTGCATGTAGTTATTCGTACCCTACATCTTTTGTGCATATCTATCTCCAACTTTAAACTTTTACATCCAACAACCTAAACTTTCAAAAAGTTAAACAACTTTTTTGTCAGAAAGTGACGAAAATACCCTTGACCCTAATCTAAAAAAAGACTTTGTAACCACTAAAAACATATTGATTAGATGTAGAAAACGGTCAAGTAGATCCTGAAAAGATGAGTATTTAAAAGATGAAAACGTGGTATTTTGTAAATTAGGCTCAATGGTATTTTTGAAATTTTCCAACCAAAAAGAGTTGTGTAATTTTTTGAAAGTTTAGATAGTTGGATGTAAACGCTTAAAGTTGGAGGTAGTTATGCTCAAAAGATGTATAGTACACAATAGGTATCTGCAATTAACCATTTAGTTTTATCTCATAAGTTATATACCTTCTAACAATCCTCTTTGATTGGTGCAGGTCTTTAATCAGTCTATCGTCTGAGAATGTTATCAACAATCTTAAAAACGAAACCTCCACACCTGCAAGTGAGTCAGGATCCAGCACAAAGGTTAGTTTCGAACCTAGACATTTTCAATCCGGGTTTTAAATATTAGATAATCAACTCAACTAAAACCTCAAACTGATTATTAAAATCCCAATTGTGGTTTTATATTTAAGAGACCCATTAGAGATAAATAGGGAAATATTTTAAAGATAGTAATATTTGAATGGGTGTCACTTGAGGTATCAGCTCTGGTATCATATTAGAGAACAAAGTCAACTAAAAGCTCAAGCTGATAGTTCTACCGTCAAACTCAAAGCTTATGAGTGAAATTACAAAAATGCCCTCTGCAGGGTAAGGAGGAGCAGAGCGACACGGATCACACCTGCGGCTTGGCTGGATTCTCCACCACCTTCGCGAACTGGGTAATTCACGGGAACATGTTATGCCGATGAAAAGTCTAATTTGATTCTTTTGCATTTATCCCAACAATCTGATTCATAATAAAAGGAGCTGCACAATACAATTCAGTGCCCATGCCAAATCTGCAATAACCGTCCGAACGGGCATGACATATACTGATATACAGGAGAGCGTACATAGCAATGGCTGATTCGTTTTGGAATATCTCAGGGTTTTGGTCTGTTGGAACCATGCAATGTAAATATTTGGAATGGACTTTTGTAGTTGAGCTGTGGTCTCGGAATTGTAGCTTTAGATTATATTTGATTTGGTTAAGGTTCAGAATTGCGGCTTTAGATTATATTTGAATTGGTTAAGGTTCAGATTCAAGACAATCACATGAACTCTTTGACATGTTTAAGAGACTAACTTGGGTTAAGATTGTGCCTAACTTTGAGATATTCTTTATTTATGTAATTTATATTTAAACATTAATATGTATACAGTGTTTAACGGATTTGAGAATTCCAGTACATTTCTTCCTTAATTGCACTCATCTTTAAAATTGTATATATTCATTGTTACTGCAGATCTTGAGGGGTTTAATTACACATAATTTACTCGTTCCTCACCTAGTTACACCTTGTTATAAAATTTGTCTGCACGGTACCTTAACTTTCTAAAATTTCCACGGTGCTACAAGAAAGAAGATGAGTGAGGTAAAATTGAGTACAACAATGATGATTTTTGGAAAATTAAGGTATCTTTCAAACGAACTTTAATGTTAGGTATACCTAGGTGAAAAACAGTTGATTGTGAATGCATTTTCAGATAAGCGAGTGTGTTTTTAAAGCGATTAACCTTCCCAGATCTGGTGACCCCGAGGACCTCTCCACCGCCCAACTTTTCGCGCAGACACGCTAAATCGGGGGGTCCCTCGCCAGACACCATGCAACCGGAGCAGCGGCCTCGCCTTCGCGAGCAACCCCAAGCTCTGATCTGGTCGTCCCCGCGACTGCCCCATGCCGAATCGGGGAGGGCAACCTCGCGCCCCCGAGTTCTGGCCGATCCAAAGCTACTGGTCCCAGACCCGGAGACTTGTCAGATCTGCTCGGAGCTGACCGTGGCAGATCCACGAAGGGCGTCCCCATCCTCGTCCACTAAGGCGGGGGCAAAGCAGCTGACTGACAAGGAGGACAACCAGGATCCAAAGACGGAAGCACTTCAGCCTCCTTTGGAAAAATGAGAAGACCTGGCGGGGTGGGAGGGTCCGTCTACGGACTATACCCACAGACCATGGACTGTCGGTGCTAGGAGGTCTCGAGAAATCCACAATCACAACTCACTACCTCTGTTTCTTTTACGCTTTTCATGTTGTTAGGTTGAGATGGTTATTTCGTTTTGTTTGTTGAACTATTTACGTTATGCTTTGTTGTTTTGAGACGTTGGCGAGAGAATGTAGTGAGTTAGTGTCCACGATGAAAAGTAGGCTATTACCACGAACCCATAAGCGCTGGGCTTGCCACAGTCGGCCTAGACACATATCTGGAAACCAGAGCGGTTACGCTCTACATTGTATGGTTTTCTGTTTGCAGAAACACACTTTCCCGATTACCCGTTTCAAAAAAAAGTACAAGACTACATAGATTTTCCCAATATATAATAAAGTTTAATGATTGAGCAGAAAATCTAGAAACAAATGAAACAGGTATAATGATTAGCATAATATTATCATTTATTAATTAAACCTATGAAAAATGAAACTGATTTTCAAAAAACATAGGATTAAGCTTTACCTAAAAGAGGTAAAGTCAGCCACTTTCAAAGATAACATTAGAAAAGGATTAAGCATTACTTTAAACAGAATGCAAAGATAAATATGACATTAAGCAAAATACAGTAACACTTCAACTTGCAACATAAATTGTCAAAACTTCTCTAGAATAGTACCTAAACTTGTGGCCTGAAGAACAAACAAGTTCATACTCCCAAACAAAATAAAAACAAATTAAAACTTCTTAGTGAAACCATAACATTTAACTGTTTACACCCATTCGGTGGATGGGGGAACGCTTTCACCACCGGGCGCAACTGGAGGAGGTGCTGCAGCTGCAGACCAATCATCACCACCGGCCGGCAAAGCTGCTGCTGCTGAATACCAAAAAAAAAAGATGAATTAATTCAAGATTGAACCTTCATCATGGTACAAGGAAAACATATATAACGAATAATCTCATAAAGAACACTAAACCCGTTATTGTTCTCACTTTCAAAATTTCTCGTCCAACTATGCTCAACTTCCAAAAATAGATCTGGGCTTGACAGACCACTACTGTGAATCCCAAGAGAAATTGGCAAGTACATGGTATTTCCCTAATTATTCTAAGGGTATTTTAGTAATTTGTAACCAAAATAGAGTACAGTGAAGGAATGAAAGTAAAGTCTAGTGTACCTATGTAAGATTATCCCTATATAGTATTTTAAAACAATATTTTAATAATTTGCTGAGATTTTTCGATTTCTAAGAAGCATTAGGGTTGAGATAAGTTGTTTAACCTGGCTCATTCCAAGTTCCAGGAGCTCCAGCAATAGGGGCATCACCGGTCCACTGGGCATCAGCAGCCGCAGCAGGAGTTGACCAATCAACAGCAGCAGAGTAATCAGGAGCGCCATATTCCAGAGCTGGAACCGCATCTTCATCTTCCTGTTGTTTAGGCTCCTCAGGCTCCCTGTAGAAGAACAAGTCCACCTATATAGACATAATTTAAAAAGATCAGTGACATGAGACAAGCAACCAACCCACCAAGCACACACAGAGAGAGACATATATATGAGGTATAATCTATACCATGACATCCCACTTCACACCGGGAGTAATAGTTCCTCGCATCTGCAGAACCATTCTTGCTAACAACCAAAAGAGACACCCAATGCTATGCTTTCCTTTGTTGTTGGCAGGGATACCAATATCAACATAATTCATGGGTGAGTCGGTGTCACAGAAGGCAATGGTGGGAATATTCCCGAGAGCAGCTTCCTTGATTGGCTGGAAAACAGAAATTATGAAGAAAAAAATTATAGACCAAACATCAAAAATCAATTACCAGTATAACAAACTATGATTTCATTTTCCATTCCAGTCACCTGATGGTCAGTCCTTGGGTCAGTCAGGATCAGAAGGCGAGGCTCACTGAATGAGGATTGGAGCTGATTGGTGAATGTACCGGGAGTGTGCCTTCCAGCAATGGCATTGACATTAGTGTACTGAGCAAACTTGAGGACTGCTCTCTGACCATAGGGACGAGCAGATTGAACAATGATGTCCTTTGGGTTCTCAATGGCAACAATCACTCTTGCAGCCAACATGAGCTTCTCCCATGTCTTCCCAAGGTTAATAATGTAGATACCTACATCAAGTATATTATAAGACTTAGATTCTACATTGATGAACCATTTATATTATAGTTCTTTTAGAAACTACAAACACAAAGCACAAACAATATGGTGCATACAAGGAATAGAAACTAAAATGATAACAACACACATTTTAGAAATCAATCAATCCTTCGTATAATTTTCTGATCATAACCAAATTAAAACTAGAATCTAGAAGAGAATGCTGGTTACAAACAACATAATACAAAAATAAGCTGTATTAATGACTTTATATGAACTACACATCAAAAAAAAAATACATATTACAAAATGAAATAAAACAATAAACCCACAAAATATCAGCTAATGCATCTCAGATTGGGGCAAACAAAAGTCAGAAATTACAAAAAAAAACTGATTCATATATATACCAGTAAATAAATCCAAGCGCAGAAAAGCTCAAGTATCAGAGAAAGAGTAGCAAACTATCTAATCTCACAGTTCCAGGCACCAAAAAATATATACAAATAACTGAAGTACACACTCTAAGTAGTTTCTACCAAAACAAATGAAGATATATTGATAAATAAAAAATTGAACTTTTGCACTCATTTTCTCGGCTGCCAAACAGAAAACAGTAGCGGAAACAGTGAGATCTAATTACCATCGTTACGCCTCTTGAAGACGTATCGCTCCATCTGGAAGTCGCAATTTTTGGTCCCGAGGTGGACCTCAGAGGCGAGCATGAGCTGGATGTCCTGATCCTTCTGCGTGAGGATCCTTGGGGCCTGAGCATTGGGATTCGCCATGGCTTGCTTCGCTCTCTCCTTCGGAAAAAACCCTAATGCGCAGTAACGGCTTGGAGGTTGAGGGTCAGGTGCAAATGGAGGCAATGGGGCTGTGGTGAAGAAGCACCAATCTTATAAAGCGTAGCAAACCCTAGATTCCCAACTTGACTCATCTGTCCTCTATATTGTGATATATTACTAATATGCCCTCTGGCTTCGGCTTGTGGGCCAAAGTGTGGGCTTCATGGTCCATCTCAGTCCAATGGGAAGTTTCAAGCCCACGAATAATCCCTACGTTAAATCCAAAATGGATTTTGTAGAAACCATAATAGAGGAGCTCTTAAAATGAGTTGTGGGTAACAAGACCCGAAAAAGGGTCGAAGCGTAAAACAAAATCCGAAGAAAAAAACGATCACAAATGAAACGATTAATCCTCGTCAGTAACCCATTCTTTTCTTTTCGACGTCAAGGTCGGATTACTGAAAGCCTTTGCTGGAGCAGGCTGAGATAATTAAACGCAACGACCACTTGGTTTAGAATTAGTACTATAGTAATCCTCTAAGAACTTAGGAGGTCGACTCTGACGTTTCGGCTTCAAAAGAGCATATTCCATACACTACCATAATCTCTGGAAGGACCACCTTGCTCTAAAGGCTTCACCGAACCAGCCCAATCAGATTTCAAAGCCTTATCGGCTTGAAGAGCAGAAGGACTAACCAACACAACACCAGTTGGGTTTACGGTCCGATCCACTACAGCCGAGTCTGTACCGCTTAGGCATGAATAAAGTCCCAAACTTTGGCCCTGACCCAACTTCTTGGACAATTGATCGAGAGAATTAGTAGTAACCGATCCCACAATCAACGCCTCAGACGTCTGCATAACTAAAACTGGATTAGAATGGGCTTCGACTCCAAGTCCCACCCTCAATTTTAGCTTCACGATCCACACTAGGTGAAACAGAAATCTCGACAGATTCGACTGAATCACGATCTGCAGTAAAAGCGCGATCTGCGGTACAATCTCGAGCAATAGTTACTCGCGAATCTGGAGAGGAATTTGAAATTTAAGATTCCAAATCCGAGATTGCCACATGCCAACCCAAAGAACTCTTACAACGAGAACTATGACCGGAGGACGACGCCAAAGGAGGTTCATCCGGCGAACTGCGCACCTTAACCCTAGAGACCTACAATCTCTATGTCTGAGTACCCAAAATAGAGCATACGCTGACGCCCTGCGGATTTAATCGCAAACTTGAGCACGGCAAGTGCACCGGCCGTCAAGTAGTAATCGGATTTGAAGTCCGGAATATCGAGCCCAAAGGAGCAATAAACAAACACTTACTATTTAAAGCTTGTAGCTAAGCTATTTCTATAAAAAGTTGGTTTTTATGCTTCTAAAATAAACTAACAAGTAATGCAAATCAAGTAGAGCACTCGTAACACGAAGCCGAGAATTCTTAACTTCTTGAATCAAATGATGAAATTTCTAGGATATCGGGTTCATAGAGTTCATTCCATAAAGTCAAAAATACTCGATTGTTGTGATGAAGACTTGATTTAGAGGCAACGAGTCATCTCAACTCTAGTCCTAACTTCTTTCGAACGATTCGGACCCTAATGGAATCTAACCACCGAGTTCTTTCGAATCACGATGTAGGAAGACCCAAAGCGTTTAGTTCCATGACAACTTCTAACTTTCGACCAACCAAGGCTATAGCTATTGCAATTGTATTAACCCCGCTAGTTCTAGCTAGGGTTTAAATCCAATTTATGATCGACTTTAGACTAATTAGAATTCTCCTCTTTCAAGCGTTAAATTCTAATTCAAATCAATTATCAAGCCTACCCGGGAGATAAAGCGTTAAGCACAAATCGATCATAAACACTAAAACAATTCAACAATCACAACAATTTAGAGCATTCAAAACATGGAAATCCCTACTCTAATCACCCAAAACCCTAGAAATTGGGGGTTTAGTTGTTCATGATAATCAATGGCATAGAGATGAACCAACAAGTAAATGAATCCATAATAAGATTTAGAGAGAAGGTTTAGATACAATCACCACAATAAATTGACAAAATGGTTGCTCTTCCCCTTCTTCCAAACCCTAGCTTTGATCTTCTTGTGTTGGCAACAATTCCAAGATTAGAAGCACAAAGAAGCTCTCCTAAAGATGAATTTTCTCCAAGAACAATGAGACCCTTGGCTCAAATCCCTCTCCAATCAATGAAGCTCCACCTTGTGTTCTCCAAAAATCTCTCCAATAAATTCAGAAAATAAGCACTTTGTAAAAATCTCCCCTCAAATTAACTCTCTCAAATATATATATATATATCTTTGTTTGTGTGTATAGAGAAAAGGAAAAAGAAATAAAAAATAAATGCTCCAGGAGCTGCTCTGTGGTTCGGCTCCCTCTGGTCTCGCCTCGCTCTCCAAAAAATAATCAAAATGAAGATGATCTCCTAGTGAGATGCGGCTGGGCAACCCAAATGGAGAGTGCTGCCCTAGACACGTGTTGGCAGAGGAGAGGAGAGCTGGAAGGGGACAAGTGTCGCGCACAGAGGAGAAGGCTGAGGTGGACACGTGGCGCGAGCAAGAGGAGAAGACGGCTGGCGGCGCTGTGGGACACGCGTATGGCCGGGAGAGGCTGGCGCTGGGAGCGGGCCCGGACAGGTGGCCACGCGTCAGCTGCAGAAGCATCTGGCGGCGCCAGCTGTCGCGCAGGAGGAGAGGGCGGCTGCGGCGGCGCCACGTGTCGCATCTGGGCGAGCGGCGGCTGCTGGGACCAGGACACGTGTCAGGCGGTGGTTTGCTGCTCCATTTTTATCCTTTTTCGCTATTTTGCTCGCTCCGGCTTCGTTTGAGCTCCGATCGATCTCGTTCTTGCGCCAAAAAATTCATCTTCTCGAGACCTACAAAACAAGACCAGTCATGAATATATTTTGAAGCGAACAAAATCGACCCTCTTGACGGTTCACAAGCACAAAACACCCAAAATGCATCGAAACTCCATCGGAACACCGAACATATCGATAAAATCAGTTATTCATGGTAAATCTAAATATACGATAGAAAACCGGGACCAAAAGCCTATAAAACTCGATATAAAGTGGCTCAATTATGTGTTAAAATGCACCCGCATCAACACCCCACACTTAGACTTTTCTCGCCCCGAGAGAACTAAACATAAATAAATATAAACTATCTAAGATAAATGCCAAGATAAACCCCGCGATACTATCTCCGTAGGCGGAGCTTGGCGACTCCGGGTTATTGAAAGCAATAAAAATGCATATGCGACTCGACTAGACAAAAATTCCCGTGCAAATACACAAGCAAATTAAAGACCAAAAATTTAAGACTCAAAGAAGGTATGTGCTTACACTTGGATTTTATCGGCAATTTAACCTAGAGCATGCATAAGGAATAAGATCTCTCATCGTTCTTTTCCAACTTTTCACCAACCAATTTTTACATGTTGTAGATTAAGAGTGTATGTGTAGTGGTTACAAGATGAAGTGCAATAACTAGCAAGATTTCAAGCCTAACTATTGTCATTTAGCCCTTTTGCTCTCTCAATTCTACATACCATAATACTAATCAAGAGCATAACGTAATCTCATTCACAAATCTTATGAGGGGACGTTGTCATGCAATTACGTTGCCTTGGGACTACGTGAGTGGTAAACCTATCTAGTTCCTTTACGAGTCAAGTGGTAGATCAAAGTTTTGCTTGGTTTTTTCGATTACGTGTAGAAACTTTGGATCACTAAGATAGGCTGGGGGGTTCACCTTTTATTACGCTATGATTAACTCGGGACATGAGGGTCTCACTCTGCATAACGATCCGCCGCAGCCCCTCAAGCCTTTGTTAACACACAGATTTTATTGGATCCTCTTTCCCCGGGACCTATACTTAATTCACCGTGCATAGTGTGTGTGATTTTGAAAAAGTGGTACCACAAACGCACAATGGAACTAACCCCTTGAACTCGACTAGATTTCTAATCTACCGAAACGCATAGTTCGGTCCTAAGACAACAAGCATGTGGCCTTAACCTCCTCTACATGCAACAAGTGAAATAAGACTAGTATACCTTAACTAGGCCCACTATATGCAGAAATCAAGGTAGAATCAGGCCGGTGACAATAAAAAGAATTGAAACCTAACCACACCTAACATTTGGTGTGACCGCCTTTTCGTGTTAAGGCATCTAGCATCACAAAATCATCATGAACCCAATAAGCAATATAGCACAAACACAAAATACAGCTCATTAATGCTACCAACAGTAAATCATCCAAACATTCCTCAAAAAATCCTCAATCATGAAAGATCTACTCCCGTCTTACTCATACAGGCCACAATTGCACATCCAAGGTTTACACACAAAATAAAGACCCAAATAAAAAAAATTACACCAAAAATGCATGAAGCATAGCATAGAATGCAAACATATAAATGCAAAGCATCCCACCCCACACTTTAAACCTAAGCACTGTCCCCAGTGCGACTCTAAACACATATTTACACATGCACCCGATAGATGATAACAGTAAGCACCCCACACTCAGAGTCAAGCAATATACAAGTCAAGAAATCCTATATGCATAGTCTATCAGCACATCAATTCGGGTGCTCAGCACCCACCAGATAGCATATAAGAAATAAAATAGCGGTAAGCAATTAAAAATAGGAAGGGAAGAGATACTACCCCTCGAAGAACCGCTACTCGACTTGTGAGCTGACGTGGGAGTCCTAGTGTGCATGGATGGATGGAAAGATCATCGCCCGTGAGAACTTCTAAGAAGCTCGGCGCCATGGCATGTGACTAAACTGCTCCCACTTTCCATCCATTGTTGGGGTGCCTCCCAACTAGCGCATTTGTTTAACGTCGTTAGCTCGACTTAAAGGCGGCCTAAGCCGCCTACCGCCTAATACTCAGGCTCCTCCAGATATAGACATTCTTCTGGACCGAACACACCACCAAAGTAATGCTTCACTCTATGACCATTCACAAGAACAGGGGGATTTTTCCCATCAGAGATCTCTACCGCCCCTTTGGAAAGAACTCGGGTCACCTTATAGGGACCGCTCCACTTTGAAACTAGTTTACCGGGGAAGAGCTTCAATCTAGAGTTATAGAGAAGAACCATGTCTCCCTCCTTGAACTCTCTGTCTACAATTCTCTTATCATGGGCAATTTTGGTGCGCTCCTTGTATAGCTTTGAGTTGTGGTAAGCCTGAGACCTGAATTCATCCATCTGATTGATCTGTAATAACCTGTTCTCACCACAACTGTTAGCATCAAAATTTAAAAACTTAATTGCCCAATATGCTTTATGTTCTAGTTCCACCGGTAAATGACAAGACTTCCCATACACTAGCTTGTAGGGAGACATTCCAATAGGAGTTTTAAAAGCTGTCCTATATGCCCACAGTGTATCATCTAATCTATGTGACCAATCTTTCCTAGATGCACTGACAGTTTTCTCTAATATGCTTTTAAGCTCCCTATTTGTAACCTCTACTTGCCCGCTAGTTTGGGGATGGTAGGGAGTAGCTAAGCGATGACGAACACCATAATGATTTAAAAGCTTCCAAAATTGTTTATTGCAAAAGTGTGAGCCGTCATCGCTTACTATTGCCCTAGGCGTGCCAAACCGAGAAAATATATATTTCTTTAAAAACGCACAAACTGGTTTGGCATCATTGGTGGCTAAGGCTACCGCTTCAACCCACTTTGACACATAATCCACGGCCACTAAAATGTACTCATAACCATTGGACCGTGGAAAGGGGCCCATAAAGTCAATGTTCCATACGTCAAATAACTCTACCTCAATTGAAATGTTCATAGGCATCTCTTGCCTTCTCGAGATATTACCAGTTCTTTGACACCTGTCACATTGCTTAACGAACACAACTGCATCATGAAATAAGGTAGGCCAATAAAATCCCGATTGCAACACCTTTTGTGTTGTCCTGGCAGGCCCAAAATGTCCTCCTACTTCTCTTCCATGGCAATGATGTAAAATCTCTCTAGTCTCATACTCGGGGATACACCTTCTCACCATTTGATCTGCACAAATCTTAAACAGGAAAGGATCATCCCAATAATAGTTTTTCACATCATATAAAAACTTTTTCTTCTGATAGGAGGTAAAATCTGCAGGAAGAACACCACTTGCTAAGTAATTTGCAAAATAGGCAAACCATGGGATGACTTGATTTTCTATACCAAACAAGTGCTCATCCGGGAACTCTTCTTTAATTGGCACACTTAGGTTCTCATGGGGGTTCTCAATCCTAGATAGGTGATCTGCAATAACATTCTCTACTCCTTTTTTATCTCGAATCTCCAAATCAAATTCTTGGAGTAGTAAAATCCACCTCAACAGTCTAGGTTTTGCATCTTTCTTACTAAACAAATACTTGAGAGCTGCATGGTCAGTGTACACAATAACTTTGGACAAGACAAGATAAGAATGAAATTTATCACAAGCAAATACCACAGCAAGTAGTTCTTTTTCAATAGTAGCATAATTCATTTGGGCTTCATTAAGAACTCTACTAGCATAATAAATAGTGTGAAAAATCTTGCCTTTTCTCTGTCCCAAAACTGCCCTTACCGCTATATCACTAGCATCACACATTAACTCAAAAGGCAGGGACCAATCAGGACTCACCATCACAGGTGCATTCACTAACTTATCTTTCAAGGACAAGAAACTCTTCAAGCATGCATCATCAAAATCAAAAGGGATATCTTTTCCTAACAAATTGCACAATGGTTTGGAAATCTCAGAAAACCCCTTAATGAATCTTCTATAGAACCCAGCATGTCCTAAAAAACTTCTAATCCCCTTAACATTTCTAGGTGGAGGCAATTTACCTATCACATCCACCTTGGCCATATCCACTTCAATACCTTTTTTTGGAGATTTTATGACCTAGAACAATACCCTGTTGAACCATAAGATGACATTTTTCCCAATTTAACACCAAGTTTGTTTCTTCGCATCTAGTCAATACTTTATGCAGATTATTCAAACACTCATCAAATGAAGAACCAAACATAGAAAAATCATCCATGAACACTTCTAGGTAATCACCAATCATATCATGAAATATAGCTGTCATGCATCTTTGAAAAGTAGCAGGTGCATTACATAAACCAAAAGGCATTCTCCTATATGCAAATGTTCCATAAGGGCAAGTCAGAGTAGTTTTCTCTTGATCCTCAGGAGCTATAGCTATTTGGTTGTACCCACTATATCCATCTAGAAAGCAATAATATTCATGACCAGCTAATTTCTCTAACATTTGATCAATAAAGGGTAATGGGAAATGGTCTTTACGGGTGGCATCATTTAACTTCCTATAGTCAATGCATACTCTCCACCCTGTGACCGTTCTAGTAGGAATTAACTCATTCTTTTCATTGGTCACTACAGTCATTCCCCCTTTTTTAGGTACACATTGAATTGGACTTACCCAAGCACTATCAGAGATAGGGTATATAATACCTGCATCTAAAAGCTTTACAATCTCTTTCTTTACTACCTCTTGCATCAATGGATTTAGCCTCCTTTGTGGTTGCACACTTGGCCTTTGATTTTCCTCCATGAGAATTTTGTGCATGCACACTGACGGGCTAATTCCCTTGATGTCAGCTATTGTCCATCCAAAGGCTCTTTTATGATCCTTAAGAACCCTCATTAGCTTTTCCTCCTGAAGACAAGACAACGCAGAAGATATTATCACAGGTAGAGTATTGTCTTCATTCAAAAACATGTATTTCAAATTTTCAGGGAGGGGTTTTAATTCTAGCTCAGGGGCTTGCTCAATAGAGGGCTTTAGCTTGGGCCCTTGACTTGCCTCCAAGGTGAGGCGAGTGTGGGGCCTATCCCTCTTCCATGGAGGACACGCCTCCAATAAATTGATCACTTCGTCTACAACATCTTGTGAAAGTTCACAAGTGATACCAATGTCTTTAGCTAGGCATGTAAGAAAAGGATCATCAGGAATAAACATTTCCTGCACTACACAATCAATAGCCTCAATTCTAAAACATGTGTCATCACTCCTAGCTTGTTTTATCGATCTAAAGACATCAAACACCACTTCTTCTTTGCCGTAGCGAATGGTCAATTTCCCTTGCTCTACATCAATAAGAGCTCTTGCTGTGGCCAAGAAAGGCCTACCTAGGATTAGGGGTATCTCATAATCTTCCTCCATGTCCAATACAACAAAATCAGCAGGAAAGATAAATTTATCAACCTTTACTAGGATATCCTCTACTACTCCCCTAGGGTATTTAATCGATCTATCAGCTAGTTGTAGAGAAATAGAGGTATGTTTCGGTTCTTCCCCCAATCCTAGCTTTCTAAACACATTCAAAGGCATCAGGTTTATGCTAGCTCCTAGATCACACAAGGCTTTTGCAAATGAAAGGGTCCCCATCTCACAGGGTATTGTAAAGCTACCTGGGTCTTTCAATTTAGGGGGTAATTTATTTTGTAAGATAGCAGAACACTCTTCACTTAAATTCACCCTATCATTCACATTCATCTTCCTTTTGTTAGATATAATATCTTTCAGAAATTTGGCATAGACAGGCATGCTCCTAATTGCATCTAGAAAAGGAATATTAATCTCAAGTTTTTTAAACACATTCAAGAATTTAGCATATTGATCATCATGTTTAGATTTCTTGGCAACAGAAGGGAAAGGGAGAGGTGAAGTCCGGGTTTCTGAATCAACCACGGACTCCCTTACCTTCTTACCTATGGCGTGCTCTCTTCCTCTTACTTCTGATGTGCCCTCTTGCTCTTCCTCTTGAATATGCTCAATAGAAACTTCTTCTGGGGGCTCTTCATCCAATCCCTCATATCTCACTTCTACACCTTTTCCACTCCTAGTAGTTACTGCATTTACATTTTCTCTAGGATTTACTTCTGTGTCACTAGGTAATGATCCTGGAGCTCTCGAGTGCAGAGCGGTGGCCATCTGCCCCATATGGGCTTGCATTGTCCTCATAGCAGAATCTGACTCTTCTTGCCTCTTAGACATCTGATCTTGCTTTTGCATCATCAGCTTGGTGTTCTCCTCTTGCTTTCTAGCCTCTGCATCCTGTCTTTGCATCAGTCTCAATATGAGATCCATAGGTGAAGGTTCTTGAGGTGGTTGGCTCTGCTGAGGTTGAGGATCTCTTTGCTGCTGGCCTTGGTTCTGAGGCCTTTGATGGAATCCAGGAGGTGCTAAATTCTGATTCCTTTGACCTTGATCTCCTCCCCATCTCAAACTTGGATGATCTTTCCAACCAGGGTTGTAGGTGCTAGAGTACGGATCATATCTTCTTCCTTGATTGTTGTTGCTCACATAATGAGCACTTTCATGAGCTGGATGCCGCATTTCCTCAATGCAATCCAAAGGGTCAGGTTGTTGGGAGTGAACCTGTAACCCCTCTATCTTTGCACTCATCACTCTCATCATCTCCATAACTTGGTTCATGTCTGCTGAGGATGAGACTGAATTGACTGCACCAGTAGGTACTCTCTCAGAGTGCCAATCATTATTGGACATAATCATTTCTAAAATCTCTAGGCACTCTTCTGGGGTGTGGTTTTTGAAGGAACCACCTGATGATGCGTTCAACTCCGATTGACTTGCCGGTCTCAAACCCATATAAAAAATCTGCATTTGCAACCACAACTCTAACCCACAGTGAGGGCACCTCCTTATCATCCCTTGAAATCGCTCCCAAGCTTCAGCTAATGACTCCATATTTGCATGTCTGAAGTTTTGAATCTGTAACCTCAACTCTTGAGTCTTCCTTGGTGAGAAGAATCTAGTTAGAAACTTTTGAGCCAAATCCTCCCAAGTTCTTATCGCATGGTAAGGCAAATTGCGAAACCATTCATAAGCTTCACCTGATAGGGAGAACGGGAATAATCTTAATCTGACAGCATCATCAGACACACCATTGTACCTGAAGGTGGAACATATTTCAAGAAATTTGGTCAGGTGTAATGACGGGTCTGGGCATGTAGAGGTGTTCCCGCTAAATGAAGATTGTTGAAGTAGTGAGATCACTGAAGTCTTAATCTCAAACTGGTGAGCTGTGATCGCTGGTGCCTGAATGCTTGAATGTAATCTGTTGGTTTGTGGTGCACCGAACTCACACAAAAGTCTTCGTGGTCTTTCTTGCTGATTAGCATGTTGACCTACATTTTCAATCCGCCCATCTTCACCAAATCCCGGTGGGTCTTCCATATTATGCAATTCTTTAGCTTCCTTAGCAGCTTTCCTTGATGCTTTGAATCTAAACTCAGCTTCTCTTAACTCTTTGTCACTAAGCAGTTCACTTGAAGAAGATTTGGATCTTGTGAGCATAAAACCTTCAAATCCAAACACAAGATGAGATTAGAACCGAGAAAACAAATTTAAAAGACAAATAAGTAAATGAAATAGTCGTAGCACAAACTATATAGCAAGGGTTGCCTAATTGCTCCCCGGCAACGGCGCCATAAAACTTGACGCCCTGCGGATTTAATCGCAAACTTGAGCACGGCAAGTGCACCGGCCGTCAAGTAGTAATCGGATTTGAAGTCCGGAATATCGAGCCCAAAGGAGCAATAAACAAACACTTACTATTTAAAGCTTGTAGCTAAGCTATTTCTATAAAAAGTTGGTTTTTATGCTTCTAAAATAAACTAACAAGTAATGCAAATCAAGTAGAGCACTCGTAACACGAAGCCGAGAATTCTTAACTTCTTGAATCAAATGATGAAATTTCTAGGATATCGGGTTCATAGAGTTCATTCCATAAAGTCAAAAATACTCGATTGTTGTGATGAAGACTTGATTTAGAGGCAACGAGTCATCTCAACTCTAGTCCTAACTTCTTTCGAACGATTCGGACCCTAATGGAATCTAACCACCGAGTTCTTTCGAATCACGATGTAGGAAGACCCAAAGCGTTTAGTTCCATGACAACTTCTAACTTTCGACCAACCAAGGCTATAGCTATTGCAATTGTATTAACCCCGCTAGTTCTAGCTAGGGTTTAAATCCAATTTATGATCGACTTTAGACTAATTAGAATTCTCCTCTTTCAAGCGTTAAATTCTAATTCAAATCAATTATCAAGCCTACCCGGGAGATAAAGCGTTAAGCACAAATCGATCATAAACACTAAAACAATTCAACAATCACAACAATTTAGAGCATTCAAAACATGGAAATCCCTACTCTAATCACCCAAAACCCTAGAAATTGGGGGTTTAGTTGTTCATGATAATCAATGGCATAGAGATGAACCAACAAGTAAATGAATCCATAATAAGATTTAGAGAGAAGGTTTAGATACAATCACCACAATAAATTGACAAAATGGTTGCTCTTCCCCTTCTTCCAAACCCTAGCTTTGATCTTCTTGTGTTGGCAACAATTCCAAGATTAGAAGCACAAAGAAGCTCTCCTAAAGATGAATTTTCTCCAAGAACAATGAGACCCTTGGCTCAAATCCCTCTCCAATCAATGAAGCTCCACCTTGTGTTCTCCAAAAATCTCTCCAATAAATTCAGAAAATAAGCACTTTGTAAAAATCTCCCCTCAAATTAACTCTCTCAAATATATATATATATATATATATATATATATATATATATATATATATATATATATATATATATCTTTGTTTGTGTGTATAGAGAAAAGGAAAAAGAAATAAAAAATAAATGCTCCAGGAGCTGCTCTGTGGTTCGGCTCCCTCTGGTCTCGCCTCGCTCTCCAAAAAATAATCAAAATGAAGATGATCTCCTAGTGAGATGCGGCTGGGCAACCCAAAGGGAGAGTGTTGCCCTAGACACGTGTTGGCAGAGGAGAGGAGAGCTGGAAGGGGACAAGTGTCGCGCACAGAGGAGAAGGCTGAGGTGGACACGTGGCGCGAGCAAGAGGAGAAGACGGCTGGCGGCGCTGTGGGACACGCGTATGGCCGGGAGAGGCTGGCGCTGGGAGCGGGCCCGGACAGGTGGCCACGCGTCAGCTGCAGAAGCATCTGGCGGCGCCAGCTGTCGCGCAGGAGGAGAGGGCGGCTGCGGCGGCGCCACGTGTCGCATCTGGGCGAGCGGCGGCTGCTGGGACCAGGACACGTGTCAGGCGGTGGTTTGCTGCTCCATTTTTATCCTTTTTCGCTATTTTGCTCGCTCCGGCTTCGTTTGAGCTCCGATCGATCTCGTTCTTGCGCCAAAAAATTCATCTTCTCGAGACCTACAAAACAAGATCAGTCATGAATATATTTTGAAGCGAACAAAATCGACCCTCTTGACGGTTCACAAGCACAAAACACCCAAAATGCATCGAAAATCCATCGGAACACCGAACATATCGATAAAATCAGTTATTCATGGTAAATCTAAATATACGATAGAAAACCGGGACCAAAAGCCTATAAAACTCGATATAAAGTGGCTCAATTATGTGTTAAAATGCACCGGCATCATACGCTCTGTTTTGCCAACACTGATCTCGTAGAAAAATTGTCTTTCTGTAATGTTTGAGCCTTCAGAACGTCATACTCAAAGCGTCGGTGACCACGTTCGCCTTGCCCGGATGATAGAGCAACTCAAAGTCATACTCTTCAAGTAGCTCCATCCATCGCCTTTGGCGCATGTTCAGATCACGCTGCGAGAAGATATACTTGAGGCTCTTGTGGTCTGAAAACACCCTGAACTGCTCACCGTACAGATAATGTCTCCAGCTCTTCAGCGCAAATACTACCGCTGCTAGCTCGAGATCGTGGGTGGGGTAGTTGCGCTCATGCACCTTCAACTGCCTCGAGCCGTAAGCAACCACCTTCCCTCCCTGCATCAGAACACAACCTAGCCCTTCGCCTGAGGCGTCACAATACACGTCATAGCCCACTCCCCGGTCTGGAACGATCAACACGGGGGCGGTAGTCAATCGAGCCTTTAGCTCGCAAAAAGAGCGCTCACACTCATCCGTCCAAATGTACGCCGCTCCCTTGCGGGTCAAAGCTGTCATAGGTGCTGCAAGGCGAGAGAAGTCCTGAACGAAGCGCCGGTAATAGCCCGCCAACCCGAGGAAACTCCGAATCTCAAATACACTGCTGGGTCTCGCCCACTTCGACACTGCCTCAACCTTGGCTGGGTCGACCAAGATGCCCTCCCGAGATACCACGTGCCCGAGGAACTTCACCTCTGTGAGCCAAAATTCGCACTTCTCCAGATTGCCGTACAACTGGTGGGTGCGTAAGAGTGTCAAAACGGTCCGCAGATGCTCCGCGTGCGCCTCCTCACTGGGCGAGTAGGTCAAGATGTCATCGACGAAGACTACCATGAACTGGTCTAGATAAGGTCTGAAGATGCCATTCATCAAGTCCATAAAGGCGGCCAGCGCGTTCGTCAAACCGAACGGCATCACCAGAAACTCGAAATGTCCATAACGAGTACGGAACGTTGTCTTCTCTACGTCCTCAGCTCGGACTCTCAGCTGGTAGTACCCAGATCGAAGATCGATCTTCGAGAAGTACTTTGCTCCCCTCAGCTGGTCGAATAAATCATCAATCCTCGGCATCGGGTAGCGGTTCTTCACTGTCACCCGGTTCAGCTTCTTGTAGTCGATGCACATCCTCAAGGCTCCGCCCTTCTTCTTCACGAAAAGGGCGGGCGCTCCCCACGGTGATACGCTCGGGTGGATGAACCCCTTCTGCTGCAGTTCCTCGAGTTGTCGCTTAAGTTCGACCAACTCGGCTGGCGCGAACCGATACGGCGTCATCGAGATCGGCGCCGTACCCGGGATCAGATCGATCCTGAACTCCACCTCTCGCGCTGGTGGCAAGCCTGATAGTTCCTCCGGAAAGACCTCCGGGAACTCCCGCACTACCCTCGGTAGCTCACTGCTACTCCGCACGATCTCTGCCTCAGACTCCGTAGTCAAAGCGGATAAGAGAACTCCGCTCCTGCTACCCAAAACACACGTGATCACTCTATCACCTGACCTCACTGTCACCTGACGTCTGTAGCAATCGATCGTCGCTCGGTACCTTGCGAGCCAGTCCATACCCAGAATCACGTCAAAGGCGCTCATGTCAAGAACGAGTAAGTCACCCAGAAATGGGCAATCTGCCACCCTAATCGCACATTCTCTGCAAACGGTGCTCAACACCACTGCACCCGTAGCCGGGGTCTCCAAACAAAGGGGCTGACTCAAAGTCTCAACCCGCAAACCCAAAGAAGAAGCAATAGACGAAGAAATGAACGAATGGGAAGCTCTCGTATCAAACAAAAATGAAGTCCACGCATTATAAAGTAAACACGTACCCTGGGTGGCCTCATGGCCGGCGTACGGCCTCTCAATCCTGGAATCAGTAAGTGCAAAGACTCGGCCCTGTCGTGCCGGTGGGCCTCCTCTAGGTGGTGGGGGAAGGGCCACCCGCTGCTCAGCTCTCAGCTGGTGCCTCTGACCTGCCGCTCCTGCCGCTGGACGCGGAGCTCTCTGCTGCGGTGCCTGACGTGGTCTGACAGGGGGCGCAGGGCGAATCTGAGTCTGCTGGGGCCTCGGTGCAGGCGCTCTGCCAGCTATCTCAGGGCACGCCCAGATGAAATGATCAGATCGACCACACAGGAAGCATCCACTCAGGTGTGCTACCTCAGGACACACACGCATGAAGTGGTCGGCGCTGCCACAGTGAAAACACCCCCTCGGTGCACTAGGCTGTCTAACTCCGGTCCCCTGGGGACGACCATCATGACGCTCTACAGGTCCATTGCCCCTCGGGCAGTCTCGTGCCAAGTGACCCTGCTGTCCACACTGAGGACACAGCTGTGCCACCGGGGCGGGTCCAACTGACGCGACGGCCCCTGCTCGGCGTATGCCATCCTGCTGAAACTGAGGCTGAAAGTGTCCTGCAACTCTTTGTCTGTGTCGGTCTCGATGGTCAGACGGCTGCAAAAAGCCACTAGACCTAGGCCTGGTCTCTCGCACCCTAGTAGTATCTCTGAAATGTCTCTCCATGGCTAAAGCCTGATCCAAGAGTGTGGAGTAATCTGTGGTCCTGAAAGCGATAACCCTGTCGGCTATCGACGGGATGAGCCCGTTCTCAAACCTCCTGCAACGGTCCTCCGCAGTCTGCACCAACTCCGGCGCGAAGCGGGCCAAAGAAGTGAACCTCACTGCATACTCAGAAACACTCAAACCCCTCTGACGCAAATCTAGAAACTGCTGGCGCCGATCATCCCGAATGGAGCGAGGGAAGTACTGCTCCAAGAACAGCCTGCTGAACAACTCAAAATCACTGCCAACCCTCTCCTGCACTGACTGCCACCAGTAGTAGGCCTCTCCCTCAAGCTGAAAAGTGGCGAACGAAACCCTCAGACGCCCCTCCGATACCCCAGAAGTATCGAGGTTGCGGGTAACCCGCTCCAACCAACCAGAAGCTGCCTCGGGGTCAGCTCCCCCGGAGTAGGTCGGCGTACCAAGTCTGCGAAACTCTCGGAGCGACTGGGCCGTGAGGCTATCCAACTGTCCTGGCCTCTCTCCAAAATATGCTGAAGCAACAGGCACGGGCTCTGGTGTCGGTGCGGTAGTCCTCTGCTGCGCACTCAAGGCTGCTAGCACAGCGCGAACCACCTCCTCGAGAGGGGTCGCCTGAGTCGGCTCTGCGACTGGAGATGTCCTGGGTGGCGACCCTGCTGGTCCACCCTCAAAACGCTGATGCCCTGTGGAAGCAGCATCCTGGGAGTCAGCTGTCCCCTCCTGCTCAGCGGCAGGTGCCTGACTCGGACCCCCCACTGGGCGGCTCTGGGTACCTCTATGAACATACGTACGAGCCATGTCGCCTATCCGCCTGCACGGATAACGCACATGTTCAGTACTTAGTTCAACAACGGTTCTCACACGTCACAAGGCCAAACATACACGCGCCTACACAAGTCACCCACAGATACGCCCCTCACACTAGTAGATATATATATACTCATATAATATAGCACCCAAGTTCGCATCTCTATGCGTCACACAGCAACAACCAGCGATTTAGCAATCAACACCAACTCCCACAGGAGGGTTCAATCAATCAACGAAATCCACTCCCACAGGAGGATTCATTCTCAAGCACATCACACAAAAGGCACAACGCAACAGGCATACCCCTTGCTCGGGTATCCTTTCACAGAGAGGGGTTTAGTACTTAACACAATTCAATTCAAAAGTCACCCTTAACCTTTTCTTCCCTTCCATGAATTCCCATTTCTTAACTTTTACTCAAACTTTTTCATGTCGATCTCATGTTGTTACAATCTGATTCAGGCGTCCCCAAACCTCATTGTAACAACTTGACATCAAAACATCACGCTCGACTACAGTGGCGCCCCTGAGTCAACCAGTGATGGTGTAAACATTTTAGTTCTACTGAAAATTTGGCATGACCCATTCGCATTTTCCCTTAACCCTCCGCTTAAGCGGGACAACCACCAATACGAATTTACAAGGTACAAGTACACAGAGTTCTCGTGCTAGTTCAAGACATCACACGGTCAATAAAGGGAGTTCTCATGCTCCTAAAGTACACAATGCAATCAATAAACGGAGTTCTCGTGCTCCCAAAATATTACGGGGTACTCGTGCCCAAACTCGCCACCTCAACGGGCATAGGGGATACTCGTGTCCCAAAATCGCCACCTCAGCGGGCATACGGGATACTCGTGTCCCAATCTCAACAATAAACCACGCTCGCAACTTACCGAGTCCTCAACTCGTAAGCCAGCCAAAGAATGCTCGCAACCTCCCCGAGGCCAGCCAAAGACACCAACTTTAGTACACAGGCTCTCATGGCCACCCAAACACAAATAACCACACGGCTCTCACGGCCACTCAAACCAAAGGCAAGGACACGGGTTCGACGACCCACTCATAGTTCTCATACAACGGGATACGGGGTTCTCGCGCCCCAACCAAAACACTCAATAGCAGCATACATGGAGTACTCATGCTCCAGCCCAACAGTCAGTCACAAGTCAACACTTGAACATGACCAAACTGCAACTTGAAAATTTTCAAAGTAATACGCCACAAGGGCAACCCACCTACCATTGGCTCACTCTACCATGGATGCATAGTGGATCGGTCATTGACCGTTAATCCAATTCCGATATCAACCATTCGGCTTCACCGATCACTAGGGAGAGGATACCAATCAATTAATGCAAACATTGTAGTGTAAGGTTCCGATTAGGACAACTCTTAAAGCAACTCAAGACTCAGACTTCCTAACTCTACCCACCTAATTGACTTCGGTCCGAGGTTTGAAAATCAATTCATAAGACACCTGTTTCAAATGAAACCAGGCTCTGATACCAAATTGTCACGCCCCAAATCCGGTTCTTGACCGGACTCGAGGCATGACTAGTAAAATATAAATAAAGGAGATAACAATTTAAATCAAGTTCCAGAAAACTCCAATAAGTAACTCGAATCCACAAAATGTAGTTCAAAACAAAAATAACCCTCTAGGGGTGTAATAATAATCCTCCACAGTTTGGTTCAAAACATAAAAAAGTAAAGTACGAAGTCTCTATCATGTACCCACATCGAGAAGCGCCCAAGCTTCTACTCCTCAATCAAGCATGTAGACACCACAGCAAATCATAGGGGTGAGCTTACGCTCAGTAGGGAAAACGCATAACATAGTGAACTTTAAACTCAATAAATTCAACAGTAAAGTCAACACATAACTCTTAACAATCACAAGCAAAAGATAAACCGATCAATGCCGTGGCACATGAAGTCACCACCCTCCGATCCACATCTTATGTGTCCTCTCGGATTTTCCCTCCAATCCAGAGGAGACGCATATCATTGAGACTATCGGAAACACCCTTCAGGGCACATATCGTCGGAAGTCTCAGAAACGTCTCCAAGGGATTTTAGATCCTCGGGAACCCAGGGCCATACTCCCATAGGAAGCGCACACGTGGGCAATTTAATGATAAGCAGTTAATAATTGAATAACGCACTCAACCGAAATATGAAGTAATACAAGCTCAACAACCACCGATCCAAGTCCACACACGACCCAACCATCACCAATTCACCACAACACATAGTACACGAATCATGCAACCATAGCACACCAAATACACAATCCCAACTTACCGTTCACTTACCAGTTTCGAACCACCGGGGCATCGATCACCTGATTGCACCGCTCAGTACAACCAGTCATACTCGATGCTCCAAACAACCAATCAAGTAAATCAAGTAATCATTCGAATACAATCAACGAGCAAGTACGAGTGTAATCAACTAATCATAAAGCCTTCAAAAGAGCATTCAAGCATGCAATTCCAATAGTTTCATTAGCCTCTTTAGCCTTTCCACTAAGCAATCAACAACCAAGCATGTGATCCTAACACGCAACTAATCCGAGGGCTTTGCCAAGGCTCCTCTACCAGACAATCAATTCCCAAGTATTGAAAGCGAATTACACTAGTGATTGGCATCCTAATCGGTCACTACTAGACAATTCCGGTTATTAGAAAATGAAAGACGATTATGCTAGTTATACGCATCCTATATGCATTTCTAGGACCTTTCCAATTTTATTAACCTATCATGCATACTAAGCATCGTAAACGAGAGGTTAAGGCTTTCCCTACCTCAAGGTCCTCCTCTTCAACACTTTGATGAAGCCCGGTGATCACCACTTCGCTCTTCCTTCGGGTCCCAGCGTGATCCTTGCTCCTCTAGCTCGATCCCCAAAGTCTTGGACACAAAGAACCGCTAGTTAGGCTCCACTTAAACAGCAAGAAAGACCCCCAAAACCCTTCCAAAGTTCAGCTCAAAACCAAGATGCAAAACCCTCAAGAAACTCTCACCCTGGTCGGTCACGGACCTGGTCACGGATCCGTGACGTTAACCCTCACGGTTACCGTCACGGAGCCGTGACGAGTGCCGTCACGGACTCCCTCACGGAGCCGTCACGGACTCCCTCACGGAGCCGTGACGTCGCCCGTCACGGGATCCGTCACGGATCCGTGGCGCACCAGGGCAGTTTCGCCCTTCTTCAACCTCCAGCTCCAAAACTCCGAAAAACCACCTTCAAACCCAGAATTTTACCCTTTCCAACTCCCAAAACAGTCCAAATCCTTCAATACTCCTCTACCCATGGTAGGAATCAACACACAAACAAGTTTCCAATGATTCATCAAATCAAACCCACTTCAAAATCTCCAACAACTATTGATTTCACAACAAAAACTCAACAAAGCTTCTCATCAACAACAACTCCCATCATTTCTACTCAAACCCAACATCATCTAGCAATTTTCACCCAAAACCCAAGAAAATAGATGAAGAGAAATGAGGATTAGAGAGTTCCATTACCTCTAGGATGTAGAGATGAAGAAGGTGCTAGTGATTTTGAGGGTGGATGGCTAGAGGAAGACTCCAAATAGCTCCTTCTTCCTTGATTTTCCTTCAAGCCTCCATGAGAGCTCTTCTCCTTTGCTCCTCCTCTCAATTTCGGCTACACTCAACAAAAATGAGTTGAAATTGCTTCTCCAATCCAATATAATACCTAGATGTAGCAAAGACCTAAAAGCCCTTGAGCTAGATTCACTTGTAGTAGCTTTTGGGAGGGTAAAAGGGACTATGTCTAGCCCTTTTTCTCTCTTTCAACCAAAAGAAGACAAGTGTCCACCTAGGTCATTTAATTTTCCAAAATAATTTCCAGCACTTTAAAAACAAAGCTTTTAGTCGATAAAAAGTCTCGTTTTGACCAAAATTGACTTTATCCAATATTATACTCAAACGAAAGGGATTTCTCCCCTGAAGCCAACCGTGATAATGGCTACTTCGTTTGGGTTCCGGAAAGGTCCCGAGTGACTTCCGGAGTCGCCGGTTCGACCGGAAGCGGGTCTTACACTTCCGGTTAGCGAAGGAGATAACCTGGGTGTGTGCGGGGGAGCCTTGGGCTTTCTAGCGCTCGATGGTGTTATTTGCAGACCAGTCGGACCTCTGTCTACAAATTCTCCCCCGCAATATTATCTTTACTATTTCTCGGTCTGGGCCTGTATCTCCAACCTCCTAATGGGGGCTTGGAACCAGGGGCGAGTTTCGGCTAGGGAGTGCCCTCGACACTATTTAATAAAGGACGAAAACGTGGATGGCATAAGTTGGAGGGACGTCATGCGAGTTTGGGTACGAGTGGATGTGCGACTCCCACTCTAGAGTTTATAAGCTAAATGAAGATGGAGAAATGGTGAGAAACAAGGCTAGGCTAGTTGCTCAAGGATACTTACAAGAAGAAGGAATTGACTATGACGAGACTTATGCACCGGTTGCCCCTCTTGAATCCATAAGAATCCTTCTATCCCTCGCTTGTTTTAAAGATTTTATTTTATTTCAAATGTATGTTAAATCCGCATTTTTGAATGGACTAATCAATGAGGAAGTTTTTGTTGCACAACCTCCCGTTTTGAAGATTCCTCAAAGCTTAATCATGTATACAAGCTCAAGAAGGCACTATATGGGTTGAAACAAACACCAAGAGCTTGGTATGAAAGGTTAAGTATTTTATTGATTGACAATGGTTTTTCGAGAGGAAAGGTAGACATTTCTCGTCAAGATATGCCACTTGACTTTGTACTCAAGTATTTCTTTTTCCACCAACTTTTTTTTTTGAATTATCAAGTGCCAATTCTTTTGTCTATAAAATCCCTCATTTGTTTCTTCATTGCAAGACACAAGACTTCTACTCCTCTACAAAAATTTCAGCACAAAGTTCTTCTTCATCTTTAAGAGAAAATTCATCTTGAGAGCTCTATTCTTCTTTGTTCTAGAAATTATTTTCAAAGTCGTGAACTAATAGTTTCATATCTTTTGATCTTTGGAAAACATATATTCTTATTGTTATATCATTTCATGAACATGTTATGTTCTCCTTGTAAACTATTTGGAAATCCTCTATTCTAAAAATCATCTTGAACTAAGTCTTACATATCTTGAAATTATGTATAGCTTGTTTGTACTTCATCTTTATATCTCGACTGTAATTGAGGCGTTGTGTTTATTCTATATAAGATTAAACACATTGTATCGTTGGCTCTTGATGAGTTAATTTCAATATCTTTATTGTAATTGGTCTTGTAGACTAGAAAAAAGTGTTGTAGTTGGTTGCAAGATTTGTTCTTGCTTCCCATTTGGTGTTGTAACTTACAAGATTAGTTATGGTGAGTCTTTGTAAAATTTACCATTAGTTAGTAAAAGGCCGAACTTTAAGTAATTTCTTTAGCATGGATGTAGCATGTCTAAGGAGAGTTGTGAATCACGTATATCTTAGTGTTGGTTTTCTCTATCTTGATATCTTTGTTTGTTTTTTAATTTCCGAATTTATTTTTAAGTTGCTATATTTTTGCAAACAATCTTTTCACCCCCCCCCCCCCCCCCCCCCTCTTTAGATTGATTCTTTGGGACCTAATAGGAAGCACGTTAAAGAGAGTATACAAAAATCCCGTCTTAAGTACCCTAACTTAACAACTTGTAACGACATCCATTTTTCCATTGATATTGAAACAATAATCTATATTCATTAAACTTGAAATTAAGCCTAAACCCCTATGCCTAACAAAGTAATTAGCCCTTGTAATTTATTCACTGATGGATAATTATATGATGACAACAAATAACAAGTAATCAAATGGCTTTATGATTCTTCCTATGTGTACGAATTTATTGTTGCCTTTTTGGGTTTGAAATGTACTTTCTTGATGAAAAAAAATAACAAGTAATTTGGACCCAAACAAATGAACTTGGAAAATAAAAGTAAACATCAAAAGACAATCTTTCTGCCCCACAATTTCAAGCACACAATTGTAGTTCAACATGAATTGGCCTGGATTATTAAGTCAACCATTGAACCTGAATGTATAGTTAGTTTATGATCACTGTTCGGATCTCATTAGGTTATTAATATAAGCTCTAAATTGCTCATAAGTTTTAAACTGAAAAAAGCTTATAAACCGAAGAGGAGAAGCTAATCCAAACACCCTTCAATCACATTTTCATATCAGTATCAGTTGTAATCAGTGGGTGAGCTAGCATTTTCAGTGAAGGGGCACAAAAAAAATTCAGTGTTAATATGTGACTGTAAAAAAATTGAGGGGGCACAATTACGAAATTAGAAGAAATTAAGGAGTATTTTTGAAAAACAAATCGAAAAACATACAAGAATTTTTCAAAAAAAAAAATTGAGGGGGGCCACGTGCCCCCTGGGCACCATGTGGCTCTGCCACTGGTTGTAATTGATTGCCACCAACATTGAAGCACACAAATGAGTTCCAGCATGATAATATTTACTGATTCTTAATTTCATATCCAAGTAATTAGACATATAAGAAAAAAATTAGTTTCAGAAAAGCCTAAAAGTCTTAGGTCTGAATTTCACATCACAACAATCAATAAAATCAGATGAGAATCAGGAGTTAACCTCGATTTTATGAGAAAAAAAATATAGGATCGGTTGTGGATTATGGAGTCGCGTAAGAAGAAATGGGCGGCCAAGAAGGAGTCGATGCGTATTCCTTAGTTTCGCGAATACAAATCATATTATCTTGTTCGTTTGGATTCTAATGCCCAAACCAAAAGTCATGTCTATTCGGTAGGCTTCTAAGGCTCAAACTTGGAAAACTAAAAGTCCAGTCTAAAGGAGAAGCCCAAACCAAAAGCGATAAAAATCATATTATCCTATTCGTTTGGTTTCGAAAGCCCAAAACAAAAGCCCGATCCAAAGGAGAAACCCAAACCGGAAGCGATAAAAAAATCTCAAGGTGTTCCAACAAGGGATCTAAAACAAGATCTTTCGTAAATATTGATAATTCTCAAACCATTGCACAAGATTATCATATGTTTAGGGTGTTCCAACACTACTTGGTTCCGCCCCTAGGCGTGGCCAACACACGATATAGTGCGATAAAAGGCACGGGAAAGTTCGCGTGATTTATGAAACTGTCGCGGCCCTTGTGGCAAGATCTGGGCCTCTTAGTCTCGTGAATCCGACTACTCATATTGGTTCTTAGTTTGCATGACAAGGGAAATTGGTACTAGATACCATATATATATATATATATGATTAGTAACTAATACAAATCACCTCTTGTTGTGCAAACTACGATCTTATGAGAGACATAGGATGTGAGAGCTAATGTCATCAGTGCGCACAAGATGCTGACATGTGTCTTTTTTTGCACATGTTGGCTGCTATTGGTATCACGGTTGACAACATACAATAACGCACAAAATGTGTTGGTACCTTACATAACAAAGTGTTGGTACCTTATATAGCAAAGTGTTAGTACCTTACATAACAAAGTGTTTGTACCTTTATACAGAGTGTTAATACTTACATGTAAAGTGTTGGTACCTTACACGTAATGATACTGATACCCTACATACACAAGTGTTGGTACCTAGCATAGACGAGTGTTGGCACCTTGTGCGTTCCAAGCGTGGTCAACACGCGCTACAGTGCGGTCAAAGAAAAGGGGAAGTTCGTGTTATTTACAAAATTTCCACCACGTGCGTGGGAAATCTAGGCCTTCTGATCTCGCGAATCCGACGGTTCAGATGGTTCTTAGTTTGCACGATAAAACTACAAATCAATCTAATCCACAGGATGCGGTCAAAGTGACGTCAGTAGAGCGCGCGCGATGCTGACACGTGGCCGCTTTGCGCGCGCCTCTGTCCGCGCGCGCGCGGGGGTGCTGATCCTTTACAAGCACTGTGCGCGCAAACTATCAGTACCGTGCTACGCAAACTATCAGTACTGTGCGCGCGCGCCCACGTGTCAGCACCTGGTGAGTTCGTAGTTTGCACAATAAGGTGCGGTGTTTTAAATATTTATTGCCCACATGTCAGCATCTGGTGCGCTCTGCTGACATCACTTTGGGAGGATCCTATGGCTCAGATTGGTTCGTAGTTTGCACAATAAGGGGTGGTTTGCACCTGATACCAACTATATATATATATATATATAGTGGGGCTATCGAGTACAAACCTTGTTTCGGGTCAGAACGTAGAACTAATCTGGACCGTTGATTATCCAAATCGGATGGCCACCGAAATTCAGGGGGGGTGGGGGGTGATTGATTACTAAATCAATTACAAGATATGCATTAATTAAAAAGATATTAAAAGATATGCATTAAATCTGGGCCTTTAATTTTACGATCCAATGGCCCAGATTCAAAGTTCTACGTTCTGACGAAAGATACAAGTTTGTACCTGATAGCTATCCTATATATATATATAGTATCAAATACAAACCACCTCTTATTGTGCAAACTACAAACTCATGAGAGTCATAGGATACGCTCACTGACGTCATCATAACACACAAGATACTGACACGTGTCCTTTTTCACACATGTTGACCACTACTGTAGTATGGTTGACTGCGCACACTATTACATAAAATGTGTTGGTACCTTATATACTAAAGTGTTGGTACCTTACATATCAAAGTGCTAGTATCTTACATAACATAGTATTGGTACCTTACACACGATGGTATTGATACCTTTATATACACAAGTGCTGATACCTTGCATACACGGGTGTTGTCACCTTGTGCACTTCAGGTGTGGTTAACCCGCGCTACAGTACGGTTAAAGGCGCGAGAAAGTTCACATTATATAGGAAATTGTCACCGTGCACGTGGCAGGATCTGAGCCTTCTGATCTCGTGAATCTATCGGTTCAAATTGGTTCTTAGTTTGCACGATAAGGACATTTTGTACTGGATAGCACCCATATATATTACTATTATGTGAGAAGCCCGTAACAATTAGTAAACGGAAGCTCTTTTTTCTCTCTCTCTAATTTTGAGAGGCTTTATGAACCCATTTCCACCGCTGGAGGCGCCGACGGCTCTTCCTCTTCTCCTTTGATCCCCCACTATAGTTTGAGACCTTTGTCACGGTATTGTTATCATTTTCCCATCGTTTTTTTTCGATCTTTCTCCCGATTTCGGGTCGTTACGATTGATTTTTTCGCTTCCGTTTTTCTCTCTTTTGCAAAGGCTAATCATCCACAACTTATCGACCAACTGAAGTTCTACCCTCTTCTTCCCAAGGGTTCTCGTCGAAGGACCAAAGTGTAAAACAGGAAAAATAGGGCTTGAGTCGTGATGGACAAAACGATCAAGTACACACCTGGAATAGTCATCGTTCATATGATATGTTTATGTGTTGTATTGGATTTCTTAACCGAGAAGAAAAACATTGATTGTACTTCCAGGGTAAGCTTTTCGAGTTTATCCGAGAAAATATCGATCACAATTTTTTTTCGTTAATCATCATGTTACTTTCAACCATTAATTAATAAAAATATCGATTCATGCTTTTAAAAAAACTATTATGTTGTTCTCGTTGTATTTATTGTCGTACACATTTATCTTATTTTCTGTAAGATAGATAAAAATATTAGACCTAATACAACCACACGGAGAACTCATTATTTATTTTTTCGTTAATCATCATGTTACTTACAATCATTAATTAATAAAAATATCGATTCATGCTTAATGATTTTTTTACGCTCATATCAATTTCTCTCTCTACTTGCGGCTAGGATTCGTAGAGGTTCATTGTTGCTTTAATCATGGACGACGACAACAACGACAACGACAACGACAACAACTCTCTCCTCTCTCCCTCATGGACGGCGACAACATCGGTAGCGACAACAACTTTCCCCGTTCTCCCTCACGAATGGCGACGACGAGCAGTGGTCCGGTCATTATCTTATCTGGATCTGTGATGATTCTCCTCCTTCATTACAGATCATCATACCGTTTGAAGAGGCACCTAGGGTGGAGGTCGAGATGATTTCTCGGTACAAAGTGTATCGGCTCCGGTGATGATGCCAAGACCGAGAGCAATGCGTAGAGGAGCGTCGTGTTTGGCCCAAGGGATGGTGTGAGGAGTTCAGACGCGCGGTCCTCGGCCCCAACGAATGACAAGGCTTCTAGTGGAGAAGGAGCCTCGGCCGACTCCTATCTTCTCAACAATAGTGGGGATCGGATCCGGTGCAACATAACCACTCTATTTCGCGACAGGTAATATGTTTCATGCGATCCGGGATGCTGCGGACGATGGGAGGACATTGAGGGGTGTTGATGGCATGACGGAGGAGGTGATCGGAAGAGCTTCATCGGCGACCAATACGGTGATATCAGAACAGGGAAGGTTGTAGCGCATGCAGAGTACGGAAATGAGGGCGACTCCGGCCCTAGTTTTTAAGTTGTGTGGCCTAGGCTGGCCCAGTCCTCCTCGGGCTTGGTTCAGGTCGTCATAAGGCAAACCGGGTCGTGTGCACCTAGGGCCCAAATCTGGGTCCCGGGTTCGACTGGATACTGATGGACTTGGGCATGGGTCGGGTCGGTCTAGGGGTGGGTCATCCTGGTTTGGACAGCAAAATCTAACCCATCAGGATATCGAGGACCTTGGTTAGACTATGGGGGGTCTCGAGATTCAGGAGATAGTCATTTCACCCACGGAGCTTTGTGGATGGGGTTTGAACTTCGTGTATGCCATGGCTTCCCGAGTACTCTCCACCTGGATTTTTTATTGGCAGTCATTAGTGGACTGGATGACGGATTTGTGGCATATTCCAGACATTGTGGCCTGACCGCTGGAGGATATCGTGGTTGGATTTTTCTTCCGATAGGCAAGAGAGAGAGAGAGAGAGAGAGAGAGAGAGAGAGAGAGAGAGAGAGAGAGAGATCTGCTAGGAGAACCGTGTACCTTCAAGAGATCCTTGGTCATTTTGACAGAGTTAAGGCCCTAGATGAGATCACGGGACATACTTTTTACACATTTCTCCATTTGGGCCCAGGTCACGAACCTCCCGGTCGGAGCATGAAATAGAGGAGTTAGTTTTTGGTTGGAAAACTCTCTAGGAGTCTGTCAAGAGGTGGACAACGATGCAGACGCGATGTGCTAGGAAGACTACATGAGGATCAGATTCAGGGTGGACATCAGACTCCCTCTCTAGAAACAGTCGTGGTTCAGACTCGAGGAGTTGGAGGTACGCACCTTACTCCATATTTCTTACGAGCGATTACCGGACCATTGTTTTGGCTGCAGCTATGTGGGACACTTGGTGTCGACCTGCCTCACGGGAACAAGGGAGAGGAGACCCTCTCTTCGATCCCCTATAGACCCGAGACTTGCTGGTTCTCGCGACCGTCAGAGTAGGCCGACTCTGGTGACCAACTAGTCCTACTAAGGAGGTTCGTCGGGGCTCCCGACTCCAGCCTTTAGTCGACCCAAAAACCATTTTGGGGACTAGAAAAGAAAGGGGAAGGCTCGGTATGAGGAGGATCTCCCCCCCCCCCCCCCCCCCCCCCTCATTCTACCTATTTTCCTGTCATGCACAGCAGTCCGACTCAAGACTTTGCACCACATGCTACCTTCTTTATCGTAAGGGGAAGAAGCCCATTTTTCCGTGGGGAACCTTCCTCCCAGGTACAAGAACAGCAAGGGTCCAGAGGACCGAGTAGGATTCCTTCGAACTCCTTTCCTGGGAGTAAGACTGAGGAACAACGGACATAGCACCTAGCAAGGGAAACTATTTTACTACCGATAGGGATGAAGCGTCTGGCGGAGGACAACCAGGACTAGATTTTGGAAGGATCCTCACGGACTAAAGGAGTCCAGAAGATAGTGGCGGGGGGCGTTAAGCACCCTCACCTCCATCAATGAGGAGGTCGGGGTTCACTAGGGGGTTGGCTAGTTTTATCTTGGCTCGATACTCTCCTACCACCTCGGAGGCCTGCAATCTCGCGTTCTAGAGGCCCTAATATATCATTCAAGGAAGAACAACACACGCTGGTATCTCGGGAGAGTTTATAGTCCACCATAGCATCTCTCCGGCAATGGGTCGGCTCTAACCTAGCTCTCAGTTTTGTTGTATCGGTGTCATCGGACGTTACCGCAGCGTTAGTTGCTGAGCTCTCCTATAGAGCATGTCGGATTCTTGAGCATTCATTTACTTTCCACTGATTCCCCATAATATCAGGGTGTTTTTTTCTTTCTTTTTACTTTATCTGCTACTTTGTTGTGGTATCCACGTTGGGTTGGGTACCACTGTCTGTTTTCTTGCTTAAATATATCAACTCGTATCCCCTTTTAAAAATATTGTATTTATTGTCTTACACATATATTTTATTTTATGTAAGATAGATAAAAATGTTGGACCTAATACAACCACATAGAGAAAGTATAAAATCTTACATGATCATATCATAATTTTAGGATTGCAAGCAATTACGGACAACTAGGGTTTCTACCAGGACCACCATAAAATATGTGGTGACCCCAAAACCCTGTCTCCTGGCCCACGTCGGTATCGACAGTATAGCAATTGGAGTTTGTTGCATAACCCGCCATGAAACCGGGATCTACGAGATTATTGGAGGTATCGACGACTTGGATATTAGAAATAAAAGCTGCTTTGCCATAACCTTCCTTTGCGAAATGGCCATTGCCCATTTCGGTAGTTGTGTGTTGCCCATTTTTTGAGTCATTGATAATCTCTCCACCAAAATGAACTTCGTCCCCCATATAAGCCAGCGCTTTGAACAATGTAGATGGAAAATATCCCACTACTATATCTCCAATCTTCAACCACCACTTTTCGTCTTTGTCCCCCTGCATGCGTCCGATTTGTAATAAATTAAATCGTAATGATTAAACTGACGTATGATGTGTAAATGTAACGATGAAAGAATCTGATACAAATTAGGAACGAGGGTAATTGCAAATAAAAAAACTCGAGATATTCATTTTTTTTCTTTTAGTAGTTACAAAAAAGTGTTGTAAAGCTTGTCGTTTTTATCGTATTTCAGGTATATTTGTTTTAAAATGACGATTTTACCTTTTTAGATAACAAAATAATCTAGAATTTCACCTCCTTTGATTTTCTCTCTCTTCGTACGTACCAGAAAAAGAATGGATGAAAATTCTGTTTTTTTTTTGTTCTTGTTTACTCATTACATTTAAAGGGTAATTAATTTTGAAACAAATTGGCCCTTGATAATTTAGAAAAAAAGTCTCCTCAAACTTGTTTTTTTTTAATCATTAAACTTCATGTAGATGTGTTTTAAATAACGATCTTAACCTTTGAAAAAAATCCAAAATTTCACCTCTTTTCATTTTCGTTCTATACACAAAACATGAAAATTAAAGAAGGTGAAATTATGGGTATTCTTTGTTATTTACTTATTATTTTAAAAAATTCTTTTAATTTTTTTTTATGGAAATGCAACAAAAAGACAAGTTCGATGATATTTTTTGTAATCATCAAAAAAGATTATTATTTATTAAAAATTACCTCAACTTATTTATTTTTTAATTATTCTAAGAAATAAATTGTAAATATAGTGATTGTGTTAACATATACCTTCCATAATTTTATGGTCACTACGTATTGGTCACCATTAAAGGTAGAGATATCATGGAGTATGGTTTGACCCACAACAAAATCTTTAGTGACTTGAAAAAATCTTGGACAGTCTAGATTATAGCATCCTACACTTCCATAGGCGCTACTCTGCACATTTTAACAATTTATTATTACAAAACTCTCTGATTTGAAATATGAAACATAATTATAGTTTTTAAAATCTAATTTGATATATGGAATTTGAAGTGAAGTACTCACCGTCCAGTAAGTGAAGATTCGAGGTTTGTTATCTCCATATTTTCCCGGATATATCTGTTATTAGCATATATTTAATTAGGTAAATATGTAATAAAAAATTAGGAATTAATATGTAAATGAATTAGGGTTTACTCCATGTCCTAACCTCGTACTACACTTAAATGTCAAATCCGCACCCAAGTTTTAGAAAATTGTCAAATAGTAACGAATTTTAAAACTGAATTATTAAAAATAAAAAAGTACTGTTTCAATTGACTTTTTCTGTGAACGGTGAATCACATGCTGCCCACGTGACTCATTTTATAATGGAGCTTGTGCGAGTTGAGGTCACGAGGAGATGAAATTCGAAGCTTGGACACAAAGAGATGAAGTTCGAAGAGCTGAGATGAAGAGATTAGGTCACAAAGAGATGAAGTTATGCGAAGTTAACATCTGTAGGAAGAACATATTTGAGGGTAAACTCGACTTTTCACTTGGCCAAGTTAACGTCCGTTTAAAATTAGAAACAGTTGGCAATTTCAGTTAATTGACCGTTACTACATGGCAATTTCAATTGTACAGGGTTTGGATTTAACAATTTCTGAAAGTTGGGCGTTAGGACATGGAGTAACCCCAATGAATTATTATCAACTATATCCGCTATTGTTGAAGATAGCCTAAGAGATGTGCAGGGGAGAATCTAATAAAATATTTTAAGGTATGCCATAAACCATTTCTAAATGCGGTAGAAAAATAAATAGAAACTACAGTCACATGCAAACTACGTGCGAAACACGTGCAAGGAAACTCTTAAAACGACCATAATTTTTTCATACGGACTCCGATTTATGTCCGTAAGATATCAAATCGAAGGTAATTGAAAACACTACGAATCTATGTAACTTTTTTTGGACAAGGGTATGCCATGACATACCCTATACCCTCTAAATCCGCCGATGGAGATGTGAGACTTAAAGTAGCGTCTAAGATTCAAGAGGCGCTACATTTTTAATGTAGCATCTCTTTAGTGCTTACTATAAAAAAATATGTGAATATTGATATTTGATAACGAACCTGCCAACCAACTTCTATAGTGTTAAGGGTCTCGTCATCGAAATCACCTGAAAAGATCCAGGTTTGAGCCAAGCTGAACTCCGACTGTTGCATCACTTTGGGTGACCAAACGTTAATGGATGCCTGAGTTCCTTTATATGCTACTCCTCTTGGCAACCTACCTATGGCATGTTTATTCCAAAAATAACACAGTTTAGTTTTTTTATGTGACATAAGACAGTTTAGTTAAAATCATATATATATATATAGATTTTTTAGCGAAAGTTATTAATTTTATTAGATCAAAAAAGAGGCAGTACAAAGAGAGGGCACTCGAGAGGTCCATTCACACAAACCATATGACAAATTGTGGTGTCACACCCGACTTTAGAGAAAACAGTAAAAAAATTAGAAAGTCGCTAATATTGAGAACCGCTCAAGATAGTCCTTAAACCCTGCTTGATCCTATAAAGGGGGGGGGGGGGGGGGGGGGCTCTTATCTTTGTGAGGAGTGCGATCGAACCTGATCTCAATAGTGCCAAGGAGAGGATATACTTTAGTCAGGAACCCCTCCCAAGTAAGGTTCATGAAGCCCGATTCGTTTATCATTCCTCTTAACGAAGCTACTTTCAAGCCCTCGCCTTATCTTTATGGGTCTCTCTAGATGACCCTCTCTCCATTTCTAACGCCCCAGATAAGGTAATCCATGTATTGTCAGTCGACCCGCTTGTTGAGGGTTGACCGATCTCTCGAATGATCCAGCCTGGATCTCCGACCTTGTTCACTGTATCCCATGGGTTCAGTACGATGTTTGAGTTTACAATTGGTCCACTTACTTGAGGTAAGGGGTCCTTAGGTACCATGTGCAGGGTCAAAACAGCAAACCCCAGTGGGATGACATGTGTCTCTTTGGTCTCCCAATCCGTAATATAGTTTTTGCCCTGGTTCCAACAACAAGGTGTCAAAGCGAGGGATGCCCGGTACCTCCAAGTCACATTCTTGAGCCCTATGTACAATCCTCACACAATTGAAACAGAATGTCGGCAGTTTAGTGTAGGACAGGGAGCTACTCAGACCGGGTCCCGAAACTCCCGAAACCGCTAGAGGAGAAATCGACATAGGGGACGTTCTAGAGGGTTCCATAACTATAACTTGACCACCCTCCCCAGTAGAGGCCCCACCAATCGTAGGGAACGTCCACACAATAGTTTTTTTCGTACCAACGACGGTAAACCTTTGGCATGGACCAAGAGTTAAAGTCGGTCCAAGTTGGGAGGGTCCTGGGCCATTGGGTCGATGTCCCCAAGAAGTAATGGGAGACCATCAATACACCAGGGCTCGTTCCCATGAACCCAGATCTGAGAGTCTTGAGACTTAAAGTAGAATACGAACACGCCCGATTCATCCTTGACGACCAAACCCGACGTCGAGCGACCGTATGAATTGATAATAATCCTAAGCATGGCGTCCTTCATGGGAGGTCATGGGGTTAACAACTTCCCAAGCATGCTAAAAACATTGGCGATCCATAACAGTAGGGTCCACCGGGTTGAACAAGACGAGCACCTCCATGTCATCCTCCTCATCGAGAGAACAGGTGGAGAGGCTCTTCTTGAGGCTATCCATGAGGGAACTCAAAATACGTGGGGGCATAGGAACGGACGGGGTTGACGAGTCAGAAGGAATAAAAGCATCACCAATACAGACCAACGTGCCCTGGCACAACATGGCTGGGAGCACCAGAGCAATGCGAGAGGAGGAAGATGGATCGAACATGCAGCGTTGTCCAAGCCCTACCACTCAGAGACTCCGTATCATATTAGAGAGGTGGGTTGGGATCCGTCGTAGGGTTACTTGGAGCGGAAGTTAGGGTTAAAGTCTTCACGGGCGACCCTGCTCTGGCTTGATAGAGGGGGGCGCCGGCAAAGTAAGGCATGGGGAAAAAGCCACGATGACAGTGGTGGTGGTCGGTGGAGAGGAAGGTGAATCAGATTGAGCGGTTTTGGGCTTTCTCTTGTGTCGTGCCTTAAAAGGGCCGACGACCTCATTTGACGGGCACAACTGTGGTATGGTCAGACCATCACTCAAGGACAGTACAAAGAATCCTAGTGGGTTGCAGGCGGTGATGGGACATCAACGATGCCTGATGGTGTCTTGGTTGGATGGAGAATAGTCACTGTAGAGATAGTCTAGGGTTTTTTCGGAAGAGACACACAACAAACGTAAGAGAGTTTTTATTTTTATTTTATATATTTGAATTCTGTTTAGTTTTCATATTTATACATATAATCAAGTTATTTAATACAAACTATATCTTTCAGTATAAGCCAATAGTAGCCATTAAATGAAACAAAAACAAACAGTTTAGATTTAAAATTTTCATTGATAATAGAAATTATAAATATGCATAACTTTTTATTATTAAAAATATCTCTAAAAAATATGGATCTGAATCTACTTGATCAATTGGCTCACACAAGTGGTAGATGATGTTCTTTACATATTTCTTGTATAAGAATATGTATTAAATACAATCATTATAGTGAGCAAATACGAACCCATTTGAATCACAAGACACGACCCAGATAACGTCATTAATGCGTACAAAATGAGTACACGTTGTCTTTTTTGTGCTATTATGACAACGTTCATTCATGTACCAAAATATATCGGTACCTTACATACACAAGTAATGGTACGCACATAAAAATGATGATACCTTACATACAAAAAATGTTGGTACCTTACCTACACAAGTGTTAATACCTTAATATACAGGTGCTCGTACCTTGTGTGCTTCGAGCATGACCAACATGTGTTGTAGTGCGGTCAAATGCGCAATTTTTTTTACGTTATTTATGAAATTATCATCACGCATTAGTAAGATCTAGGCATTTAGATCTCACGAATCCGATGACTCAGATTAGTTATTAGTTTGCACAATAAAAACAGTTTGTATTGAATACCACCCTCCTATATAGAAAGATATAAAGTAAATACCTCGTGATCTTCAGGGTCGTCATCATAATCACTACTAGAAGGTCTGAACTTTTTTCCAAAATCTTCAAGTGAGTTTGTCCTTAACAATTCTTCCTCCTTAATCCTTCTTATGGGCACAGTCCCATCTGGACATGTTTCGTTCGCGGAGTGCCACATCTGAGACACCGAACTCAGTTCCTCCTCCTTTTGCCCCTTTGGTTCAGAACTTGGTTTCATCTGATACAACCCATAAAACATATGTAGTAACATTGTCTATTTGGTTTTAATATGACTTAGTAGTGAGAGAGTACGACACCTGAATCACATGGTTTTCGAATAGAGGATTATCGAAAGCCGGTTGCTCGTTGATCAATATGCAGTCTATGATGTCTCCATCTGGACTCTATAAAAAATTCATTATAGTAACATATATCAGACATGACCTAATATATAGATAGACATGTTTTTTTTTTATCAGCAATAGATAGACACGTGACTTTAGGATCATATGACAAACAACTTTGTTGTCGGGTCAATCTTGTTTTGCGATACCGAAATTTGTTTGTACACTTGAGTTTCAATTGTGACGACTAGATTCAAGTCCTATAAATGGTCCCTTATTTAATAGGTCAAGTACTTTTACTACCCTTTAAGTATTGGTAACACTATTTCGGTATTCTTGATGTATTATTAATGTTTTGGACAAAATTTACGAAGACACTGTTATTGAACGTTACAAGACGCAGGGGTATAAAAGATATGTTACCAATAAAAAAATGCACAAAAAGGTAATTAACCCTAGTTAATATAACCTAGCTATGACGTTAAAAAAATTCAACCTTCTACTTAAACTTTCAAACAATTGCAAGTATAGCTTTTTATTCGCCAGAAAATGTCGAAAATATGTCTGATCCTGATCTCAGTAAAAATCACATAACTATCAAAAACATATACACATGAAGAGATTAAAGAAGAAGAACCTGAATGGATTTAACAGGTGTCTTGTTCATGCGTTTGAGCATCTGTTGTACCTCCGTAACATTGTGTCGTGGCTTGATTAGCTTTCTGGCGGTAGAGCTTGCTATTGGTGTCAATATGATAAGAAACAAGCATAGTATCACCCTATTCATTCTCATTACAATAGCTTACAATCTCGAGGGTAAGTTATATTCTAATTGGTTAATTCATGTGCACACCTATTTATAGCTCATTTTATTTCACGTTGAAATGAACTGATTCAAAGTTTCTCTTTTTATTTTAACCATGATTATTATTTGTTTATTTGTTACCTTAATGAATATAAGGTAACAGATAAAACTAATTAATTCTTATAAATAGTTGGCTTTTGAGCACTATTTCTTATGCCATTATAGGTCTAGTGATTGATATTGTCTTAATTTATGTCCATTTTTTGTGCAAATTCAGAGAACTTCCCCATATCCATTCATTAGATATTTGAATGTTTGGGTGTCATACGCATTTTTGGTTTAAATTCATCCACTCACTCATTAACACCGAACTGTTGTGTACTTTTGTTAAATGTTGTGGAATATATGTATTTATTACTATTTTTAATAATATATTAATGTTCTTTAGACATAATGAAATCAATTATATCTAAAGGACTAAATATCTCGTTTCAAAAAAAGGACTAAATATCCTATCTTTAAATTTATGGGTGAGATATGTTTTTTTTTTGAAACGATGGGTGAGATATGTTAATCTCTCTGGTGTTATAAAATAAGGGTTTAGAAAGAAGTTCACACTATTATAGCTCAGATTTGTATGGTTGAAGATATTTTATTGTTTTATAGATTTTTTTTTATAAGCTCGAAAAATTTATTAATAAGACCGAATCCAGAAGAAGTCGGAATGCCCTAATTCAAGGAAATTAAAGAAAATAGGTCAAAGACTAGTAACACACTTACAAAGGAATTCTGCTAAGGGGGAACCGTAAGGACAACCTTACCCCAAAACACGAAAACCAAACACAACAAAAATAAAAGCCTACTGAGCTGATTTTTGCCGAGCCTTAAGAGACGCTTTCCACAAGGTTGATACGGGAGCCGCTGCCTTGATGGTACGTTCCCTAGTCAATGAGCGATTTCTCGAACGAGTAACAACAATGTAAGTAGAGGATCGGCTCTGACGAGGTTGAAGGGGTGCGTCCTTCCAAGAACTACTCTCCTTCTCCTCCGCTTCCACCGAACCCTCCCCAACCGAGCCTAAAGCACAACCCACTTGAACCTTCGAAACCTCGTTTACATCATTGCTCTTTGGGTTAGAATCAACATAAGACCGGGGTTCATCAAAGCCCACATAATGATCCTCACCAGCCAAGCCCATGAACCCAGCTTTGGAACTCGGACACGCATCAAGCTCTGCTGAACGCGCCAACAGTTGCCTGAATTGCTTGGGCATCAAGACAGCCCATAGAATCCGAAACAGTATGGACTTCACTACATCCCGATAAATCAGACGTACCATCCGCTAATAACTCACCGGATACACTTCTCAAATTTGAATTCCGATGAGAATCGCGAAAGAAAAAGCAGCGGATAACGCTCGATCTGCGCTCGGATCTCCTCCGTCAACCAATCAACCACCGAAATCGATTTTCGGCCGCCGTCGAGCAGGAGCTTCAGCAACATTCCATCATGTAGCTTGGACCTCTTCTCCTGCAAAAACGAGGCTTGTGATGTTTGGCCTTTCGAGGCTTGAGAGCTCCGGCCTTCATTGCTTTTATAGATAGTCATATATCTTTGTATGTTTTATAATAAAAATGAAGCATGACACGCCATTAAAACATTTAAGGCTAAATGACGGAAACAAATGCGGAAACTAAATTAAAATTGTGTGATCACATCATTATGGTGGATATCATGATAAGAACACTGAAGTAGTCTATTTGCAAAGTTTCTTCAAGAACATTGAATTGGTGTCCAATATATTATGCTTGGTTCACCTGACAAGAATGATGCTGCAAAAAAGGAAACGAACATTGATGGTTATGGTCCGGACCATAATGTGTAGCTTCATTTTCATAAGTCCTTATGGTGGAGCGGCCTACTGTTTTTTTTAGAACTTCTTAATAATGACCTTTTATGGAGTTCTTAAAACGTTTGTGTACATGGTAAACCATTTCCAACTAAGGCTGTTTCAAAAACGACATTTGAATTATTTAAAAGTTGAAAAATGAGTTTGCACCACATATGCGTTTAGGAATGTCGTTTGAAATAATAATAGTTGATAATCTATGAGAAAAGAACTTTGATCCCATAACCATTAGTGGGTAACGGAGTAAAGAACTTCAATTTTACTTGATTAGACAATGAGCTTATATTTATGAAAAAATGACAGTCTCATTTGTATTATCCAAGAAACAATCCGAAAAGTACAAACCGTACTTTACATCTCCCGTTGCTCAAATGACAATCCAAGAAAGAAACCTAATATTTTTTGTTACCGATAAAAAGTCAGAGATTAAAGAAAAAGACCAATGGCTAAGAATTAAACATAGGAGAATAAATGGGTTTAAGTTGTGGGCCTAAATTTATTGGCCAACAGTTATGGGCTCAGTTTGATACGCTGGAAAGTTCATAGATACCAGTTTTATTGTATACCATACCACACAAAATTGATAAAACTAAGGAATACAAAATTACTTAAGGATAACTTGTTGAATGAGAAATAAATCTCTTTTCATTATTCTTGAAAATCATTCTTTTATTTTAAGAGTGTGAGATTTAAAGTAGTGTATAAGACTCAAGGCGCTACATTTTAAAAAGTAGTGTTACTATAAAAATATGCGGGTATTGATATTTGATAACGAGCCTGCCAACCAATTTCTATAGTGTTAAGGCTTCCAAGTTTGAGCCAAGCTGCCGACTGCAGCATCAATTTGGGTTACGGGTGTCTATGGGCCGGGTCCCCGCCTCATGGTCAAAATTTAGAAACGGCCCGAAGTGACCGGGTCCAAATTTTTTAATCCAGTCTCGGCCACAGGACCAAGAAAGGACTTTTGAACCACTTGTCTGAATTAGGGCCGGTTCACAGGATTGGACCAATCCATCCAAATTTGCCAAAAATTAATCACTAACATCAAGTAATAATATATGCACTCTCAAATGTTTTTTTATTGGCTAAAAACAATTAAAAAGTGATCAAAGAGTGCTTAAAAAAGCTCTCAATTTGATCGCTTCTTAATGATGAAGAAACGCCCCACCCTATTAAAATTGTCTTTAAGGTTCAAGGATTACAAACGTCAAATGATGAGTTCAAATTGACCCAAAACAAATTACGATAACAAAAGGGGAGTACTACTCAACCCATAACCACGAGTCTACGACATTGGAAACCATCCTCAAAATCCCAAGCCATCGATCATCATCTCATCTACAAAAGTAATTAAATTATAAGAGAATTATTAACAAACATGTAACATAACATAAATTGTAACATATAGGGGTTACTCCATGTCCTAACGCCCAACTTTCAGAAATTGTTAAATCCAAACCATGTACAATTGAAATTGCCATGTAGTAACGGTCAATTAACTGAAATTGCCAATTATGTCTAATTTTAAACGGACGTTAACTTGGCCAAGTGAAAAGTCGAGTTTACCCTCAAATATGTTCTTCCTACGGATGTTAACTTGGCCTAACTTCATCTCTTTGTGACCTAATCTCTTCATCTCAGCTCTTCGAACATCATCTCTTTGTGTCCAAGCTTTGAATTTCATCTCTTCGTGACCTCAGCTCGCGCAAGCTCAATTATAAAATGAGTCACGTGGGCAACACGTGATTCACTGTTCACAGAAAAAGTCAATTTAGACAATACTTTTTGATTTTTAATAATTCGGTTTTGAAATCCGTTACTATTTGACAATTTTCCAAAGCTTGGGTGCGGATTTGACAATTAAGTGTAGTACGAGGTTAGGACATGGAGTAAACCCTAACATATAATAGTAAAGAAAACATTTGAAATAAATAAATAATAAAATAATTAACTTGCTTAGAATCATACTATATCCGGGTGGTCAGCATTACATATGAAATTAGGCCACGGATCCATCACCCGACACACTCACTTCAGGTTTAGTAATTTTGAATCTGGGGCCGATGGGATTGACCGGATGAACTGGATAATGAGTCAATTTTGGACACTCCTATTTTGGGTGACCAAACGTTAAAGACTGCTCGAGTTCCTTTGTATCCTTCTCCTCTTGGCAAAATAACTAGGGCATACTTATTCCAAAAGTAAGAAAGTTTAGTTTTTTTTTGTGACATAACACAGTTTAGTTAAAATTATATTTATACAGATTTTTTTTAGCGAAACTTACCAAGTTTATATAAAAAGATATAAAGTAAATACCTCGTGATCATTAGGATCGTCGTAACGATAACTAGTAGGTATGTACTTTTTTCCAAAATCTTTCGAGAACCGCTCAAGATAATGCTTATTTGAACCGCTCAAGTGATTTTGTTCTTAACAGCTCTTCCTCTTTAATCCTTCTGATGGGCACAGTCCCATCTGGACATGTTTCGTTCACGGTTTGCCACGTCTGACGCATCTGAGGCATCAAACTCAATTTCTCCTCGTTTATCCATTTTGGTTCAGAACTTGGTTTCATCTGATATAACCCAAAAAACATATGTAATAAAAATGTTTAATTGGTTTTAATATGACTTAATATTGAGAGAGTACGACAATTGAATCACATGGTCTTTTAATAGAGGATTATCAAATGCCGGTTGCTCGTTGATCAATATGCAGTCTATGATGTCTCCAACTGGGCTCTACAAACAATTCATTATAGCAACATATATCAGTCTATGATGTCTCCACCAGATCTGGTGGTAACACCTTGACGACGGGGCTGGAAAAGGCTTCGAAAACACGAGTCCAGATCTGAAAAAGAATCCAGATATGGAAGGCCAAAGAGGTTGAAAACGAGGGGGAAAGATAGGGACAACTAGTGGCTCGCTGGCTGAGAGAGCTGACTATAAGCTAATAAAAAACAATTTTTTATCCTCCCCGTCCCTCCCTGCCAGCAACCGACTATTGCACTATGAATGCCCTTAGTTAATATTATCTGGCTATGACATATCATTCGTCTTTTGCACGCAACATTTTCATTACACATAGAAAACGGGTTATGTAAAGTTTTAAAGTTATGGATAATCATGCACAAAAGAAATAAAATAACTTGTTTTGTGATAAGACATATAAGTAACAAATAAGAGATTAAGGAAGAAAGAACCTGGATGGATTTAACAGGTGTCTTGTTCAAGCGCTTGAGCATCTGTTGCACCTCAGTCATATTGTGTGGTGACTTGATCAGTTTTCTGGCGGTAGAGCTCGTTATTGGTATCAATACTATAAGGAACAAACATAGTACCAACCTATTCATCCTCATTACAATCGTGAGAGAGTTTTTTTTTTAAAGAGTAAGTTGTTAATTTGCATACTTATTTCTAATGAACTGATTCGAAGGATCTCTTCTTGAATGTAATAGGTCAAATTAATGAATTTTTATAATAAGTTACCTTTAACCATTATTTCTTATGTCATTATAGCCTTATTTATTATTTTTGGCATTTGGTTACCCATGCATTCATAGCTATTGATTTTCTTGGCATTTGGTTACCCATCTCATTAACAGCTAATAGTACAATTAACCTAAAACACAATTGAAGAAAAAATAATTTAAATCTTCATCTTTCTTTCCCTTTTGCAGAAGTCCACTGTTACGAAATAGGAAATTGAAGAAAAAAAATTCAAATCTTGTTGAAATTTAGGAAATTTCTATGAATTTGAAACCTAATAGACTAATACTTTATTATTATGAGAAAATTTCGGAAATTTATCAAACAATTAAAAACAATATTAACTTACTTTTTCTTTCTTCTTTGCCGAACAGTCGCAGACTTCAGAGAAACGACTGGAATATGTGCTGCGATTGTTAATTAGTAAAGGTATTAAGAGGTCCTGGGTGTGGGCTTCTATTGCTAGGCCATGGGCTTGCGCAGCTAATGCAGGCCTATCGGGCGGGCCGGGTATAACAGATTCTTCACCGATCACCCACCCGATTGGCATCAGTTCTGTAATTTTCCTACCAGAAACCGGTGGTAAACATACCGGCGGTTCCGGTGACGGCCGGTTCCAATCGGGTTGCCGGTTTTCAGATAGTTTTGAGTACCCCTAATTATAGCTCTAGATATTGTTGACTTCTATTGCGTTTTTATTTTTTGGCATTTGGTTACCCATTGCATTCATGCACCCTGACTACTAAGAAGGACAATACGGAACCGAAGTTCACCAATCCTTTTGTTACTAGAACCGCCACTAATGGTGTTGGGATGCCATATAAAGCATGATAGAATACGGGGGATGAGAAGGTGGTACTGGAGTTCCTGCTCCAAAAATTGGCCGATGACTTCAACAATAGTGGTGAGAGGCAAAACATCGTCTCAGGACCCCTCTCGAGTCCAGTCCCTGATGCCAAGATGACCTAACATTCCTCCTGGCGGGGCTGCTTCCCCGCCCTTTCCTGATCATCTTGAGGTGCTCCAGCTGCCGACCGCTTGAGTGTCCCGGTCTATACCGCAACATCACCCATAGACCCCCTAGGAATGGGTGCTGGAACTTCAGTGACCGGTCTGCCAGGGGGCTGGCTGATCACTATCCCGGTATTAACCCGAGGCACCTATCGGTTAGGTACAGTGCTCGGAAAAATCCGGGGCTCCTATACAGAGATAAGGAGCCCATAGGTACAGTGCTCAGGGAAATTAGCCCTGAGTTGTGCAGGTGGGTTGGTTTGGGGTTCTCATTCTAGTCTGTGGCGTAGGGCCTCACTTTCTTGTTCTTCTGATTAGGGGTGTCCATGGGCCCGGCCCCGACCCCGTGGCCAAAATTTTGAACCGATCTGGAGTGAGCGGGTTTAAAAAATTTAACCCACTCCCGGTCCCAGGCCCAAAAAAGGACCTTTGAACCCGCCCGTTCGGGTTATAGGGCGGTTCACCGGGTTGGACCAACCCATCCAAATTTGATAACAAATGATAACATTAACCGTAAGTAGTAGTACATAAACTTTCAAATATTTTTTTCATTATCTAAAATACCATTAAAAAATCATTAAAGAGTGCTTAGAAGCTCTCAATTTGGTAACTTCTTAATGATAGAAAAACTTCATACCCTATTTAAACTTTATCAAAGGTTCACTAATTACAAACGTCAAATATGGAGTTCAAGTTGACCCAAAACAGATTACGATTACAAAAGATGAGTTCAACACAAAACTACAACATATTCTATTACAAAATTGGTAATCATCTTCAAAATCTCAAGTCATCAATTTTTATCTTCATATACAAAAGTAATTAAAATTGTACGATTATGGTCTTAGGCTTTGGACTTGTACCATATCCGGGTGGTTCGGGTTATGTAGGAAACCATGTCACGGATCCGCTACCCGGACCGCTCACTCCGGCTTTGGTATTTTTGAACCCGGGCCCGTCCCCGTAACCCATGAGGGCAAACCCACTGGGACCGGGTTGGACGGGATGAACGGGTGGACTGGGATATGAGTCAATTTTGGATACCCCTACTTCTGATACTCTAAGAGAGACGAATCATACATTGGGGTGCCTCATGTCTCCCATGAGCAGTCCTTGAGAACATGACCAAGTCTCCCACAATTGTAGCAAAAACTCAGGAGCTTGGTATAGGTCAGTTTTACCTTTAGCGGGTCCAGGAATTCCTTGAAGCGAAGCGTCATACCTCGCCGGAGTGGTTGTTCGATGAGGTGCTAGAAACCGGACCCGCACCGTTCCTCCCCAACACATCCCCTACTTGTCGCTCGGGACGTTGACCGCGATCCCCAGTGCATCCCAGATCGTCATCCCCGTCTCCTTCGTACGGACCAACGGTGGCAGGCCTCGGACATGCGCCCACAACTGCACGCGATCCAAGTCTAGCAGTTCCTGAGCACAGGGGTCCAAATCGCCTAACAGCAATGCCCGGCCATCAAAGCACCAGGGTTCATTACCTCGAGCCCATGCCCGAGCATCTGCTGATCGGAAGTAGAACCCAAAGAGGTCCGGTCCCAATTCCTTGGCGACTAGGCCTTCCGTTGCCTGTCCCTATGTCGTGGTGATGATTCGAAGGAGGGTCTCCTTCCGAGGTGGTGTCGACGACCATAGCTTACCCATCATGCCCCACTGCTGCTTTGTGTTTTATAGATTTGTTTACTATTTTTGTGAACTTTTTTAGTGCAATTATCTCTTTGGTTTGTTAAGATCCTATGTTTTTCTCCTCATTGATGAAATGAAACTTTTATTCCTCTGTTTGGGTGAATATCAATATCATAGTCATGATGTCTACACTATAGTTGTATTGTGTAGGATGTGCAATGTTGACAAGATGATTCATTCGAATTATACCAAAATTTTAAAGGATGAAAACTAGAATCTGTTGAGTTCTCTTGCAAGTATGTATTTTGTCTTCAAAGAAAATAGTCATTTTTTTGCATATGAAACTCATTCTTTGACAGTGAATTCTATTTTTAGGATTTTACTAGGTGTGAAGCCATGAATAAGTTTTGCAGCGATTCTAGGAAGATCGTTCCTTTGAAAAGTCTACTGATTAATTTGACGTGCTTCTGTCCAGGTATCATGGTGGTTGGAGGAGTGGAACACAGACTGTTGTGTTATCGCTAGGTTTCTTGCACTGGTTAGAGACAGTGGATCTTCTTATGCACACCAAAACCAAGGAAAAAGTCGGATGTATGTCTCAGCTACATACGTTGTTTATCATAGGGAAGACGCTGGTTCCTAACCTTCTTGAACCTGTGGTTATCACATCCTAACCCAGACCAACTTTTAGTTACAATTCCATACATGAAAGGTGGGGAATTATACAAAACATGATACCAGCCGTCCAACTTAACGATTTCGTTAACTGGGAAGGGAAAAGTCAAAACTACCCCTTACATCGCGTTAACCTTTCATGTATGGAATTGTAACCAAAGGTTGGTCTGGGTTAGGATGTGATAACCAAAGGTTCAAGAAGGTTAGGAACCGGCGTTTTTAAATTTTTCTGACCCTTCACGTGACTTACTCGTGGTCGACGAGTTAACAGTGCTGTTAACTTGGACATTTTTTTTTTACACTTTTTGTAAAATTCACAACCTTTCATGTATGGAATTGTATCCAAAGGTTGATCTCGGTTAGGATGTGATAACCCAAGGTTCAAGAAAGTTAGGAACCGACGTTTTCCCTTTATCATATGATTGGTCCTCTTAAATGTGATCTGTATAAAGTTTATATCCTCGTATGCTTTTGCATGTATCTGTCGTAGTGTCCTAACTTGTGTTTATTGAGGAAGCATTATTAAATATGCCGATTCTAGATAAAAAGATTTTTAGGTGAAGTGACTATGATGGATGTGTTTTCCTTTTCTAGAGATCGAAGATTGTTTTTGAAGTTTACACATGATGTTAAGTTGGCCCGTTAGTTATATTTTTTTTTATAAGCTCGAAAATTTTATTAAGGAAAGAAAAAACTCATTTTAAGAAGAGGCAAAGAAAACAACGATAACAAGGGAGCTCTTGAATAGAGCTAAGGGCCCAAAGCCCGAAAAAACGGGAACAAGCCCGAAACAACTAACCCAAAAAAAGTAAAGAACACAAAAGAACCGATCAACCCTCTTTAGAGACAATAATCCTTTAGAACTATGGCGGCCGGCTCCAACGTTTCGGGGCTTTAAGAAGGGTATCCTTCCACGGACTACCCAACTTCTTCGAGCCCGCATCCACGATCTCACAACTTGTTTCTGATGTTGACCTCTGAATCTGTGTTTTCCAGTGCCGGGCACTTTCTACAAACAGGGCATTCCCATTTAAAGAATAACCATTCAATCTCTCAACAGCTGAGGAAGATTCAGAAATTGATTTGAAACGCACAAAACCAAAGTATCGACCAAGGCAATTTGGTTTCTTTGAAACATAGACATGAACAACCTCACCATAGGCTTGAAAGAAATTTGTCACCCACACCTCCGTTGACTCAGCTGGAAGATTACAAATGTAAATTTCATCGTCACCCAACCCCGGAAGATTACAAATGTAAATTTCATTGTCACCCACACCTTCATAGGTGTGGTCGGTGTTGTCTTTGGCTTGCGATGGGCTCGCTTGGGGCGGACAACCACGTCGTCGTGGGATGGATATGGTGAGGGAACGAGGTCAGAGGGCACCATGAGACGATAGAATCCATTGGTGGAGAGAGGATGGATGAGAGCGGAGGCCCTCTTAATGTGAAGGTCATTAGTACAATAAGGAGGGAGCGGATTCTACCGTCTTTTCCTGAATACCTTCATGATTTCACCAAATTTCTGGCTTATATACACACATGGTTAACAATATGGTGGTTAATCTCTTGTATTTAAACTAAAATTCACGTTTTAACTAGATTGATGTTTACTTCACTTCAAACATTATATATAACAGAGGAAATAATGATCACGGTGTGGTATTTACGAAAGCAATAAAATGCAGAAAATTTGACACAAAAACCTAATCACTGTGATGTATAATCAAGTGTATTCGTGTATGAGTACTAATTATTATGGCACATTAATACATTATGTTTAGGGGGCTCCATGCAAGAGAGAAAGGTCTCTTGGTCCACACTAAAGGTTGGTATATGCCAAGACAAAAGGGAGTACTATATACTAAACTGTAACGCATATATATGAATTAAGATTATTCATTTTCAATTCACCACCTTTTTCTTTTGCCACCAAGAGCTGGTTTTCCAGATTGGACCTCCTTACCAACCAACCAACACTTTTTGTTCCTGTCCATTACAAACCAACATCAAAAACCAACAAGAACAACAATTTGTACCATACCCTCAATGTTAACCTAACATATATATGTTCCCATTGATTTGTGTCCGGGAAACTTGTGACAATATCAACCATTTGGAATAAACATGATCACATGTACCGTAAATTACATAGTTTTTGGAATAAACATGATTGCATGTACCGTAAATTACATAGTTTTTGGATGAGCGGACAAATTGGTGTTGGATTAAAATTCTATTATGGGCACATATGTAATTTAGTATTCATGTTATCATAAAAGATGATACAAAATAAAGTGACCGATTTAAAGTGTTGTATCATAGGTATTATATATTATCATGGTATTTAATGTGTAGATACCGGATTCATAATTTGTTATTTGTTAAGGGGCCGAATTACGAAATTATGGAAACTTGGAAACCCAATTAGGGTTTTAAGTGGTTATGGTCCCCAACATATAGACAAGTTTCTCTTATTCTACTTCACCCCCATCTGAGAGAATAACAAAATAGAGAGTGTATATCATATTGGAAGACAAAACCATACCTTGGAGATTCAACGTTTATCGTTCATCGTTCATCATGGCATCAAGTAAGTAACAATTCTGTTGTTATTTATTTATGGATTCATTTTAATTCAACAAAGTTTATAGATATATGATTTAGGGTTTTTTAGTTTTTTAATCCCTAAATCCCAACAGTTGGATGACTTTAATCGTCATAATATTTAATGGTTTAATGATCTGGAATTTAAACAAAAATGAAATTTCAGTAAGATTGTTAGCTCGGTTTTAGAGCATCTATAGCGCACATAATGATTAGTCTAGGATAATTCGTCTGATTTGTACAGACTGGTTCAACCTTTCCACAATGGTATTCACCCAACGCACGGAGAACAAACGGCGAAGAGCAACTTGTCGCGTGGTAATTGGCACAGGAGGGAAGAAGTCCTGAAGGAGAGAGAATCACCAACCTGTCAAAATCCTCTTTTTGACCAAACTACCCCTTATTTTTGCTCCCCACTCAGATGCCATTAGTTAGTCCTAACATCATATGTAGTGGAGGCGATTTGGCGAAAAGTGTTTTTCTCTTCCTCTTCCTTTGATTCTTTTTCATTGAGTCAAAGAAATTGTCTCCCTCGTAGATTCTGGAATAGCCCCACTTTCTTTTTTCTTTCCTCTCTTCAGCCTCTTTCCTCGTGACAACATGCGACTATGCTCCAATCACCCCGTCAAAATCGCCTTCAAATCATGTGCAAATCGTCCCTATGGAATCGTCCTCCCACTATGTGGCTGCTCTAATCAATTCCACCCAACACGGGAAAATTAGGAATGAATATCAACGTGTCGCGTGATAACTTGCTCAACAAGGGCGAATTTATAGGGTGATGAATTCCTCACCGCGAAGAAAAGAGAATCACCCTAAACCAGCCAAAAACCTCTTTATTGACCAAATTACCACTTCTTTTCGCTCCACACTTTGACGCCCTTAGTCATAATTAACTTCATTTAAAACTCAAGATACAGCGGAGCAATTGTTTTTGTATACTCTACTTAGAGAACCTCTCAACCCTAGCAGTCACCGTTTTTTACGGTGACTCTTCCTCTATTTATGATTCCTTGCTTTCTCTGCTTATTTCCTTTTAGCATATATGTTGTGTTCATCCCTTTTGAAAATTATTCGCAAGACCCTTCGATTTCACATCGACATGTTAGAACTTTTTTCTTTTTTGTAGGGCTTAGGATCAATGCTACTACGGAACTATCCTTCAGTGGGCTGTGGAGGGCATAGGTGTTGGTGAATGGCCATATCATGGCTCACTTATACCGTTGTTTGGAAAGCAGTGTTAACGAGAAAGAGCTTGGAATCGACGAATATGGGTACTGATGATCGCGAGACGCAGATGAGGAGAAATGACCCGCTCCCTGATCCTACTCCTCCTTCTTATGGGGACTTCCTCGGATGCCTGATATCATCCTCACTCCCCTCCTAAGGTTTTCCACCGATGGACCAACACGTTCGTTAGACGAAACATGACGTTCCGAGTTGAGCCAAGAAAAGTGATTGATGCGTATATTCATATGAATATGGTCATATCCCCCGAGTATACACTTAAAATAGTCATTATTTGTATGTCTTTTTTATATGTTTTATTAAATTTCAAAGTTGCGATGAAAATCAGCGATTATTGTATCATGGTCACATCTCAGATCTGTTTGACAGATCATAGACTATATATGCCTAGCCCTTTCTAATGTTTCCATAATAAAAATTAAATCATCGTTTACTCAAACAAAAAAGTTCATTTCATTTAAAACTCTAAGAGTATCATCAGTCTATGGGCTGATAAGTGGCTGAAAGAGGGGCTAAAGAAAAAGTAGAGAGAAAGTATTAAAAGTGAATAAATTATAAGTATCAGCTGACGACGCCTTCAGGCGGCGGTAGCTAACCGCCAACGTTATTCGTTGGCTGATACACAAAGTGAAAAAAAAAGGTTTATTTTTTTTTCCTTTCAGCCCCTCCCTTTCAGTCTTGTGATTGTAATTTTTTTACCCGATTGATAGGCTTTAGCCTCTCTTTCATCCAACAAATTGATTAATAGACTGGCGATGCTCTAAAGTCTAAGGGCATCCACAGTCATGAGCGGGGAGGCGCTAGAGGGAGCAATCGCTGGCTGGGAGTGCTGGATAGGAGCTTCTCACCTCTTCTCACCGCCAGCTGTGAGCAAAAATGTGAACAAAAGGGATTACCATAAGCCAACAAAAAAGGTTAGCATTGTAGGGTACTGGTTGGGAGAGCTGGCTATAAGCCAACAAAAAATAATTTTTTATCCTCTCTGCCAACACCTCCCCGCCAGCAACCAGCTATACGGCTATGGATGCCCTAAACTACTTAATTTAAATCACCCCCACACTAACCTCTCGATAGCAAAACATAAATATGCCAACTAGCAATCATGAAAGATTTGCCAGCCCACTTGGGCACGATTTGTGCATACCTTGCACTTAATTGTTGGGATTATAAGTAGAAGCAAAAGATGCACATAAGATGGGACAAGAAATGCAAAGGCCAAGGATGATTTGTAAACATAAAGACCCACCAAAGGCCAAACAAGACGCAACTGGTTTTGTTCTGGTTTTAGTTTTAGCCTCTCAACAACATGTCGCAGTCTTAGCTGGTATCAAACCAGTGGGCCATGCACGTGCCAACACAAAGCTTAAAAAAACAAACAAACCTTATTATTATATAAACCAACCTCCCCTTCCCATTTCTCTTCAAACCTCTCTCAACTCTCTCAGACCTTTCATCGAACACCTTGCGATCATAACAATGGCCAGAGGAGGAACCCTAACCCTAACGAAGCTCCGGTCAGCCATCAAGCGATGGCCTTCCTTCACCAAGCTCAGCCGCACCGCCAGCTCCATCGCCGCCGCCTCCGACAACGACCACGACAACAACAACAACAACATGTCCGTTTCCGACAGGCTTCCGGTTTACGTGGGGAAGTCACGCCGGAGGTACCTCCTGAGCCCTCGGGTCGTGGAACATCCGCTGTTCAGGGAACTGGTCGGAAAGTCGTCGTCCTCCGGCGAGGACTCCGACGACGGCGATGTTGTGGTTGCATGCGAGGTGGTTTTGTTCGAGCACATGCTGTGGATGCTCGAGAACGGTGGGACCCAGATGGACTCCATGGACGAGCTTGCTGAGTTCTACACTTGCTGAAGAGACTGTGGAAAGGTTTAAGGATCCATATATTAACTAATGTAAATGCAAATAATTAATTATAGTTTTTCTTTTGTGTAGTTTGAGATGAGTGAGGGAGATGGCTAGTAATGTAATTGCTTGTCCATTTTTGTTTTGGAACCGGCTTGTCCATTTAATTTGAATGTTACTGATTGATATTTCTTATCAATCATTTTTAATTCGTTTTTTTGCATACGGATTGTGTCGTTTCTGTTCTGGTTTGTTTGTTGAGCGTTGTACGAGCTATGATCATTCAAAACTAACTGGAAGAGTTGTTAGAGTATCTGTATTGGGTAGATTATGCCCCATAGGTTCCTGTCGAAAGGTGACTAAGATCGACAAAATTCTCTCACTATGTCGTCGATTCTCTATAGACCGTCAGTAAATCTGTCAATGCACATATTTGACGAAAGTCTTCTCTTCATTATCTCTTTTCTTCTTTTACTTCCCTTTCGGCCCTTCTCCATGGGTTAACCGGAGTTTAGGGTCAGATTTGACACCGACACAACTAGGAATCGGCCGCAAATTTTTACGAAATAGACCATGAGGAATCGATCTCCTACAACAAATGCTCTTACTTCCAATCCGTAATATTCATTGTATTGCACGCACACCAGTTTGATATGTATATATTTATTGATGATATATTATATACGACAAAATCAGACAATTCCTTAAAAAACATAACCAATCCCTCCATATTTATTTTGAAACAAATGATTGGCTATCCATAAATAACAACTATCTAACATAACTTTCATTTTTATTATACAGATTAATTTTTAACCGATAAATCATATGAGAGATCTTGAGTTCGATCCTGCATAGATGTGCATTTATTGTACTTTAAGCGTGTACTTGTTGTACTGTTTGTACACACTACGTTGCGTCGATTATATTTCAGTCTAAAATCTATAACATGTTGTTACTATTTTTCATGTGCGTTTGTCATATATGTTTATATCTTTTCGTTGATATATAGAAAATTTAACATTATTTTCTCAAAATAAATTAACCGATAAATAATAATTTTGTTAGAAACAAAAATGTAGGGGCCTAAATTATTCATGTTCCTCAATAATGTTTCGGACAAAATTATATAATGGACTCGTTTTGTTTCTAGTGGATACTTCCTTGTCACCTGTCATCTTTGTACAATTTGAGCAAGTAGATTGGTCTGAAAATCTCAGGTCTCTTTCTTCACAACTGTTAGATTTCCATGTGATGAGTGTTGATGCATTTTACGAGAATTAAAATGATGTCAAGGATGTGATGTGACATTAAACATGCACTGTATTTGGTCCCCCTCTTTTAAGTATATACTTTTATTTTTAATATTATATGATCATTTCCCATGAATTAGTAATTTTTCGGGATAAACTACAGGAAAGATCAGAAGCTTTATGCATATTTTATTTATTGAAGTTGTTATGTGATTATAATGTTCAATAAAGAAATATATATTTAATTTTAGTACGTTGTTGCTAATGATTGGAGTTGTTAGAGATGCTTTGAGTACCGACTCACGCCTAAATTAATCATTGTAATCCATATGATTATGCTATTCCTAATGCATTCCATCCAATTAATCCCATTTCAAAAACTGTTTTTTTAGGGATTTCTTTAATTTTTAAATTTTCTTTTCCCCCAAAATATTTTGGCTTCGGTTGAACTCTTATTGAGTCGTTTTTCCGATCAGTCCACTATCATTGATACTAGGGCCCACGATCACCGATCTCTGTCCCAACATCTCGCCTATCGGTTCGATGCCACACCATGGTCCGATCAACCCAATGAGGCTCCTAGATCATCTTACGGGGTGGTCCCGACACCTTCTCCATCGATCGTCGTCTCCTGACACACGACATGGCATACCCCCATCCAACTAACCATCTGGCCCGATCGGAACACGACACCAGATTCCGGTGGCCCCTGAGGAAGAACTCGACCCCCATTGGATTTCCAAACCACCTGAGGCGAACAGAGGACGTCGAGGATCGATTAGGGCACGCCCGATCTTTGTGATCTTGCCCTACCCGTATAGCGTCACCCGGGTCACGGGAGTCGATCTGGACATGCCCAAACCCTATTTTGCGACGATGACATGAGGAGAAATGGTGTGAGGGATCAGATGCCAGATCCGGGAACATGGACTGGACTGGATCACTGGTCATCCTCCTCAGATGATCCCTTCCAATGGTGGTCACCACTTTGTCTGAACCTTCTTTGAGCCTTTCACAGAACCAGATCATGCCTGGGAGGCACGAACAACAGCGATGTTGCCGCACCTCTGAGTAACACTGGAAAACCAGCCCTACCATGACATGAGGGGTGGTCACAGTCCCTCTGTCGACTCTAGGGAACAACATGGTCACATGACTGAGCAACCGTTGGAACTAGCAAGCCGGGTGTGCCATGAAGAACCTCGTTGGTACCCTTCCCCTCTAAGAGCCATAGAGCCATAGACCTCGACATCGAAGGGTAACACAACAGCTCCTACTGCTATATCCCTCGGTGACTAAAGGATCGGGACTTCCCTCGCCGGACCGTTTCAAGCGACTCAGGGACTTTTGAAGGTTCGAATGAGGGAGGAACTCGTTAGATTGAGTCAGACCAAGAAGAAACAGAGGTGATGGTGGCATCTTTTTCGATATTAATATCAAAGGCATTTTCTTTATTACAACGAAAAGAATTGTCTACGATTTTGTAAAAGGATATCATAATTGTGAATAAAGGTGTATGATAAGCCATAATTATTTACCGTTAAACCTTTACTTTCACGTTCAGAATTCGATCAAATCATAAAAAGTTTGTTATTCCTTTCCATGTATTTCTATACTCAAATCTTGTCAAAGATACTTGCATCTTTACTCATGCTATACTAAAGAAATATAGTCCCAATACATATCATTTACTTGTTAAGAAATCTCGGAAAATCTCAAAACCTAATCCGTCAGTGGCTTTTTGTCTCACAAACTTATACAAGTGATGACTTTTCTCTCAAAAACTCATGAATTCCGTTAGTTTGTATCAAAAAACATACATAATAGACAATGGTTTGTCAAGAATATACTATGATTTTTTAGCATAAATTAACGAAAACCGATAGTAGGGGTGGACATTGTGTGGTTAACCACCCAGTGGATTCATTCACGAACCCAATCCGATATTATCGGTTTGACGTATCTTGGAACCAGTCCCAACCCAAAAAATCAATTCTTTACAATGAAACCAACCATTTCACTGATCGGTTGGTTAGTTGTTTTAACCAACAAACCACTTTACTACATGTAAGTACAAATTTACATACCAATAACCATACACGGAGTACTGTTTCAAGCCAAAACATATTACTACATTTTCCAAAACAAAAGAAAAAAAATACATATAAGACATCGTGTTCTATGTTGGCAATCCGTGTGACATAGAAGAGTCCTCATAGGCCATTCATATATATTAGATCAGTTGCTATTATGAAGCAACATGTGTATGATGAGTAGTACCGGTTTGGTTGGTTAACCGATGGTTGACGTTTCAAAAACCGACAACCAACCGTTAACCTTCCGGTTCGATCGTCTCTCCACCGAAAATATCGTCGGTGATAGGCTTCTCCGGTACGGTTTCCGGTTGGTGGTGATTGGTTCTAACGGTTTCAATTTTTTTTGCCCATCCCTAACCATGAGTATTTGACAACAAAAATTCACTGACGGGGAATTAATTAGTGTGTGGGTTACTCTCGAAAGAACGTGTCAAAATTTACCCAATAAAGGAGCTGAGCTGGCACATGCAAAAGGATTGGCCCACCGTGCTCAGGACAATCTATGTGGGGTTTGGTTTGTTGACATTTCTATGGGTCTTGCCCACAGAGAGCTCACCGTTTTTGCAAAGTTTGTATTAAAAATAATATCGTTATGGGTTAAGTTTATTGTTTAATTTTCAAAGTCCTTCCTACTTTATGGCAAAGGCTTCTCTCTTAACTGTCAAAAGAGTTTGGACAAAGTTGGTCACATCGAAGGTTAAGAAATAGTAACTCTCATGATTATCAGTTAACGTTGGGTTTTGTAACTTTCTGCACAATTCACGAATCTGGCTTTTGTTTGTCACTTCCCGAAGTTGACTCTATACAGTCATTTGCCAGCTGCACCGCACTTCTTCTTCTTCTTCTTCTAGGTGTGTCTTAATTTTCCTTAATTTTGTCTTCACAACTTTAATCACACTCGATCTTGATTGGGTTGTGATTCACATGCATGTGAAAGAGTCAAAGATGTTGATATGCAGGTGAAGAACTGAATGTGTTATTAGTGATTAACAGTGTACATCATATATAGTATTAAAGAGTTTTATAATACAAATATTGTTTAAGAGATAACTATCGTTAGCCGGTGAGATGCTCATAAACAAAAAGATATTGACAAGCTACTAAACTGTGACCTAAATATATAACACATCCTCGAATTGGTTGACGATCATTAGGACAACATGCGCAGTCTGCATGACCAAATACAATAACAAAGTGTAGGAATACGGAGTGAGAAGCAAGTCAGTAGAACAAGTTTTTTTTATTTTAAATAACGGAGAACTCGATTAAGTGCTCAAAAATACTCAGAAGTTGGAGAATGTATAAACTGAGAGTGAAACTAAAGTCTGGTCTAGTTAGGATTGCATATTGAAGGCTTCTACAAAAGTGTCTATAAAGTGTGCTTTCAGTTGGAGATAGTAAGGGATTATCGTTCGAGAGCATGCGGTCTAATCGGATCAAGGGGAATAGACCATAGTTTACCGTCAGACATGGATGAAGAGATGAAGTCTCATGAAAAGAATAAGACTTAGTAGTTGACTAGGTTACCAGCTAGGAACTACAAAAAATACGTGTTCAAGATCAAGGAAAAACAGGACGGTAGCAAGAGGTACAAGGTAAGGTTAGTTGTCAAAGGCTTTCAACAAAAAAAGGGATTGACTACAACGGGATATTCTTTTCGGTAGTCAAAATGAATACTATTAGACTTGTGTAGCTGCGTCCCCGCGATATCGTGTTTAAACATTTCTCGGTGTGGATACGAGTGTCTAATTTATCGTTGGGAGAGAGAGAGAGAGAGAGAGAGCTCCAATTCTAACGGATGTGTATAGTTTTGTTGAGGAGAGATGTATATATTATTATAATATATTTTTTAGAAATAAAAGTACATGGCGTGGGGCTAGGATTTCTTGCCTTCCTAGCCCAAGTCAAAATCCTCGTTTAACTTCTCGTACCCCGTCCCGTTTAAAAAATCTCTGCCCCGAACCCATCCCGCGTGGGCCGGGACGTTGGGTTCTCACCGGAGTCGGGGCGTTTTTCCATCCCTAGTGTTGCCTCACCTTGCCTATCTACGACACCAAATTCTGGCCAACTACGCTTCTTTATCCTTTCATTTTCTCAACTACCCGCTCAAAATCGCCTCTTTGAACCTCCCGTTGTACCCCTGCGTCCCAATCCAAAACTAAATGTACTTGTTTCCAGTAGCTCCTCCTCCCTAACCACTGAACTCACATCCTTAATGAAACCATTAAGAGTCATGAATGGAAATATGCCATGTACAGTGAGATACAAGTGTTGCGGTATAACAACGTGGAACAATGATGAAGCAAGAAGTAACCAATAGAAAATAAGCGATCATACAAAAACACAAGAATTAACGTGGTTCGATAATTTTTCATGTGTTTGTGGTTACCTTGTTCTCTTTTTATTGGTCTCACAATTAATGAATTATTTTGGGTTTACAAGTACATGGTATTCGTTGAAGAGGATAATAGGTAAGTAGGTAGGAATTATGTTTCTTAGTCCTATTAAATTATATATTCTAATTACCTACTCAAGCCTCTTACCTAAACCTATTAAGAAGAGTAGTATTTTCCTAAACATGATAGAAACTCTCCACAAATCCTAAAAATCTCCCGCATAGAGACGTCCACAAATATCTCTACTTCACTCCTATTCATGTAACTCCAATAACACTCAAATGCTATGTCAATAGGTTTTTGAGATAATATGATATCTTCCTTCAACTAACCATGAAGCTCAGCTGAAGTTATAAATAACTTCAGTTTCTCCATTGTAACCACCTTGGTCAACATATCTGCAGGATTCTTAAACCCCAAGGATTTTCTTGAATGACAAAGTATCAGCATTCATTAGCCCTCTAATGTAATGATACTATAACTGAGTATGCTTTGTCAAAGCATGAAACACATGATTCTTGGCGAGGTAAATGACACTTTGGATATCGTTATACAAAGCATTGTCCGTCTGTTTCTTCTTTAACTCCTCCAAGAAATTCTTCAACCAGATCATTTTCTTTCTGACTTTTGAAATAGCCATGTACTTTGCTCTAGTGGTTAAAAAAGAAACACTCTTCTGTAGTCGAGACAACCAACTAAGTGTTGTGCCACCCAAAGTGAAGAGGTATCTTGTAGTACTCTTCCTTGTATTCAAACATCCACTAAAGTCTACATCAAAAAAATCTTCTAAGATCACATGCTTCTTCTTTAAATGTAGTGCAACCTTTGAAGTGACTTTAAAATAGCAAAACAACCACTTGAGTGCTTCCCAATGCTCTTTCCCATGATTACACATAAATCTATTAACAACTCTCACTACATGTGCAATGTCTGTCATTGTTCAAACTATTGCTTACATCAAACTACCTATTGCCGATGCATACAGGACCTTAATCATTTCTTCCTTATCCTCAACCGTTTTTTTTTCACGCCCCAAATCCGGTATTGACCGGACCCGAGACGCGACTTAGTGAAATTAAATAAAACAATTTAAAAGCAACGAATGACTGATAAAGATAAATAATATAAATCAACGAGAGTTTCACTCCCTGCGTCTTAAGCTCGGTCAAATACAATGACTCAAAAATGAAAGTACGTCTCTACAAAAAAACAAATAAACCCCGGGCCTCCGCTAGCTCCCAGCTCTGCGTAACCCTCTAGTCCAAGTATAACTATCACCTGTAGAAAACACGGTAAGGGGTGAGCTTGACGCTCAGTAGGGAAAAACCCCGAAAATCACCTCAAACAGATTTACTAGAAAGTCTTTTTCACACTTTACTTATTTTCTCAAGTTTGATAAACGATACGGCAATAAAGTCAAATGAAAGACAAAACCTCCTTTTAACCTGACGTCTACTAGTACAACCACACTAACTTTAGCTTAACACCATCCAATCGACTGAGGCACACAACGATAAGGTTACAATCCAGTAAGACACCCAATTACGTTTCTGAACTAACTTGTTAACAATTAAAAGGAGAAGGCGACAACAAGAACAAATAATCCATCTTAAACAAACTTCACTTTATCCGACCACAAGCTGTCCCGAGATTCCACATCCAAAGCCCCTTCACAACCGACTTACGGACAACCACAAATACGACACTTTAACTCACACGGAAGCTACACACGTGATTTCGTCATCAACCAATCAAATCAAGTCATTCGCGGTTACACACGAATCATAACAAGGGAACACCCATAGTCACAAACACCGCAACACTCATTTAATCCAAATATTATCAAAACACACAACTCGTAACCCCTGCACGGTCTCGAGAGCAACTCGCTCGGCCCAAGAAACTACCACAACCACAATCACAATCACTCATACATGGTACACTTGCCCACAACATAGCAACACAAGCATCACCGAATATCATGTATCCTGCTTCTCAATTTACCACACATAGCACACATGCTTCTCAATTTACCAAACATAGCAACACATGCTTCTCAATTTACCAAACATAGCAATACATGCTTCTCAATTTACCAAACGTAGCAACACATGCTTCTCAATTTACCAAACGTAGCAACACATGCTTCTCAATTCACCAAACGTAGCAACACATGCTTCACCGAATGTCACATATCATGTCACGTCGGTCTATTACTCACCCGACCATATCACAGACAATGATTCACATCATACAATCACGACACACTTACCATCACTTACCGACACCATACTCCACGTGGTAACCCCACCGGCGTACCGGTATTCGATCCCCAACATTCCCAAATCAACAAATCAACGAAACAGGAAATAACCACTCAAGTCATCCACATGCATCACTAGTTCAATTCTACTCATTTTCATATTCGTTAATTATTATCCGTCCAATCAATACAGCATCAAGCAGATACACACAACAAACAGTCAGCAATCAACCCTACGGGCACGACATGGCCCAATTCTACCAGCACGACAATTTCCAAGACTATAATCGTAAATGTTCGCCGTTTATATATCTAGCTAGTTATTCACATCCTATATGCCTACTAGTTCATTATCCGGTTATTTCGTTTTCCTATATGCCTTTCTAGTACATCCGTAATAAGACGAGTTTCGAGGTAATCCCTACCTCTTGAAGAGTCGACAGCTGCGTCTCCTAGCTGCTGACGTCCAGGCCTACCTCCGGTCTTCTCCACAAACGCGGTCCAGCCTGAGTTTAACAAAAAAGGACGGGAATCAGTCCCGGTCCAATCCGTAACGGTCCTCTAAATATGAAATAAGTCTATTAATCGGTAAAATCCGATTTTAAACCAATTAAATTAATTAATATTTTAATTAATCTGGTCAGACCCGACCCGAATTCGTGTCTGAACCCGATCCAAACCCGGTCCAGAACCCAGACCCGGATCCGGCCCCAGACACGAGGTTCAGACCGGCTCTGACCCGATGTTCACCCTGGCCCAAGGCCTGTCTTCGGCCCAAAGCCTTCCCGGCTCAACCATCTGGCCCGATCCGTTCGAGCCCGGGAAGAGAGCGGCGAGGGGCTCGGGGAAAAACTGTGGCGATAAAGGGGTTTGATCTCCGTCATAGAGCCGACGGAGGTCTCCGGCGCTGAAGTAGAGGTGTTGCGAGGAGTTCCGGCCGGAGGGTTCTCGTGCGCGAGCAATTCACCAACGGGAAAGGTCGTCGGAGAAGGGGTGAGGCTAGAGTGTGGCTCACCGGTTCTGAGAGTTCGTCACTGGTGCGTTGAGATCCGGACTCGAGGAAGAAGGAACCGGACGCGTGCTCCCGGCGACGGCGTCTTGTTCTCGAGATGGTCGTTGTTGCTGGCCTCGAGTTCGGGATGGAGACGTCGTGCGAGAACGAAGGAGGAAGAGGGTGCGATCTGAGGGAGAGAACGAGTGAGGAGAGGAAACGGCGTGGGTTTTTTTTGCCTCGGTAGAAGTGTAGCTGCACGTAGAAGAAGAAGAATGGAACGAGGTATTAGGGTTCTCGCGTGGGCCTTGGGCCCAAGTCTTGTGGCGCGCAGGTTTTGGGCCCAGAGCTGGTCCGGCCCGGTCTGTTTCCAAAAATTTCATCCTCTCCCCTTTTTTTTTCTTTTGATTTCTTTTCTTTTCCCCCGCTTTTGCACTCGTTTAAATTTTTCGCTCCGCTTTCCAACCCCGTCGCTTTGAAACCGTCAATTTAAACAAATTTACAAAATTCAAGTCTTTACAGTTTTAGGTGACAGTTCTCGAATGAATTCGAAGTGAATTTCCAATGGTGTACTTATTATCTTAGCTTCTTGGAGATTGAATTTGTTTAAAATCTTCCCAATATACTTCTCTTGATATAACGTTACGCTTCCATTATAATGATCCCCACTAATGCTCGTTCCGAGTATTTTCTCCGTTTTGCCTAAGTCTTTCATCTCAAACTATTCGGACATTTATCTCTTCAACTTGTTGATTTCTACCATGTTGGATTCTACAATCAACAACTCATCAACGTACAACAATAATATGATGTATGATCTATGACACATCTTAAGTACTCATTCACCATCATAAAATCGTCAAACTTCAGTACCATATTGCCTTAATGCTTGTTTCAGACCATACAAATTTTTCGGCTTTTTGAAAACCAGGTCTTCACTCCCAACTATCAGGAAACTCTCTACTTGTATCATATAAATGTCATCAACAATATCAGCATGTAAGAAGACGATCTTGACACCAAGGACCTACGAAAACACCAAGGCTCTCCCGCAAGCATCTGTGCCTCCTCCTAGACAGTTCGAAAGAAAAAAGACGACGATTACTCCCTCTAAAGGACGTGCTACCACCTATAAGAGTCTTCACAATTCCGCTAACCAATCCACTAAGGACTTCCAAAAAATTACGAGGCGAAAGGACTCGTGCTACCAGCGCATAGGAGAAGTTGAGCCATCTCCCACATAACTCTCTGTTGGAGGGACCACGACCGCTCGGATGTACAAACTGTCAAGTCGGTTATCGAGAGATTCTAAACCACCGGGAGGACTCCCAGTATCCGGTGACTGTCACGCTGCCCTAGCCGTTATCGATTGATGCCCCTACCGAAGAAGAACAATGGTGTTGGAAACATCATTAACCCTCAACCGTTGGTGCTCCTATATAGGCATGACCCCGATAGCCCAATCCAGCTCCTCCAATACCGCTCTTTGACCTACCGGATCTTTGTGCCGTAACTTTCTCGGTAGAGGAGCCACCGGCCAGAAAAACGAATTTTCCTCCGACTCCATGAAAGCCTCCGCCGTTGGGAGGAGTTCTTAATTTATATTTTAATCCCGTTTTTTTATTGAATTACGTCTGTCACGCCCCAAATCCGGTTTTGGCCAGACTCGAGACGTGACTTGAGTTGACAATGAAATAACAACATAAACAGTACTTTCAACGGTAATAAATCCCTAAGTTTAATTCCAATCAAAAATCTCTATAAAATACGGTTCAAAATGTAAGACATAAATATAGTAAGATAATAAGTTCCAAATCATGTCTAGGAGCCAAAGCTCTAAATAGAGTACAAAAGTAAGTGGTTCAAAACAATGACCGAAATATCTCTAACAAAACCCAGACTCGCCAGAAGCTCTCGAGCCCCAAGTCCACTAATCACCGACCGAGCTTGTACAAACAGTAAATAAAACAATAGGGGTGAACTTACGCTCAGTAGGAAAAATCGTAAACAAATTACCCTCCAATTTAGTAACAAAAGTAATTTAGCACCAAGACGCATTTTGCAATTAAGACTATATTCAAGGGTAAATTCCACCTCAATACCCTAACTATCGTTTTATTTCACCTCAATACCCTAACTATTTTTCGTGGCACCGCAATACCCTAGAATGACATTTTCCGTCACTTTAGTACCCGCCGTCAACTTTCCATCCATTTTGGATGGAAAATGGTCATGTGCTTCGCACATGACCTTGTCTTTTTTTTTTTAAAATACCCAAATTACCCTTTGGTACTTCAGACCCTATTTTCTTAACTTGTAACTTTTAAAACCCAAATTCATTTGTTCACTTTTTTAAAAATACCCTAATTCATTTCCTCTTAGCCGAACTCCTCATTTCTTCTCTCAGCCAAACTCCACCTACTTCACCTGCTCGTGCTCTCGCGGTGGCGACGTGGGTGTCGAAGAATCCGGCGAGGGTGAGGAACCGGATATATTCGGAGGCGAGGGCGAGGAATCGGCGGCGGCGACGAGGTCGTCTTCTTCTCCAGATCTGGACGGCGTCGAGTAGACCAGATCTGGTCGGAGGCGAGGGCGAGGAACCGGCAGCGGCGGCGGCGAGGTCGTCTTCTCCAGATCTGGTCGGAGGCGAGGGCTAGGAACCGGCAGCGGCGACGACGAGGTCGTCTTCTTCTCCAGATCTGGACGGCGTCGAGTAGACCAGATCTGGTGCAAGCTCGCCTCTACCGTCGCGAATCGCCGCCGTACAAGCTGGCCTCTATTGTCGCGAATCGCCGCCGTACCAGTCCGACCCCGCCACACCAGATCGTGAAGGTTTAGTCGAAGCTGAGCAACTTTGTTTTTAGGTTTAGTATGTAGATGTGTTTTTTTTTCAATTCTGTTCATCTTTTCATTTTTGTTACTGGTTTGATTCTAGATTGATTCAAATTTATATTTAAAGTCCTGGGTCTAAGAATTTGGTAAAATCATGTGGGTTGCACAGTATTGGATGATTTGCATTAATATGTTCCAGTTCATTTTTGTTTCTGGGTTAACATATTTTGGGTACTGGATGATTTCTAATTCATTTTGATTCCTGGGTTCTTAAAAAAGACAGGGTATTAATTTGAAAAGCCCAATTCACCTATCATCTAATGTGTAGCTACTAATATATTTTGAAGAAGATGGACTGATATGGATGGGGAAGAACATGGTGTAATGATGGATGGGAAAGAATATGGGTTTTCAACAATGAAATATGATTTTCAAAATAAAAACAGTTTTTCAAAAAATAAAATTTGAATAAAATAAATAAAAAATCTAAATACAAAACAGATTTTTAATAATTTAAACTGATTTTTAATAATTAAAACTGATTTTTTAATAATTTAAAACTGAATTTTAAAATAAAACTGAATTTTTAATATAAAATCTGATTTTATAAAAAAATGATTTTATCATAAAAAAAACTGATTTTTTGAAATAAAAAATTAATATTTTTAAAGAAATTCTAATTTATATAAAATAAAAAATATTTTTTATAAAAGAAATAAATAAAAAAATAAAAATTTTTGAAAACCAATGGCATATTTTGAAAATTTGACTGTTAGTGAGGGGTATTTTGGACTTTTCAAGCATTTTCCATCCAAAATGGATGGAAAGTTGACGGCGGGTACTAAAGTGACGGAAAATATCATTCTAGGGTATAGAGGTGCCACAAAAAATAGTTAGGGTATTGAGGTGAAATAAAACGATAGTTAGGGTATTGAGGTGGAATTTACCCTATATTCAATAATAAGCTGTAAAACGATTAAAGATGAGAAGAATATCACATTCTTAAAGATAACGGTAATTCTTGAGAGAATAAGTGAAAAACGTTATAAAGAGTCGATAACTACTCAAAATGGGATCATGTGAATGTCCCACCAATAGCTCAAATCCTCAATACTCCGATCTACGAAAAGGTTCTTGTGTCATATCGGATCCCATACTCCGATCCACAAGGGTATTCGTATCATATCAGATTTTCCCTCGGTCCAGAGGAGGCACATACATCGGGCTACCGGTGACAATCCCTGAGGGACGCTTATCGTCGGGATTCTCAAAAATGCCCCCAAAGGACCATATGTCATAGGTAACCAAGGTAATGCTCCCGCAAGATGCATACACTCGGGTGAATCAATAAGTAACCGTTCCTCGCAGGGTAAACCATCAATATCCCGCATGATCAACCAACCAAGGCCCCGCAGGGTCCACCAATCAATATCCCGCAGGATTAACCAACCAATGCCCCGTAGGGTCCTCCAATCAATATCCCGCAGGATTAACCAACCAATGCCCCGTAGGGTCCACCAATCAATATCCCGCAGGATCAACTCACCAATGCCCCGTAGGGTCCACCAATCAATATCCCGCAGGATCAACTCACCAATGCCCCGCAGGGTCCACCAATCAATATCCCGCAGGATCAACTCACCAATGCCCCGCAGGGTCCACCAATCAATATCCCGCATGATCAACTCACCAATGCCCCGCAGGGTCCACCAATTAATATCCCGCATGATCAACTCACCAATGCCCCGCAGGGTCCACCAATTAATATCCCGCATCATCAACTCACCAATGCCCCGCAGGGTCCACCAATCAATATAAAACGCACTCAAGAGACTAACATGCCAACACATTATACAACCAAAGCTTAGCAAATCACAATTCCATCACAACACACCAAAGATATCCATATACCTTTACACTTACCGTTATACTTACCAATCACGATCCATCGGTCCATTGATCACCCGATCGTACCATTTGGCACAATCAATCATACTCAATCATTCATTCAATCATTCAAGCATTCAAGCATTCAAGCATCCATTCAACCATTCAATCAAGCATTCATTCAAGCATGCGATTTATCTAGTTTCATTAGACTCTTAATTTATCCTGAAGACTAAGCAAGCAAAGCATGTGAGGAAAACACAACCAATCCTATGGCTCATCTCGGCCTTTCTACCAGTAAAGCAATTTCCCAAGTATTGAAAGCGAGTTAAACTAGTTATTCACATCCTACACATGCACACTAGACACGTCCGATTATTAGTAATTGAAAGACGATTATTCTAGTTATTCGCATCCTATATGCAATCTAGGACCTTTCCGATTTTATTAACCTAATAGGCATACTAAGTATTAAATTGCACGGGGAGTTTAGTACTTTCCCTACCTCATGGTCTTCCTCTAATAATCCTTCAAGTTGTCGGAGTCCAAGTTAGCTTCCTCTCCGCTCTTCGCACGGGTCCCCAAGTAGTCTTCGTCCCTCGAGCTTGATTCCAAGGTCTTGGATCACAAACAATACTAAAATTAACGACTAGCCAAAGACGGTTTTCACCCTAATCTACTTCAGAACGCTCTAACTGTAAATCCCGGTTCAAAAGATCGACTTTGGGCCCAAACTAGGCCCAATTAGGCAAACCCTAGCTTCTGAAAAAACTGGCCCGGAACATGGCCCGTACCGTATCACAGACCGGCCCGGAATCCCAGCCGGAACGTGTCACGGACCGGCCTTGTGCCAGACACGGACCGTGCGAGGTGTCGTGCCGGAGCCAGAGCCGTTCCGCGCCGCGTACCGAGCCGGTAGCCAGCCCGTTCCGTGCCGCGTACCGTGCTGGTACGTGGCCCTCTCCGGGTCCCGTTCCGTGCCGAACCAGACCTGACCTCTCCCCTTCTTCCCCAATACAAATTCTGCAAAAACTCCAACAATACCTCCATTTCCAGCTCCAACAAGCTTCAAAACAAACATCTAAAACCTCCAAACTTCAACACCCTCAATGGGTTCCATCAATACTTCAATAAACACAACAAAACCAACCTAACTTCACTAATTCTTCTCCAAAATCAACAATCAAACAACACATGAAGCTAGTTCTTCAAGTTCCAACCAAAACCCACAAAACTCAAAATAGAAAGTAGATGAAATGAGAAGATGAGAGTATACAAACCTTGAGAAAGATGAGATGATGAAGCTAGTAACCTTTTGGTGAAGAAAAGATGAAGATTGAGCCTAAAGTTCCTCCTTTTCCTCTCTTTCTTCTTGCTCAAGTATGGAGCTCTCTCCTCTCTCTCCCTCTAGCCAATTTCGGCTGCAACAATAGTGTAGGAGCTGAATTGTCTCCAACAATTGCTTTAATTGACCTAGGAATCCAATTTACCAAAAGACCCTCTAAAGTTTTATCCATTTAAAGTCATTTGGGAGGGTATAAAGGTATATAAAGCTTCATTCTCATCCTCCAAGCCACTAATGACATGTGTCATAGTGTGGCCACTTTCACTTAAATAAAATCCAGCAATCCAAAACTTATATCGGATTTAGCCGATAAAAAGTAAGAGTTTGACCAAAAGTTTACTTATCCAATATTACAGTCAAACGAAAGGTAATGGCCCAACTAAGCCAACCGTGATAGTGGCTAACCTTTTTGGGTCCCGGAAAGGTCTCGAATGACTTCCAGAGTCATCGGTTGACTTTTCTGGCCGAAAGTCAAACTTCGTCGAAATCCAACGGTTCGACCGGGAGCGGTTCTTACAATGTCCTAATATATGAAGTACTAAAAATATCGTAAAATAAAATTCGTTTGTCGTGTGTAGTACTTTAGAGGTTATTCTCTCTAGCCCTTCTAGAGACAGAGGGCCCAACACCATTTTCTTATTAAGAGGGATCAAAAACATGAAAATGTATCACGCAACTGTCTCTTTTCGGTGTTGAATTAACCAGGTTTGCTCCCTCCAGAACGATCAGGAAAATATGGTCACCTAAGAGACAAGGATGGATGATCTGTTATTATAATATTTCATGGAGTTATTTACCACCTCGAATCCCAACCTTCAGGAAATGAGTCTGAATCCCGCCATTATTAAAAAGTCTCAAAATCCGGTGATCACAACTTTGATCTCTAAGGAAGAGGCTACTTAGACAATGTTTCAAATGGGCCTCGATAAGGCCTTGGGTCTGGACGGCCCGAATCCAAAGTTTTATCATTATTACTGGCCCATTCTAACTATATAAATCACGACCTTCATTCAGTAAGTTATGGCAGGTGGTCCCATGGAGCCGGGGATTAATGAGACCACCCTAGTTCTCATCCCAAAGAAGTCCGACATGATGTTGGTTACAGATCTCCGACCTATATTACTTTATAATGCCGTGTTCTGGATCCTATCCAAGGTCCTGGCCAACAAACATAAAGGGCTCCTCCTCGCCATCATTTCCCTTACTCAAGGGGCCTTTGTACTTGGACGGTCCATCTAGGACAATCATATTTATATCTTTTGAGATAATTCACTACCTCCATCGTAAGACCCAGGGATAATTAGGGTTCATGACACTGAAATTGGACGCGAGAAAGACATATGATTAGGGGGAGTGGCCGTTCATTCTATCGATGATGCGTCAGTTTGGTTTCTTTAAGGCTTGGGTGACCTTGATGTTTGTCTATATGGGTCGGTACCATATCGTGTCACTCGGGTGGAAGGAAAACTGAGCCTATTTGATCAAGTCGGGGTATTCTAAAAAGGGATACCCTCTCCCCGTATCTTTTACTGTTCTGCATGAAGGGCCTCTCCAAGCTCATCGAGAAGGCTCAGAGCCATGGACACATTCACGGGTGCTTAATAACTCAAGAGTACCGGCCATTACACACACGTTCTTTATGGATGAATGCTATATTTTCTACCGGAATACCCCCACTAAAGTTGTGCATTCCCGGGATATTATTAACCTCTTTGGTACATAGCCGAGCCAGATGAGTAACACCTAAAAGTCCTATATTTTTTCCAGCTCTAATATAGGGGCAACGGTCCGTCATTTGTGTTATAAGATTCTTACCATTTCAAACATGATGAAACAGAGTCGCAGTAGGAGCCTGGCTTACTTGGGAAATTTTTACTTAAGCGAATCCGCTCATGAAATGGGAAGCTGCTATCCCCTACGAACGAGAGGTGATGATTCGCTCAGTTCTTATTTCCCTTCCGATCTACGTGATGTCTGTTTACAAATTACCCCGCTCGATCATGGATATGATACATGTGGCTTTGGAAAGGTTTTAGTGTAGGGCCTCTACTGAAAAGGTCTGACCCATTATTTGTCTGGATTAGGCCAAGACGTGTCTCCCCAAGTCCTTCGGCGGAATGTCCTTTTACGATCTCCAAGATTCCATATCAAAATTATTGAGAAATCAGGCATGGAGTTTTAATACTGAGCCCAGATATCTTGTGGCTCGCCTAGTTAAGGCTCGATACTACACTCAGGGAGATTTTTAGATAGTAGGCCAGGATAAAAACCCTAACTATATTTGGACCATCATTAGGATACTATCGGATTCATCAATCTGGGGGATTGCCGAGCTCTTGGGTACGGGTCGAATACCCTCATCTTGGGGGCACCATGGCTCTAGTCGATGGGCCCCAATACTCATACCACTTCCCTGACTCTACATGGGGCCATTGTGGCTACCCTTATTCTTTTTGGGGCCCGATAATGAGACATCCCTCGCATACGTGCCCTATTTACTCCACAAGATTAGGAGGCCATTCTGGCTTTCCCTTTCCCGATGTCAAGGGCGAAAGACTCGTGCTATTAGAAGAATGATCCAAAGGGTTGATTTTCAGCTAAGGTCAGTTACTGCATCCTCCGACCCCAAGGACCCCCTACAAGTACCCTCCAAGGCTGGTCCATTGTTTGGAAAATAACAAGTCCAGCCTCAGATCCGTATATTCCTCTAGCGGCTCCTTATTGGTAATATGCAGGTGCTGTCCAACTTCTATAGGCTATTTGTACCCATGTCCCTTGTATGTCCTATCTGCACCTCCCACGCCGAGACCGTGGATCACCTGTTTCTTCACTACTCGTTCGCATGTGATTGTTGGGTTGGGTTTGGGACTACCTGTGATCCTGATAGAAACATCTTTCCTGACCTGGTAGGGCTAGCTTGTGGAAGCAAACCCCCTCCTAGCTTAACCGAGAGATCATTATGGATGTGAGATATTTTGAAGGTGCATAATGCCTTGGTCTGGAAGGACATTACACCCTCTCCTGGCGTATTGCAGATCACAATAAGGACGAAATACGGGCATGGAATGAGGCATTGGCCCAACTTCCCCAATCTCGAGTTGGTACTCATCTCGTGGGAGACACTCTTGGAACCTCCCCCCGCCGGGGTACATGGTAATTAATGTTGATGATGTAGTGTTTCGGAAGACCGGCCAGTCATGATGAGGAATTATCTATTGATCGAAGTTTGGGGCTATCCTTGAAGCATGAAACGGGACAGTACACGGGTTGTGGGATCTTTAGCTTGATTGAGACCGATGCAATTGTTCTTGCTTTAGCTCTGGCTCGAGATCCATGATAAGGGAAGATTATCCTCTGTAGTGATACTCAAGGGGTGCCTGGCCTCGTCTCCGCTCCTCAGCTACCACTTTTTCCAGTTGAGCCCATCATTCAAGACGCTCAAATCCTTTTATCTATTATCGTGAATGTTAAACTCGTGTTCGTGAAGAGATCTACGAACCAAATTTCTCATTGATTAGTCTGAAAAACTCGTTCTATGCTTATTCTTGTGGGAGTTGGAGCTCCACTTTTGGATGCCCCTACTTATACGATTGGAAAACTAATAAAATCTCTTTTGCTAAAAAAAAACTTAACACCAATGTTATCACTTTAATATAAAAAAAAAATCCGTTTTTGAATAGATGAATTATAGTAAGGTAACAAATCAATCAGTCTGTAACTATATATTTTAACATCCATTCATAATATAGAAGAGAAATCTATTGAGAATCACTCTTAACATAGGAACTGTGAGAACCAATACTAGCCACTCTCACCTATGAACTAACGCTCATCAAAATGTCACATCATCACCCCAATTCAACCCACATACACGCCATTTTCATCTATTCTCACACAAGTAAGGGCATAATTGTAATAGCATGGTGCCATGTGGACAAGTGTCAATTTTTTTCTTCACCAATTCACTAATTTAATATTTCCCGATTCGTTTGAACTCCGATTAACTTCAAACTTGCGCTAATATTTTTCTTTTTTCAAGGGATTTAAATCAAGATCAGTCATGAATATATTTTGAAGCACGAAAATAAAAATTTATATCAAGGTGATAAAAATAATGTTGAGCGTTGATAAATCTTCACTAATAAATGTTTTATATCGGAGTACCAAACCAAAACAGTGCTAAATGTTGATAAAAAACATGTAATGAGGTATAAAACCATTTTCAATTTTGACAATAAGTGTGATACACTAGAGTTTAACGTTGATAAAAATACTTGTGATGGGGTGATAAAAACACGTAATTCAATGATAAATCTATTGTTTAGTGTTGATAAAACTGGTGTTCATAAAAAACATGTGCTGAGATGATAAAAATCAAGATCAGTTTTGGAGAATGAGGTGATAAAACCAGTGTAATGTGTTGATAAAACCAGGGTAAAGTGTTGATAAACCCAGAGCAAAGTGTTGATAAAAACTACTCATATATAATTTCTTTAAAAACCATCCTGAAATAATTTTTTTTGTGCTTTAAAAAAACAAGTGATGGGGTGATAAAATACAAGTAATTTGAATGATAAACCTAGTGTTTAGTATTGATAAAACTAGTGTTCATAAAAAGCACGCGATGAGGTGATAAAACCATGATCAGTTTTGGAAAATGAGGTGATAAAACCAGTGTAAAAGTGTTGATAAAAATTACCCAGATTTTTTTTAAAAAAATCAACCCCGAAATAATTTTTTTTTCGTGCTTCAAAATATATTCATGAACAATCTTGATTGAAAGCCCTTAAAAAAACAAAATTAATGGCACAAGTTTAAAGCCAATCAGATTTCAAACGAAGCGGGAAAAACTAAATTAGTGAATTGGTTAAAAAAAGTAATATGATAGTTTTACTAAAAAGCCCTTACCACTTACTAAAAAGTGCGTTTTTTTTGCAGTCAACTACTCAATTGCATCTCATCCATTCATTCTTAAAATGGATGACTTAGATTGGTTCTCGCGGTTCCTACGTTAAAACATGGTTCTCACCAGATTTCTCCTCTCATAATATATGTTATACAAATCATATTGAAACGATATATTCATCCGATCTGACGAACATATAAGACAAATTAACATGGAAGTCAAATTTAGACAACTTTAAACAGTAAAGAAAACCGAAAAAGTATGTTCCAACCTCAGTGGAGATAAGGTAGGCTCAAATCGAAAAGATTAAGGTAAGATTTGTAATAGCATGACTGTTTTATAAACATGTCTTGTTAGCTTTTACACAAAAATATATATCTACACCACTTACACAACTAGCATCCAATAAGCCTACCTTTTTGCCCTCTTTCCCTTAGTCCATCAAGGTCTAATCACAAGCCAACCCGTAAACCAAATCTCTCCCCTTTTCAAGAGATCGGCTTAACCCTAAAAGTCTTGTTCTTGGCCTTGGCCCTAGCGACCATCCACTCCTCAAAAGCCTTAGCTTCATAAGAAATCCTCAAAACACCCTCGTTCCCGAACCCATACTCCTCGGCCGACTTGCGCAACAACTCCACAAACTCAGCATCCCCGAGCGCCGCCCTATGCACCACGAATCTCCTCGCCGTTTCATCCTGAACCCCTACGTGTATCGGGAAATAACCCTTAGGAGTCATAACCATCGACTCACTCTCTCCACCGACCAGTCGTTTCACTCCCTGAGCTCCGACGAACTTGCACAACTTACTCGATTTCGCTCCCATGATCGAATGTCTCTCTCTTTTCCTTCTCCGACTTGTATATGTGTAAAGTGTGTGATGAGTTTCAAATCCTTTGATAACCTTTATATAAGAACATGTACTTGTGTCCTATTGGGCACGGACCGATGATATTTTCATTAAACTAATCGAACAATTCGCCGTGACCATGACGCTGATTTAATGTACGAACAGTTGTGTTGGTGACACAATGTGTTACGGCGATGTTGTCGTTGATGTTGGGATTGAGTGTACGTTGTTGCGGGTGAGAGAAGCATCCGAAACTCATTATGTTTGTCTCGGAGCTATTGACCTTACTGTTTTTGTTCGTATTTGGGGGCTAATACGAACTCATTAATTAGCGTACCAAATGAGTACTTGAACTATACGGTTTGTACGTACATGTGATCATGTAGTAAAATATATCGGTCGTTAAAATGAATTGTTTCTTTATTCAATTGGTGATATTTGGTGGCCGTTTTAACGTTTGTGCTACGCTAACAACATTGAAAGGGACAAGAAATTACATTTTCAAGTTTATTTTTACTCTCCTAATTTGAAATATCACTCTCTTGTGAAGTTATTCTAATTTTAAATTAGTCTATGTATCATGTCAATTTTTTAAGGGATAATCTTATGGAATTCTAGATTTTCTCCTCTAACTACTCATGAACTTTCAATTTTTTTCTCATGCCAATCCATTTAGATAATAAATGACAAAAATATCCATGTAACAATAAATCTTGGGTTGATATTCTACTCTATTACAAGGTTTTCATCGACAAATTAATCTTCAATAATTTATTTATGATAATAAATTGAAAACTTGTAATATACATATATTCTTCTCCCATTCCCCACGTTGTTGTAAGAGTATTTTTGTCATTTATTATCAAAATAGGTTAAAATGAGGAAAAATGGAAATTGGTTTAGGTAAGTGATTTTTCTTAAAGTCAATATAATTGTATGAGAAATGTGACAAGTGTGAACAATGTCGATTTCTGAGATGATTGACATGTAAGTGAAATCAGGGAGAGAGAGGACATGTGTGGAACGACTGAGGTTGTTCACGATGAGAGTGCGGGGAGTGAAGTGTTAGTCTTAGTGCCCGTAGTTCAATCCTAAATGTCCAAATGTATATATCATCGTTAGCAATAAAATTAAAGCGGCTTTATATTACTTATGTGTTGGAGTAATATATCGATGTGTGCTCTGATCTATGCCCACCATGCGAATAGAACCATAGATCGAGATAGATCACACTCGATGGGTCCCTAGTCAACAAAGCTTCACTAGAAGCGACTAGTATGAAAGATGGCTCTTTATGGCTTACGTTCTGTTAGTCATTGGAATGGGATTTCGGAGTCTGATCATAGATATCATGTGGGACATGATATTGGACGACCCGCCCTGAATATGTGCCATAGATTAAGTCATGAACATATTCAGTGTCGTAGCTTGTCATGTATCCTTAGACCAAGGAGTCTTTGTGATCGCTATGTAGTCAACAACTGAGTTTGACCTGAGCCTAACGTTGTCCGTAACAGGGCTTCCATAACGGCCAGGATTGGCTTGGGGACGGGCTACATGAGTGACACGAAAGGCGGCTAAGGGATTTATCCCTCATACTGAGGTATGGGAAAGATATCGGTTCTCGGCCGCTTGATCGAGAGAGACTGGAAGAATAGCATGGCCATGCACATGATACTGGGTATCATATCTTCAGTCATCTCACATATCAAGGAACGGTGATTGAGAATAATAAGGATGACGGCTCTATGCCTTATCTCAATCAGGATATCGGAGATAAAAGGATAATGACAGGGACGACGGAAAGGTTAGAATCGACAGGGTCGATTCGTTATGTAGTGTCAGGCAATACTAAAGTCTCGTTAGTTGCCACCTAAATAGGATCAAGTAAAATGGGATTTTACGTTGATCTATTGACATGCATAAACCTAAGGGTCACACCGGAGGATGAAACTCATTGACACATTTATGGAGAATGGCCAAAAGGGAGTTGTCTCGGGACATGACCAAAACTGGGTTTTGGGTCATGTGCCCGTAAGTGAATAGGACTTTACGGATCGAGATAAGGCTTGGAGTCTTGGGATTGATCGCGTCGGATAATGTTGGACATTTCCGGTATGGAAGGCATGGAGGCGATGAGCGAATCACGGGACCTCGTTGGAAATGGTCACGGGCCATGTTCCAAGAGGCCCATGAAAGGCCCATGCAACCAAGGCCCATGGAACTAATTAATCAAGTCTTGATTAATTAGTACTAAGTAAGCAAGACAAGGATTAAGGTGTTGGTGATTCACCACCTAACACAATCTTGTCTTGCCATACTTTGTCCTATTTACACCTTACTTGACACCATACTTGTCCCATGCCTTTAGTTGGACAAGTATGGGTTTTGTTATGTTTAAGTCATCTTTTTTCAACATAACAAAGACAAGACAAGAATAGGAAACACATTTTCTCTCCCTCTTCCATGGCCATTTCGGGTTTGGCTAGTTTCCTCCTCCATTTTTGTGTTCTTGAGTCCTCAAAGAGAAGAACTACGTGGCTTTGATTCCCATGTGGATACGTAGGCGTCTTGGAGACTCAAGCCAATCATTCGTTAACCGGTGTTCTTGTTTTGGTAAGAACTAGTGCTGAATTTTTCTCTTGTTAATCCATTCTTTGTTAGTTGTTTCATGGTTCTAATTGTCTCTTGGTTTTCATTGATTTTCCGCTGCGAGTTGGTTCATCTCCAACCTTACCTCGAGACCCAACAGTGGTATCAGAGCCGTGCTACCTTCGGGATTCACAAGACGGTGTTCAAAGTTTCGGTTTTGCTTGAAAGTTTCGTCTTTGGCATGTTGTTTTGCTAAATTGTTTGATAACATGTTTTAAATTATTGTTTATGGATTTAATGCATGTAAAATGAATTTTTGAAAATTATTTCAAATCTGGAAATTTTGAAAAAAATTTGATTTTTCGGGTCTCGGGAGCGGGACTCTCGGGGAGCCGAAACCGGGACCGAACGGGGCTCCGTTGGACGGAGCTAGGCCAAGCATGACCATTGGATGGTTGATATGCCAAGGCTAAACCGTTTTGTTAGTTATGACGAGTTTGGAACCGTCATGACGAACTCGAAGATCAAATGTTCAAAAGTTTCATTTTTGAACGGTTTCGATAAACCGAGCATCAAAAAATTTCGAAACTTGGCTATTAATTAAAACCGGAAAATCACATGATGTTTGATAACATTCTTGTTTGATAACACGATGTGTGATGTGATGTTGGCATGGTGCACATAATAGCCCCGAGCTCAATTTAATTATTTATCGCTTTTCACGGCCTGCGAGCCGTTAGAGGTAACGTGTAATTATTCTTTCAAGGTGTGGTCGTCGAACCACTTGTTTGTAATATTTATTTATTCCCGACCTGCGAGTCGTGTATTAAATTGTAATATTTTACTCAAGATGAAGAAAGGGCGAAAAGGTCATTTGGTGGCTTTTCGGGTGTTGGCATCGGCTTGGAGTCGGTGGAGCTCAAGAAGCTAGTGGGAGTTAGTTTAGGGGGCTATTATGTGCACATTTATCGCTTTATGCTTGGTTTAGTTTATGCATGATTAATTCTATGTGCTTTAGAATTGCATGCCTAACTTTATTTACCGAGCATATCACCTCACATGCAAAGATAAAATTGGAATTTTAATCCTTGTGTGTGAACCCTTAGAACCGTCATTGCATTGGTTGTAGTTGACGGGTTCAAAGGAAGAATTACATTGGATGTAATTTGAGGCATCATTGCATTTGGAATGTAGTTGATGTGCTCATCGCATCTAGGATGTGCCAAAGTTTTGAACACAACTGGACAAGTAAAAGCGGGTCATGTCCGATACCTCCCAATCATCAACACCTTACTACCTCCCCGTCCTATGGGTGTCGTGCGCATTAGCGGAGCATCCATGGGAAAGCGGGGTAGTAGGTTTGGACGACATATGTGGGTGTCGTGCGCATTAGCGGAGCACCTACATAGTGACGAGCCATAGTTGAAAATTGGTGGACCCGACTACGATTCTTAGCCTGAGGTTGAGCTAGGGTAACAGATAGGGTAAGTCGTGTACATAAGTACATACCCTAGCCAGGAGTCACATTGGATGTGATTGGATGGATTCCTACCTACATAGCTCGATTAAGTGGTGAGCATTAGTTCAGCTTAATCGAGTGAATCAAGGATCTTGGTTTCAGATTCTAAAGGTTTAGAATTGATTGTTGGTGTTTAAGCTTGATCTTCATAAAATTTATTCAGTTTACTGATTGAATTTTATCTGTTGTAGATCAAATGGCAAATTCAGCGAACATTAATAGTTTGTCATTAAAAACCATTCTTGACAGGGTCAAGCTAAATGGGACAAACTATTTGGACTGGTACAGAATTTTTGAGGATAGTCCTCAAGTCTGAACGCAAAGAATATGTCCTTGACAAGGCTGTCTCTAAGACCATATCAGAGTTACATAAAGTGTCATCAGCTGCTGAGAAGAATATCTCAGGGATCTGGGATCCAAGGATATTCTGATGGTCAACAAGGGAATTGGAAGTGGCAAGGGCTGGGCCCATGCGCACTTGGCAGGAAAGATGAGACACTTGAGAATGTCTGCTTCTACTGCCAACAGCCTGGTCATTGGAACCGGGATTACAGGAAGTTCACGGCTGATCTGAAGAAGGGCAGTGGGACTGCGCCTTCATCAAATAGCCTGGATGATCTGAAGAAGGGCAGTAGGACTGCGCCTTCATCAGGAAACCTGGATGATCTAAGGAAGGGCGGTGGGACCGTGCCTTCATTCGGTATTAACTCTATAGAGCTACATTTCTTTACTTCCAAAGATTCATGGGTATTAGATACCATGACTGAATCTCACACATGCACTAATATATGGTGGCTGAAAGTAGGAGAGATTTGGAAAGCACGAAATGGACCTCAGAGTTGTGGCAACTGCTGTAGGATCCATGAGTCTTGCTTTGCCAAGAGGCCTTGTCTTAGTATTGTATAATGTATATTGCATACCTACTCTTAGTAGGAATATTATATCTGTATCTGTGTTTGACAAGGAAGGATATAATGTTAATATTGGAAATGGAGTTTTCAATGTTCTATGCAATGATATGTTTTATACCAGTACTGACATGGTTGGAGGATTGTACATATTAGATATGGGTAACAATGCCTCAAGTTCTATATATTCCGTTAATACCAAGAGGTCTAAATCCAACGATTTAAACCTAACTCTGTTATGGTACTGTCATTTGGGTCGCATAAACAAGAAGCGCCTATCAGCACTTCAGAAGTGCGGGCTTTCAGGTTCATTCGAATTCCATTCGATCGATAGGTGCAAGGTTTGTTTGATGGGAAAAATGACTAAAGTGCCCTTTATCGATCGCGATGAAAGGGCGGGTGAATTATTGGGGCTGATACACTCGAATGTGTGTAGACCAATAAGTTCACTTGCCAGGAGGGGTTTTAGCTACTTTATCACATTTACTGATGATTACAGTAAATATGGTTATGTCTATTCGGTGAGACATAAGTCTGAAGCTTTTGATAAATTCAAAGAGTTTAAGACTATAGTAGAAAACCAGCTCGACAAAGGTATTAAGGCACTTCGATTGGATCGAGGTGGAAAATACTTGACCACAGAGTTATTAGATCATCTAAAAGAGAATGGGATCCTTTTGAAATGGACTCCTCCTAGGTCACTGTAGTTGAAAGGTGTAGCCAAACGGAGAAATCGGACATTGTTAGACAATGGTCTGTTCCATGATTAGTTGGACTGATCTCCCAATCTCTTTTAGGGGTTTTGCTCTAGAGACGACCGCATTCATAGTGAATCGGGCTTCGACGAATGGTGTGGAATGGACACCATTTTAAAAATGGTACGGGATGATGCCCGCTTTGTCCTTCCTAAAGATTTGTGGTTGCGAGGCTTATGTGAAACATTTGGTTTCGACTAAGCTCGAACCAAGATCTGAGATATGCACCTTCGTGTGGTATCCCAAAGCAACAAGGGGATACTATTTCTACAATCCCAGTGAGAACATGGTGTTCGTCGCTTGGGGTGGGGTCTTTATGGAAAAGAAGTTTTGTTTCCAAAGACGTCATTGGGAGGACTGTGCATCTCGAAGAAATTCAGGATGGTACAGATCTGTCTAAACCAATTGGCAACCCAGTAGAAAGGAGCCAGAGATTGTCGTAGAGTAAGAACCAATTCCTGTTACAATTCCGGAAGGTCCAAGGCGATTTGAAAGGATCAATCTTCCACCTCCAAGATATGGTATCCGGAGGTGACAATGAAGTCATGGTGGATCACGATGATCCAGCCACCTTTCAGGAAGTCGTGGATGGGCCCAACTCCGAGTTATGGCTGGGAGCCATGAGGGAGGAAATGCAATCCATGTCGGACAACCGAGTCTGGGAACCGGTTGATCCCATCAATGGTGTGAGGACCATAGGATGCAAATGGATCTTCAAGGTGAAGTTTGACATGGACGGCAACCCTCTGACCTACAAAGCTCAACTGGTGGCGAAAGGTTATAGGCAGATCCAATGGATTGACTATGAGGAAACCTTCTCCTTAGTGGCTATGGTCAAAATCGATCCAAATTCTTCTTGACATAACTGCGTATCATAATTACGAGATATGGCAAGTGGATGTCAAAACCGCTTTCCTAAATGGAAATTTGACTGAGTACGTTTGTATGTCTCGGCCCAAAGGTTTTGACGATCCGAAGAATAAAGGAAAGATTTATAAGTTGTTGAAATCCATTTATGGATTGAAACGAACTTCTCGGAGTTGGATCCTTCGTTTTGATGAAGCTGTAATTGGATTTGGCTTAATCAAGAACGAGGATGAATCTTGCGTTTATAAGAAGGCTAGTGGGAGCAATATTACCTTTCTGGTTCTCATTGAAAACGACATCCCAACCTTGCACGAGACTAAAGCTTGGTTGAGGAAGTGTTCTTCAATAAAGGACTTAGGCGATGCTTCTCATATCTTAAGGATTAAGATATGTAGAGATCGCACCAAGAGGGTCTTGGATTTAAGTCAGGGAACCTATGTGAACAAGGCATTGAGTAGGTTCTTAATGCTCGATTCAAAGAAAGGACTCTTACCCACTAGTCATGGCATTCATCTCAGCAAGACTCAGTGTCCTAAGACACCTGATGAGCTGAAAAGGATGATGAGAATCCTATGTGCCTGGGGGCAGGATCGATCATATATGCCATGACATGTATGAGACCAGACGTCTCGTAAGCCTTATGTTGTACCAGTAGACATCATTCTAACCCGGGGGAAAGATGATGCTGAACTAGTCGTCGAAGGATGAGTAGACGCTAGTTTTCCAAGACAAATCCAGATGACTTTAGAAGTCAATCAGGATATGTGTTTACGCTGAATGGCAGAGCTTTAGCTGGGAAAGCGTAAAGCAAGATACCATTGCCGAATCTACGACAGAGGCCAAGTACATGGATGCTGCAGAGGCAGCTAAGGAGGCTATGTGGATTTGGAAATTCATGGCAGGGCTGGGTGTAATTAAAAACCCATCCAGTCCGGTGAATCCATTTTGCGACAACACAAGGGCCATTGCGCAAGCTAAAAGCCTAGATCGCATAACAAATCCAAACATGTACTGCGGCGTATCCACCTCATCAGATAAATACTGAACTGAGGTGAAGTGAAGATAACCGATATTGCAACAGATGATAACATAGCCAACTCGTTGACTAAGGCAGTGTCACTGCCTGAACATGTTAGACATGTAAAGTCGATGGGGACATATAGGAGTTTAGATTGGAACTAGGGCAAGTGGGAGATTGTTAGTCTTAGTGCCCGTAGTTCAATCTTAAATGTCCAAATGTATATATCATCGTTAGCAATAAAATTAAAGCGGCTTTATATTACTTATGTGTTGGAGTAATATATCGATGTGTGCTCTGATCTATGCCCACCATGCGAATAGAACCATAGATCGAGATAGATCACACTCGATGGGTCCCTAGTCAACAAAGCTTCACTAGAAGCGACTAGTATGAAAGATGGCTCTTTATGGCTTACGTTCTGTTAGTCATTGGAATGGGATTTCGGAGTCTGATCATAGATATCATGTGGGACATGATATTGGACGACCCGCCCTGAATATGTGCCATAGATTAAGTCATGAACATATTCAGTGTCGTAGCTTGTCATGTATCCTTAGACCAAGGAGTCTTTGTGATCGCTATGTAGTCAACAACTGAGTTTGACCTGAGCCTAACGTTGTCCGTAACAGGGCTTCCATAACGGCCAGGATTGGCTTGGGGACGGGCTACATGAGTGACACGAAAGGCAGCTAAGGGATTTATCCCTCATACTGAGGTATGGGAAAGATATCGGTTCTCGGCCGCTTGATCGAGAGTGACTGGAAGAATAGCATGGCCATGCACATGATACTGGGTATCATATCTTCAGTCATCTCACATATCAAGGAACGGTGATTGAGAATAATAAGGATGACGGCTCTATGCCTTATCTCAATCAGGATATCGGAGATAAAAGGATAATGACAGGGACGACGGAAAGGTTAGAATCGACAGGGTCGATTCGTTATGTAGTGTCAGGCAATACTAAAGTCTCGTTAGTTGCCACCTAAATAGGATCAAGTAAAATGGGATTTTACGTTGATCTATTGACATGCATAAACCTAAGGGTCACACCGGAGGATGAAACTCATTGACACATTTATGGAGAATGGCCAAAAGGGAGTTGTCTCGGGACATGACCAAAACTGGGTTTTGGGTCATGTGCCCGTAAGTGAATAGGACTTTACGGATCGAGATAAGGCTTGGAGTCTTGGGATTGATCGCGTCGGATAATGTTGGACATTTCCGGTATGGAAGGCATGGAGGCGATGAGCGAATCACGGGACCTCGTTGGAAATGGTCACGGGCCATGTTCCAAGAGGCCCATGAAAGGCCCATGCAACCAAGGCCCATGGAACTAATTAATCAAGTCTTGATTAATTAGTACTAAGTAAGCAAGACAAGGATTAAGGTGTTGGTGATTCACCACCTAACACAATCTTGTCTTGCCATACTTTGTCCTATTTACACCTTACTTGACACCATACTTGTCCCATGCCTTTAGTTGGACAAGTATGGGTTTTGTTATGTTTAAGTCATCTTTTTTCAACATAACAAAGACAAGACAAGAATAGGAAACACATTTTCTCTCCCTCTTCCATGGCCATTTCGGGTTTGGCTAGTTTCCTCCTCCATTTTTGTGTTCTTGAGTCCTCAAAGAGAAGAACTACGTGGCTTTGATTCCCATGTGGATACGTAGGCGTCTTGGAGACTCAAGCCAATCATTCGTTAACCGGTGTTCTTGTTTTGGTAAGAACTAGTGCTGAATTTTTCTCTTGTTAATCCATTCTTTGTTAGTTGTTTCATGGTTCTAATTGTCTCTTGGTTTTCATTGATTTTCCGCTGCGAGTTGGTTCATCTCCAACCTTACCTCGAGACCCAACATGAAGAAGACTGATTCCCTGTAACGTGGAGACATGACTGATATCGATGGTGATCCGCTGATTATAGAAAGGTTGTATCGAAGGGTTGTGCTGAGTTGGGAACTGGAGTTTATAGAGGAACGACAACGCTCTGCCGCTCGACCGAGTAGAAGACGCGATATGCGTCGAGCCGACGGAAACCTAGCGGGGAAGGGGAACATGAGATAGGTGGCAGTGTAGGAAATGAGGGGTTTTCCATTTCCCTAGAATTAGAACTAGAACTAAAGCTGTCAGTTTAAGAAACGAGTCTAAGAGACTTGCCGACCCTAATTTTTCCCTTTCATGGGTGATCTTTCAATTTCGGGCGCCGTCAAGGTTGTTCTTCTCATGGTGAGAGCCAAAAACATCCGTCCAAGGCTAGAGAGAACCATGAGCATCCATCGAGGACTATGTTTTGGGCGCCGCCTCCCCGGTGTATGTTAGGTACAAGCCTCATCTTCCCCCTTCGTCGTCGCTTTCTACGCGACAGTTACCATATGGTTTTGGGATTCGGGGGTGGGACGGTAAGTTGGTGTACCGTTCCACGACACCCCAGGCGGGGTTATCCGACGATTCAAGACGACATGTCGATCGATCCCTTACGTGCGAAGCATCTCAAGCTGATCCGGAAAACAAGATCTATCATGAGGAGTTCGAACAATCACCTATGTAGCTCTTCTCGAGGGTCTTCAGGCAACTTCGATCATGGGATGATTTATTGTTTTTGTATTATTTTTCAGTTTCAGCTTTTCGTACATTGTTACTCTAGATTGTCTAAGATGCAAATTAGATTTATTTTACGAGTCCAAACCTTATGGGAGTCACGGACACATTCTGGAACTTTGAGTCTCTGACTCTAGTGTAACGATCAATCGGCATTATTAGTAAAACACCTATGTCTACACGGTTCAAATTTTTTTTGACTGTAATCTCAAACTTGATAAATTTAAATTGAATAATCGATAAAAGAATCTCATCATCAGCCCAGGTGATCAAGCCCAGTATCCAATACATAGGCCTTTAGTTTCGGTAGTGTCATCTCATGTCAGGCCTTTAGCACACGTTGAGCCCAAAACAAAACGCCATCGTTTAATAGCTAGAAATGCCGAATGAGTATCGAAGACGAAGGTGAAAACACCGTAGCTAGTACAGGTAACAGTTCTTCTGGTTCGCATCTTCGAGGGCGGTGAAGGTGTTGCTCAGCCCCCAAATCTGGTTCGTGAAGCTCAGAACCCTAATTTATCAGCTTCTTCTTATATCTATATGTGTTTGTTAATTCTCCGTTTTCAATATACTCATCTGCTTCTACTGGTAAATATGAATTCACATTTTTTTAGTAGAATTATTTTCTGTGTTGCTGATTGAATCGAGCCAAGTTTCAGAACTAAGAATTTGGGAAATTTAGGTGACATTTGGTTGATACATGATTATGCTTTCAGAAATTGAAAGATCTGAGCTAGCTAATTTCTCACAAGTTGTGGAATTCAAGAGCTGTGGCTGTTTATTTCCCTGTTATGTATCAATTCATGTTTGCTAGAACTGAATGCTGATTGGAGAATTTATTAGATGGGTTCGGTGTTGTAAAATTTAGGCTTGAAACATTAGGGTGTGCTGCATGGGCGGAACCAAGGGGGTTTAGGGTGTTCCATGGAACACCCTAAAATTTTGAGAATCTAGTGATTATTGGGGCCTTAAGCGAGAATTTGATCAATAACTTTTTTTTCTTATGAAAGAATATAATAGGATAATAAGTAAATTTGCTCATATAAAAAGATTATACTAGATGATATTGAGCAAATGAGCTTCAACATCTATTTATAACACTAAAAAAATATAAAATGGACGATGAATATTAGTTTCTAACAAGATAGTATCGATGGATAAGATATACCGTCTAGAATTCAATACAAAAATAAAAATATTTAAGGATTCACATTTATCCCTAAATAAGATGTATTCATGTCATGTTTGGATGTGATAGGTTCAAGATAATTCTAGAAAATTACACTAAATTATCTAGAATATATGTGACGTTGTGTATGCCTAGCTATTGTCATTATCTTCTAGAAATTTTCACACTTAAAATAATTTTTAAATAGTAAATATGGGTTTTTAACTATGATCAATCAAATATAACCAAAAATAAGAAACCGGTCAGAATTTAGAATAACATTGCAAGATAGTAAGTAAGAATTTTTAAGAACTAAAGGTATTTAGTATTGAAATCCACCGTTTAACCGACAAAAACAAAATAGAACAAGCCCAACACATTCTCCTGGTTACCTCAGGATATATGTCTAACTTCATGTAATTGTTGTTACTCTCTAAAGATTAAAGACGCTTATAAACAAACTCGTTTTTATTGATCATTTTGATTTTGAACTCAAGAACCAAAAATAAATCATCATTCATGTTTATGGCCTCTGGTCTTTGCGCTTTGTTGAGCATCTTCATGTCAACGACTGAGAAACATCTCCATTCGCCAATGAGTGAATCATTTTCCTAGAATCTAAACAATACAACTTCATGTGATACATATATAAAGTCAACTCTACTTATTATCTTGATTAATTTGATTAACCATGAAATGAAACTTTCATAATACCTATTTTATTGCAATAAATTTGAAAGGGTTTCTCTTTCTCTTGACAACTTACTTTCTCATGTTATTTTGGTTTAAGCATTTCCGTAATAAAGTTGACAAATTATTTCTCATTCCTCAAACAAATACTATAGTGTGGTATATAGATATTCACACTTTTTTCTTTGCTTTTGTTCCATTCTTTTGTGTGATCCCTATTTAGTTCACTAATCACTGGTAAATTGAACTTGCATGTTTTGTTTCGTTAACGATATTTTTCACTGCTAAATAAATACCCATAGAGCTGTTAGAACGTTCAACAATCAAGAAAATTTGTCTTTCTTTTGGATGAGAATTGTTTTTTTCTTCTAAAGAACAAATTTGATTCGAGATCAAAATTGGCACAATTAGTAATAAAATTTAATTTTAAAATTAGAAAACTAACATTTTCGTTTGATTAGATTTGATCAAATAATAACAAGTCCTTAATTTTGTGTAACCTTTTTTGATCCAAGGTCATAAACGGTTTATTATTTAATTTTATGAGACTTTTTCGATATGAGGCCTTAAGCGGTTGCTTAACTCGCTTAAAGCTTGAGACGGCCATGAGTGCTAATTTTCCGGGATCCTGTGTTCGATCCACCCACCCTATTTTTTTTTCCCTTTTCGAATCTGGTTTGGGCTTCCGAACCTATTCATTAGGCTGGGCTTTTTTCTTATTCATTCGTATACGCAAAATAAACGAATGCGGCAGCAACCCATTCTTCCTTCCTGCGCGACTCACAACGCTTTTCCATCGCCGGCAACAAGCTTTCCAATCGACGGCAGGCAAGCTCCATATTCTCCTCAGATTTTATTGATTCTTGTGATTTGAAATTTAACCTAGGATTTCTGAAACTAAATTTGCATACCTAAATTAGTTGGATGGTAACAAAATAGGACTAGATTTTTTTTCTTCTCATGGCTAAAGCATGAGCTTCGAGTTTGACTATGATATCACTGTTTGTGTTAAATATTGGGCTTAAAATTGTTGATTGATACTTAGAGTTGTTATAGGAGAGGTTTGTTGAGAAGACATATTGGTCGTGAATAAATAAACTAATGTAATGATTTTGATTCGTAACAAGTCAGTTTGATCACAAGTTCATGAGTCGTATTGGGTTTGTTTTATCAGAATTTAATTTACTTCTTTAGAACATTTGGTTTGGTTTTTTCTTCACTAATGTTACTCTAGTTAGTTCCCAATTAGAATGAAAGGAAGGTGTTTGCTTAGAATTTATTGAAATATGGGATTCAGACTCAGTAAGTAAATAAATACAGTTCTTTATAAAAATTATATTTAGTTGATGTTTTTCTTCTTCTTAAGGTTATCATTGCATTGTCTACAAAAAATTGTAATTTGCAGTTGACTTTTGCTAAGGGTGTCAATACTTGTTTGATTTTTTCTCTATATTTATTAACTGTCATGGCTACCCCTGAAATAAATTCCTAGTTCCGCCCCTGGTGTGCTGTGTTATTTCTTAATTGTCTGGGAAAATATATATGTTTTCATGGATTGAATTTTAATTGAATGCAGGTTTTATAAAGATGTCGAGGTTTCGATCGATCATACAAGCTTCCATGAATGCAACTAAGAAAGGTATGTGGATGTCGAGGTCTCGTTATATTCTTGGGAATACAAAAGGGTATCATTTAGTTTTGGTTGAAGTTTATCCTCCTAGGTTGGATGAAATGACTATAAAATATACTTTTAATGATATGTTTTGGAGTTATTATCATGTGGTTGAACAAGAAAGCGATGATACTCTTCACAAGTTTGATTTTTTTTTTTCCATTGCAATGTTGAACTGCAGCTTTAACGTGGAATATTGAAGACTTGATTCCTCCTAGTGAAAGATATATCTTCAATTTCAATAAGAGGGAGGAGCTCAAAAGGTGGCATCTTTATTCTGATTCTGAATATGGAGGTATTTTCTGCTTCATTCAATTTGAGTTTCACATGAGTATTTGTAGGCAGCAGTATCGCTTATCAAAAAGAAAAGAAAAGAATACGGCGTATCATATCATAAATTACATAGAAAATGCGCATAAACTAACAATGGAAATTTTGATTTGCACTTGCTTGTATAAATGCTATCTCTTAGAAGATGTGAGCGTATGGAGCAATTATATTGCCAAGAGATGGATTTATTTTACTATGTGATCATTTCAGGTTTGTCCTCGGCATCTTTGGAGATCACTGATGCTGAGCGTGGGCTAACTGGTACTGTTCAAGACTTAACTTTGCATGCTAACTGCTGTTTTCAGTTCTGCATCGATGTCTACTACTTTTTTTATATTGAAATCACTGTATAAAAAACTTGAAATTGCATGCAAAACTAATTACAATCTTACATTTTACTGAATAGAAAACCCACATTTTTATTTTCTTGTTAATGTCATCACATTACAAATATATAATGTAATAACCATGAGTTTTTGCTTCCTCGGTGCATCTTTTGACATTTTGAGATTCTAATCCTCCTCCTTGATAATTTTACCTCACTTGCTTATCTTTTTTTTCTTTCTGGTAATTGTTACTTTAGCCGTAGCACCCAAGCTAGTTTATTTTATCTAGTACTTATATATATACTATGGAAACTATCATGTAGAAGACTTTCATGGTTTCATGCTTTTCATTATAATATCATCTTCTTTATTTGAATGTCTATCTTGTTCTATGCTCTTTTGCTTTGATCTCTTTGGCTGTACATCTGTTTTTGGATTTACGCTATAGCAGTTTATCTCCACTAAGAAATAGTTTACACTAAAGTGTGTTTGCATCTGAAAATTTAAATTTAGCATATCAAATGGTTTTGTTAACTTTCTACCATCACCTAAACTATCTGTGTTAAATTTCTTGTGCCATGGTAGGTGTTTTCTCGGGCAACCTTTCATTGGACGTGACTGACGAGACAGACTGGAACATCAGTCGTAGTGGCTTCTGTGGAATGCGGTCAAAGAAGGTATAAATAGTATTTTCAATAGCTTTTATGGATCTGGAAATCAATAGTGAAAGGTGACTGAACTCTGTTTGTGGTACTTGAATTACATCCAATTATTAGTCTGTATCATCTCTTAATACAATGGTACAACATGTTCTTAATTGTTGGCTTCTCTGAAGTGAGTGAAGTTTTGTGCTTAGATTTCCTTGCAAGAACTAAGGAACAAACATGTTTTGAATTCATGTGTCAAAAGCAAAAATGAGACAAAACAGAATTATTTATTTCCAAGTCAAGACTCTTCCTCTTTCTCAATACAAGACCAGAGCTAGTTGGATGATGTTTCCTATCTTCTGCAGTTTGATGGGTACATCGATTTGGACGCATATGATACAATAGCACTAAAGCTTAAAGGAGATGGAAGATGCTACATATCTACAGTAAGTTTCTTCATCTTCTTCATGTACTCTTCTAGCAAGATTGAAAACTGGAACAGAGAGTGGGAAGCAAGATTTATATTCCTGATGCCACCGTAAAACTCTTCTGTAGATCTATACGGAGAACTGGGTAAATTCACCTGGACAACAAGAAGATAATTCGTGGCAAGCTTTTGTTTTTGTACCCAAAGACAACTGGTATATTGCAAAGGCAAGTTACATATTATTATGCTAGTTTGCTTAGTAGCATGCCTTGGAGGCCTTGTTTTAGTGTTACGTACACTTTGTATGACTTGTTGACTCAAAATTAGTACAAGTTGAGTACGCATCAATAATCTTGCTCTATTTATAACACAAACACAATTTTTTTATAACTCTGTAATGATCTTTCCAGATTCCTCTTTCTCGATATCTACCCACATGGAGAGGAAATGTTATAGATGCCAATATGGAGATGAACCAATCTCGTATTCTTGGCATGTCTTTGTCCGTCAATGCTGAAGGTGGCGTTCGAGGTGCAAAAACAGGACCGGGGGATTTCAGGGTTGAACTTGATTGGATCAAAGCCCTGAGAACAACACAGTAAGCATTTTAGAGAGCTTTCAATTGAAAACTAATTGTTATTTTCGTGATGAGATACCTGATACATGTAGTCAAGCCTGTCATAGTTTCATCCTACTCCTATTGTCCGTATCTAGTGGGTATTTATCGTAAAAGATTGAAGACAAAATACTGACCATTGCAACAAATTTGAAGTAGAGGGTGGTAAATTGGTACACTTCAAAGTTCTGGGATGTGAAGTGAAAAACGAGTATAGTACAAGGTAGTAAACCGTAATTTCCCCTAGCTTTTATGCAAGATATGCTCTTTCATCTTAATACTTAGTGCTTATGTTTATGAAGAAAACCTGTCTTGTAAAGATTCCTGAAACCAGCTTAGCACTTAAACTTTGTGTATAACCTTGGAAAAACGTTATTTACACCCCTTGACGACCTTTGAGCTTTAGGAACCCCCTGTCACCTTTCGTTATTCATCAAAACCCACAAATTCACATGGAATACGTGTGGTTTTATCCGGGACCCAGTGTCACCTTTTCAGTGTGTTCCAGTGGGTTTTTAATGAATAACAAAATGTGACTGTGTTACTGATAACCCCTCACCTATAAATTGTGTTCTTGAGAATCAAAGGTCGCCAAGGGTGTGTTAGCGAATTTACCCCTATAACCTTTGTTCAAAAGCATCATGTCTTTGCTTTATAACCTTTTCATTCCCTAGTTCTCGATCAAACTTTATCAGTTGCTAAACTAGATGTTTGTCTGTCTTCCTTTTTTCAGGTGAAGTCCATGTGGTTGCTATAATGTTGGCTGAATAATATCCGGTGCTAATCACATCTCGAGACAAGATGCGCCGAGCTGCACAAGTCATTACAGTTATCGACTTAAGCTGCATCCCGTGTTTTATGGCTTGGCATGTTGGTACCGAACTGGGACTTAAGATGCTATGCTGGTGAGTAGTGGCCCCAGGTAGAGTTATACGACTGTACTAACTAGGCATGAACTGAAAGCATCAGAACCATGAGATATTTATTTCTTCATTTTTTTTAAGGTGATAGAACCAAAGGATTTGCATGCAGCAATAGTAGTCACTAGCTATATGACTGATACATTAACAGCTTTGTTTTGGATTGAGTGTTAAGTTCAGTCATATTGCAATATAAATGAGCCTTCATCGTCTATAAGGTGCCCTATTGTTTTTAGTACTTGCAAGTTTTTTGTTTTGTTCGATGGATGACCTTAAAAACAAATACTTAAACATGAATAGAAGCTGAAATTATATTGGAATATATGGGGCGGGCACGATCCAGTTAACCGGATCGAGAAGGAATTTTCTGTACCAGACTGACTATCTGGGTTATTTCATTCTTAGATTCGATCCCGGGCCACTCCTAAGGCTTTTTACCCTTCCAATTAATCGTATTGGTTTCTATCATATTTATCTTTGTCTCGGAAGGAAGAACAGTGTTGGAAAATGTCTTGTTAATATTTTTGTTGTCTTCCTCGATGCGAAATATAACAATAAGTCCTACATAGTCGTTCTTTTCGCTTGTGTATTAGGTGCTTCTTGAACTCGATAGCTTCTCAGTGATTGCAATCACTTGGAAACGTTAATCAATCAGCACCTTTTCAGCTTCTATTCCTTGAATTATTAACTGGAGCTGCTAGACCCGACTGACTACAGTTTTGGAATCGACCATGAAAAAAAATGAAGAAACTAGGCAACATAAAACTTTTTGGATCCAACATCTTTAGTTTTGTACTTAAGTTCCAAAAAGTTTCATAACCACACTGGTCAAGGAGAGGAAGCGGGAAAAGAAAACCCATGAAAATATGACCAAACAACTCGACTACCTCACGCATATAATCACCAATCAAGGCCTTGACTTTTGTAATCGTTGTGGTCGCGACAACGACTAATTACCTTTTCTACAACTATAACTATTTTTGGTTACTTTGTGACTTTGACTATTTTTCGTTGTTCGGATACGTCACTATTTATTATTTTGTAATTCAGATACTTCGGGTTTTATTATATAATAATTATTTCTGTTGCTTCGATGAATATACACTGATATGAATGAATCTCCTTTGGATTTGCAGGTTAATTTGCTTGTAATGACGGGTGCTCAATTTGGATTTTCTTTTAAATATATTGCTTAACTTAGCCGATCGAATTTAATCATTGGTCGGTAATGAATCCAAATACTTCCATTACCGGCCAAAATATTTGGTCGGGGTTGAAATTTCATCACTAACCACAACATAGCGTCGGCGAAGATCGTCGCCGACTAAATGACATACATCACCGACCGAATATGTTGGGCGATGATGAATGCTTATGTTATAATGATTTGGGCCAAATTTTAGACATTTTTTTTAATTTAAAGATATTTAAACGATTTGTGACTAGTTCGTAAGGCAGGTACATCATTTTGACCAATTTATAAAGATATGTAAATAACTTGTAATCAAAACTTAAAATATCCGATTTGACAATTTATTTTTGTAGCTAATATTTTAAAATAGATTTTTATATTTATAATATGTGAAGCTAATTGAGAGCAGTCTAAGAATGAGATAACTATTACAAGCGTTATATATACTCTCTATGACTAGTGTAAAGAGAAATAATTACACCGTCCTTGTTTTTTTTATTACAAATAAACGTTTGGTATTATAAATGTAAACGAATGAAAGGCAGATACAACCACCAATCATTAAAATGAAAATACTGAAACATGAAAAGCAAACAATAATAACTTGCGATAAAAGAAATCTGACTCATTAATCGAACCGTTTCGCTGATACGTTCAGAGAGGGGTACTGCGGTAGCGTCATGGGACACCGATACATCTACTCTGACCTGGAATCTAGGGTTAAGCGGACCCATTTCCGGATTGGTACTACGGTAGACTGGACACTCCTCCATGATGCCAGTGTGTGTCGTCCTCCCTAGAGTAATAAAAGTAGGGCTCCTAAACGCGAAATTGCTGGCCCCCGAGAAGGTAGAGGAATATCTTGCCGGATCTTGGTAGAACCTCTTCCACCATACGTCAATTGGGACGGTGATACTGACCAATCCCCCACTAGACCACCTCAGACTCATTCTGTGAGGCGAGAGTGCTCGTAGCCCCCCTCGTTGCACTTGTCGCTTCTCCTACCTTAGAAGAGCCTTCAGATTCCTCTTCTCATTCGTCCCTCATCAGTCTGTTTCTTCCCGCAGAAACTGGGGTACTTGTCCGGAATGCTGGAGAAACATCCGGGACAATTGGCTTTGATGCCCTACTGTCTCTCTCCTTCCTTGTCTGGCGCCTTGGTGATACCCTGCCTAGCTCCGGACCGTTGCTTCCTCCATGTCCTCTCTGCCTTGGCGCCTCTAAGGCAAACCTCTAGGATTGATGTCCCGAGGATCCACCTAGATAATCCCAGTTTGTATCCGGAACAGGTTTCTCATGTTTGGACCGTACCAGGGCCGATCGAGGGTTTGCTGGAGATCTCAACGAAGGGCTCCAAACCCCTCCGTCCACTAGACAAACTGTAAACAGGTGACCAACACAACTATAACCAAAACAGTGGTTGGACAGTCTCTCATACGAAACATGGAGCATCATACATACCTGTGACTCCGAGAGTCTGAACCAGAGCTGACTTTGTAGAGGATTCCGAATGTCGAGCCGGACCCGTATTCTCATAAAGTCTCCCCAGCACATCCCATCTGCATCATCATCCACCGCTTGACATATCCCCAAAGCACTTTCCAATCTGAAATCCACTCCTCTGTTCCACGCCCCAACAAATAGGTTGAGATCGGCAAACAAAACCAGAGACATCTGGAATTCCCATGGCTCTTCTGCTAGGACCCGAGCTCTTTCCTTGACATTCTTAAATAAAAAAGCCACCACTCCCTCCTCCAAAGGTATTGCTTACCATTTGTCCTCTAGCCAGTCCATAAGTGTCTTCTAGAAAAAGCATGTATGGACAAGACTTTCGCAGCTAAGGCAAACGAGAAGTTCGGCCCTTTCCCACATACCTAGACGGTGGAACTACCACCTCCTTGATGTAGAGAGACTTCATATTGGACCCCAATTCTCCCATCAACCCCTATAGTTTTGGTTCCTATCAGCCCTCGGTTCACATTGTTTTGGTTCAAGAAACCTCCCCGGTCTAAACCTGTAGTAGCCCTGTTCGAGACAAATGGCTGTCCGCCCAAGTTCTGCCTGGTCACATAGAAAATGTTAGAACTGGAAATGTTACAGAACAATGAGTTATCAAATTCCCATCCCAGGTCAAATTGAAAACTCTTGATTTGTTTCCTAAACTGTGTGGTAAAAATGTCTGAAATTGAAATTTTTTGGAGAATGCCTTAGACTTGTATTTAAGAGGAAATACCCAAACATATTGTGAATAATTGTCAACGAGAATCATATAGCGTTAGTAACCACTTTAAATGAGGACGGGTGATGTCCATAAATCATATGTATAATGTAAAATGGGGATAGCGAGACAAACAAAGATTCATGAAATGACAATCTTGTATGTTTACTAATTTGACAGGTAGTACATAAACGACACGAAGGACTTGGTGAACAAAATATGATAGTATTTTTGCGAAGATGAGACATTGGCTTTTGAATGAGGAAATTTCCTATTTTTATGCAGAAAACGGAGCTGGGAGAAGGTCTGACGCACGTGGCACGGAGCGTGGCCCAGAATGGGCCCAAAAACGGGCCGGAATGTGGCTCGGAACGTGCTGGAAACCGGCCCGTAATGAGGCCCGGCATGGGCCGGAAACCGGGCCGGAATGAGGGCCAGAACGGGCCTCTTCCCGTATCCGAACAGTGACGATCCCTTGACGAAAGTTGTAGATCTTTGAATTCTCTTCGATTTGATATGTTATATGAAGCAATTCGGAGTTCGTATGAGGGAGTTATGCCCTTCGCAAGATCAGCCAGCTTCCACAACTCCTAAAACCGGGTTTCCCTCTATTTTTGCCCTTTTTTCGATCAAAGCACCTACAAAACACAACGAGAGACAAAATACGAGTAACGAGAGAAAACTGCACCAAATTGTACAACCCCGGGACTAAAAAGCTCAATAATGCAGGTTAAAAACATCCAAATGTATGCATTTTATGCCTACATCAACGTGCATGCTTGAGTTGCCAAGACGGTGGTGCCAATGGTTACAGGAGGAGTAGGCAATGTTGACAGTAGGAGGAACCTTGGAGGATGGAGAGAGGAACGGGTACAAGTCACCATCACTGTTGCTCCAGAGAAGGATGGTTCCATTTCGTAGATCCTTAACAGAAAAATTGAGATAAGGTTCTTGATGATGTTTGAAGTGTAGAGAACTTTATAGTGTGAGAGTTAGGAAGGGCCAGACTAGTTGTTACGAGGAGGAACATTAGAGTAGCGTGGCCGAAAAATACGGTTAGGAGGAGAGGAACGACCAGTGTAGTCAGGATAATCGTTGGAGGACACGTTTGGTGCTGCGAATGCGACTGCATCTTGGCGAGCAGAGTGGCTTTGTTCCTCAAATTGGAGCATATTCCGATCAGTATTGAAGGAGAGAAGAGTTTGATTAATGTAAGACACGACATTATCAAATTCTGATGGAAGACCGGAACCATCTAAAGAACCAATCGTTGGTCATTGATCGTTCTTCCTACATCTTGAAGCTGGTAAGCCAAATCTTTGAATCGCTGACAGTAAGCTTCAAGTGATTTTTGTAAGGAGAGAGTGAGCATATTAAATTCATGCTCAAGGGCATCCGCACGAGAGCCTTTGTTGTTGTGGAAGTGATTTTTCAGGTGAAACCAAGCTTCATAGGCAGAGGATTCGGAATCTAAAGTCCGACTCAATATGTCATATGTTATAGTGTCATAGATCCATTATAAGACATGTGCATCAATTTCGATCCAAATCCCATAGTTTGGATCGTCAATATTAAGGGCTGTTGTGCCATCAATATGTGTGTAACGATGTAGCCTTTGCAATAGAGAAAAAACAATGTAACCCACTGTGTGTATGTGATTTTGGGCCATCCAACACTATGGGTAGAAGAAGAAAGAAAACAAAGGTAATTAAAAAACGAAAGGAAGTTATTGGATCAGTTTTTATTCGGATACCATATTGGTTAATATTCCTTGTCCGTATATTTAGCATATGAGTAATATATATAAAGGTTAATATCATAAAACACCATATAAGTATATACGTTTTTTAAACAACACACTAAGTTATGATTTTTTCATGTGGCACACATATGTATCAACGATTTTTTCATGTGACATACCTATGTATCAACAAACTTTGATAATTTGTTAGTAAATAGGTGTGCCACATGAAAAAAATCGTAACTTAATGTGTTATTTGAAAAACGTGTATACCTGTGTGGTGCTTTATGATATTAACCCTATATATAATGAGAGAAAGGTTACACGGATTGATACTAATAACTAACAGATGGAACTTTGTTTAATAAATACTTGGTACTTGAACCCTTGTCCTAAATATTGCTTTAGCTCTAGCTCTGTTATGTTTGTGTCGCCTCCCTCGTCTGTCTTGTCGTCGTCCTAAGCCACCGACATGTCTCCATTCTCAAGTGCTTAGTCTACTCCCACACCCCTTATCATGCCTCCGATTCCTCCCTCTGGTTTCGTCAAACCGGTACGGGGACGGAAGAAACACCGCCAGAAGACTCATCTTTCGGCCAGGGCGCCACCATCCCCTACCGAGCTTCTACAACCTCTATTGTTGACATCCATGATGGTCTTCTCGCCGGGAGATTCTACACCAACTGCAATCCCGACTAAGGTGAAGAGAGGCCGACCAATCAAATCGCTTAGCCAAGCCTTGTCGCATATTTCCGTGGGGCCTTCTCAAGCTCATGTGGATCTCTCGGAGAAGGTCCTTCCCGCTAGGGTTCCGACCCCTCATCTGATGGCCCCGACGGTGGCAACCCAGGCTAGGGTTCCGACTCATCCTATTCCTCCGTTGCTAACGGGGGACCTCCAAACTACATTCTTTGCCTGCTATCTCACCGAGGAAGAGGCGGTGGAGGTCGTGGTTCCCTTCAACCTGACGGACCCTGGCGTGCCTCCGATTTGGGATGGTAGACCGTCTAGCTTCTCTTAACCCACCCCGAAAGGAGGTGGTACTATCGATCATCACGCGTGCATGAGGCCGCACCGGCGTGGGTGTGGTGGTCAAGGACCTCTAACCAGGCACATTCGCGTTATACTTCGTGTCTATGATGTTAGGGTATGGGTGTTTCACAACGAACTGTGGTGTTTTCACACCCATCCACTGTTGCTCAATGAGATAGCCGACCCATTGACTCCAAAGCTCCCTCGCCTGGACCGCCTACATCTACAGGTGCATGATTGGGGGATACCGCCCCTCGTCCGAACAAGGGAGGCCGGGGAAATCGTAGGGGCTACCCTATGCGAGCACATGGAAACCCCATGTGATCAATGAGGGCTATCCTAGGGTGGTACAGTGAATGTCTGGTTCTGGAAGGACAATCACCGACCTCTCTAACGAACAATGATCATGCGGTTCTGGGAGTACCAGACCTGGTGAAGGTGTAAGAACCACTCCCGGTGGATCCCGGTCGAACCGGTGAATTCTAGACAAGTTTGACTTTCGTCCGAAAAAGTCAACCGATGACTCAGGAAGTCATTCGGGACCTTTCCGGTGCATAAAAAGCTTAGCCGTCATCACGGTTAGCTTAGTTGGGCCATTTCCTTCAGTTTGACTGTAATATTGGTTAGGTCAAATTTCGGTCAAACTTGGACTTTATATCGGTTCATTTCCGATAAAATCTTGGAAAGTTGGAAATTATTCAAGTGGAAGTGACCCCACATGACACTTGTCATATTTGGCTTGGAGGATGAAAAAGGAACTTCAAATGACTCTTATACCCTCCCAACTTACCTTTAAAGGGATAGGACCTTAAGGGCTTTTCGGTAATTAGACAAAATAGGTCATTTTAAGCAACATGAGCACACAAATCAGCTCACTCACTATTGTTGCAGCCGAAAATCACAAGGAGAGAGGGAGGGGAGAGCTCATTTCTTGAGGAAGAAGAAAGTGAAGAAAGCTTGGATTTTGGAGCTTGTTTCTAGTCCTTTTGCCTCCATTTTCCTTCCATCTTCTTCATCTCACAATCCTAGAGGTATGGATGCTCTTAACTCTCCATTTCATCTACTCTCAAATTTGGGTTTTGTGGGTTTTTGACTTGAAGTTGAAGAACTAGTGTTTGAGTTGTTGCTTGGAGAAGAAGTAGTGAAGTAGGATGTTTGGATTGTGTTTTAGTTAAAGTTTTGATGAACCCCTTTGAGGGTGTTGATGTTGGGTGACCTTGGATGAACATTTTGGAGTTGAGAGGACTTGGAAATGGGGTTTTAATGGTGATTTTCGTGAAACTCGAGTTGGGGAAGAAAGGGGAAGGAGCTGGTCAGGATTGGCGCGGAACGTGACCCGGACCGGGCCAGGTGCCGGTACGGCAGGCCGCACGGAACGGGCCTGGTACCGGAACGGCACGCGGCACGGAACGGACGGGAGTCCGGCACGATACTTCACACGGTCCGTGTCGCACTCCGGGTCGGTCTGTGACGCGGTCCGTGCTGGCTACCGGGCCGGACTGTGATACGGTCCGTGCCAGGTTCCGGCACGGCTAACCACACGGTCCGTGTGGCGTTCCGGATCAGACCCCCAGAACCCAAAACCCTTCCTTTAAGCCCTTTTCGATTCTTAAATCATTTCTTCAAACCTTATTTCCATTATTTGAGTGTTGTTCTGTACTTTGGGGATAAGAACATCTTTGAGTTATTAACTTTGGTGGTCTAAGACCGTGGTATCGAGCAAGGAAGGAAGGAAGAACTTGGACTAGAGCTTGAAGAATGAAGAATCACGCCGGAACCCGTGTGAAGAACGGAGTTGTGACTACCGAGTTCGTCAACAGAGTTTTAGAGGATTACCAAGAGGTAGAGAAAGTCTTAACTTCTTAATTAAACGCTTAGTATGCATGTTAGGGTAATAAAATCGGAAAGGTCGTAGAATTGCCTATAGGATGCGAATAACTAGAATAATCGTCTTTCAATTATTAATAACCAGAAGCGTCTAGAATGCATGTTTAGGATGAAGATGACTAGTGTAACTTGCTTTCAATACTTGGGAATTGATTTACTGGTAGAGAGGCTGTGAAGAGCTCTCGGATTAGTTGTGTGCTAGGTTCACATGCTTGGTTGCTCGTTATTAGGACAACTAAGAGCCTAATGAAACTAGTTAGCTTATATGATTGAATGCTTAATTGATCGTTCGTATGATTGATTGATTGGTTGAGTGCTTACTTGATTGATTGAGTGATTGTGTTAATATAATTGTTGATTGAACGGATGATCGAGTATGACTGGTTGTGCCAAAGGGGTACAATCAGGTGATCGATGTACCGCTAGTACGTGACAAGTAAGTATACGGTAAGTGTGGAATGTTATTGGGTGTCTTTGCTATGATGAAAGTGTGATTTGAGAAGTGATCATTGTTGGATGAGTTTAGTGCTTGTTTATTCATTTTTATCCTTTAAATGTTTGTTTGTTTGTTTGCTTGCTTGTTGTTTGGTTCGGTACTACACCGGGGGGGGGGGGGGGGGGGGGGGGTTAATCCGGTGCCGTTATGGTGGTTGGAGGTTGACATATACAGTGAGATATTGGTTGAGTATTGGAGCCTGAGGGCATTGGTTATTGAATATTGTGATGACTGATTATTGGAGCCTGAGGGCATTGATTACTGGATATTATGAGTATTGGTTATTGGAGCCTGAGGGCATTGGTTATTGGACCCTGCGGGGCAGTTGGTTGGATTACTTTATGAGAGATGGTTACAACGGTTTCACCCAAGTGTGTGCGTCCTATGGGAGCACTACTTGGTTCCCTATGACTTAAGGTCCTTTGGAGGCATTTCCTAGAATCCCGACGATGAGCGTCCCTATGGGATGGTTTCCGGTTCCCCCGACGCATGTGCTTCCTCTGGACCGAGGGAAAATCTGATATGATATGAGTACTCTGGTGGATCGGAATTATGGGAACCGATGTGATCCCAGAATCTATCCATGGATCGGAGGCTTGAAAAAGCAAGAGGTTGACGTGGTATCAAATATTCCCATTTTAATCTTTATGATACGTTCTAATAATTCTATGAAACCTTTTTAACTATTGTTATCTTTAAGAGTACGATACTTATCTTATTTTATCCTGTTTATCTAATATTTCATTGTTTATTCAATTATATTGTTATTTGAGTTATCTGGTTAAGCAGTATGGTATTGATATAAGGGTTGAATTGTTAAGGTTTTTCCCACTGAGCGTAAGCTCATCCCCTTTGGTTTCTTACTGTTTTACAGGCGTGGCTGATGTCTAGTGGGTTAGAGGCTCGGGAGCTTTTGGACATCTTGGGTTTTATCTTAGAGTTATGTTGGTCGTGTGTACTAAACGTTATTTATTTGACTCTTTATGTTGAGTTGTGACTCACTGGAAGTTTTGGAACTATTTATTAAGTTTTATTTGAGAGAGTTATCTTGTCTTTTTATAAAGGTTTTGTTGGTAATTTATTGCTTTTCTACTTTTACTTCTGGTCGCGTCTCGAGTCCGGACAAAACCGGTTTTGGGGCGTGACAGAAGGTCAACCTGACATATGAACGACTCCCGCCTTCTGATTCAATTGAGGGATGATCGGTCATATGGTACGAGATTATGACTTGGAGGTGCCATGGGTGCTCTGCTTTGATGACTCGATTCTGGAGTTCAAGACTGTCAAGGTGGACAAGCTGTACGCCACAAATTGGGGACGGGAAGCACCTTCACCACCGTCGGGGTTTGCAGCGTGGACCTTGGACATGCTACCTAAGACCGGGGTTTCTTGAAGGAAGGAGCCCCTCGTAACCTCGGCAACGGTACCTAACCCATTTCTCGGGTCCCATGTTCGGTCCGGGGTGATGCCTTACCCTCGAGGTCTTGGTCAATCTTCAAAGATAGACCTCCTTGGGTCTTTAGAGATAGACCTCCTTGGGTTTGTCCCATCTGGGAAGGTGTAGGGTTCGATGGGCCAAAAGAAAGATACAGTAGGGGAGTCGCAGGAAGATCAGGCGAGGGCTGGGAAGCAGCCTCGCCATGACGGATGATAGGCAACCTGAGCTCCGGGGACCTATTCTAGGAAGAGTCCCTGGGACGAGCGTCACTCCCAGCCAGACTGTCAGGTTCAATTTTGGTAGCTCATTGGACAAAACGAGTCCTTGGAAAGCAGGGACCAATCAGTGTTTAGGCCCTACTTTAAGCGGTTTTTAGCAGTTGGCACCTTTTAAATTTTATTTCTATTCTAGTTTTGGTTTGAACTCTTGTTCTAGTTATATTTTTTTTTAGTTCTGATTGTTATAACCGTTTTTTTATTGGACCGGTTCGTTTCTAAGGGTTATTGGATCATTATTCATATAAAGATAATAACAATGTAATGACTATGTTTTTCTATTAATAAAATACTTATTCTAAAAAAATAACTGACGCATGACTGATACAAACATAACTACTAATATATATCTTTTTTTTGATAAGCGAAAGATTTATTGAACCTTTGCTTTCCTAAGATAGGAAGAACAAGGCAGGAGATCAACCTCAGAAAGGGATCATCCCAAAGACTGAAACAGGCACAAAAGAGCAACGAGACCTACGAGCCTCAAGAACAGAAGGCACAAAACAAAACAAAAGCAAACAACCAGCCTCCTAACCTACATCCTACTCGGGTCCAAGCAGGAAAATGTGTTAGAAACCAGGACTGGGCTTATAGCTTTTTCTGTTGATACAGGGGAAACCTCGTCCTTACTAACCTCGACGTCTCCCAGCATAAGATGCGGGTTGATCTGTTCGAGCACCATAGGACCAAGGTGAACAACCCTTTTTCCAACTTTTGAGCGATAGCTCCAATCTTTTTTTTTTTTTGAAGAATCAAAGGAATTTTATTTATGCTCTCTAGAATCCGAGAAGGATTCAAGAGAGAGGAGGGGAGTACCTCCCAAGTGTAGCCATACACAACAAAGAGCACTGGCAGCATGGCACATCCTCAAAACAGTCCCAAGTAGGGGAAGAAACCGAACAAGAGGTCTCAGTACCATATATACCCAACATGAAGTAAACAGAAGCCAACAAGGGCCAAGAAAAATGAACAACAAGTAAACCCTAAGTAAAAGTACCAAGAAGTTCACTAGAACAATAGAGGTCTACAAACCCAAAATTAACTAACTTGAAGCTCTAGAAAAACAAGGGTCTGAGATACCCGGATTTGACTGACTTTAAGCCCAAAGAACCTCCAGACAGCAGCAACCAATATCAACCGTAAAGCTTCCGACCTTGCCTCCAACATCGTTAGATGTCCTAACTCTAGCTTGAATCATACTAATAATTTCATTCCAATCCTTATATTTATATAGATAAAGCAAAAACTAAATACTTAAACACAAATCAAATTATGAATCATACTTCAATTACATTAAATGGTGTATGTAAGGTGGTAACAACTAAGATAACTAATCCTCTATGACGATGGTGGAAGAAGAGGGACAGGAGAAGGCCAACCAGGCATGGAAATATGGCAAAAACCGTCCACGACAGATGGAAGCCTCCTAACGGTTCTATTCCTTAAATCGCACAAAAAAACATGTGATTCATCTTCATCTCCAGATTGATCATTGTCTTCATCTTCATTCCCAGATTGATCATTGTCTTCATCTTCATCTCCGGATAGATCATTGTCTTCGTCTTCATAGTCATCTTCTTCATCTCCAGATTCATCCATACTCTCATCCTCATCCTCATCCAAAGGCCTACACGACAAATACAAGACATCTTCATCGTTTGGGTGGAACGACAAAACTTCAGTCTTGCATCGTTGTAAGCAAGATTGAAGTTTTGAACAATCTTCAGAATCCTCCATGTCGCCCAAACCCAAATCATGCACCAGCTTCCACGTCTCATCGTCTTCCTCATCCAATTCCCAAATCTTGAGTTTCAGATTTTCAAACTCATAAGCCGCCAGCCTAATATGTTCCCCGGACGATACCATCTGCATCCGGGAATCTGGATTATTAGATGGAAGAGGGATAAGGCTAGTACAACAACCGTCATGTTCCTGATCGATTTTAATCCCGATAAGATTTGAGAAATCGTCAACTAGCCAAACTATCATTCCATGGTAGATAACATATTGGTAGTCACTAGCAGGAATCATATTGATCCAGTTTTCATGTCCGGTACAGTCCATTTCTGTCCATGCATTGTCTTCGGATGAGAAAATCTCAACCCGCGTTAACTCGGTGTTCAGATCATGAGTGATATCTATTACCTTAAATGTGTAGTCTTCCGGATCATAAAAATAAAGAGCAGCGGCGTAAAGATAGTTAGACTCTGAAGGCGGCCTGAGTGGAGGAAGAGCAGTGTATTGCTTTGTGAACGGATTGCAGACATAGTACGCAGCGTCGCCTTCACGATCGGGCTCGCAGAGGACTAAATCCTCGTATGTCCCTAGAAGCAAAATCTGATCCTTCTCGGGGAGAAAGTTTAGAGATTTAAAACTCGGCAGCTCTTTGTAACTAGTTACGTGCCTGCGAAATCGTCTCATAAGGCTTGACAGAAACAAGTTCGATAGTTTTTGTCGTTTGTAAGCGTGGTACTGGTCTTTTGATCTCTTTTAACCCGATTCTTCTTGAATCGGTCTTATTAATAAATTTTTCGTGCTTATCAAGAAAAAAGTTACGTACCTGCAATCTTGTTCCTTGACACCTTGATGCCACGCGAGGAGGATCTGTGGCAGCTCATCTTCTTCCTCGGTTCTGTGCCATTGACGCATGAAATAGGAGCTCCGTGAATCTGTGTTGATGAGAGAGTGCCAGAGTTTGGACACCAACTTGCATTGAGCTGCATGTTTGGGAGAACCGAGCCTGCACAATATTTCGATCAATAGTTCGTCGGTTAGAATCGAAATAGGTGATGAACAACAAACCCTAGTCATGATCTCGCTCCGACCCTCTTCACTCAATCTGCAATTCTTCATGGAGATCACTAAATCGCTTGCTTGTGTGTTAACCATCATCTTCCACGAACACGGATGTTCTACATATATATATATAATCCACGGAGGCTATAGGTCTAAGGTACGAATCTACATAGAATACAAAAGGAGCTAACCCTAGTAACAATTGTAGCCTGTAGAACTAGGAGTCTTAAAGTTTAGTATTTAATTAATAAATTAATTAAAGAAAGAAGATTTAATTTAATAATATTAAATTCTCTCTCACGACTCGAGAGCAAAACCTAGCCCTAGCATCTGCGACTATGGTGCTCCCTAGCCCTGCCTCTGTCGCCGACAAACTCGCTGAGGCTGATGCTGCAACCACCGCCGACTCTGTCATGTCTTCTCCGGTCAATTTTCTCCCTCGAAGGCTCCGTCATCTCTTGTTGCGAATCTGCCTTTAAAGGCCCGACGTAGGAGGAAGCCAAAACAAACACTAGACGGGCTTCCCTTAGCGCCTCCTTCCCTTCCGGCGAATCCACTACTGCTCCCACTTTCTACGACCTTGGTGTCCTTCGAGATGGGTGCCTTTACACCGTCCCCTACCGGGAAACCACATAGAGGAAGACCGGTGAGGGCTAAGCTCGTTGCTTTGTCCGCAAGAAACGCGCCTTTGGCTCTCCCTCCGCCGCCTCTGACCGTCTCCTCTCCTACTCCGCCTACTCCCTGTGTTCCTGCCCCCCGTGTTGAGGCCGGGTCTCCTCCAATCCCTCCCATACCTCGGGACCCGACGCATGGGAAAGCTCCGATCGAGGACTCCCCAAGGACGGTCCTGGAAGCGTTGGGTTTGGGTCACTCGTATTAACTTGACGCTTTGAGATTTAACTCACAAAGGGCGCGGCAAGCGTAACAGTAGTCAAGTAATATTTCGGTTCAAGTCCTGTTATCGTACCCAAGGGAGCAATAAAACAGTCACTCGATTTAAAATCCGTTACTTAAGCTGTTTCTGAAAAGATTGATTGTGGCCTCCCTAGGTGTTTAGAGATAGGCCTCCTTGTGTTTGTCCCATCTGGGAAGCTGTAAGGCCCGATGGGTCAGAAGAGAGATATAGCGGGGGAGCTGAGGGAGGATTAGGCGAGGGTTGGGAAGCAACCTCGCCATGAGGGATGATAGGCAACCTGGGCTCCAGGGACATACTCCGGGAGGAGTCTCTGGGACGAGCCGCCACTCCCAGCCAGACTGTCAGGTTCAAATTCGATAGCTCATTCGATAAAACGAGTCCTTGGAAAGTAGGGACCAAGCACCGTTTAGGCCCTACTTTGAGCGGCTCTTAGCAGTTGATACCTTTTGGATTTTATTTTTGTTCTGATTTTGGTTTAAATTCTTGTTCTAATTATATTTTTTGTTTTAGTTCTGATTGTTATAGCCGTTTTTTATTGGACCGGTTTACTTTTAAGGGTTATTGGATCATTATCCCTATAAATATAATGACAATATAATGACTCTATTTTTCTATTAATGAAACTATTTATTCTCAAAAAATAACTGACATATGACTGATACGAAAATAACTACTAATAATTTCATTCCAATCCTTATATTTATATAGATAAAGCAAAAACTAAATACTCAAATACAACAACAACAAAAACGCTCTGCAAACCCTAACTAGGGTCACCCATAACCCGATCAGGGTACCACCATCGTCAACGGTTCTCCTTCGCGTCTCAGTCTCTTCTCCTGGCACGACCATACAACCTGGTGATCCCGTCGCTTCCCCATTCACAGCCCAACGCCGCCATCTTTGGACCACGCACGATCTCCTACAACAGCGTGCGTCCCGGCGCCCGTCGTCGCGTCGCTGTCCTCGCCCCGCTCAACTGGGCAAAATACCTCCCCAGACTGCCGTCGCTCGGCCAGTAGGGATGCGTCGCAGACGGGTCACCGAGCAGCAACTTGACCTGCACCTATACCAGCAGCCTGTTCTTGATCGTCTATTATGGCGGCGCTACCCGGAACCGGCATGGCATCCGTTCGAACCATACCGGGGAAGCCGTCTCATCTTAGCGCAGTCCATCTCTCCGCTGGGACGGGCCGATCAATGGTCATACATGAAGGCGTCGCCACCAGGGCCTGCAGCGCCGCCGCCATCGACCCCTCCCCCCCGTTGGTTGTTGATGGTCGGGATCGAGGGTAGCCTGCTAGGGTTTACATGCCACCAATGCCGCCCAAGCGCCGTGGTCTGAAGCCCCCGAGGTTTAGGACAATGGCTGTGATCGTTCCGATGGAAGGATCCCCTGAACCGATGCCGGTCGTGCAACCTATAGAGGAAGAGGTAGATCTGCGAGTTCAGGAACAAATACAATAGTGCCATCCTAGGGCTCCGGTGCGTCGGTATACCCAGGAAGGAATACCGACGGTTCGTCGCGGTCTCCTGAAGTACAACCCCAGAATCAGCCCTCGACCACGGAAGGCCAAGTTAGGGAAGAGGACAAGGACATCAGAGATAGTGACCGTACAGTAGCAGCTAGAATGCAGTTGGAGGGACTGGACCCTCCGCAGGACGGATGATAAGACCTAACGGGGGTGGAATGGTCATAGTGGGACCTATATCCACAGACCCAGAGCTACTACTACCGGGGAGTCTCGGGAAATCTGCACCGAAGGCATTAATTTCTGCTTTTTATTCTGTTTTAGGTCGATTAATTTTTTGGCTAGCTAGGTTTAGGACTTTGGAACTTAGTTATTTTCAAATGTCGTTAAGAGGATCTCCTAAGTTCGGATCTGCGTTTCAAAGCAGACTGCATTTATGAATCCATGAGCGCCTGATGGACTACGGTCGATCGAGACAACTATCTGGAATCCTGGACGTCCTACCTTGTACAGTTGTTGTTCTGCAGTAATACAATACCAAATACTCAAACATAAATCAAATTATGAATCATACCTCAATTACATTAAATGGTGTATGTATGGTGGTAACAACTAAGATAACTAATCCTCTATGACGATGGTGGAAGAAGAGGGACAGGAGAAGGCCAACCAGGCATGGAAATATGGCAAGTACCGTCCACGACAGATGGAAGCCTCTTAACTGTCCCATTCCTTAAATCACACAAAAACACAACATGTGATTCATCTTCAGATAGATCTTCATCTTCATCGCCGGATTGATCATTGTCTTCATCTTCATTTTCATCTCCAGATAGATCATTGTCTTCGTCTTCATAGTCGTCTTCATCTCCAGATTCATCCATAGACTCATCCTCATCCTCATCCAAAGGCCTACACGACAAATACAAGACATCTTCATCGCTTGGATGGAACGACAAAACTTCAATCTTGCATTGTTGTAAACAAGATTGAAGTTTTGAAGGATCTTCCGAATCCTCCATGTCGCACAAACCCAAATCATGCACCAGCTTCCACGTCTCATCGTCTTGCTCATCCAATTCCCGAATCTTGAGTTTCAGATTTCCAAACTCATAAGCCGCCAGCCTAACATGTTCCCCGGACGATACCATCTTCATCCGGGAATCTGGATTATTAGGTGGAAGAGGGATAAGGCTAGTAGTACAACAACCTTGTTGTTCCTGATCGATTTTAATCCCGATAAGATTTGAGAAATCATCAACTAGCCAAACTATCATTCCATGGTAGGTAACCGATTGGTAGTCATAGCCCGGAAGCATATTGATCCACTTTTCGTGTCCGGTACAGTCCATCACTATTGTCTTCGGATGAGAAAATCTCAACCCGCGTTAACTCGGTCGCCAGATCATGAGTGATCTCCATTACGTTAAATGTGTAGTCTTCCGGATCATAAAAATAAAGAGCAGCGGTGTAAAGATAGTTAGACTCTGAAGGCGGCCTGAGCGGAGGAAGAGCGGTGTATTGCTTTGTGAACGGATTGCAGACATAGTAAACCGCGTCCTTCACGATCGGGCAAGCAGAGGACTAAATCACCGTACGTCCCTAGAATCAAAATCGGATCCTTCTCGGGGAGAAAGTTGAGAGATTTAGTTACGTGCCTGCAATCTTGTTCCTTGACACCTTGGTGCCACGCGAGGAGGATCTGTGGCACCTCATCTTCTTCCTCGGTTTGGTGCCATTGACGCATGAAATAGGAGCTCCGTGAATCTGTGTTAATGAGAGAGCGCCAGAGTTTGGACACCAATTTGCATTGAGCTGCATGTTTGGGAGAACCGAGCCTGCACAATATTTCGATCAATAGTTCGTCGGTTAGAATCGAAATAGGCGATGAACAAGAAACCCTAGTCATGATCTCGCTCCGACCCTCTTCACTCAATCTGCAATTCTCCATGGAGATCACTAAAACGCTTACGGATGTTCTATATATATATATATATATATATATAGAATCCACGGAGACTATAGGTGTAAGGTACGAGTCTACATAGAATACAAAAGGAGCTAACCCTAGCAACAATCGTTGCCTATTTAATTAATAAATTAATTAAAGAAAGAAGATTTAATTAAATAATATTATATTCTCTCTCACGTCTCGAGAGAAAAACCTAGCCCTAGCATCGGTGCTCCCTTGTCCTGCCTCTGTCGCCGACAAACTCGCTGACGCTGATGCTGCAACCACTGCCGACTCTGTCATGTCTTCTCCGGTGCAACTTTATCCCTCGAAGGCTCCGTCATCTCTTGTTGCGAATCTGCCTTTAAAGACCCGACGTAGGAGGAAGCCGAAACAAACACTAGACGGGCTTCTCTTAGCGCCTCCTTCCCTTCCGGCGAATCCACTACTGCTCCCACTTTCTACGACCTTGGTGACCTACGAGATGGGTGCCTCTACACCGTCCCCTACCGGGAAACCACATAGAGGAAGACCGGTGAGGGCTAAGCTCGTTGATTTGCCCGCAAGAAACGCGCCTTTGGCTCTCCCTCCGCCACCTCTGACCGTCTCCTCTCCTACTCCGCCTACTCCCTGTGTTCCCTGCCCCCCCGTGGTGAGGCTGGGTCTCCCTCAATCCCTCCCATACCTCGGAACCCGACGCATGGGAAAGCTCCGGTCGAGGACTCCCCAAGGATGGTCCTGGAAGCGTTGGGTTTGGGTCACTCGTATTAACTTGACGCTTTGAGATTTAACTCACAAAGGGTGCGGCAAGCGTAACATTAGTCAAGTAATATTTCGGTTCAAGTCCTGTTATCGTACCCAAGGGAGCAATAAAACAGTCACTCGATTTAAAATCCGTTACTTAAGCTGTTTCTGAAAAGATTGATTGTGGTTTTAAAAATGTAAATAACAGTTTGAAATCTAAGGTAAAAGAAATTGAAATCAAGTACGAGGCAAAATTAGCAGGTGTTGTGAAATTCAGAAGAAGGGGTGATCTAGGACTCTAACGGGGTTACAATATGACTACTAATTCACACACATTTGTATTTACATGTGTAAACAACGTTTGTTTAAAGGCAACGGAAATTCTTTCAACTAATCCTAACCATCTCACGGTCGAATTAGGACCCTATTATAATCTAACCGCCTAATTATCTCTAATCTAGGTGTAGAGAGACATAAAGAATTAAGATTCGTGAATTCCTCTAACTTTCAGGGTTGTAATCCTATAGTTGTTGCACTCGTGTTAACCTAACTTTATTAGAGACTAGATTTAAACCCGAGTTGCATAATTCTTAGTCCTTTTAGCAATTCTCATCCCTCGATTGTTGAATCCTAAAACCTAAACATCTATCTAGTGATCAATTTGACAAAACGTTAAGTATAAATCATGTAAACAATAACCTAAACACAAATTGCACAGAGTAAATACAAAAGATTTGAATTATTTTATCATATTGCTTCCCCTATCTCTAGATCAATAGAAATTTAGGTCATGAAGATGAAGGAAGAACACAGAGAAGAAGATGAATAAGAGAAAAACATATTTGAAAGATAAAGTTGATACAAAATTTGGGTTGGCCTGGGTGAATTCTAAATGGGGTGAGTATATTTTTGCTTATTTGCTTAGTTTCAGTGAGGTTTGCAGATCACAATTAAATTCTGCATAATGATTTGGGGTTTGGAGTGGCTTCAGTTTGTGAGGTGTGTGGGGGTTTATTCTCCGAAATATTGAATGGTTAGGTGTAGGTTTAATCCTTCATGCTGCTTCTTTTAGTAGGCTGGCTGGTTTTGTGGTAGTATGGTCCCGCTTGAGCGGGTGGTTAGTGGAGAATACGAATAGGTCATGCCGAAATTTCTGTAGAACTGAAATGTTTGCACTATCACGGGCTGACTCAGGGGTGCCACTGTAGTCGAGCGTGATGGTTGGATGTCAAGTTGTTACAATGAGATCGACATTAAGGTTGAATAAAAGTTAAAGTGTTGAGAACCTGTGGAAAGGAAAGAAATGCTAAGTTGTGATGAAATTGATCGTGTTACGATGCTAGACCCCGCGTATTGGGAAGATACCCGATTGGGGGGTATGCCTGTGGCCTTGTGCCTTGTGTGAATAACTTGAGATTATTCCTCTTGTGGGAGTTGATTGAGTGGTTTGATTGAACCGCTGATTGTTGTTGTGAGACGCACGAGGTGCGAGATTCTTTGTCTATATAATCATCATATATGATTATACTACTTACTATCGATCCAAGTGGGATCCATCTGAGACGCACGAGAACGTCACGATATGATGAATCGAACCGATTGGGATAAATTGAGATATGAACCTATATGTTCTAAATGCAGTAAGTATACGAGATGTCACGTGTTTATATCCTGAGGGGTACCAGGAGCCGCTCAGATGCGGGGCAGAGCCAGACACCAGCTGTTGGTATGGCAGGACAGCGAGCGCCCATGGTGCTGCTTCCACAGAGCACCAGAGTTTTGAGGATAGACCGGTGGGGTCACCACCTAGAGCTCCTCCAGTCGCGGAGCCGACACAGGCGACCCCTATTGATAAGGTGGTTCGCGCAGTGCTAACAACGCTTAGCGCTCAGCAGGAGACTACAACACCGGCACAAGAGTTTGTGCCTACTGCTGACGCAGTCACTACCGAGATGCCAGGCCAGATAGAAAGTTACTCGGCCCGGGCACTCAGAGAATTTAGTTGGTTGGGTACACCTACCTTTTCCGGAGGTTCAGACCCCGATGCAGTTGTGGTATGGTTGGAGAGGATTACCCTCAACCTTAATACTTTTGGAGTATTCTGATAGTCGTTTGAGAATATCGTTTGCGACCTTCCAATCGAGGGAGAAGCACGATACTGGTGGCACAGCTTGCCCTCGAGCAAGTCGTTGGAACATCTGGGCCGAGATCGCCCGTTGAGTGTTAGATCTACACACCGTTCCAGAGGTCGGCCTACGAGAGCCGATAAGAGAACGTGTTGTCACAACAACAAATTCTCCCGCCCCCATCGAGAGGAGGACCTCCGATTCAACGGGGTCGAGTGTACGCGATTGACGGGCCCCTAACTGAGGGACTTGATACCGATCTTGAGATCGCTTAGAGTACCTATGTACTGTTTATCTTTGGAGTTGTGTCTGCTGACACCTGAGTATTACACTTGGTTGTATCGTATTGGAGTTACTTTATGTACTAGACGAAAGTGTGGAAATAAACCGTCTCATTCCTAAGAACTTGCCGTACTGAGAGTTCCCCTCCCTATTTCAAACGTGTTGATCAAACTTTAAGAACCGAGTTGGGGAAACATCAAATGTTCATTGAATGCTATCAACATCGAACGCCCGAGCAAAGAAAGGCTACGACCTTGACCAATAAACGGTCCGACCGGTCATCAGAGATGACCGAGTGACGATAAGATCAGAGTAGCGCAGCAGAAGCGCAATGGGCCCACAACCCACAATCACCAAACCCTACTAAAAGTTTGAAATCTTAAGAGTCGAACCTTTGAGAACGACCTTCGTGTCCTAACACCTCGGTCGATGGACGAATAGTTGGACAAGTGTGAGTTGCACGTGTAAGGATAGTGTAGAGGGTAGTCCCTAAGTTCGTCCCAAAAGAGACGATTAAATCACTACCAATTCACGAAGTCAATATCGGAACTGACCCAAGACCCATGACGATGCCGACATCCTGGAACCATGTAGGTTCACGTCAGCAGAGCGATCGCACCGAACGTCAGTCAGAAAGGTCAGAAAGACGAAGGACCTGTCCGAGCGCGTCATCGCGCAACAGCAAGAAGAACCATTACAAGAGTCACATCCTTCGCGCCACGCTGAACAGAACCGAGAGTTACAAGGACATCATACGACACTCTCATCGGAGCAGAAAGCGGAAAACGAGAACCGAGTACCATGGCGTACTTTTGTCAGCAGGAGAAGAACGAACGTCAAACGTCCCGCGAGGACTAAGCATACCATAAGGTTATGCCATAGAAGTGAGGCCAACTCACATTGAAATCCGGCAACAGATAGCCGAGGGCGACTACCACAAGCTTCCAGGCCAGTAACAAGATAGCACCGAACGAAGCGTTGTGTGGTAGGTCGAGTTTTGTGCCATGCATAGGCACAGAGAAAGGTAAGAGTTATCCGATTGTTTATTTTGAATTATTCAAGGAACAATTGAAGGAACCGCGCTAGTTTCTGAACTGTTCAAATTATCAAGGTCTCAGGGCGTGTTGATTACTCCTTGAGTGGTGATTTGGGTGGACTTGACTATAAGTTATTTTGATTGATAGCTCGTGAACGAGTGTCAACAATATAAGGAATACCACCGGTTGGGATAAACTTTGACAATCGATCGTAGATTGTGTTTCGCGGTCGAGTGCAACTTATCGTACGTTTAGTTTGGTGCCTTGAAGGGCGCCTACTTTCGGCTAAGAGAAAGGTAAGAGGTTCTACCGTCCCGTGTTGTGTACGTCGTTCGTCCGACTAGATGTCGGTAGAGTTCATGGTGGTACTGAACCATGCACCAGTTTTGAGAACCGTTGACTCATTGATATGATGATTTGGATGAGACGAATTGTGATGTGTTTTGATCAGGGGTTGAGAACTGGTATCGATGTCAAGAGAAATATCGCGAGTTGGATAACCTTCTTGATTGATCACAGTTAGGTGTTGATGGTTTACCTCGAGTTAGGTTTGTGATGATTGAGGTGTGACATGCTGCTACGTTGGACCAGTGTGCCATGCTTGGTATGACAAGAGCTTCTGATTAAGTTATGTTTTGAGGCATGCCGCCTTTCGGCTAGATGCCGACACATTGTAACATTTACTTGATTAAGGTACGTCTACCTTTCCACGAGATGTGATGAAACGAATGGTTGTTCCACACCCTGCAGTAGTGATGAGAACTTTGTTTGATGGTAGCATCTGTGTGTTACTTACTTGCTTTGTGTGATAGGTCGAGACATGACCTTATTGACGTTCCAGTGTGAACTATTCTTGTAACGATTACTACAGAGAAATTGAGAAGTACATCTGCGGATGGCTCTGTCTTTATCCGACTTTCGGGATATTTCGGTAAGACACCCATACCGACGGAAAGTTCCAGTATGACATGTCTAGACCAATTTCGATTGTTCCAGTGTGATCCCTATACCGTTGAGGATTCCGGTGTGAGGTATCTATATCGAGGTTGGTTGTGACGGGCCGCTATCTACACCGACGATGGATTTCGTCATAAGTTACCTAGATTGTTATCTACTATTCCTCAGTGTCTGAGGGGCAATCGACTTGTTGCGTGTACCCAATGATTTTTTTTGGGCTGATCAAATTTGTTTCACGCTGAAATTGTGAAATGTTAAATAATACCGTTTGTCGACATCAAAGATTGTTTTTGGGTATCTACCTTGCAGAGTTGTTATGACTGGTCTTGACTCGTTAGTATTTGAATTCTGTTGTGGATAGTCCCGGTAACGGTTTCTAAGGAGGAAATTGAGAAGTAATGTTGGAATGTGGTTCTGACTCTGTTCGACTTGCAGAGCATCCTGGCAGGATACCTGTGCCGACGAAAAATTCCGATATAAGATATCTAGACCGTTACCTGAGATTCTTAAACGTTTGGGTGTTATTCGTCTTGTGTTTTTGCTCGGTTTTTCTTTGAGTTGGTGTGCGACGTTGCACGTTGGATTTTGCGAATTGTGGAGAAGGACTACTTTCGCCGCCAAGTATGGCGTTTGAGAAATAGCGCGATCTAGTGAAGCACGATTAAGTGAATGTTGCGTAAATTCGGAAACGGTTAAAGACCGTGCAGAGTCGACAAAAGAATTATGCAGTTAGAAGGTGCAGACCTCTGGAGTTTACAGTCGGTGAGCGCGTACTTCTGAGAGTGAGCCTAAGAAGGACCTTTAGTGGTTCGGCCGCGACGGAGGCAAGTTGTCCCCGCAAATTATCGTACATTTTGAGATCTTCAGGCAGAATTAGAGCTGCTGCCTAGCAGCTTCCACGTGTTCCCAAACTACGGAAGTACATCGCGGATCCCTCGCTTGTGAGTTTTAAGCGGACGCTCCCTGAGATAGGGACAAGTGGAGCGCTTTCGTTTTAAATTTCGAGGACGAAATTCTTTTAAGGGGGGTAGACTGTAAAGACCGCCTTTTTCAAAGGGTAATAAATTGCCATTCGAAACGATGGGGTAGGCTTCTGCATCAAATGTTTTGTTTGAAAAGAAAAAAAAAAGAAGAGAAGAGAAGAGAGTATTCTTTTCCAATTTGAAACAAAGGGGTAAGTATTTGCAACAAGTTACATTCTTTGAGAAGAAAAAAAATATATATATGTCGATTAATGGGGCTGAACCCGACCAGACCAACAGGCCGGCCAAGCCAGCCCGCACAGTTCCCCTCTTTTGGGCCACGAAGCCCAGTAACCTGCTTAAGCCCTTTTACCCTCGCGGCCCATGCGTTATAAACGCCATTCTAGGGTTACAGACCCTCACTTTCTCTCTGCACCCTTTTGAGTCCCTCTCTGAAACAGACGCCCTATCCCCTCTTCTCTCTTCGCGCACCTCCCTCTACCGCTCTTTTTCTCCGTCCGACACTCCGGCCGCCATTCCGCTCGCGCATCGCTGCCGAGTCCCCGTCCCGAGCTCTTCTTCTCACGCCCTTTTGGTCGCCGTCTCTGCCTTCCCTCACGCCACCGCCTCCTCTTTCTTTCCCGTCAGCCAAAGCCGCCGCCCTCGCATCCCTTTCCGTCCAAGCTCGCCGGCCACGTTCTCGGCGCCCGAGCTTCCTCACTCTCTTCTTCGCCGTTTGCTTCCCCTTCTTCCCCCGCGCCGTCCATATCTGTTCCTAGGAGTTCATCGTACTCCGTCGCGCCCAACGCCTCCCCGCCGCCGTCTGCTTCCCAAGGTGAGCATCTCCTTTCTTCTCCCTTTATTCATCCCGAGTTCTTCTGGATCTGAGCAAGTGTGGGTTCTTAAATCGCTTTGATTTTGATCGGGTTTTTTTGGGACTGAAATGGTTGAGGCAAATTAATTAAAGAACGTAGTCTGGTAAAAGGAAAATAAAGTTAAATCGGGAAAATATCAGTTTTAATTAAAAAGGGCTCATTTTAGACTCTGGAACGTTTTTGGGACGAACTTGGATCGAGCGTTAAACTGGTCGAATATTTTGGACTTAGAACGGAACTCACGGAAACGATGCTTGGGACACCTCGAAACCGGTGCATCGGGATTCGTGCCACGGAACCAATTCCTCGGGAACCGTGCCTCGAGTTCTGTGCTCAGGTGCTCGAACCCGATTCGTTGTAATCCCGCTTTTATCCCGTTCGAGTTAAAGGGAAACATATTGATTTTACTTTGGACCGTGCTTGACCTGATCGTAAGTTTGAACTATTGTAAACCCAGACACCGGCTTGGACTTCGCCCGAGAAGACGAAGACCACTCCGGAACCCGTGTGAAGAACGGAGGAGAGGCAAATCGACTTTTCAGCAGAGTATTTAGAGGAAGACCACAAGGTAGGGAAAGTCTTAACTTCTCGTTTAAATAACGCTTTAGTATGTCTATCAGGTTAATAAAATTGAAAAGGTCCTAGAATTGCTTATAGGATGCGAATAACTAGAATAAACGTCTTTCGATTACTAATAACCGGACGAGTCTAGAAATGTATGATTAGGATGCAAATCACTAGTTAGCTCGCTTTCAATACTTGGGAATTGATTTACTGGTAGAGAGGCCGTGATGAGCCCTCAGATTAGTTGTGTGCTAGCTTCACATGCCTGTTTGCTAGTCATTAGGATAATCAAGAGTCTAACGAAACTAGATCGAATGCATGCTTGAATGTTTGAATGTTGAACTTGAATGCTTGAATCATTGGTTGATTGATTGAATGCTTAAATGATTGAATGGTTGATCGAGTATGACTGGTTCTGCCAAGGAGGCAGGATCAGGTGATCGATTGACCGGTGGAGAGCAAGTGGTAAGTGATGGTAAGTGTAATTATGGGTATGAATTCCGCGTGGTGTGTATTGATGAACGTGTGTACTTTTATGATTGGTTGTGGACCCTGCGGGGCATTGTTGGGTAGACCCTGCGGGATATAGATTGGTAGACCCTGTGGGGCATTGTTTGGTAGATCCTGCGGGATATAGATTGGTAGACCCTGCGAGGCATTGTTTGGTAGATCCTTAGGGATATAGATTGGTAGACCCTGCGGGGCATTATTTGAGTGATCATGCGGATATTGATTATGGACCCTGCGAGGCATTGGTTATTGAGCCTGCGGGCAACGGTTATGGACCCTGCGGGGCATTGATTATTGAGCATGCGGGCAATGTATATGGACCCTGCGGGGCATCGGTTATTGAGCCTGCGGGAAACGATTATGGACCCTGCGGGGCATTGATTATTGAGCCTGCGGGCAATTGTAAAACCCGGTTTGGTTTAAAAGGGTTTTAAAGTGCGAACTATTACTAAAGGGGTTGTTTTTGCATCAAGTTTGTTGTTTTTAGCAAAAAAAAAAGGAGGACTGAAGCTGGTTCTGGGCTGGGCAGGGCTGCAGGTGGGTGTTGGGCCTGAGCCGAGCGAGCCCGTACCACACGCACGAAGCCCAGACGACCCCAGGCCCAACCCAGCGTCAAACCCTACCCTTAAAAGGGCAGCCGACCCTCTTCTGCCTCAGTTCGCGTCACACCTCCCGAGACGAGTCTCTCTCTCCCACCGAACCAGAACCCGCCGCCGTCTCCCTCTTCTTCTCCGGCCACCATCCCTTCTTCTTCTCCGACCTCACACCCACCCTCTTCTCCTTCTTCTCCGTTCTCTTCTACTCCGTCTTCGTCTCTCAACCGCGACGAAACCCCCAAAAACCCAGAAGAGAGCTCCACCCGTCCTCTCCCTCTTCGATTCCCGACCGCCATCGCCGATTTCGAGCACCACCGTACCAGATCCGTGGGGATTCAGCGACGGTGAGTTAAACCCTCACCAGAATCACCTTCCCCACCTTCTTCTTCGCTTGGAACCTCGAGCTTCGAGCTCACTTTGGGGTCGGACGGGACCTGAGAGCGTCGCCGGAGCGCTTGAGTTCCAGATCTGGAACTCGCGCGCCGGCGAGCCCTTTGGCCGTCAGAACTGGCCGGAAAAGCTCGGATCTAGCCCCTGCACCCGTCCCTTCGAGTTCTCGAGCCGTCACCACCGTCAGAAACCCCTGAGCTTACCTGACGCCGCCGCCGCCGGCGTCGCCGGAACCCTAGCCCTAGCCATCGCCGTTCCCAGCTCAGATCGGACGAGGTAGAGTCCTTGGGCTTGGGCTCGGAAATCAGTTGGGCCTCGGCCTAGACTAGATTTGGGCCTTGGGCTCGAATCTGGTCTGGGCCTTGGGCTCGAATCTGGTCTGGGCCATGGCCCGGACTGACTCTGGACTTCGGGCCCGGACTCGGGCCTGACCCCGGGACTGGATCGGATACGGACCGTTTGGACAAACTCGTTCTTTTTTTATCTTTTAAAACTGATTTAAACGACACTTGGAACTAAGTTGGACTTTTATCGGATTAAACGGTTTAATCAACGGAAATGAAAAACTGTTAAATTAAAGAGCTGGGTAATCTGGACCCGATCTGATTTGGGATCGTTTGTGTGTAAACCCAGATTCGTAGCTGGGACTTCGCCGAGGTGACGAGGCGAGCCGGACAGCTGTTGATAGGAGTATTTGTTCGTAGGAAGACCGCAAGGTAGGGAAAGCCTTAATTATTTAATTACCGCTTAGAATGCATGTTTAAGATAATAAAATCGGAAAGGTCCTAGAACTGCCTATAGGATGTGAATAACTAGAATGATCGTATTTCAATTACTAATAAACGGATGAGTCTAGTATGCATGTTAGGACGATGACAATTAGTGAAGTGTGCTTTCAATACTTGGGAAATTGATTTACTGGTAGAGAGGCTGTGAAGAGCTCTCATATTAGTTGTGTGCTAGGTTCACATGCTTGGTTGTTGATTGCTCGGTTAACGCAAGAGTCTAATGAAACTAGATTAGCTCGTATGTTTGAATGCTATTTGGTGCATTCACTGGATGATTGGTTGGTGGAATGTATACTTGGTTGATCTAGTATTTATGCTGATATAATTGTTGGTTGAACGGATGATCGAGTATGACTGATTGTGCCAAAGGGGTACAATCAGGTGATCGATGTACCGATGGTCGGAGACAGGTAAGTACACGGTAAGTATGAAATGGTGTTGTTGCCTTGGTTATGATGAAAGTGTGTTCCGAAGTGTGATGCTTGATGGGTGAACGAAGTACTTTCCCCCTTTTTCTGATGCTTGATTGTATGCTCATTTATTGGTTTAGCTAGTTGTTTGTTTGGTCTGGTACTAACCGGGGGGGGGGGGGGGGGGGGGGGGGGTAATCCGGTGCCGATGAGGTGGTTGGAGTTGGACAGTTACAGTGAGTTATTGACCGAGTTTTAGAGTGTGAGAGTATTGGTTACTGGATATTATGAGAGTTGAGCGTTGGCAGATCCTGCGGGATGTTAATTGGTTATGGGACCCTGTGGGGCATTGATTATCGGGCCTGCGGGCAATTGGCTATGGGACCCTGCGGGGCGTTGATTATTGGGCCTGCGGGCAATTGGTTATGGGGCCCTGCGGGGCATGGATTATTGGGCCTGCGGGCAATTGGACATTTTTACCATGCGGGGAAAGGATTACTTATAGTTCCACCCCAAGGAACTGCATCCCAGTGGGTGCACTACTTGGTCCCCTATGACATATGGTCCTTAGGTGGCATTTCCGAACTAGTTTCGGTGCCCCGGTGCATGTACCTCCTATGGATCGAGGGAAAATCTGATGTGATGTGGATACTCTGGTGGATCGGGTTAAGGGAACCGAGGTGATCCCAGAATCTATTCACGGATCGGAGGCTTGAGGAAGCAAGTGGTTGGCAAGATACTAATATTTCCCAGTTTATTATTATTCGTCCTTTAAATTATTTATTATGAACTTATTTATGTCACTGTTACTTGGATACTATTATGTTGTTGCAATTATTTCTTATTCTTATCACTTCCTTATTTATTATATCGTCCTGTCGTTCGGGTTACATTCGTATACAGTTCATCTTTAACTTAAGGGTTGAATCATTAAGGTTTTTCCTACTGAGCGTCAACTCACCCCCTTTGGTTTCTAACTGTTTTACAGGAGTACCGGATGTCTAGAGAGGCCGAGGCTAGGGAGCTTTGGGACTCTTCGGGTTCGCACTAGAGTTATGTTGGTCTTTTGTGTTGGACATACCTTATTTGACTATTTACGTTGAGCTGTGACTCACGCTGTTTTAAACTATTTACTGATATGTCGTTTTTGACGAAGTTGGTATGAGATTTTGGAACCTTTATCTATCGTTCACTTTTCTTAATTATTTCAACTCAGGTCACGTCTCGAGTCCGGTCAAAACCGGATTTGGGGCGTGACAGCAATGGATATGGACCCTGCGGGGCATCGGTTATTGAGCCCGCGTGCAATGGTTATGGACCCTGCGGGGCAATTGGACGGTTTACCCTGCTGGGATTGATTACTTATATTTTACCCGAGAGTATGCGTCCTGCGGGAGCATTACCTTGGTTCCCTATGACATATGGTCCTTTGGAGACGTTTCCGAGAATCCCGATGATATGCGTCCTCCTAGGGATGTTTCCGGCATTCTCGACGTTATGCGTCTCCTCTGGATCGAGGGAAAATCCGATATGACACAGAGAGCATTGTGAATCGGAGGGTGGCGACTACATGTCCCACGGCATTATTCTACTTGTCCCGATGACATATGGTTCTTTGGATACGTTTTCGAGAATCCCGATGATATGCGTCCTCCTAGGGATGTTTCCGGCATTCTCGACGTTATACGTCTTTGCGACGTTATGCGTCTCCTCTGGACCAAGGGAAAATCCGACATGACACAACCAGTATTGTGGATCGGAGGGTGGTGACTTCATGTCCCACGTCATTACTTGAACGTTCGATCTCCTATTGAGTATTTAAGAAATGCATTGATTCTCTTATTTTCCTACGATCATTATTGACTCTTTGAAATTGTTAAACATTCGGTTTGCCTCCGTATTTCATCATCGGTTTGGTTTCTCATTTTATTAAGATCTGAATGAACTTGTGAACTCTTGTTTATTAAACTAAAAGGGTGACCTGGTTATGCATTTTCCCTACTGAGCGTAAGCTCACCTTTAGCCGGACTATCGGAGCTTGGGAGCTTGAGGGTTTAGCTAGCTTTAGAGACGTGTACTCTTTTATGTTGGATATTGTGTTTTACCGTTTGAACTGTGACTCTTTACTTTTTGAAAGATTTATATCGTTTGGAAGCTTTATTTTATTTCATTATTTTTGTTTTACTATAAATCTTTAGTCACGTCTCGAGTCTGGGCGAAACTGGATTTGGGACGTGACAGTATGGTTCGGATAGCTGGAGAACAACTCTTTGGTTTTGGTTGTTGTGAACTATTTTATTGCTTTGAGAGCTTGGTTTCTGGGTAACTTGTTGTGCAAGTATCAGTTGCTGAGTTTTTTAGACTTGGACTTTAGATAGGGCCTTGTATTTTACTGTTTGCTTTTTGGAATAGGCCTGAGGCCCGTCTGTGGGTTCTTGGTGTTGTAATTCAGGTTGTTTGCTCAGAGGATTTATCCTCTTCCTTTAGCTTTTACTTCAAAAACTAGAGTGTTATTACAATTTGCTTTTGCAAAAAAAAAAGTACCAAATTCTCGGCACATCCCTAGTAAAAGCCAGATAAATCTCATAGAAGTAACAAATGTTGGATTATATATGCAAAACTGTGTGAAAGTAACTGAACATAACTAAAGAAAACAAACAATTGTAAACTGAAAATGACTAACCGGGATAACGTGCAGAAGTAATTGTGGCGTGACAATCTCGACCACTGACTTGAAAGCAATATTTCGGCGTGACTGTAGTGGCGATCAACATCGGCTGCTCCCTAAGGTGACACAGCTCTACCCAGTAGCGCACCCACTCGCTCTATTGGATGTGGACTCAACAGAACATCAACCAGAACTCGGGTGTAGTAAAACGAAAGAGAAAGAAAGGAAAACGTGTATATATTGGCTCTGAAGTTTGTGTAAAATCGTGTCTGAAACCAGGTAGCCAATGCCAGTATTTATAGGCTGACAAGCTCAGGGGTAAAACGGTAAAGCCACAAAAGATTTTCGATTTCAAGGATTAAACCCCATTAAAATGTCAAATTTCCCGTTCTTGCAAATCAAAACGGAAACCGTTACGATTTATTCAAAAAGGTTTGAAAAAACATTAAAGGAAATCAGATAAAACATTTACTAAAAAATTAATATTTAATGTGTTTCATCCCGCCTCATAGGGCCTTAACCCAAGACCAGACGGCGGCGACGATGCGCGCAGGGCCCAGTTCAGCCCAATTTGCATAGAGCCCATTACCATGTTGAAACAAGATGGGGAGTGGGGAGTATTTATAGGGTTAGAATTTACATCTTTTTGGTTTAAAAAAACAAGCGTTATAATTCGACCGTTGAAAACGGTCGAATTTTTTTCCCTCTCCTCGACACCCGGCACTCCGTGAGTGGCTGCCTGGCCGACCTGAGACGCACGTCCTGCATCCCGTGATTCCGAGACGCCGGACGCGAGCCCCGACTCGGCCTGTGATTTAGCGGGACGCGAGACTCAAAAAATACGTCCCACAACGGAAAAGTTCGCGTCGTGCGTCTCGCTAAATCCTGAGCCGGGACGTGGGACTCGATCCGGACCTTAGAGCATGTACAATGGAAAGGCCCTTGGTGAGTCCCTAGTCTTGAGTTCCTTGTGTTGACTGGACAAAATCAAGGGACTAGGGACTCAGAATAGTGGGTGTTTTGCAATAAGGCTCACAACGAGTCCCTTGTGCTGACTGGATATTGAGTTGCTAATTAATTGATATTTTGTTGTTTTATTTAATTATTTATTAGAAATCGTTTAAATTATATAAAATATAAAAAAATGTGAAAAAAATAATTAATGACAATAAAAAAATAATAAATAAATTTAACACGAATAAAAATGAACTTGAACTTTTATTCATCCCCTTATAATACAACCCAAAAACCAGCTCCAAGAGTACAAACGACTACTCGTCGTCATGGAAACCAACTCCATATAGACCCCATAAGTGCTCCATAAGATCATTTTGCTGCCTGTGGGTCTAATGATATGTGACACTATGTTGACAATCCACTCGTTGCTGGTATGCCAATGACCCTCCTCGGTGCCATCGTTCCGGTGGTGTCCAATTTGGCATTTCTGGAGGTTGCTCGTACAACAACTCCTCATCCCCATACTCGTACCGGTCGCACTCATCCTTTACAATCATGATGTGTAGAATGATGCAAGTGTGCATGATATCAGCCAAAGTCTGTTTGCTCCAAGTACGAGCGGGACGGGAAATGATGTGCCACCTTGCTTGAAGTACTCCAAAAGCCCTTTAAATATCTTTCCGAGCACCTTCTTGGCATTTAGCAAACAACTTCTCTTTGGGCTCGTATGGATGCCGAATAGTCTTCACGAACCGTGCCCATGTTGGGTAAATGTCTTCCACCAAGTAATAAGGTCGGTCGTACCGATGCCCGTTGATATAGTACACCACTCCCAGCTCACGACCGTAGTAAGCGTCTTGGAATAAGTGGTTGTTGTTAAGGACGTTGATATCGTTGTTCGAGCCAGCCATCCCGAAAAACGCATGCCAAATCCATAAATCAATGGACGCTACAACTTCAAGCATAACCGTCTTGCCCCCGTGGTGACTTCCCCGTCCATGGGCTACCTGGTCTTCGATTGGGCAATTCTTCCACTTCAAATGCATGCAGTCAAGACTCCTAGCCATTCCGAGGAACCCTCGGTTGTACCCTTCTCGGAGTAAGCGCTCCATGTCAGCCGGTGTGGGTGTATGCACGTACTCGGCTTTGAATACCTCAATGACGGCCTTGCAAAACTTACGTAAACATTCAACTATGGTGCTTACCCCATTGTGCAGAGTTTCGTCCAATGAATCAGCCGAGCACCCACACGCAAGCATCCGTATCGCGGCCGTGCACTTCTGTTATGTTGATAAGGCCAACCGTGAGGCCGCGTCGCGCTTCTGAATGAAGTAATTGTCGTGTTCCTTGACCTTGTCCATAATCCGTTGAAAAATTGGTTTGCACATACGGAACCGACGCCTAAACATATCTGGGCCATATATGGGTTGATCGACAAAATAGTACCTCATTTATTGGTCGTGGGCTTCAACACGACCTCTGTTAATCTCTCGTCGCATTGGTTCCCCACGAGCGGCCCTCTCAATCCTTGGCATTGCTCTCTGCATGCTCCTCTCGAACCTCTGCCGGACTCGTCGCTCAACTACTTGCATTTGGGCTGCCATGTCCTCATATGTCGGCAATTGGGCTGCCATCTCCTCATATGTCGGGAATTGGGCTGCCATCTCCTCATATGTCGGAACATCGTCGTCGGACATTTTGCAAATGAGAGAGTAGAATGTGGGAATGGGAGAGTGAAATTGGAGAATGGGTGTGAAAAAAATGAGTTTGGGGTTGAGATATTTATAGGGTTTTAATTGTTTTAGATTTAATTAAAAAAAAAGTAGCCGTTACCGACCGTTTTCAAACGGTCGAATATTCTTTTTCTGACGCAGGGATACGTGGCGCCACGCCACTAGACGGGAGCCGAGCGAGGGACGAAGGGCGAGGGACTCGGCCTGGCCCGCATGCGAGGGACGAGGGGCAAGGGCTGAGGCCCGGCCCGCGTAAAAGCCGTCCCACAATAGGACGGCCCGCGTCCCGCAAAAACGTGGGTCGAGCCTCAGAATCGGTCTGTTGTGTATGCTCTTACCGTTGTGCGTGCTCTAAGACCACACCAAACTTCTCAGCTTCTTCCTACGTGGGACACAAGGCAAAACAAAAAAGACTTAAACAGCCGTGGTCGTGGGCCCAAAAATATAATATAGCCCGTCAGCGTTCCTCTAACCGATTGTTTCCTGAAGTACAAATTAAATCTTTCTTAAAAGTTATGATACATTTTTTTTGAAGAGAACTTGAAATACAAATTAGGAATTAATAAGATTGTTCGTAGGTTGTATTTTATGTAGGAGTAATTCCTTTGGTAGGATTTGCACCTTAGACGGTTAGACCTATTCTCTATATATATATACGTATCCTCCTTGTTCATGTTCATGTGTGCGTGAAAGACGATGATGAACACACACGCAAGCGATTTGGCGATCTCCATGGAGAATTGTAGATTGAGTGAAGAGGGTCGGAGCGAGATCATGACTAGGGTTTCTTGTTCATCACCTATATCGATTCTAACCGACGACCTATTGATCGAAATATTGTGCAGGCTCGGTTCTTCCAAGCATGCAGTTCAATGCAGGTTGGTGTCAAAACACTGGCTCTCTCTCATCAACACAGATCCATGGAGCTCTTACTTCATGCGTCGATGGCTCCGAATCAATCACAAGAAAGAAGATGAGCTGCCAGAGATCATCCTCGCGCAATATCTAGACGTGAAGGAACGAGACTACGTGCACGTAACTAGTTATCTAGATGAATCCAACATCGAAGAGCAGTGGAGTTTTAAAACTCTCCGCGGCATTCTCCATGAGAAGGATCCGATTCGAGTTCTTGGGACGTCTAATGATTTAGTCCTCTGCGAGACCTATTGCTTAGACGACCAACTTTTCTATATATGCAATCCATTCACAAAGCAGTACACTGCTTTTTCTCCACTCAGGAGGCCTTTAGATCCTGAATATTGTATGTACGTAGCTGCTTTTTGGGTTTACGACGATGAAGATGAAGACGACTTCAAATTTAAGGTAATGAATGTCACTTCTGATTGGGACAGTCGCATAACGCAGGTTGAGATATTCTCATCGGAAGACAGTACATGGAGAGTGATTGACACTACCAAACATGAAATACGAATGAAGGAGGACTACGAATATGTTATCTACAATGGGATGGTAGTTTGGCTAATTCTTGATCACCCAAATGATCCAAATCTTGTCGGAATCAAAATCTATCACGAACACGACGATTGTTCTACTCGAATTTTTCCTCTTCCTCCGGATAATCCAAATCCCACTCCCTGCATGGGAGTGTTCAGGGGTCACCTCCGGCTAGCGGCGATGGATGGTTTCAATCTCAAGATTTGGGAGCTGGATGAGCGGGATGAAGAGGTGTGGAAGCTGGTGCATGATTTGGAGTTGAACGACATGGAGGATTTTGAAGACAACTTAAAATTGGTGTCTTGTGTACAACGATGCTGGACTTATGCTTTGTCGTTCCACCCGAGGGATGGAAACGTCGTGTACCTACGTTGTAGACCTGTAGATGAAGATGAAGAAGACGATGATAATGAAGAAGAAGATGATGATGATGATGATGAAGAAGATCAATCTGAAAATGACGAAGAAAATAGTGATGAGGATGATGATGATGAAGATCAATCTAAAGACGACGATAAAGATGACGACGACGAGGATAATAATAAAGAAGATCAATCTGAAGATGAAGAGGAAGAGGAAGATGGATATGAATCTAACGATATCGTGTTTTCGTGCAATTTAAGGAATAGAACAGTTAAGACCGTCTCAGGACTTCCCTCTATCGTGGCCAATATTTACCATCTTCGCATGCCTTCATGGCCTTCCCCTGTCCCTCTTCTTTCACCGTAGGAGAGCATTAGTTATTGAGTAGTATTTTCAATTCGTATTTGTATTTGAATATTTCTTTCTGAGATACATAAATTCAAGGGTTAGAGGATTACAATGAAATATTCACAAACCCTAACAAAAATTTATAGAATAAAGAAATTTCAAGTAATAAAAAAAGATGCAGTAGTTTTTTTTTTGAAACGGGTAACCGGAGAATAGTATTAATACCCAAAGGTAATCAAACAGGGGAGGGCATAAACGCCAGGGTTCTAGATATGTGTTCGGCCGACCGTAGCAAGTCCAGCGCTCATGGACCCATAATAATAGCCTACTTTTAATCGTTGGCAAACACTCAAGACAACTCCTTACCATCGTCTCAAAACAGTGAGACATAATAAAAAAGTACCAAATCAAAATAAACGATAAATTGTTCCAGAAATAAAACAGATAATCATAAAGCAGATAAACTAGATGAGCTATTGGTGCAGGCTGCCCGGGACCTCCCAGCACTGGTTGTCCCGGGTCTGTAGGTATAGTCCGACATTGGCTCCACCCACCCCTGCCGGGTCGGGTCATTCCTGCATTGGAGGCTGCTCTGCCTCCGCCTGCTTCTCCTGGACTCCTAACATGGCAACGATCCCTGTCGGGACCCCGTCTGGTTTGTCCTTCGAAGAGGACATGTTGCCCGTGGGTCAGCCCTGTCCGGCGGGCGACGAGAGATAATAGGATAGGGCGCCGGGAAGATTACCTCAGGCAGGAAGCTCGCCAGAGCCGGGGACTAGGATTGTGGACGAGTCTCAATGGATCGGATCTGGTCGTTACCTTCCATTTCCGAGCAAACGGGACAAGCGAATGACAGATCTGTTGAAGAGACTGGCATGGTTGTGACTGGGACTCGCTATGGAGCCGGCGGCGCTCGGACGGACGAAGAGAGCTCGACAAGGGAACGGTTGCAACAGGCGCGACTGAACTGATGCCGGACGGAGTGGGCCGTCGATGCAGAAGCAGGAACAAGACGAAATGAGGTCGGGGACGGGATGAAGGAGCCGACAACGACCAGTGAGGCAGGGCGGCGGGCGGCGATGGATGAAAATGAAGGCAGAAGAAGAAAAAAGTCCTAGGAGGATATGTGTTCACCCGTTTGAGTTTTCAGAACATTTTTAGTTGGCTTATATCGTAATAGAGTTAGTACCTCGCCTCCGTTCTAAAAGATGTAGTAGTTAATTTCACTAAATATTTATCTCCTCCTTAATCTCTATACTAGTTAATTATACATGGGATACATGTGCCTATCAACAAAAAACATGGGATACATGTATTGTACTTTGTAATTATGTTCAATGTATCACCGATTATTGTGGGGGTTGTGGCTCCTGTATATAACGATTCCGAATTCCTCCCCGCTATTTTTCTGCACTCCGGGTTGCAGACGCCGGTTGGCATGGACCGAACTTGGATCAAGTTTGGTTTGTGGACCATCCGACTCGATTGGACAGAACTAAATAAATAATTTCTTTTACCTCACTGTTGTTGGACTTGTTAATGGTAATCTAATTTTAGAATTGAACTCACTCCATTGCAGGAGATTGTGGGATCTGTCTGATTTGGAATCGATCTACGATTCTATGATCACGCGAGAGAGACAGATACAATCTCTTAGCTTGAGGTAATAATGAATCGTTGAATGGATACAAGGTACGATTCTCAGTATTATTTGATGGTAAATTGGCTTGCGATGGATTGCTATGGTTTGCACTATTTTATTAATCTTGATAAACAATACTTATTGTTTTGATAATTTCAGTACTCCGTTGAAACTGATTTATACATATAAGATCGTGGTGGTCTGCTGTATATATGTATATATGTGCAGTTTTTGTGATAGAATGGAAAATATAATGAAACCGGTGCTTGTGAGAGGCACTTAATAGATGGTAATCCATAACCAGTTTTGGTGGTTCTATCGAGACGCACTTGATGAATTCTAGTGATAGGATGGACTTTATGTCCTTAATAGCTCAAGACTCAATGAGCCAGTGCTAATGATAAGCACTTGATGAAACTACCTACGTGTGTGTGATGGTGGGCCGTCATCTATGAAAGACTTGAGCTAAATTTTTCTAGAGCACTCATTAGACCCAAGGTATACGCATGGCCTCTAATAGCGTTGTTGATAGTTCGCGGAACTTATGGAATTTGAAGGTATGATATGTGTTATAAGGCGTATCAACTGAAGCTGAACAAATTCAAGACTTATTTCCTTTGTTCTAAGTAAGTTGTTACCTTATATTATCAATAACGTGTCAATTCAAATCGAAAGATATTGACACTTAAGTATCCAATCATAAATCCTTTAAATACCCAGGAATTTTCTTATCCTTTTCCTATATAATATCTCTGGATCTTTTATTGCATTTTTGTGGGGAATTGTTGGAAAAATGCAATTAAAGGATTTTAATTGAATTGAATTGAATTAAATGAAATTTAAAAACAATAAATATAGTTAATGAGGCTTAATGGCTATCATGGAATTTCCCATAATACTCTTCCTCTTAGCCTATTTATAACACTCCTTGTTCTTCATTTTATAAGAATGAACAACATAATTCTCTCAAAAGCTCCTGGGTATTGTTTCCATAAGTTCCAGGGCTCTATTCGTAAGTGGGCACTGATCGAGTTAGCAATTGTGTAACCTTGGGGAGCAACCGGTTATTGATCGCCACCGAGGTTAACCAGACAAATTTATTTCAAGTCAGTGGTCTCCATGCCATGACACCGTTTGAATCCTCAATTTGACAAGTCTTTTCTATTCCCAATCTTGTTATACGAACGTTATTTCCAACAATTCCTTCCTTTGTCGATGCCATAGTCCCGATTCCTAATCCGGTGTGCAAGGCAGGCGTCAATGTTACTAGCTGATTCTATCATGGATCATCTCTTCTTTATCCAAATCAGGCACAATCGTAATAAGGACCGCGGCATGGGGCCAACACCCGAAACCAAAGGTTAACGAGCCAGACAAGGAGCAAGAGTAGAAACCAAGTCGGAGCAGAATCTCACGCGAGCCAACAAGGACCCACGCGACGAAAAAAGTCATGGAGAAGGCGAGGAGATGGTAACAGGATGGAGGAGGCCAACATCGGAGCGCCATCCTAGAAGGGACGAAGTGTTGGGCCAACACCAGATAACCGACAACAAGGAGGCTAAGCCATCGATATCGACCGGGCGAGATCCATTTTCCCCTACTGTAGGTGGTCTTAATTTCCATTTTCTATTTGATCAATAGTATATGATGTTCACAAAATAAATATTAAATACTGCATGCCTTATGAGGTGGGAGCAATTGAGATGGTTAAATCTCAATGGTGATTTAAGAATTTATTTTAAGGTATCTCCGCCTCAGGATTTGGTTCCTCTTTGATCCATATGCTTGGTCCATGGTTAGTTGGTTGGTCCTTGTATTTTGGTAGGTGTTGCTCGGTAAAAGGATGAGTATAAGGAGGAAAGGAGGTCCGTCGGTGAATGTGCGAGATCTCTGCAACCCTATGTCCATGGTGACGTCCGTCGGTTTTGCGGCACCATGACGGCCCTAAAGTGCTCGCCCTATCTTGATAAGGTTTGTAGAGAATTAAATCAAGCGGCGACAACGGCTTTCGACGGCGTGTGCAGTGGTGCAACCATTTTTTTCGGTCCTACGGATCGAGACAACAGCCAAAGGGACAACGTCAGAGACATGGGCGACACAATCCAGATGTCGTCCTCTAGTTCCCGGTGGTGGCAAGTCTGTCAACTACGACGTATGACCGACACACCTTTCCTAGCGTTTCAGCGATCGAAGGGACTACTGGTGCTCAATGATCGGATCGAAGGCAACATAGGGTTTACGGATCCCGATGGAGGGGCGGCACGCACCCTCGCCTTTTCCAATGAGTAATCGGAGGTCGATGAGGGGTGCGCGGGTACTCCCCCTATTGGCCAGAATGTGGCATCGATTCGACCAAATACCAGCGCAACATTCTCCAATCAGATCGGGAACCAACACTTTTGCGTTTCTAAACGCCCTCATTATCATTAGAGGGGGACGATGTCAACTGGCTCTTTGGGAAGATGCATAGTCCAATTGAGTCATTTCAGTACCTGGTTACATGACTGCTCAAGCCGTCACTCTCGGGTTTCAGTATTTTCCTAGAGCACATCCTAAAGTCGATTGGTGCCTATTATGTTCATGGGCTCGCTCGGCCCTATCTCAAAGTCTTCAGACGTTGTAACGGTTTCCTTGGCCGTTATCACAACATTTCCCTATCAACATCCTTGGAGCACTTCGGTAAAAGAAATTTTTTCAGTTTCAGGCCAGTCCCACAATGTGTGGACTTCTTAATTGGTTTCTTTGTTTTAGTTGGTTTTTGTGTCTCATTGGTGACCTGCTTTGGATTAGTTCCTCCGGATGCTTCTTTTACTTTAATATATTGGTTATGATTACAATTCAAAAAAAAAATATACGACTATGACATATTTAAATATATTGATATTTTAAATTAATTTCAAATGTAAATATCAAATTTTAGTTTAAATGTAATTTTATTCTTGTCCTATTTATACCTTGAAAACAGACGATGCTATCTAAATCATAGACTGTGGTAAATATTTTTTTTCAATGTTAAAATGATTAAACAAACATTTAGTCATGTACTAGATCTAAACTTATTCTTTACAAAATTCAAATTGGAAACACTGGTTCATCACTTACGGTAGCTACCGATAATGAAAAAACTAACTTAACAAATAGTTTAGGTTAACTAAGTTCCCCTTTGGTTACGTAGTTATATGTTATATTATCTTTAACTAATATATATTAGTATTAACAAGTAATTAGTGTTCATTTGATTGTGTGTTGAAATTTTTCAAAGTTAAAAAAGGAGAAGACACTTGAATTTTAAAATTTCAAAACTAAACTTTTACAGGCTTAAACAAAAAATTCAGGAAAATATGGCAACAAAAAGACCTTTACAAGCCCAAAAAAAGAAGATGAAAAGTTCAATAAAAACAGTTCCCTCCCATTGAAAATAATTCAAACCAGGTTATTAAAGACATTGAAAAAGCTCTTACCAATACTCCACATACATACTCATGTTTAAGGACACCAAACCCCTCTTAATCCGCTCTGGCTGTAATTATATTAAACAAAGTTTATATTCGGAGCAACTAAGATATAAAAAAAAATTGATCAGAGATGTTTTATATATCCCTGCCAAATTGACAGGTATCTTATAACGAGTCTACAAAAAACTACATCCAAGGTGCAAAACCTCAACAGAGTTTAGCACTGTAATACTCAAACCTATAAACTGAAAACAGTAAGGAACAATGGAGATACCAACAACAAAATTTTGGAACCTTTAGAACGAAGGGGCTCTTACAACTCACAAAAGGGCACCTGCATCATTCCACAAACGATAGATAGAAAAAAACTGGGATAGATGCCTTGGCCAGACCAAGCGAGGCAACCTGAAACTTAGAAACCACCTGTTCAACCGAAGAAACCATTCACAGGTGAAGGCCAAGAAGGCATGTAAAGATGATAAATACGGTCCATATCAGTGGGAAGCCTTGGAACCGTCTTAACTGTTGTATTCCTTAAATCGCACGAAAACAGGACATGCGATTCCTCTTGAGATTTATACTCATCTTGATCTTTATCTTCAGGTTCATCTTGATCTTGATCTTGAGATGCACAAGCTACATACAAGACATCTCTCTCGAAAAGAAGAAGTTCATTCTTCCATCTCTGTCGTAAACAAGATTCGAGTATCGAACGATCTAAAGAATCCTCCAAGTCGCCCAAACCCAAATCGCGCACCAGCTTCCACGCCTTGTTCAGTTCCCACATCTTGAGTTTCAGATTTGCAAACTCATCAACAACTTTCACGGCCAGCCGGAGATGTCCCCTGGACACACTCATCACAGCATTCGGATAATCCGGTGGAAGAGGGATAAAGCCAGTAGTACAACACTCGTCGTCGTGTTCTTGATCCAATTTGATTCCGATGAAAGGGGTAATTCCCGGGTAATTATCAACCAACCAAACTATCATTCCGTCGTAGAAAACATGTACGTAGTAGTCACTCATAAGCATATTGATACATTCTTGATGTTTGCTAGTGTCAATCAATCTCCACGCACTATCTCCGGACGTGAAAATCTTAACCTGAACTAACTCGGTCTCCAGATTACGATCTAAGTTTATTACCTTATATTTGAACTCGTCTTCATCTTCGTAAGCATAAAGAAGAACTTGTTCGTAACGATAGTATGGCGGCCTGAGGAGAGGAAGATTGCTTTGTGAATGGATTGCACACATAATAAACAACGTTGTTGTCTTCACCAACACGAGCAGGCTTGCAGAGGACTAAATCTTTACACGTCGCCAAAACATCAATCGGATCCTTCTCAGGGAGAAAGTCGAGAGGTTTAAAACTCGGCAGCACTCCGATATGTGATTTATCCAGATAACTAGCTACGTACTTGTAACCTTTGTATTCTGCTAGAATGATCTCTGGCCGCTCATCTTTTTTCTTGTGATTGATTCGGCGCCATCGACGCATGAAGTAGGAGGTTCGTGAATCTGTGTTGATGAGGGAGAGCCAATGTTTCGACACCAACTTGCATTGAGCAGCGTACTTGGAAGAACCGACCCTGCACAATATTTTGATCAGTAGTTCGTCGGTTAGAAGAGAAGTAGGTGACGGAGAACAAACCCTAGTCTGTCTCGCTCCCACCATGATCACTCAATCTGCAATTATCTATGTGTTCACGGAGGCTCTCCCTCTCTCTCTCTGTATATAGAATAGAACAATCCTACAGCTACTTAGGATACAAATTAGGAAATACCACAAAAACTAGAAATCAGATTCTAAAGCGCCTCTAGTAGTCTTTCTTGCCAAATTAATACCCCCAAGGCCCCAACACTTTAAAAACACCAAGAAACCTTGTTAGCCTAAGAGCATCTCTAACGCGTCGTGGCAGGCGCAGCACGACGTTGAGACGACTCGCTGTCGGTCGTGCCAGGGGGGCGTGCATGTCGGTCGTCCCTGATTCCAGCAACGATGCCAAGTCGTGTTAAGAAGCAATTTTGCTCCAAAAATACTTCCTACCATGACTCTTTGACACTGACCATTGGAAGAGCAGTGTCAGGAAGCAAAAAAAAACACTTCCTGACACTGCTCCTTGACACTACGTATAGTCTAACCATTGGAGATGCTCTAAGATGCTTGGAGAATACCGAATGTTCTTTGGAGATATGAGTTCAAAACTCCAAGTTTTTTGTAAAAAAGAAAACCCACTTTTGGTTTAGGATCGATGACAAAAGGTGGAGTGTTTAGGATTTGGCGTTTTCCCTTTATTTTTGTATTATTTCATTTTGCATTTTAGGTAATTTATTCTTTTTATTAATTAATTTGATCAATTTTATTTAGTATTTAATATTTTAAATCGAAATTTAATAAATTCAATAAAATATCAATTAATTATCCAGTGAGCATCCCTGTAAATCATGATTTCCACACATAGTCTCATACTGTGGAGCACAACTCAATTTAAGGGACTCGCATCACAATTCAGTATATTCACCACATGAACCTCAAATCATGATCCTCATATGTGAGTCCCTTACTGTACATGCTCTAAGAGAGATTGACCCCATGGCCGAATATAAGATCCTTCCTACTTCCAAAGACGCTGGATGAACATTCTGGATCATCTGTTCCACATGAGGGATCTCACCTCTATAGACCAAACCATTCTTAGCCAACCAAATTTCCCATAAGATTAGACCACAAATCGGAGTCTAAACCTTCCTACACTACCTCAGAACCTATCCCGGCCAAGAGACCAAAAGGTCCCGCACATTCAACGAATATGACCATCTCAAGCCCCACCACACCATAACACCAAACCAAACAAGCCAAGAAAAATCGCACATGATCATCAAATGGCAATTATCCTCAAAGAGAAGTCCACAAAATGACACCAACACCTCTGTGTTGGTATATGAATCCCTCTTTTCTCTAAAAAAAACCCGAAGTAGCAATTGCATTATGACAACACAACCAAACAAAAGCCCCTGCTTTGGGAGGAAGGGTCCAAAAGAAATTACCGACCGAGTTACCCATCGAGACATAAGAGCCCTCAATTCCAACCCGTAATGATGTCGGGTGTAACCGCCTCTCCAACTCCACTAAGAGCCTCACTGCCCTTCCCTTCAAATCCCTCGGGAATCCCAACTCCCACCTTTCGGTGCTCCAAGCATCAGAAACAGACATGAGCTTCTTCGTCGAAAGATGAAAAAGAAGATGAAATTGAGACTTAAGCAACTCATCCCAAGCCATACGTCAAGCCAGAACTGAATCCGAGTCCTTGAGCCCAAATTCCACTACATACCATTCACTCCGAACAGACCCCTGGAACGGTCATCCTTGGCCATCTCCTGAAAATGCCCGACCTAAGATGATCTATCATCCACTTCCAAGCGGCCAAGGTCCAAATCTGACACCTCCCACCCATAATGAGCACTTCCATAACGAGTCCTCGTCAAGAGAAAATCTCCACCACCATTTCGATTGGAGACTCTCATTAACTCGCGACAAGCTCCTCAATCTCAAACCCCATTCCCTCTTTGGCTCCCTTTTTGTTATCAATTAATAGATCTCTTTACTTGTATGACTAAAATGTCTCGTATTTATCGAAAAAGGAATTTGATCGATGGGATTTGGCATGATACTTAAGAAGAGATCAATGATATCAATCTCATCGATGAGATTATTGAGATTGATATTCAAATTCCCACCGAAAGAAAGAGAATCCTTTCTTTCTTTCTTCCATAGCAACTAGAAAGAGACTCTTTACTTATTACTTAGCCCGAAAGAATTCAGTTTAGATGTAGGATAGCTATCCAGATTTTTTCGCAACCCAATCATGTATGATGGAATCATCAAAGAGTTCGCAAACAATATCCCAACTGACCTTATAGAAGGCCTTTCTAGACAAAGATCCCTCAAAAGAAACTTCCTCTACCATCTCTCCAACTCCCTTATAACTCCATTTGGTGCCTACAAGAGAGAAATGTACTACACGGGTGTAAAAGTGGCCAAGGTGGAATTAATGAGCGTCACTCTACCTCCGAAGCTGAGAAATGTTCCTTGACATAACCCGAGTTTCTTCTTATACTTCGAAATAATTGGTTCCCAAGTCTTAAATCTCTTGGGATTTGCTTCCAAATTAAAAAACAAGTACGGGAAAGGAATCTCACACACCCTGCATCCCATGAACTCGCCACCTACTCCATATTCAGTATTCGAGGATTAAAAACAAAGAAGCTAGATTTGGCGAAATTAATCTTATTACCAGAACAATACTGAAAGCTGAGTAGAATCTACTATAGGTTCTGAACATAACTCCACTCGCCCTGTATAAAAATGATAGTATCATCCGCAAACAGTAGGTGTGAAACCGACGAACCTCGATCCCCAAACCGTACACCCCTTATATCTCCAACCTACTCACCTAGTAACAATAGCTGATGAAAGCCCCAGCTAAGACAAACAATAAAGGGGACAAAGGACATCCCTGACGAAGAACTCTCCCCATAGGAACTCGGGGGCGGGGGAACCATTAAGCAAAACTAAGATATGCGCAGAAAAACACTCACGCATCGACCTTCTCGAATGAACACAAATCCCATCACCGAGAAACAGTGGTCCAAGTATTCCCATCTAACAGTGTCATAAACCTTTTCGAAGTCTATTTTAAACAATATGACCTCTTCCTTTGATTTGCGCAGGTACTGAACTAATTTCAATGTAATCAGGACCCCTTCTAGAATCGGTCTCCCGCTAATGAAGCCGCACTGATTATCACTAACCAAATTTACGACCATAACCTTCAGCCTCATGGAGAGAACCTTTTCCAAGAGTTTATCCCAAGAAAAGCAGGCCGAGCAGTATTATAAGACGCGTCTTTACTTTGGGTAGCACGAAAGTGTTGGGTCTCGAGGTAGGGTTGGATATGAACCAACTCGCAGCGGCAAATCAATGAAAACCAAGAGACGATTAAACCATGAAACAACTAACAAAGAATGGATTCACAAGAGAAAAATTCAGCACTATTTCTTACCAAAACAAGAACACCGGTTAATGAATGATTGGCTTGAGTTTCCAAGACGCCTACATATCCACATGGGAATCAAAGCCACGTAGTTCTTCTCTTTGAGGACTCAAGAACACAAAAATGGAGGTGGAAACTAGCCAAACCCGAAATGGTAGGAGGAAGGAGAGAAAACAGTTGATTCCCATTTGTGTCTTGTGTTTGTTATGTTGAAAAAAGATGACTTAAACATAACAAACCCCATACTTGTCCAACTAAAGGCATGGGACAAGCATGGTGACAAGTAAGGTGTAAATAGGACAAAGTATGGCAAGACAAGATTGGGTTAGGTGGTGAATCACCAACACCTTAATCCTTGTCTTGCTTACTTAGTACTAATTAATCAAGACTTGATTAATTAGTTCCATGGGCCTTGGTTGCATGGGCCTTTCATGGGCCTCTTGGAACATGGCCCGTGGCCATTTTCAACGAGGTCCCGTGATTCGCTCATCGCCTCCAAGCCTTCCATACCGGAAATGTCCAACATTATCCGGCGCGATCAATCCCAAGACTCCAAACCTTGTCTCGATCCGTAAAGTCCTATTCACTTACGGGAACATGACCTAAAACCAGTTTTGGTCATGTCCCGAGACAACTCCCTTTTGGCCATTCTCCATAAATGTGTCAATGAGTTTCATCCTCCGGTGTGACCCTTATGTTTATGCATGTCAATAGATCAACGTAAAATCTCATTTTACTTGATCCTATTTAAGTGGCAACTAACGAAACTTTAGTATTGCCTGACACTGCATAACGAATCGACCCTGTCGATTCTAACCTTTCCGTCGTCTCTGTCATTATCATTTTATCTCCGATATCCTGATTGAGATAAGGCATAGAGCCGTCATCCTTATTATTCTCAATCACTGTTCCTTGATATGTGAGATGACTGAATATATGATACACAGTATCATGTGCATGGCCATGCTATTCTTTTAGTCACTCTCGATCAAGCGGCCGAGAACCGATATCTTTCTCATACCTCAGTATGAGGGATAAATCCCTTAGTCGTCTTTCATGTCACTCATGTAGCCCGTCCCCAAGCCAATCATGGTCGTTATGGAAGCCCTGTTACGGACAACGTTAGGCTCAGGTCAAACTCAGTTGTTGACTACATAGCGATCACAAAGACTCCTTGGTCTAAGGATACATGACAAGCTACGACAATGAATATGTTCATGACTTGATCTATGGCACATATTCATGTCGGGTCGTCCAATATCATGTCCCACATGATATCTATGATCAGACTCCGGAATCCCATTCCAATGACTAACAGAATGTAAGCCATAAAGAGCCATCTTTCATACTAGTCGCTTCTAATAAAGCTTTGTTGACTAGGGACCCATCGAGTGTGATCTATCTTGATCTATGGTTCTATTCGCATTGTTGGCATAGATCAGAGCACACATCGATATATTACTCCAACACATAAGTAATATAAAGCCGCTTTAATTTTATTGCTAACGATGATATATACATTTAGACATTTAGGATTGAACTACGGGCACTAAGACTAACAGAAAATTAGTTGGATGTCTCGATTGCATAAGAGTGTGTCTCTTTCAACCAAAGAAGCAGAGTACATGGCTATTTCAGAATCCGAGAAGGAAATGATATGGTTGAAGAATTTTTTGGAGGAGTTAGGGAAGAAACAGATACATAGTGCTTTGTATAGCGATAGTCAGAGCGTCATTCACCTCGCCTAAAATATTTTATTTCATGATAGGACAAATCATATTCAGTTGCGATATCACTTCATTAGGAGGTTAATAAATGATGGTACTTTGTCGTTGAAGAAAATCTTTGGGGTCAAAGAATCATGCATATATGTTTGCCAAGATGGTTGCAACTGAGAAGTTGAAGATATGTATAAATTCAACCGACTTTCATGGTTCGTTGAAGGAAGATGCCGCACTACTGGATGTACATGAGTTACAGTAAAGTAAAGACATTCATGAACAATTTCCAAGTGGCAGATTGTTAGTGTTTAGTGGAGATTTTCTCTTAGTTTTAGGAAAGCTCTACTCTTTCTAATAGGTGGGGGCAAGAAACTTGAGAAGGTAATTAGAAAATATTTCTTATTAGTACTAGGAAACCTAATTCCTACCTGTTTACCCATTTATTTCCCCTATAAATAGCATGTACTTCAAAACCCCCAAAATCATTTATTAGTTGTGAGAGCAATAATAAGAAAGTAGTGTTGTCGTGGACGTAAAAAAAAATTCGAACCACGTAAATTCTTGTGTTCTTGTGTGATTGTCTATTTTCTCTTGGTTACTTCTTGCTTGATCATTGTGCCATGTTGTTACATCCTAACATGAATACGATCGAATTCTCCAACTAGGAAGAACATAATTCAACAACAGTGAAACTTGCAATTGAATTAACAAATTAGGCATATAAACAAAACCGACACTGTCAATATCTTGAATACATTGGAATGCTTAATTCGAAAAAAAAAGAGAATCAAACAACACGAAAACCCACAGCTGAAAAAACTAATTTGGAACCATTCCTAATATATGCTCGAGGCCATCAAAACGGACCAAAACAAGACATGCAATAACATACAATCAATGCACGACAAGCATAAACGCAATTGAAGTCTATTTAACAAATACATAAACAGTCATCAGGTATTCATACCCGAAACGACCCCAATCAAAAACCAACAAAGTCGAACAATGCTTGTTCTCTCCCCCTTCTGACCAAACCCTAGATCTTGTCATTGTCGGCAGCTCCACGGCCTTCATGTGCTGCCATCTGGAGTCGTTGGTGCTCTTCCCCCTTTGTCCTGACCCCTCTCTGGCTCTCTCCCTGCTATTGCGCCTCGATTTCCTCCTCTTCGCTCGTTTCAAAGCCGTTGGCGTTTCCTCCCTTCGTCCGGCTGTCCCCGCCATCGCTGTGTCCTCCTCTTTGAGATATGGTCCTGTTGGTGAGATTAGGCTTGCACGACGAGATTTCGCCATCGGATTAAGTCTTCCTCTGCCTTCGTGCTGTCCTGATTCAGAATGGTGGACGACATCTGCGAACGAGAGGTGGCGCTAGTGGTTTTGAGTTCCCGTTTCTGGTGTTCTCTGTGTTAGATATATATAATTGGGCCTTCAACTGTCAGCTTAAGCTTTTAGTTGAGTTGGTTCTCTTACATGGTATCAGAGCCTCTGTTCCTCACAGACCCGGGTTCAAACCTCACTCTTTACAAAAACACTAATTTCTTCTCAATTTCTTAAATATGCCCAAAATGGGCAGCCCTTATATCTCTTCTCAATGAGCTTATCCTCTCTTCTAAATAATTCACCTCCAAACCCGTAAAACGGGCTTGTCTGTGAGGGCGCGTGTTAGAATATAAATATAATTGAGCCTTCAACTATCAACTTAAGCTTTTAGTTGAGTTGGTCCTCTAATATGGTATCAGAGCTTTCGCACCTCATGGACCCGGGTTCAAACCCCACTCTCTACAAAAATTTCTAATTTCTCTCAATTTATCAAAATTGCCCAAAATGGGCCAGCCCTTATCACTATTCTCAATGGGCTCTTCTCCTCCTCTAATCATTCACCTCCAAGCCCGTAAACGGGCTTGTCCGTGAGGGCGCGTGTTAGATATATATAATTGGGCCTTCAACTGTCAGCTTAAGCTTTTAGTTGAGTTGGTTCTCTTACACTCTGCTCCTCTGTGGCGGCCACCGCTTCTTTCTCCGACACCCCTCTTGCCGGCTGAAACTCTTTCTCAGGCCTGGCCCTCTCCTCTGCTCGCGCCACCTACTCCTCTGTGTGCTTCGCTTAACCTGTGGTCGGTTTCTTGGCTTGGTTGTTTTAAGATGTCGGATAACTGGGTGTTGGCCCTCGACCTTTCTCTCAACCCTCTATCGCCGCCCCCATCTTCGTCTCCTCGTTGTGGACTTTTGGGTTTTTCCGGTCGCTGGTGCTCTTGGTGTTGGCCCTTCGGCGCCCCATTTCTGTTTTGTCTCCTCACTGCTCCTCGCTGGTCTCAGCATCACAACTCCGACAAGGTCCTCTTGGTATGGCGTCTCTCTGTCCTACAATTATCGAAATCTCGCGGGATTTGAAGCACGTGAGTGGTTGTGTCAGAGTGCCCTTTAAGTTTCCCAAGTTTGTTGAGCTACTCCTAGTTTCGACTGTTTTTTTCTGTTGGGCCTTTTGGTTCCTTTCTTTTGTCCCCATGTATGTCCTTTTTGGAGCTTTTACTTGGGAATAAAATTGTAGTTTACGCTGATAAAAAAAAAACAAGCTGAACAATGTAACCGTGAATCCCATAACTTCAATTGGATACGATTAACTACACAACAAAGACAAAAGATCATACATGGAGGACAGAAAAAACAGACCAAGAAGCTTGGCATGTCAGATTCATTAAGGTAACTAATGCTCTATGGTGCTGAAAGAAGAGGGACACGAGAAGGCCAAGAAGGCCGGGAAAGACGGAAAGTATAGTCCACGACAGAGGGAAGCCTTAGGATCGTCCTAACCGTTCTGTTCCATAAATCACACGAAAACATAACAGCATGTGATTCATCTTCATCTTCAAGTGTACAACCCAAACACAAGACATATCCATCCAACCCAAACGACACAACTTCAGTCTCGTGTCCTCCTTGTAAACAAGATTCAAGTGTAGAACGATCTTCAGAATCACCCATGTCGCTCAAACCCAAATCATGCACCAACTTCCACCCCCCAATATTGCTGAGTTCCCATATCTTGAGCCTCAGGGTTGCATACTCATCACCCACCTTCACGCCCAGCCGAAGATGTCCCCGGAACACTCCAATACAGGGATTTCCAATACAATCCATTGGAAGAGGAATATTGCGAGTACAACATTCGTCAAGTTCCCGATCGAGTTTGATTCCGAGAAGAGTAATTCTTGGGTAATAATCAAGAAGCCAGACTATCATTCCGCTGTAAACAACATATTGTTTGGTCCAGGTGATCGGCTCCGTATTTGTCCACATGTGAATCAGTCTCCACCTACTATCTTCTGATGAGAAAATCTCGACCCTCGTTAACTCGTTCACAACATCATGGGTGAGATTCACTACCTTAAACTTGTCGTTATAAAGATAAAGAGCAGGTCCAATAACATCTTCAGAACCTGAAGCCGGCCTGAGAGGAGGAAGACAGTGTACTGCTTTGTGAATGGATTGCAAACGTAGTAAACTTTGTCGCGCAAACGATCAGGCTCGCAGAGGACTAAATCATTCCACGTCCCCCGAACGCGAATATGATCCTTCTCTGGCAAGAACTCGAAAGATTTAAAACGAAGCTCATGGGTTTCATCCACTTCCTTCACCCCTTCATATTGCGCGTAGAACCTCTCCCAAACCAAATCGAATTCATATTGCGCGAAGAGCATCTCTGAAGCCTCGTCTTCGTTGATTCGATGCCATTGACGCATGAAATAGGAGCTCCGTGGATCTGTGCTGATGAGAGAGAGCCAGAGTTTGGACACCAACTTGCATCGAACTGCAAGTTTTGGACAACCGAGCCTGCACAATATTTGGATCAATAGTTCATCGGTTAGAACCGAAATAGGTGATGAACAAGAAACGCTCCCACCCTCGTCATTCAATTTGCAATTCTCCATGGAGGCTATTACATTACATGTGTGTGTATATATATATATACTCGATCCTGCTTTTGCCCTAAAAGGCGGTTGCATTGAACTAATGCTACTCAAATTCTTACTCGTTTCAATGAAATTGTGTTTCCTATAGTTAGGTAGCTAGAAACATCGGTACTTCTCTATTTTTACCGAAAGAGATATCTATATATATCTAGGGAGAAACATGCAACTAATCATCTAAAAAGATATTCGATCGTAAAAAAGAAGAGAATAAAAAACAACAACTACTCCCGTTTGAGAAGAAATCTTATTACGTGTTTTCTGCGCTCTCCCAAACCCTTCTAGGGTTACTGCATCGAACCCATATACGGGTGTACTCCCGTCGCTGTCAGAGTCACCACAACGAGCCCCTCCGGCCACCTCCATTACTCCACCATGAATCCCGATAGACCTTGGATCCCCTACACTCTCGGGCGACCACCCAGCACGCCCCACCGCTGCCCAACCCCTCACCGGATCACATGTTGGCAGCTGCAGCGGCCACTCTCTCGCCGCTATACCATGCACCATCATCCACTTTCGGATCCAGCACAGGCAGGTACCATATTGGCGGCCCGATCACTTGCCCTACCCAATGACTCCGATTATCGCTGTCAGGGATGGCAAGTACCCTCACTGGGGCCTGCTCGGCCATCGGTCCGATGGACGGGTGTGTGATTCCGGATACAAACGGCCACCACCACCATTGGTCCAGATTCCACACGATCGTTGGGACTCCAGTAGGGTTTGTGCACCACCAAGGTTGCCAGCGAAGCGACAGATCCTGAGGGCTCCGACGTCGAAGAATGTGATCATACCCGGATCGGTGGCAGACACCACAACTCCGGCAAACTCCCAAGCCGAACTCGGCCAGCGAACCCGGGACGATAACCTCGTTCGCTAGGCAGGGCCGACTTTAGAGAACACCACGACCGAGATGGGGGGGGGGGGACGTCACGATCACATGGGAAGCAGATACGCTATCCAGCACTTGCTAGGGCTCCAACCCGCCGCTACTACCAAGACCATCTGCCTGTGTACCTTAGAGGATTGTTGAAGTACAATCCGGCAATCGGTCCTCGACCTCGGAGGAACAGAACTGAGAAAAAGGGGACCGGTACAAGACTGCAGGCCTCATCCTGCTGGACGGGGAGATGGGGAAGCCTATGGTACCGGTGGAGCCACACACTTTACAACCGAGGGAGAGCGGGGGTACCTAACGAAGCCAGCAATCTGGAAGAGAGCCCCAAGGAAATCTTTCTGAAGTACGATCGGGAGCTGCAGATGGAGGGTAAGAACCCTCCACGGGAAGAATGATAGTACCCGGCGGGGGTGGGAAGGCCTCTCCGGGACCTATACCCACAGACCCGGGACCACCAGTGCTGGGGAGTCTTGGGAAAGCCGCATTCAAAGCACTAGTCCGTTTACTATTACTTTTCCTGATTATCGCTTTCATATTTCGGTTAGTTATTTGGTTATCTTGTTTTAGGACTTTGGTTTTCCTTCATTTTGAAATGTTGGTAAGGGGAACCTTTGAGTTCAAATGTGTGAATACAAGAAGACATTTTTTACGTATCCATGAGCGCATGTTGGACTACGGTCGACCTGGACAGATACCTGGAATCCTGAACAGTTATGCCCTGCCATGTAAGGTTTACTCTTTGTAGTAATACAATACCTCATAACGCGATTGATTGATTAATCGTGTTTGTTGGATAAAGATCATTTGAATTTTATATTTCTAATGATGATCATTGTATTTTGTATTTCAAACTATGTATATCTATATATATCTACTCATACTTCAACTAAACAAGTGGATTGACATAGACATTAAGAAGTTTATATTGGTGTCTCAGTTCTTTCAATGTGCGAGACAATCTACTCCCTCCTCTCACACAAGTCGTGTGTTCCTCCCGAGGAAACCTTAACCCCTAGTTTCGTTATGGCGTCTCCTTTCTCTGCCACCACCGCTCCTCTAACCCTCTGTGTTGTTCCATCGCTGCATGTAGCTGTGTATGTAAAGACCGCTCCGGTTAAGTCTATTAATTTTTAAACTTATCAGCTTGGACTGTCGTTAGTTGGAAAAAGAATCGTTTTTTGGGCCAATTTCAACAACAAAAAAAGGTTTTGAGCTGCACCAGGCCTTAGACAATTCAAGCCCAAGAACTTGGTCTTGGGCCCAGACTTTCGAGCCCGGCCCGATTCTGGCCCAAGCCCACGTGAGGCTGCGAGTTTAAAAGCAAAAAAAATAGGGTTTGGCCCCATATCTTTTCTCCTCAGCGCCATTTATCTCTCCTCTCGCCCCCGAACCCTCTCCCTCACTTCTCCTTCGCGTCTTCTTCTTCTCCTCACGCACGCCGTACCCGACCTCTCTCTCCACCTCTCCTCTTCTCCTCCCGTGCTCGATTCCGACCACCACCACCCCCTCCGACCGTATCAAGTCGGACCGGTGACGGAAGACAGTGCTCGGACCCGCGAGACGTCGTACCTTCCTCGTGCCGCTCCGGAATCAACGAGTCGACGTCGTCCCGCCACCGGGAAGAGCAGGCCGAGCAGATCGACGCGAGGTTCGCCGGATCTGGTGAGTCCTCGCTGTCGTACCAAATCCGAGGCGAGAAGGCTCGCCGTGCTCCGCCGCTCCCAAGGCCGTTCTCCACCGCCCAGCCGCGCCTTTCTCTCTGGTGAGCTTTCGGCGTGCCCTAGAGGCTTTGGTCGCCGGCGTCTCCGCCGGTGGTCGGTCGGAGTTCAAAACTGAGCCATTCCTCTTCCCTTTTGTTCCCGAGCACTTTTGGATCAGGACGAAGTTGAATAAAAAATTAAAGAAATAATTGGAAAAAGGAAATAAAAAGAGTTTTAAAACAAATTCAGATTTAAATAAAAAGGATTTGTGGACCGTTAAACTAATCCGAGGAACGTTTGGACATTAGAACCACCGGAAGGATAAAATCAGACTTGAGACCGTGATTGAGAACCTGAATTTTGAGTACAGGATTAAAAGCGGGAACGCCGAATCGGACACCTCGGGGAACTGTGCCTCGGAACCCGTGCATTTGGGAACCGCGCCCCGAGATCCGTGGATTGGGAACTGGGGCTCGGGATCTGTGCATTGGGAACTGGGCCTCGGGAAACGTGCACCGGGTTCTGTGCTTCGGGGCTCGGGTGCTCGAGCCCGATTCGTCGTATAATCCCTCTTTTGGCCCGTTCGAGTTTAAAAAGGCATCTTGTTGAAGTTAAATTGGACTGTACGTAACTTTTAAATTAACTTTGGAACCGTTATTAATTATGGTTTTCCGTGTTAATTTAGAGTCCGGCTTCGATCATGGAGAAGACCGGAGGTAGCGAGCCAGGACGTCAGCAGCTAGGAGACGTAGTTGTCTGTTCTTCTTGAGGTAGGGAACGTAGCGGATACTGGTTCGATTGTGGAAAGTTACTAGTATGCCTATAGGTTGTTTTTACTTAATTTAATCGTTAGAAATGCATGAGTAGGAGGTGAGAAATGAGTGAATTGAGGGATAGCTTACGCGCCATGTCGAGCCGTAAATTTGGGATTGCCGTGCTGATAGAAATGCATGCGGGCCATGTCGAGCCCTTAGGTTTGTGTGTTGATTGTGATGCTATGATCATGATTGAGATGCATGATTGTAATTTAAGCTTTATTAGGTCGAGAAGCATGTTTTAGTGTTAAGCGACGTAGTGTGTTGTGGTTATTCTTGGGCAAGTGTGCCATGCGTGTTATGACGTGAACGTTGCTTGTGAAGGAGGACCGGAGCTAGTGTATCGAGAAGGATGACCACGTGATTTGGGACAGAGAAGATGGTTGAGGACTGGTGGTCAGGGTGGCGTCATTGAGAAATAAAGGACTTTGGAGGTTTTGAGAGAGAGAAACCTAGGGGGGGTTCACAAATATTTCTATTTTCGTTCACCTCTATCATTAACATCACAAAATAATGTTAACAAATTAAGATCTCATTTTAAACATATAATAAATGATTGCTTATTCCAAATTGTGACGTCAAGATTTCATATTTTGAATGTGTTGTAAAATATTTTAATTTTTAACCAAATGAAGAAAATATCTCTCGATGTATACGATTATATTAGCATTCATCTATTTGTCTCAATGTTCGATTTTTCTATTATGTATTCATAATATTCATATAAGAAAATACTACAAACTACATTAACTTTGAGATATTAACGGGCTCGAAATAAAGATCTAAGCTTAGATTCGACTAGACTCAGCTCGTTTAAACAAACTAGCTTATAGTTCTAAAAGTCAATAACCGAGACATAATTAAAAGAATTCGTACTAAGAAGAAATAAGAAAAATCTAATATTCAAAAACACACCCAAATTAAGAAAACAACTAAGAGAAATAAGGAGGAAATTAAAGTTTGATAACGGGGACACACACCTAAGCTTCCCTTAGCTCCGCCCCTGGGGACAGGGGTTGGTGGTGGAAGAAGAGGGACATGGGAAGGCCAAGACGGCATGGAAAGGTGGAAACTACTGTCCACGGCAGAGGGAAGCACTAGGATCCTCTTAAATGTTCTCTTCCTTAAATCACACGAAAACACGACCGCTTGTATTTCATCTTCATCCTCATCTTCGTCTTCCATGAAAGGCCTCTATAACACCCAATGCCAAACCTGGTTTCAATTTGACGAAACCAAAGAATTTCCCATTCCGATTGGATCTTTTGCAGACAAAGTAGTGATCCACTGCCCCCGAACCCAACAAGTTCTTCAACCAATTATCATCTTTACCCGGAGGGATATTGCACACGAATAATTTCCTCCCTTCATTGACAGAAGAAACATGTGGAGTCGTAGATGAACTAATCTCCTTACCAATCGCAGGAGCAGAGGAATCGCTAGGTTCCTTTCCAGTCTCAGGAGCAACCGGAGCCTCCAACTATTGCACTATTGCCGATACCCTACCCTCCCAAGGCCGACGATCCAAACCTATAAACCGATCACCAGGTTGAGAAGAGGTGTCACGCCCCAAATCCGGTATTGACCGGACCCGAGACGCGACTTAGTGAATTTCAATTAAAAGTAATTTAAGACAAATAATAGCTGATAAAGATAAATAACATAAACCAACGAGTTAGAGTTTCCGAGTCCTACGCTCAGTAAAATACATAAGTCCGAATTAACCGTTCGTCGCTACAAAAATAATAAATGAACGTAAACCCGGACCCTCGCTAGCCCCATGCTCTGCGATGTCCTCAACACGGTAAAATAGGGGGGTGAGCTTGACGCTCAGTAGGGAAAACCGTCAAACCACCTTATCTCGAAGTCACCAAAATGCAGTTCCATAATTTAAAATATAATAATGGTTTTAACACACTACGACCTTTAAACCTTATAAAAGCCAAGACCCTCTTTAAACTCGGATACTGAAAGTTCAACTATACCGAAACCGATTCCACACAACGCCTACCCTGAGGCCACACCACGGAACAACCCAACCACAATTCCCCAACACGTAGTCAACGACACTCACAGGTAAAACCATGAACAATCCAAGCCACACCATCCAATCGACTAAGGCACACAACGAGGGGAACAATCCAGTTTAGACATCCAATTACGTTTCTAAGCTAACTTTTCTAACGACTAACATGAGAAAGCGGCAATCAAGAACATGAAAACCAACCTAAACCACCTTTACTTTACCCGACCACAAACTGTCCTGAGATTCCACATCCCAAGCCCCTACACACACGACTTAAGGACAACCACAAATACGACACTTTAACTTACACGGAAGCCACACACATGAATTCACTAAAAGACAAACAAATCGAGTCATTCACGGTCACACGCAACTCATAACAAAGAAGAACACCCAAAGTCAAAACACAACGATACTCAGTCAATTCAAAGCAATTCAAAACGAAACGGCCCGTAGCCATCGCACGGTCTAGGGAGCAACCTTCTCGGCCCGGCCCTCTTTAAACCTGGAGCAACCACAGGTAAAACCATGAACAATCCAAGCCACACCATCCAATCGACTAAGGCACACAACGAGGGGAACAATCCAGTTTAGACATCCAATTACGTTTCTAAGCTAACTTTTCTAACGACTAACATGAGAAAGCGGCAATCAAGAACTTGAAAACCAACCTAATCCACCTTTACTTTACCCGACCACAAACTGTCCTAAGATTCCACATCCCAAGCCCCTACACACACGACTTAAGGACAACCACAAATACGATACTTTAACTTACACGGAAGCCACACACATGAATTCACTAAAAGACAAACAAATCGAGTCATTCACGGTCACACGCAACTCATAACAAAGAAGAACACCCAAAGTCAAAACACAACGATACTCAGTCAATTCAGAGCAATTCAAAACGAAACGGCCCGTAGCCATCGCACGGTCTAGGGAGCAACCCTCTCGGCCCGGCGTAACCGCACGCAACTTCCCTAACACAAAGTCAGGATAGGCGGTCGACCTCATCGCGGACACAGCGTTTTACCGATCGACGGAAGGCAGGGAAATCGCCTCTTCGCGGCCTCGTCACTCGCGGTGCTCAACACAGCGTTTTACCGAGTGCTAGTTGGAAGGTAGGGAAATCGCCTCTTCGCAGGACACAGCGTTTTACCGACTCCCGGTCGGAAGGTAGGGAAACCACCTTTCTCATGTAACCCAAGTACCACGAACCCAACAATTAATCGAATACGCGCCGAAAGGTACGATACACCTGACGGAAGTACTTCTCTCACACTTTACCGGCCGCGCATCAACACAATCGCAATCACACTCACAAACAGGAACACAACCACGAGTAACCACCGTACCATTACCACATTCACGTTCACGTCGGTCTATCCCTCATCTGACCATATCACAACCAAGGGTTCACATCAACACAAACACGGCACACTTGATCACACATAACAACGACATGTCACACCGAATACAATATGTCTCGACCCTTAAATCACACTCACAACTGTTCCGTACTGACCATCACTTACCGACACCCTCTCGGACACACTCAATACAACTGTCACTGAACAGTCACAATCATTTTCACAACCACAGTCATGTTTCAATAATACTACCGCCAACAGGCACATACCATTACTTACCAATACCACTCTCCACGTGGTTACCCCACCGGCTTAACCGGTATCCCCAAACATTCCCAACCCCACATATGAAGTATAATAGGAGAAAGCAGTCAAATCGCTGATCATGCGTTCTCTAGTCAATTCTACTCGTTTTCGTGTTCGTTATTTATTAACCGTTCAAACATCAAGGCATACACAGATACATTCAGCATACAAGTCCTACGGGCGCGACATGACCCGATTCTACCAGCACAACAATTCCCAAGACATAAATCGTAAATGTTCGCAGTTTGATACATATACGCTAGTCGTTCGTTTTCTATATGCACACTAGTTCTTTAGCCGGTTTATTAGGTTTCCCTATATGCATACTAGTAAAACCGTAATAAAGCGGACGAGGTAATCCCTACCTCTTGAAGAGCTGACCGTTGCGTCTCCTAGCTGTTGACGTCCGGGCCTACCTCCGGTCTTCTCCGAGCTCGGGGTAAAGGCCTGGTTTACACAAAAGGGACGGTATTAGTCCCGGTCCAACCCGTAACGGTCCTCAACTTTAATAAGTACGTCCGGTAAGTCCAGGTAGTCAATCTGATTTTAAGTCAAATATTTATTTAATCCATTTAATTTACTAATTAAAACAGATCTGGCCCGGCCCGACCCGAATCCGAGTCCGAACCTAGTGCAGACCCGGTCCAGAACCCGAACCCAGATCTGCCTCGGACCCAGATCTGCCCCGGACCCGAAGTCAAATCCTGGGCCCAAGGCCCGAGTTCAAGCCCAAACCGACTCGGCCCAAGGCTAACATGGCCCAAGGCCCGTAGCTCGGACGAGTTGAGCCCGACCTGGTTCGAGGGTCCTGGCGGGGTTTCCGGCGAGCTCTCCGGTGGGTTCTCCGGCTTCGATGGGCGGCGTGGTGGCAGGTAGAGACGGGGAAAGAGCTGGCCGAGCTGTGAGAGACGTCAGGGAGGGAGAGACGAAGCCCAACGCGTCGAACCTCAGATCTGGCGAAGCTATGGCTTCGCCGATGTCGTCTCCGACTGAATCCGACCAAAGCCCCCTCGTAGCTCGCGTTTTCTGGGAAAGAAGGGTCGGAGAAGGCGAGTTTGGCCGGGATGATGCTCACTTTCTCGGATTTCTCTGACGCAAGGGCGTCGAAGCTCGGATGGGGAAAGGGACGAGGTCGGCGTGCTTCGATTTAGCGAGGGAGAGGAGATCGTGATGGGGTTTTCTGGTGCGATGGAGAAGTCGAGGGTGGAAGGGAAAGCTCCGGTGAGGGGTTGTGGGTCTCCGGCGTTGCTCGGAGGGGGAAGGACGTGAGCGAGGGTCTGGTGAGAGAGGAGGGCGGCGGATCTGCGTGAAGGGAAAGGTGCGAGAGGGAGCGAGGCTTCACCTCGTGTTGTGTGCGTGTTTTTGAGAAACGAAGAGGCACGATGGGGTATTAGTGCTAGGGTTTGCTAGTTGGGCCGGGTGGGCCTACAAGCAGAAGCGGTTGGGCCGGTTTAGTTCAGCCCAAGGCTCAGGCCTGGCCCAGCCCTAACCCTCATCTTTTTTTTTCTTCCGAAACCAAAAATAAACCCGTCCATCAACACGCGACGTTCCAACGGCCCAGCCCTAACCCTCATCTTTTTTTTTCTTCCGAAACCAAAAATAAACCCGTCCATCAACACGCGACGTTCCAACGAAGAGTTTAAGGCGATAAATTTCTCAGTCTTTACAAGAGGAGCTACCAACAGGAGCAACTACCACCGATTGAAGACGACTATTACTACCAGTCCCCTTCATTGAAGCCTTCTCCACCAATGGAGTCTTTCCTTTTCGTTTATCCCTTTTCATTCTATTCTTCTGGGCAGACCTTGGGATCCAAAGGAGAGTGTCCTTCAGCAGCATCGAACACTAGAGGAACGAAGGAGAAAAGGAATCGAGACAAGAGAGGCACACTGGAGACGCCGGCGTCAATCAAGGCAGAATCGATGACCAAACCTCACAGGTACAACCAAAAACTGCTCCACACAGGTGGCGTTATGGTCCGTCACCACGTTCACCGGAAACTGGAGTTGATTTGCAGGAGACGAACCAGTAACACACCGGCGAGGAATGACGGCGGGTAGACGGAAACAACCGCCTCTGTACCACGACCTGCTTCGCCGGCGAGGATTGACGGCATGCAGACGGAAACAACACCCCAACCTCTGTACCACATCCTGCTTCAATGTCGACCAGACGATTCACAACATCGACCAGCGACGAGATGACTCCCACAAGCACGACACCGACCGGTGACATGGTTTCTGCGACCGGCGCCCAAGCCCTGCCCTACGCTGGAGCAACCCCGGAGAAGAGACAACAGCGGCGGCGCACAACCGAGATGCGCAGAGGAACCCTTTCTCGCGCGCGTGGGACGCGTTGTTTTTTTAAGTATGTTGTTATGTTAACAAATTAAGATCTCATTTTAAACATATAATAAATGATTGCTTATTCCGAATTATGACGTCAAGATTTCATATTTTGAATGTGTTGTAAAATATTTTAATTTCTAACCAAATGAAGAAAATCTCTCTCGATGTATACGATTATATCATCATTCATCTATTAGTCTTAATGTTCGATTTTTCTACTAAGTATTGATGATATTCGTATAAGAAAATACTACAAACTACATTAACTTTGAGATTTTAACCGGCTCGAAATAAAGATCTAAGCTTAGATTCGACTAGACTCATCTCGTTTAAACAAACTAGCTTATAGTTCTAAAAGTCAATAACCGAGACAGAACTAAAAGAATTCATACTAAGAAGAATTAAGAAAAATCTAACATTCAAAAACATACCCAAACTAAGAAAACAACTAAGAGAAATAAGGAGGAAATTAAAGTTTGATAACGGGGACACACACCTAAGCTTCCCTTAGCTCTGCCCCTGGGGACAGGGGTTGGTGGTGGAAGAAGAGGGACAGGGGAAGGCCAAGACGGCATGGAAAAGTGGAAACTACTGTCCACGGCAGAGGGAAGCAATAGGATCCTCTTAAATGTTCTCTTCCTTAAATCACACGAATACACGACCGCTTGTATTTCATCTTCATCCTCATCTTCGTCTTCATTTTCATCTTTTGATTTACTTTCATCTTCGTCTTCATCTTCATCTTCGTCTTCAATATATTCGCCGTTAGGTATACAACACAGATACAAGACATCTCCGTCTCTGGCATGGAAAGACAATACTTCAGTGTCGGATACTTTTAAACAATATTCAAGTAACGAACGATCTTCAGAATCCTCCATCTCAATCAAACCCAAATCATGCACCAACTTCCACACCTCGTTGTGCCGATCCAGTTCCCAAATCTTGAGTCTCAGAGTTGCAAACTTATGACCCACCTTCACGGCCATCCGAAGATGTCCCCTGAACACACTAATCCGGGGATTCGGATGATTCGATGGAAAAGGGATAATGTGAATACATTCATCATCATCTTCATCATCTTTGCGCTCGATTTTGATCCCGACAAGATGGGTAATTCTTGGGTAATCATGAACTAGCCAAACTATCATTCCATCATACAAAACATACTCATATTTCAGACCCGGTAGCATGTTGATCCACTTTTCGTGTTTGGTAGTGTCAATCACTCTCCACACACTATCTTCGGGTGAGAAAATCTCAACCCGCGTTAACTCGCTCTCACGATCACGAGTGACATTCATTACCTTCAATTTGAAGTCATCTTCATCGTCGTAAACATAAAGAGCAGCTCCACAACGATACACAGAATCAGAAGGCTTTCTGAGTGGAGGAAGAGCAGTGTATTGCTTTGTGTATAGATTGCATACGTAGTAAACTCTGCCTTCTTTATTACGATCAAACATGCAAAGAACTAAATCTTTGTACGTCCCAAGAACATGAATCTGATTCTTCTCGGGGAGAAAGTCGATAGGTTTAAAATTTGTCCTCTTTTGGATATTTACTAGTCTGTAATTTAGTTCCTCGACACCTTCATAGAGGAGGATCTCTGGCAGCTCATCGTCTTCCTTGTGATTGACTCGGCGCCATTGACGCATGAAATAGGAGCTCCTCGAATCTGTGTTGATGAGAGAGCGCCAGAGTTTGGACACCAACTTGCATTGAACTGCATACTCGGGATAACGGAGCCTGCACAATATTTCGACCAATAGTTCGTCGGTTAGAATTGAAATAGGTGATGAACAATAAACCCTAGTCAATGTGCAATTCTCCAGGGAGATCACTAAACCGCTTGTTTGTGTGTTCATCGTATGGACATGAACAAAGAGGCTATCTTCATATATTATATATAATAGCAGGTTTAGTTTAAACCTGATACAACTAGCTAGGAATCCTTCTCATATCTTGGCATTGACCTAACCCTAACGGGCTCTATTATAATTTTGGATCCACTCAAATTCGTTTTCTTTTCAGTGACACTGTATTGCTGCCGATGTAGTTTTATATCGAGAACACTTCTGTATTAATGAGAAATGCTGTTTTGTCATACATACATGTTAGTTGTGAGATAGTTTAATCTGGTTTGTAATATGGATATGCCATTTTTTTTTAAACGGGAAACCAAGGCGGGTATTATACCAATTGAACAGTTACAAAGTAGGCCTAACGGCCCTGGGTACCAGATTATTCTCCGAGCCTTTTGTAGACGACCCAGCTCTTATGGTCCCGTAGAAAATACTATTTTTTTTGGAGGTACAAACTTTCCAACTTATTGGACCTAAAAATGAAAACAAACAACAACATAAAATCCAACTAAAACTGAATCCAACCTAAAACATGAAAAACGATCTGCTTCCTTTCTCCTTCGGGGACGGCCAAGCAACGTCAGTCCCGAGTCATGATGGGTAGGTCCCGGATCCCAACTCCACATACTATATCGCTCTAAAACCTTCTCCAAGTGGATAAGCTGTGGAGGTCGGATCGTGAATAAACCCGAGGGTTCATTATAGTCTTTTTGACTCTGTGTTACCTCGATCGATGACGATGAGGAGATTAACCACATCCGGCTCGCCCGATTGAAGCGTAGATGCGACAGCGGTGGAGGGACACGACAAGAACGGCAACGGTTGTACTCGGATGGGGAATAGTTACAGTTATTATGCAAGCGAAGGCGACTGTTGAGAGATGGGCTCAATACAGAGAAAGAGAGAAAGAGAGAGCTCCATCGATAACCTCCATGGCCAAAGCCATGGAGGCCATCGACGACAACTATAGTTTTGGGAGGTGAGGGTTCTCCCCGAACCTGAGAGAGTTTTTTGTGACTTAGATTCATTGTTTGGATGTGCCAATTTTTGATAATGGATTCATCGAGTAATTGGTATTATTAGAGACCATAATAGAGTTAGAAATTATAAAGTCCCAGCTCATTATACCTATGGTTAGTGTTTCCCTTAATTAGGGTTTTTATTACAACGTATACACCATGTGTTTATGTTTTCAAAGCAAAAATTATAGTGTTTTTGTTAAAAAAAAAGGTGAATCAATCAATATCAAAAACAAGTTTATTAGTAACGATTTTAAAGAAAACACATGAAATTATTAGGAACAATTGAAGGTTTAGAATTCGAAGAACTCGATTAATGTGATTCAAGCTAAATATGGATCAATCGGTATCTAAAATGAGTTTATTACCAACTATTTAAGTGGAAACGTTAGTAATAATGATGAAGAGTTGTTAAAAACCTAATACAAAACATTAAGATTCAAAACTTGAAGAAAAGATTGAATTATATTTTAATCTCAATTTTTTTATCTTCGATGATATAATGAAGAAGAAATTGATAATAATTTTTTTTTCAGTTTGATCAAGGGGAGATTTGACAATTTATAGAGAAATGTAATGTTCTATTTGTAGCTCCAAAACCAGGGATGTGTTTTTTTTTTATTAGAACGAGGTTCTATTTAGTTCAACTTGATCATTGGCACCATCTTGATTGGTGGTGTTCGGACTTCCAGAAGTGAACTAGAAGTAGCTATAAACACTCTTTATTTGAGCTTATCTATGTTAGCATTGTGTATCACTAGGTAATAAAGTACCCACTTATCCTACGTAGGTAGACTTGCTTGGATAACATTTATCGAATTATTGTGCTTATCTAGTAATTGGGGTTTCTATTACTTCGTATACACTCGCTTATACAATTTAACATACACTTCGTATTTTTAAATCAATAAAATATTTTTTATTAAAGAAAGATGATTTTATTGAATTTTCCTTATTCAATTTATATTTCTTTAAATTTCAAAATGATTTTCCTCACAAAAGATGATAGAATACATCAAAAAAATTGTCATATATATTTTATAACACTTTCAAAATATGAAATGTGGACACCACGAGTTATAATAAGTATATTTTTATGCTATATTGAAAATTTTAATTTTATTTTACACTATTTTGTATTATAATTGTTACGAGAAAAATATCGGTGCCCTCCTCAATGAAAAACCTGGCTCCGCCAGTGCGTGCAGGGCCCATACTTAGTATTTTTAAGAATTAAAACGGATGGCTCATACCAAAGCCACAATAGCCGGAGCAATTTGACTAATCTTAGCCCTCAAATTTAGAAACGAAAAAGAACACAGAAAAAGACTACAAATAAGCCTAAAGTTGGCAATATGTGGAGAAGAAAATACAAAAAGAAGGGAAGAACCCTTTCAACAGTCTGCAGATTAATCGTCGTCGTTTCGTTCCCTCCCAAACTCTTTGTAACAGTCGTATTGGATCGACCAAAACCCGAATCAAGGCCTCGATCTCTCACGGTTGTTACAGAGACGGTATTATATAGACTTTAGTTAGGTATATAATTATATAAAGAAATGGGTTTTCTTCACAATCTGTGGGACGAAACGCTGGCCGGGCCGGCGCCGGCGCCGGCGCCGGAGAACGGCCTCGGCAAACTGCGAAAGTACAATTCCTTATCGTCGGAGCCTCTCGTCATGGACGGAAACGACGCCGTCCAGGCGCCTATATCCCGGAGCATCACCATCCTTCGGACCGGTAGCAACCCTCCGCTGCGGAAGCTGAAGGTCGCCGCCGTCGACCCGTCCGGCTACACCTCCGAGTCTCCCACCGGCTCCACCTCTCCTCTCTCCCCTTTCTCGCGTACGCTTCCATTCTATTGACAGCTGAAATTGTTGAATCTTATTGTATTGTTTCACAAACTCGCCCTTCTTCATTTTCGTTGTCAAATACTAATTTGTCCGTTAGAGCAGACGAAACTTTTTAGAAGCTAACGTTTTTTACGTTAGTTTTTAAAGTTTATCGTCGCCTTTACGCTAGGAACTATCATTTTTTTTGAAAAACCACAAATAAGAATTGAAATAAAAAACGTTAGGATTTGCCCTTTACGGTATAGTAGGAGGCTAAGAACTATAATTTATCCCACAAAATAATTAGACTAACTTTACATATGGTTCGTTATGCGTGTGTAGCGGGGACACCAAATGGAAACCCGAGGAGGGGCAACAGGAGGAAATCGTCCGGGGAAGCAATGACACGCGCTGAGCCTACAAGTCCGAATGATTTCGATCGGTTCTCATTTATGTTTATGTCCATTCATTTACGTATACTTGAACGATGCTATACACTAAAAGTCACTCGTTTAATTAAAACTAAAAACACTTTTGAGTCATTTGAGTTTTAATTATAAAAATAAATTTAACATTCTATATATTATAATTCTTGTCATTGATAATTGGGTAAATTACGTTGACATACCCTGTACTATACACGTTTAACGAATAAATACCCCAAAGTTATTTCGTAACGAGAACATACCCCGAACTAACACTTAGTAACAACATCCCCCATTTCATCCATTTTTTCGTCAATTTATTGTTCATTTTTTCAGAAATTCCAAAACTATTTGTAGTGTTAAAATCTTAAAACCAACTTCAACCCTAAACTCAACCCTAAATCTCTCTCCAAACCTAAATCTAACTCTAAAAATGGATGGAAGTGGGGTGTTGTTACTAAATGTTAGTTCGGAGTATGTTTTCGTTACGAAATAACTTTGAGGTATTTATCTGTTAAATGCATATAGTACGGGGTATGTCAACGTAATTTACCCATGATAATTTTGTCTTCTTAAATCTGGATTATTTATTTTGCTTGATTTTTAGTTTTTATCCATATACATGGTTTCTAGTGGATAATGTATAGCTAACTCATTGTTTTTCTATTTTTTGGTGAACTTGCAGGATATTTTTAAGTGCTTTGGATCGTTGAGAGAGGATCTTACGATTTTTGTTGCAACAATCGACAACTATATTTAAAGTATAAATATAAATATATGTAAATCATACGTGCATAATCTGTACATAAGAGACCTTGTTTATGTATATACACTACAACTTTGTACGATCTAGAGAACTGTGTAGAAGAAGGTGCATGGTTCGGTCCGGAACGTAGTTTGTGGACATTTTTCTTTCTTTTCGTGTACCTAGTTTTCTTGGTCTTTCTGTGCATGTACATATATGGTTTTCAAGGGTTTTGTGCATATATATTTTTGTAAATATATAATTGCAATTCATTGAGTAATAGTAATTTGTACGTCACGTATTGCATGTGAGACTTTTATGAATGGTCGATCCATATGAAGGGGTTTTGTCATCCTTTGCTTAAGTGGTCGTATTGGCGCCGGTTTCGTTGGTCTATGAAACTACACATAGTAAGAGCAACAATAGTTGTTGCAATATCTAGTTCGAGGGTGCATTTAGTCGAAGACACCTCTCACCTCTTCATCACTTGTGGATGGATTTGGCAGGTGTAGTCCATATTCCTGTATTGGTGAGGGTTTCCTTAGTTCTCCTTTCGTCTTCTGCTTTGTTTATCTCATCTGGCCTTTTATCTGTAGGGAGCGACGTCTACTCTATGCAAATCCTTATCTTGCTTGAGTCTTTTGGAGTTATGATTCATTTGGATAGCTCGGAACGGTAGGGTTTTTCAGGGAGCTGCAGTCCTTGATTCGTTTATCATTTTACGGAGAATCCAGTTTGGGGCGCTTTCTTTGATCCAGGCAGAAGGGTGAGCCCTTTCTCCAGTTCCTAGATGGTATCGTCGACGGTTGCTTTTTTAGCCTACTTGAACTCTTTCTCCTCCTTGTTTCTCCACCTCTCAGATCGGATTGTCCCTCCCTTTCTAAGCGGGTTTCTTCCAAGAATCCTCGCCAATTATTTATGCATTATTTTTTTTCTGATCAAAAAACAAACAAACAAACGATTCTTAAACCCTTTTTTCATTCACCAATTTTCTCCTACACCTAATTCATAAAGCACATTTTAACAATTCGTTCATGTTTTTTCTTTGAGAAACAAGAACTAAGATAAGAACAAAAAGATAAGGACTTAAACCATGCCGCCGAACTATTTATTTATAACATAAGCATTTGCATAAAGAACATAGCCAAAAGCCCAAAACAAAATACGGAAATGATAAACTGAATCAATCCATCAATCAAGGAGTGTAGAGCACAGGCACAAGTTGAAGAGGCACTTTCTTTGTTACAGTCAGACTATAAGCTTCACTCATGTCCAACTCTTGTCCGAACAAGTCCCAATCGAAGCAGTGCAAGAGATTGGCAATCACAAACTCGGCCGAAGTGACTCCAAAGGCTATCCCTGGACAGCCCCTTCTCCCGGAACCAAAGGGAATGAACTGAAAGTCTTGGCCGATGAAATCAATTATGTTGTTCTCAAACCTCTCCGGCACAAACTCCTCCGGTCTGTCCCATGATTCTGGGTCCCTCTGGATTGCCCAAGCGTTCACAAACACTCTCACGTTCGAAGGAACATCATAGCCTCCGAGTTTGACAGCCTCGGAGGTTAGCCTAGGAACCAGAAGTGGAGTTGGTGGGTGTAACCTCAGTGTCTCCTTGATGACACATTTCAAATACTGCATTTGCTTCACATCATCTATACTAGCTTTGGCTTTCTTCCCCACAACTCTCCTCACTTCTTCTTGGGCTTTCTTCATCACAGGCGGGTTGTTGATGAGTTCGGCCATCACCCATTGCATGGTTGTGGCCGTAGTATCAGTTCCTCCCACAAACATGTCCTGAAATTGACATTAGCCAAGGAACAATTATGTCAGAATATAAAATTATAATTGTACGTTCGATTATCACTTTAAGTTTTAAATTGAGTTGATTCTCTAACATGGTATCGACTTTTAGTTGAGTTGGTTTTCTATTATGGTATCAGGTTCCTCACCCACACTAGTTCAGATCCTACCATCTTCAAAACCCTATCGGTTTGAATTTTTAGTTGACTCGATTCATCAATCCAAGAAAAAGACAAACAAGCAAATAGTTGTACCATCAAGATTGCTTTGAGGTTGTCTCGCGTGAGCTCAACCCCAATCTTGTCCTCCTTCTGAAGTTGGAGAAGAATATGCACAAAGTCCTTATCACTACGATCACCATCACCGACCAAAGTCACCTTGTGATCTTCGATCACTTGATCGAGAAGAGCATCGAGTTCACGAAAAGTCCCTTTCAAACGCGAGATGAGACCAGTGAGAACATCCATCCAACCCAAGTAAGGGAACATATCCCCAAAGCTGAATTCACTAAACTGCACTACAAGCCTTCTTGACACCTCTCCGAATTTGCTCTTACCATCATCCAATTCTTCACATTTTTGGCCAAGAACACACCGTGACACTATGTTGTTGGCAGTAGAAAGCAAAGCCTCACACAAATTGAGGGGAATTTCAGCCAGAGACGCTTCGCGTACTCTACCAATCAACAATGCTACTTCATCTTCCCTAACAGATTGGAAAGACTGAACCCTAGTAACGCTCAAGAGCTCGTGAACACTAACCTTTCGGGTCTGTCTCCAGTACTCACCGTAGGGAACAAAACCCACATCAGTGCACCCATAAAAGAAGATATCAGCAGCTACAGTTTTGGGTCTGTTGGAGAATGCAACATCATTGTTCTTCACCATTTCTCTAGCCATCTCTGCAGATGAGACCACTAGGGTTTGTGCATGACCTAACTTCAAGAGCATCACGGGACCATACTTATTGGATAAGGCTCGAAGAGAGCGATGAGGGAGTGTTCCTAGTTGGTGGAGGTTCCCTATGAGTGGCAACCTTGGAGGGGAAGGAGGCAAGTTTTGTCTGCTTCCTTTACTGAGCTTCAACACAAGGACAAGAGAGAGTAGGAGGAGAGGAAGAACAATAGGATTGAGCCATAGTTGCTGTAAGAATTGCATTAGGGCTACAGCCATTTCTATTGGAGTTCTGGATCTCAGCTAAGAACTAAAGTCCACTAAAATACTATGCAATGTGGCTTCAGATCTTGGCACTTAGTGAAAGTTGACTTGTGATCATGGGTGAGATATGCTGTTTCCAAGATGCTTTGATAGCTTAAGTAAGTAAGTCAAAATTGTTAGAATATAATTATGATTGGGTCTTCACTATTAACTTAAGCTTTTAATAGAATTGAAACTTTCCCCACTTTAAGTAAAAAGGTTTTTTATAACCCTCTTCAACCTTCAGTTATCACGTCCTAACTTATGTGACTTTCCGTTATCACTTCCTAGATCGAAAGTTTTCTTTTCTACAATTCTTAACCTAAAGATGGTACTTTACTACAAAAAGTAGTTGTTTTTTCGCAGTTACGAATTGTAAAAAAATACCACATTTGGGTTAGGAATTGTAAAAAAGAAATTTATTGAACTCAGAAGTGATAACTGAAGGTTGCATAAGTTAAGATGTGATAAACAAAGGTTTAAAAAAGTTGGAAATCGGTGTTATCCCAAACTTTAATATAGTATTAAAGTTTGACTCCTCACGAATCCAATTCAAATCCCACTATCAACAAAATATTAGCTAGTTTTCGATTTATCTAATTTGCCCTAGTGGCCCAGCCACTTCTCAATTGGTTCATCACTTCTTCTAAATAATTAGGTATAAAGTGTTCTCAGCATTGAACAACAACGATTCCCATCAAGATAATTAACACAGCTTCTACTCGATAGCGTGCCCGCTCGCTCTATTAAGGGTGGAACAATATTCAATTCACCACTAAGTACTGACAGCAACGAGAGCGTTGTTTATCAGCTGCAACTAGAACATGTTGTATCCTTTTTAAGTAACTGCTGGTATATGATATGCTTGGTCTACGCATTTGGCATATAAGCTGAGTTGACATTTAGGAAACAAACAAATTGGATATGCCTGGAATCTAATGCATATGAATCTGTCTGAAATGACGTTGATAAAATTTATATTTGGACGAACACTATTAGCACAAAATGTCACATTCATGTACCCGAGTCTTACGTTGAGAAGTTGACCTGTTCATAACTTTATTGTTTCTACGAGCAACCTATTAGGAAAATGCTTGTAAATATTTTTTTTTCCGTCTTCTACTGTTCTACATCCCACAAGATAATAACAAGGGAGAGCATGTCTCTTTCCTTTCTAGTTCAAGACATTAAACATGAGTTCGTGTGGTTAGGTTTTCACTCGGTCGTTTCTTTGGTTAGTCGAATGCACGAGCAGATCATGTGGCACGTTTTTTATTCTATTTCTAGAGTTCCTACGGTTACTTTTTACTCTTAAACGGAGAATTTGCGTATACCCGATCGAAACGAGAACACTATACGTACTACGTTTTTTTTTTTAAAACGGGTGACGAGGAATCGCATTACTAGTGCAAGCTAAACCTTAGGAACAAAAAGCTCTTGGAACAAAATATGTCCGAGTCTCCCGTAGGACACCCGGGACTCATGAACCCGTAGAAATAACCTAGTTTACATCCTAAACAAAATAGTATATCCATCCCTATGTCTTACCCTATGCTGGGAAATTAAATAATTGAAAATAGCATAATAAAATCATAACTAAATAAAGCACTGCATATCAAGAACTAAACAGAAATAGCAAAAATAACTGGAGTTGCTTGGTATAATAAACTTGCTCCCCCCCAAGACAAGGTCCTTGGCCTTGATCCCGGATCGTGAGGGGTACGTCACCATCCATCTACCCCCAAGCCCCAATAAGTGTCATGGGGCCTGGCAGGGCTGTTTTGCAGCCCGCGCCAAATCCAAACCTGTTTTTTAAAATCTTTTTTTTATTATTTTAAAAAATCTGTTTTTAATTTAAATTTTTAGTTTTTAATTTAAAAAATTAGTTGTTAACTTAAAAATCATTTTTTAATTTAAAAAATCAGTTTTTTTTAATTTAAAAAAACAGTTTTTTAATTTAAAAAATCAGTTTTTTTAATTTAAAAAATCGATTTTCAAATTTAAAAATCAGTTTTTTATTTTAAAAAATCAGTTTTCTATTTCGATAAAAAATGTCCTACGACGAGGCTTAAATGACGAAGACGAGTTGTAATGAAATTTCAAGTTTCATTATCCATTTTAGTTGTTTAATTGTATTTATTAATTAGTTTTGTATTTTTTTATGTATTTATTAATTAATTTTATATATTTTATTTATTATTTTTTTAATTAAAAATGAATTTAACAAATTCAGCAAAAGTATAATTAATTATCCAGTCAGCATTTCAAGATGAGCATTTTTTTTGGATAAGCTCGAAAAATTTACTAGAAAAAAGTTAGAATCCAAGCAGGATCCAACCAAAGGTAACCATTACAAAAGAGCTCTCAGAAGGAGCTGCGGGAACAAACCCCGAAACAAAAATAACATAATGTCAACCATCAGTAACCCACTCATCATCTTCATATGTCAAGGTCGGGTCATCATAAGATTTATCTTCATGAGCCAACTTAACAGCTTGAGTTTGTTGAAGAATCTGCTTCCCAAAGTCCACAGGATTCATAAATCTTTCCCGACTCCTAGAATGGGCTGGAATGATATGAGTGGTATAATAATCCCCTAAGAACTTGGGAGGCTGACTCTGACGGTTCGAAGTTCGAGAATGCTGCTTCGAATGTCGACCCTTGTTCAAAGGTTTAGGATTCGGAGGTTTAAGAAGGACCTCCTTCCACGGACTGCTTGGAAGAATTCCGATCGGATCTCCATTTCCCACCTGATGAGGCACAATTACTCCCGAAATATCCACCGCTAATGGCGGAATTTGGGTCACCAAGTCCGAAACCGACCCATTAGAACCTAGCCCCGATTCTATTGGTTGGATCTTGCCTAAAGAAAGACTTGGGTTCAAAACCAGAGCAGGTTCAGGCCCACAAACCAGCTCTGAACTCCCTGTCCAACTTGGGCTGGCGGCCCGGATTGACACAGGCCCAATACCTTCCTCTTCAGTCACGTCTATGCGTCATCAACGCGTTTCACGCGATCCTTCTCCACCAAATCTGCCTGTCCCGCGATCACCTCAACCGGAATCAAAGCAGAATCGATTCCAAACCCAACCTTAGAATCAACTACCCGAGATAATAGGTGATTTGAATCCAAAATTTCTGGCTGCTCCGATTGCCCAGTACCGCGACCAGTTGATGCTTCGCCGGAATCACCACCAGTTGAAGCTTCGCCGGAATCACCACCAGTTGAAGCTTTGCCGGAAATAGCTTTGCCGGAAATTGGTGCCGGCACGAGATCAAGCCGGGAAGATGAACCCCCAACTCTCTGACCAGCCTCTCGTGAGTCCAGTACCCGAATACTTCCTCCAATGATGTTCTGATTTGTACCAGGCTTCATTTGCGACTCTTTCCGGCGTCGGGCAATAGCTACAAATAAAATATGGCCATTGATTTTAAACCCGTTAAGGCTGTCGACTGCCTGATTTGCTTCCTCCTTCGTTCGATGCTGGACAAAGCCGAAAAGATGCCCCATACGGTCTGTACGTCAAGGAATTGAGGAGCTAACGATTTCGCCAAACTATCCAAAGATGTTACGGATCCAGTCACTACTGGTTCCATATGGAAAGCTACGAATGTAAATCTCGTCTTCTTGCAATGAAAGTTGAATTGAACGCCTCGGCTTTACCTGGATCTCCTTGCCTGATACAATGGGCACCAAAGCGCCTTGGACACCCTCTTCAACAGGTTTCAAGACCACACCTTCAACACTACCTCCAACGGCTTGGGGAGGACCGGATCGTTCCTCCTCAGTTACAGCTACTGTCACAGATGGAGCAGCACCTTTACCGACCTCAGCCACAGGTCGGACGGGACGTCCACTTCCTACCTTATCTACAACTTTCACCGAAACAGGTCGGACACGGCCAGTTCTCCCACCCTTGCCCACCAAGCATGCCTTCCTCACTTGACCTGATACAATCTTACCATAAGTGTCGTATGAAGAAAGCATAAGCGAACAGAAAGAGGAAAAGGATAGCAGATCCTTCTCCTTACTCCTCCTCTGTGACATACTGAACTCTCAAAATTCAAAACAATACGATGATCCCCATATTTGCCCCTCTTGATGTGGAACACTCTCAATTTTGGAAGGACATGGACAGAACCTCAGCCTAGTCAGCAGAGGTTCCGCCGCTTGCCTCTTGCCTCTCTTGATGCACATGCTCTTAGACTCTCATTTATACGAATAATTATGAAAATGTTATTTATAAATCAAATATTATTTTAACGGGAAAATATATTTATATCCGATAGTAATTGCATGCAATATACCAAACGGAAAATACAACCACGACTATAGTTGATAATTAAAAACACGAACACAGAAAATATAAACCTGAAACGGTGATACAAAGTATTTATGTGCACAAATTCTGCTAATGGGCTTTGGTTGGCCTAATCGGACAAATGACATCTACATATTGCTTCCATCAACGAGTTGTAGCATTGTAACAACTTGATTTTTGTACGCTCGTACTTAGCAAACCAATGGGCTTCTAGCATTTCTCTACTTCGTCTTCGGGATGGACCCGAAGAGACATAAATACATGACTGAACGTCGGAATCCATTTTACAAAGACTAACCAGTGGGTTCTTGCAAATACTATAACAATGGATGAATGTATAAAAGAGGGAAATGTGAACTAAGTTTGAGTTCTTTTATAAGGTGGAAGAGTGGTAGGAAAATGGCACATATCTTGGTCACGAATTCAGTGACCTATCTTTTTAAGTATTACGTTCGAGACCGGTCTTTAACATGCAAGGGATATACGAAATCCTCTAATGTAAATTCATTTATATAAATGACATGGGGAATTTTCATTAATAAAAAGAAGAAGTATGATAACAGAAATTTAAATAACGGATGTGAAAACAACAGAAAAATGAAACAACGTAAATGGTTTACAGTCACCCTAAGCATTGTCTTCATCAATTTTCGGTTGTTCACAACTCAACAACCTCCAAATATATTTCACAGGTCATTTTTCAATCGCAGATTGACGAACCTCTTGATCCTCGTACCACTGCCTTTGAATCCGTATGGTCTCGTAATCAGATATTGGACCTTTGTGGACTGAAAGTATAGATGCATTTTCATCCAAACGTGTAATAAAACCTTGGTATAATTTACGCTCATCATCCATGATCATGTTGTGGATGATAATATAAACCCTGATAATAAGCCCCAAGTTTCGTTCGTCCCAAGTCCTGACCGAGAAAATTATGATATGGAATCAAACTTGAAGAACACAAAAACTCTATCGACCTCTTTCCTCCGGGCCTTCTTTTTCTTGGATTACGGGACCGGTTGGTTAATAAACTCATCATTTTGTGTATCGCGTATCTAAATTATAATATAAAATCATGATCAGTATTTGAGTTCATACTAACTGAAAACATGTGATAAAATTAGGATTTGAACTAAACATTAGGTCTAACACATTGCATGTAATATCCGAAAAGAAGAGTCACTCATTTACAGAGACAACAATCTATGTTCTGTTGGATTAATTTCGCAAACTGGGTAACTAATTGCAGAACAAAACACAGAAACAGTAATAGCATGCAATAGATACGAAAAACTGGAAAGACCAACCGATGTGACGTGCAGAACAAGAGGAATAGTTGAGTCGTGGCACGGAGGTCCACTGAATTTGAAGCAAAAGTTCCGGCGTGCCCGAGGTGGCGAGCAGCAGCGGTTGCTCCCCAAGGATCTCTCAGCTCTTATCCAGCAGCGCGCCCACTCGCTCTGCCGGACGTGGAAACAGTAGAACAGCGATAGAACTTCGGGTGTGGTGATAATTTGGGAGAGTAACAAAACTGTATAAATCTAGCTCTGGAAGTGTTGAAAACGTAAGTTAAAAAGGAGGAGAACCAGAGCAGTATTTATAGCTGCAGGACGTGAGGGCAAAAGGGTAAAAGCACAACAGATATTCTGATATCCATCTGTTCCAACGACTTCCACTACTGGGTCAAACCCACTGAAAATCGGAACCACTTTGACCTCACGTTCTGACTCGTTCAAAATTATTTGAATAAATCAAAACAGAAAAAAAATAAAAGTATTTTGTGTAAAAAGATAGGATTGCCCGCCCCGCAGGGGCTCCACCCGCGCCCGCGCCCGCGCCCGGCCCAGACGGACGGCGGCGGCGGTGCGCGCGAGGCCCATTCCGGCCCAACTAGCATAGGCTGGCCCAGCTGATGTTCTGAACAGGGAAGGGAGGAGTGGCTTTATTAACTCTCTTGCAATCCCATTTGTTTTCGATGTGGGACTCTTGTTAAAACCAAAAGAGACAAACTTGGCTTTGAAAGCCAATTTATCCAACAATCCCCCACAAATTGGCGACAAAAGCTTAAAAACAAAACACTTTAAAATAGGAAGGAAAAACACCACAAAAGTTCTGTTATTGGAATGTGCGGTACTTAAACATCAATATCTTTCGATTTGAATTGATGCATAGTGAAATGTGATAACAACTTACTTAAAGTAAGTGAACAAGTCTTGAACTTACTTAACTTCGGTTGATACGTCACACAACACATACCATACTTCATATCCCACTAAATCCGCGAAACTATCAACTACGCTATTAAAGGCCCTACGTATACCTTGGTTCTAATGAGTGCTCTAGGAAGACTTTGCCCCAAGTCTTTCATAGATGGCGGCCCACCATCACACACACGTAGGTAGCTCATCAAGTGCTTCTCACAAGCACTGTCCCAAAAGGGTCTCGAGTTATTAAGGACATAAAGTCCATCCTGTCAGCAGAATCCATCAAGTGCGTCTCAATAGCACCACCAAAACTGGTTATGGATTACAATCTATCAAGTGCGTCTCACTAGCACCACCAACACTGGTTATAGATTATTTATCAAGATCTATCAAGTGTGTCTCAAAGCACCACCAAACTTGGCTATAGATCATCAAGCACTACAAATGTCATAGGAATGGGAGATGTAGTGCATCAAGACAAGTATGGCTACATATGACCACCAACTCAAGTCATCCGTACTTTCTTGACCTATGGGCTTGAGCCCCATCCCCAACGACATATCTAGGAGAATTCTCCTTGGTTGACCCTTGGTAAAGGTATCAGCCAGATTTCTTTCGGATCTAACAAATTCTAAAGAAATCACTCCATCTTTCAGGAGTTGTCTGACGACACCGTGCCTGATACGAATGTGTCTCTTCTTACCATTGTACACATCATTCTTCGCAACACAAATAGCCGCTTGCGAATCACAGTGTAGTGACACAAGCACAGCTTGCCTTCCCCACACAGGCACTTCTGCTAACAGGTTCCTCAACCACTCTGCCTCTTGTCTAGCCAACTCAAGGGCAATGAACTCAGACTCCATGGTGGAACGGGCTATACAAGTTTGCTTCGAAGACTTCCATGAAATAGCACCTCCACCCAAAGTGAACACATAACCACTCGTCGAGTTGATCTCATCATTACCTGAAACCCAGTTTGCATCGCAGTATCCTTCCAAAGCCGAAGGGAAGGTACTATAATGCAGGGACCAACTCATAGTTCCCTTCAGGTACTTCAACAGTCGACTTAGAGCATTCCAATGCTCAGGGCTTGGGTTATGTGTATACCGACTCAACCTGCTTACCATGTAAGCAATGTCTGGTCGAGTACAGTTCATGAGGAACATCACACTTCCTATGATCTTTGCGTACTCAACTTGTGAAACACTATCACCCAAGTTCTTTATTAAGGGTACGTTCGGATCATAGGGAGTCTTAGCAGGTATAACGTCAAAGTGATTGAATTTCTTCAACACTTTCTCAACGTAGTGAGATTGACTTAAGGAGATGCCATTGGTGTGTCTCATAATCTTAACACCTAAAATGACATCAGCTTCTCCTAAGTCCTTCATCTCAAAATGTGATGACAAGAAGTTATTGGTAACATTCACTGCATCGATATTGTCACCCAGAATCAACATGTCATCGACATAAAGACAGATAATCACACAACCCGATTCTGTCATCTTCGAGTACACACAGGAATCGGAGTTGTTCACCTCATATCCGTCAGTCACCAGAGTTCGATTGAACTTTTCATACCATTGTTTAGGTGCTTATTTCAGACCATACAGAGACTTCTTCAGTTTACACACCTTGTTCTCTTGACCAACGATCACAAACCCCTCGGGTTGAGACATATAGATCTCTTCCTTTAGATCACCATTCAAGAAGGCGGTCTTGACATCCATCTGATGGATTATCAAACCGTGAATGGCTGCTAAAGCGACTAGAGACCTTATCGTTGCAATCTTGGCCACAGGGGAATACGTGTCGAAATAATCGACATCTTTCCGTTGTGTAAAGCCTCTAACCACGAGTCTCGCCTTGAACCTCTCTATTGTACCATCGGGTCTCAGCTTTCTCTTGAAGATCCACTTACTACTAATGGTTTTGGACCCATTAGGTAAGTCTACTAGATCCCAAGTCTGATTCGATACAATAGAATCAAGCTCAGCCTGCATGGCCTCTTTCCAGAGGTTAGCATCAACAGATCTCAAAGCCTCGCCATAGGTTTTTGGATCTTCTTCTAACAGGAAGGCTGAAGCAAACTCGTCTGAAACAACACCTTCAGGACCAACTTCGGCTAGAAAGGAGGTGACGTAGTCTTCTCCGAAGCTCTTCTCAATCCTGGGTCTCTTACTTCTCCTTGGTCCCTCATCTTGACCACGTGAAGTAGAGCTTTCGGCAACCCACCTATCACGAAGCGACGGAAAAGGGATAGTGGGTTCAACCGGATCAGCAACGACATTCCTCTTCATTGGAAAGATGTGTTCAAAGAACTCAGCATCTCTAGCCTCAGAGATTGAGCGGTCATCTAGAGACATGAAGCGATACGCCGCGCTGGTCTGAGCATAGCCTATGAATACACAATCATAGGTCTTAGATCCGATAGTGGTTCTCTTGGGGTCAGTTAAGCCTACCTTTGCTAAACACCCCCACACTCTGAGAAACCTTAGGTTAGGAGCATAACTTTTCCATAACTCGTAGGGGGTCTTATCTAGGTTCTTGTGCGGCACACGGTTAAGTATGTGACAAGCAGATAAGACGGCTTCCCCCCACATTTCATCAGGAAGGCCTGAACTAAGAAGCATTGCATTCATCATGTTCTTGAGTGTTCGGTTCTTACGTTCAGCTACTCCATTTTGTTGAGGCATGTATGGTGCACTGGTTTCATGAATGATATCATTCGATTCACAAACATCCTTTAAAAAGTTTGAGCCATACTCTCCTCCTCTATCGGATCTCACTCTCTTGATCTTCCTCTCAAGTTAGTTTTCTACCTCATTCTTATACTTGATGAACAGCTCTTCAGCTTCATCCTTTGTAGTAAGAAGGTAAACTCTCGCGAACCTAGAGCAATCATCGATGAAGGTAACATAATAATTTTTGCCTCCCTTGCTTCTCGAGTTCTTGAAATCCGCAAGATCAGTGTGGATTAAATCAAGTAGGTTCGTGTTCCTTGTTGTGACTGATTTACAAGGTTTTTTAGCGAATTTTGCCTCTACGCAAATTTCACATTTCGAGAGTTCAGAGGTAGATAAAGATGGTATAATAGACATGTCTCTTAGTTGTTTGATAGAAGCAACATTCACATGTCCTAGTCTACCATGCCATAGATCAAGAGACTCAGCGATATAAGCGGAAGCGGAAATTTTATTAATTCTCAAGATTACATGATCGACAATAAACAGAAAGAGCCCCCCACAATAATACCCCTTCCCTACAAAGTCTTCATTCTTGGAAAACACCACCGTGTCATTCTCTATGACGGTCTTCAAGCCAGCCTTCATCAGCAGCGGTCCAGAGACGAGGTTGCGTCGCAGGGTAGGGACACAAAGGGCATTACTGAGAACAAGCGTCTTCCCAGATGTCAACTTCAGCATAATGTTCCCACTTCCAGCTATCACTGCAGTAGCGTCGTTTCCCATATGAACCACTTCACTAGGTGCAGTTGGTTCGAACTCATAAAAGAGCTCCCTCGAGTTGCAGAGATGACGGGTGGATGCGGAGTCCAACACCCAGTCAACGGTGTTGTGTACCAGCATAGCCTCAGCAACCACAGCAGCTACAATGTCGTCATCTTCAGCAATGTAGGCCCTTGCACCATTCTTCTTGTGATCTTGACGATCGCCACAGTTCATGCACTGATAGGCCTTATGTCTAGCTTGACCGCAGACATAGCACAACATGTTCTGCTTCGACTTGTTGATAGCAGATGAAGGCTTCACAAATTTGTTGCGGTTGTTGGGAGGTCCTCGCTTGGGAGCTTCCTTGGACTTCGGCTTCGGCTTGAACCTTGACGGACGAGACGGTCCACCGGACTCCACAATGTTGGCCTTCACCGATGGAGGTGGCAAAGGTGGGATGAGACTCAGAGCATCCTTCAGACGGTTTGCTTCCTCAATCTTCATGTGGCGAATGAGATCTTGAAGCGTCAGATCTTTCTCGATGTGCTTCAGGTGGCATCGGTAGTCCTTCCACGACGGTGGAAACTTCTCCAACAGCACATGAGCGAGGAACACCTCATTCATGTCCATCCCTTCTTTGACGATGGCCACGGACAGATCCTCGTAGACGTGAACTTGGTCCATGATTGAACGGTTGTCAACCATCTGGAACGCAAGCCACTGGCTCACGACGTACTTCTTGTTCCCGGTGTCATCAGCCCCATACTTCTTCTCCAAAGTCTCCCAAATAAATTTGGCAGACTTGTGGCCAGCAAGCAGGTCGAAAAGGGTGTTGGACATAGAGTCCAAGAGTTGGTCACGGGCAACCTTGTTGTCCTTAGCATACTTAAGACGTTTGGCCTCATTGTCCCTAACAATTGAGGCCACTAAAGGGGTAGATTCACCAGAAACATTAACAGGTACGAGGGGTTCCTCAAATAGCACATAATCAATCTCATGTTGCTCAAAAAAGATAATCAGTTTTTGAGACCAGCGCCGGTAACTGGTACCGTCGAGTGGCTCAACACGGGGAAAAGTTCGAGCAGCAGTTGAAGATGCGGAATTCATATTAGCATGCATATCACAATTCATATTGTTCATGTTCGTCATTACGCACAGTTCACGAAATTAACAGAGATTAAAAACAGATTCTGTAATTAACTACTTTTGCTTCAAAATTGTTGGATTAATTTCGCAAACTGGGTAACTAATTGCAGAACAAAACACAGAAACAGTAATAGCATGCAATAGATACCGAAAAACTGGAAAGACCAACCGATGTGACGTGCAGAACAAGAGGAATAACTGAGTCGTGGCACGGAGGTCCACTGAATTTGAAGCAAAAGTTCCGGCGTGCCCGAGGTGGCGAGCAGCAGCGGTTGCTCCCCAAGGATCTCTCAGCTCTTATCCAGCAGCGCGCCCACTCGCTCTGCCGGACGTGGAAACAGTAGAACAGCGACAGAACTTCGGGTGTGGTGATAATTTGGGAGAGTAACAAAACTGTATAAATCTGGCTCTGGAAGTGTTGAAAACGTAAGTTAAAAAGGAGGAGAACCAGAGCAGTATTTATAGCTGCAGGACGTGAGGGCAAAAGGGTAAAAGCACAACAGATATTCTGATATCCATCTGTTCCAACGACTTCCACTACTGGGTCAAACCCACTGAAAATCGGAACCACTTTGACCTCACGTTCTGAATCGTTCAAAATTATTTGAATAAATCAAAACAGAAAATAATAAAAGTATTTTGTGTAAAAAGATAGGATTGCCCGCCCCGCAGGGGCTCCACCCGAACCCGAACCCGCGCCCGGCCCGGCCCGGCCTGGCCCGTCCCGACCCGGACGGACGGCGGCGGCGGTGCGCGCGAGGCCCATTCCGGCCCAACTAGCATAGGCTGGCCCAGCTGATGTTCTGAACAGGGAAGGGAGGAGTGACTTTATTAACTCTCTTGCAATCCCATTTGTTTTCGACGTGGGACTCTTGTTAAAACCAAAAGAGACAAACTTGGCTTTGAAAGCCAATTTATCCAACATGTTCCTCGTATTGTTACTGTCTCGAACAACTACTATTAGAGCATCCACAATCATGCAGCCGGCTGCTGGCGGGGAGGATTAAAATAATATATTTTTTGTCTCCCTGCAGCTGGAAACGCCAGCAGCCTATAGTGGATGACTTTTTGTCGACGGAGAGCCGCTGAAGGTATAAATAAAATATTCTCAAAATAAGAAATTTAAAAAATAATTTATATAACAAAATAATGCATTAAAAAGAATTTATATAAGAAATAATTTATATAAAAAATATTAAGAAAAATTTATATAATAAAAGAATTTTTAAAAAGAATGTATTAAAAGAATTTAAATAAAATGATTAAGAAAAAATTTATATAACAAAAGAATTTATATAAATAAGAATTTTAAAATAAAATGAATAAAAACATAATTAAAAAAACAAAAAGGTACAAAATAGCTATAAGCTCCTCGCCAGCTCTTCCCACCAGTAATTTTTTATTATTTTTTCTCTCTTATTTTTTGTGTTCTCTCCTCCCTTTATCTCCCGATCAGCTCCCAACTCATGCACTAGGGATGTTTTTAAAATAAAACACAGTTTCAAAATTACAAGCATGCCCTTCCTAATTAGTCACTACGATCACGTGCCCCCACCGACCCTTCATTCTTCAAGTGGTGTTAGACCCACTTCTAGAATTTCAAACCCAACGTCTCAGAGAAGTTAGGCGCGGAATGATAAAAGTCCACTTATAGTGCGATCTGGACCGTCAGATCTAATCACATTTATGCTTTGGTGGGTTCCCACACAACCAGCAGTTCTCGGTAAACGATCTCGGCCGTGGACCTCACACCCATTTCACATCACAACCGTCCATTCCCTCATCGGGATTTGATATTTGAATCTAGTGTGTTATCACGCTTGATTGCATGGAAATGGAGGTGGGACACGTGTCGAAACAGTGACGTCGATTATATACTAGATGATCTGAAACCAAACCAATCATAGTGGCCACCTAACCCAATCCAGCCATTGATGGCCACATACCTTGAAAAGGAAAGTTCAGTACTATATCCAAACTTGCAAATATGTATTTGTTGTAATTCCAGCAGCTACGGTTTAAATCGCCTCCAGTCTAGGAGAATAGGCTGAACAACACAACTAACTCGTTTTTTGAAACAAGAATATAAAAGAGTGTTCGAATCTGATTTATCGTATAATCTCTTTTTTGACCCGTTCGAGTTTAAAAGGCATCTTGTTGAAGTTAAATTGGACTGTACGTAACTTTTAAATTAACTTTGGAGTCGTTATTAATTATGGATTTCCGTGTTAATTTAGAGTCCGGCTTCGATCGTAGAGAAGACCGGAGGTAGCGAGCCAGGACGTCAGCAGCTAGGAGACGTAGCTGTTGGTTCTTCTTGAGGTAGGCAAAGTAGCGAATACCGGTTTAATTACGGAAAGTTACTAGTATGCATGCTATGTAATAATAAAATTGGAACGAACGTTTATACTATAAAAATAAACGGACGAATCTCAGTAACATGTACAATGTGATTCACTAGTTTAGCCACTTTCAATATTCTGGGAAATTGTCGTGCTTGTGGAATGGCCATGTCGAGTCTTAGGTTGTGTGCTGATTGAAATGTCTGACCGTGTTTGAGATGCATGTTGTGTGACTTAGTGTCGATAAGATTACGGGTTAAAGCATATTATAGTCGGTGTAACATGTTGTTACGATGTGTGGGCAAGTGTGTCGTGACTGTTTTGATGTAAATCATTGGTTGTGATATGGTCGGGTGTGTGATAGACCGACGTGACGTGTAATTGTGGTAATATTATTGTGCTTATGAGTCGTGTTTGATCTGTGGCATTACGATGCGTGATATTATCTTGATGTGTGTTCCAAGAGAATTGTATTTCGGTATGGTGCCTACACCGAGGGGGTGTGTCGGTGTGGGGTAGTACTTAGGCCGACGATGTGGTCCCACGTATGCGCGGTCCCCCGGTGTGTTATTCCGGTACGATGGCCTACATCGATGGGGTATGCCGGTGTAGGACATCTAGGCCGACGGTTGTGATTGGGCATACGGGTCGTGTTGGGCCTACGGGTCGTATTGGGCCGACGGGTCGTGTTGGGCCTACGGGTCGTATGGGGCCTACGAGTCGTGTTTGGGCCTACGGGTCGTGTTTCTACCCCGATGATCTATGGTCCTTTGGAGACATTCCCCCCCCCCCCCCCCCCCCCGATGAGATGCGTTCCTAGAGAACGTTTCTGGTCGTCCCGACGCATGTGTCTCCTCTGGACCGAGGGGCTATCCGAGATGATACGATGACTTTCCGGTATGATATGATGGAGTTCGGGGACTGCGGTACGGGACGTGTGCTGGTTGCTTTTGTGTGTGATACGTTTGCGGTTTGGTTAATGTTTTATTGTGTGGAAGCAGTCGTTTGAGTGTGTTGTAAGTTTGGCTATGAACCCCGGTTTGGCAGTTAGTTGTGTTGTACTAGTATGCCCTAATTGGACGGTTACTCATGGTGGTGAGCCGATGTTCATTACCTTAACTACTTTCTCTACCGAGCGAAAGCTCACCTCTTACCTTGTTGTTTTTCAGGTGTTGAGCGGGATTGGTACTAGTAGGACACAACTGAGCTTGGGAGTTGGTGAGGATCTTGTCTAGTAGGTCTAGAGACGTGCAACTATTTTTTTGAACTAAACCTTATGTATCGGTTTTATTGAGCTGTTCGTTTTGATTTATTATTATATTTGAGGTTTACCTATTTTACTTTGTCCTTCTATTATTTACTGTTTTTTTTAGTTCGCGTCTCGGATCCGGTCAAATCGGATTTGGGGCGTGACAATATAATTAGGCATAATTAGACATAATCTCTCAACAAATATAGTATCAAATGGATCAGACCAGCACGCTCTGCTAGGGTTTTGAGAGCCCTGCCGCCGCTCACCTCTCCGTGGCTATGGCTATGACAATTTCCATAGCCTATGCCGTGGTTCTTCTTATCCTTTCTTCCTAATCTCCCCTTTGCACCTCACCTTCGGATCCTGCGCCGCTTTTCTCTGCTCGGGTCTCCTTCAAGCCGTCTTTAGCCACCGCGAAGTTGGTCGTCTCCCGCGACCAATAGAGTACCTCCCGTTCTGTTTCGGTCTCCCCTCTACACCGGGGGGTTTTGTCTCTACAGCCGTCGTCCCTGATGCTGCCGTCGTCATCCTTGAAGCCACCACCGCCCCTGCTGCTGTCGCCTATGATGTCGTCGTCGTCTCTGATGTCGTCGCCGTCTCCGATGCCACAGCCATCCCTAGAGACGTCCTTGAGTTTGCAACAGCCAGCTCTGCCGCAGCCGGCGCGTCCTTCGCCCTGGCCTCCACCACCGCAACCGCCTCGTCCTCTTTCACGATTATGGCGATGACTAATCGAAAGGGGCTCTTTTCTGTTGTTTGAGTTTTTCTTTGCAGGATCACTACCTACCGATTAGAGAATCAAGGAGTTCTCCAGGGAAGAGAGCATCGGGGACTGGCCCGACCAAGACGATGCTTTGCCTCCCACCTTCACTTTTACCGTCGAGGTCCCGCTGGATCTCCGGTCTTCCGTTCCTCCTCACCGTCTTCTTTCAGTGCCCAAGGGGCGTCCAAATACCGTCTATGACGGTTATGATACTCAAAGGATCTCATTGTCCAAGGGACGTTAAAATACTATCTGTGACGGTTCTGATATTAAAAGGATCAGTGAACCATTGTTCGCTAATACTGACCTTCTGGTGATCGGAAAATCTATTCCTCGAGGCACAATAATGTAATCGTTTTCAAGTTATAAAATTGCACATTTGGCTCAAAAAAAAAATATAGTACCAAATGCGGGAGGTTATAAGTGTTTTTAAAATTGAAAGGATATTTTTGTAATTCCACCTACCAATTATTGTAAACTCGAAGAACATCAATGGAGGCGCGTAGTTTGTCGCCAAATCTCAAGAGTTAAGTAAAAGATTTGAAGGGAAATTACTAAAGAAGCTTTTGTCTGAAGCATAAACACAAACAAACAATCATACCACTCTCCTTCTACGTCTCTCTCTACTGTATTTTTTCATCACTGTGTTCAGAGAGAGAAAGCGAAGCTACGGTTTTGTTTCAAGGAATGAGTAAAGCATAAACAATGTCGTCATTGCCTTAGGGTTTCACCTTCAGAGACCCAAATGTTGGTGGTGCCCATTTGACACCCGAACTCGACGATCCGATCGACAGTCTCGGTTCCGATTCCACTCGCATTTCTCTGCATCGGTTAGTTTTTTTGTTCAATCGTGTCGCTTGCAATTCGTTTGTGCTCATATGGAATTTAAATACTGGGTTTGCTTTTGCATTTGTGTTTGGTTTCTGGGAATCAGATCTGGGACGAATCTCCTTACCTTCTTCAAAGCCACCACTTTTTATTTTGGCGTTTTGCTTTTGAGTTGGGGTTTAGGGATTGAGATCTGTGGTGGGTTTTTGGTGAAACGATTTGGGGCTGAAGCTAGTGGTTGTTGCTTCTTCATCGATCTCGATTTCGTGTCAATTACTTCTGTTTCAGGTTGCTTGTTGCCCATGAACTTTAATATGATTATGTATTGATTGGTTTCAACTCTTGGAGCACAGTATAGCTCTGCATTGTGCTGGAAAGTTACTAAATTTGATTTGTTTTATCTTGTTTTGGAACTTGACTGATTAGGACTGTGAAGATCTTGAGGTCGGAGTAAAGATAGTATAATTGCAGTTTAGAGGAAATGAAATCTGATTCACCTCTTGATTATGCCATTTTCAATTTATCACCAAGGCGATCAAGGTGAGGCTGTTTTTTCTTTGAAAAAAAGTAGTCTTAAGTTGGTTGTTTCTAGGGAAAATTACATTTACATACCCACCTTGATCTTTTGTTGTCAATAACACGCCCAAAGGTGAGTCGTTATCGGGAACAGAACACATTATCACCTTCTATGATAAATGAGACAGGTGACACAGTGTGTTCCGGATAAAACCATCACTTTTTCTGCGTAAATCGGGGTGTTTTTGATTAATACAAAAGGTGGCTGTGTATTACTGATAACAACTCACCTTTAGGATATTTTATTGATGGTGAAAGGTCAAAATGGGGGGTGTTAATGAAGTTACCCCTTGTTTCTATATCTCAATAAACATGTATTATTCCCCTTTTGTTGGGTAGATGTGAATTGCTTGTTACAAGTAATGGAACTACGGAGAAGCTTGCTTCGGGGCTATTGAAACCATTTGCAACACATTTAAAGGTTGCAGAAGAGCAAGTTGCATCGACAGATCAGTCAATCAAGCTTGAGGCTGAGAGAAGTAACAATGGTGAAGTTTGGTTCACTAAAGGAACACTTGAGAGGTTATAGCCATTGCCGATATTTCCATTTTAGGTATAATCTAGGGATAATTGCAAAAAATTACCCTGGCGTATTCACTTTTTGCAACTTGTAGCCCACTTCTTTGATAATTGTAATAAAAATGCTATGAACTTGTCTTTTTGTTGCACTTTGTATAAATTTGTTTCAGAATGATGGTTTTACCCTTGAAAATTTAAATTTAAAAATAATAATTAAAGAACAAAATTTCCAATTTTTCATATCCCTTAAATTTCTTACTTGTTGTACGGTACAAAGAGGAAGGAAATTAAAAGATATGAAAATTTGGATTTTTGTTTTTAATTATTATTTTTTAAATCTAAATTGTAAGGGTAAAATCTTTATTTTGAAACAAATTGCACAAGAAGACAAGTTCAGGGTACTTTTTTGCAATTATCAAAGAAGATGGCTACAAGTTGCAAAAAGTGAATACCTCAAGGTACTTTTTTCCAGTTATCCCTATAATCTAGCGGTTCCACTTTCTAATTTTGTTGGAACTTATTGCTTATAGGTTTGTGCGCTTTGTTAGTACACCAGAAGTACTGGAGCTGGTTAATACACTTGACGTGGAGATGTCTCAGTTGGAAGCAGCCCGTAAAATTTATTCACAGGTGGTACAATTTTTGAGATAAACATTTGGAATCTCCATTAATTAATGTCTTCTGACCTATTTTTTTTATTCAGGGTGTTGGTGATCAACATTCTAATGCACCGGGTACTTATTTTTAATTAATTACCTTTTAAGTAAACTATTCCCCTCTTTTGTTATGTGCCCCAAATTAGCAAGTTTTTTCTTGTGATAATTGCAAAAAAGTACCCTGGATTTGTTGCAAATTGCAACAAAACCTGGATTTGAAATCTAAGTTGCTTTTGGATGATTTGCTGCAGGCGGGGACGGAACGGGTGCCACTGCAGCAGCTGATGCAACAAAGTACAGTTCTTTCTTTATAGCTTTCGTGATGATTTTACATTCAATGAGACTTTCTGATATTGATTGCCATTTTCCCGTTAACATCATCAGGAAGGAGCTTCTCAGGGCCATAGATGTGCGGCTCGTCACATTGAAGCAGGACTTGACCACAGCTTGTGCTCGTGCATCAGCTGCTGGATTTAACCCTCATACTGTCTCTGGACTCCAACACTTCGCCAATCAGTTCGGTGCCCATCGCCTGAAGTAAGCTCTCTTGAAACCCTTGAGTAGCCCTGTTAAATACCAGTCCGAGCTCTGACTGAATTGGAACACAACAAAGTTCATGTACTTAATCATAGCAATTTATCGGGCTAAGTTCAAATATAAATGGTTCCTTAAAATGCAAACACATGTATATCAGATGATAATTACAAAAAACTCAAATCTTCTAGTAATTAGATGATCCAGATTTAGAACAAATCATCAATGGCATGAATAGTAAATAGGGTTAATTGTCAAAACCTATCCTATAGTATTGTCCACAAACGAAAAACTACCTAAAGTGTTGTCCACGCTTTTAGGCTACACTAAAGTTTTGTCCACCGACTTCCGTTAGAAAAAAGTAACAGGTTAATTGTCAAAAACTACCCTAAAGTATTTCCCACACAACTATAGAATGTGTCATGAATTGCCCACACAACTTTTGAATGCGTTATGTATTGCCCACAAATCTATTGAATCCGTGAAGAACTGCCCAGACCATTCATTCTGAACATTCATCACAGTTTCTCCCTGTTGCGTTTTTCTAACGGAAGTTGGTGGACAAAACTTTAGTGTAGCGTAAAAGCATGGACAAAACTTTAGGGTAGTTTTTGACAATTAACCCTAGCAAATATGCAGAACTTTGAATTTATCTTTATCATTAAAAAAAATTAAAAAGCAGGGGTTGTTGGATCAACTTGATCTAATGGTCCAGATTAATTTACAGTTAACAATATAAGGTTAATTTACAACGAATATTGCCCTTAGATATATATATAATTATTATCTTATGTCTATGCAATTATCATATGTTCATATTTGTATTATACTATTTGAAAGGGGATTGTATTTGATATTTTCCCCTAATTTAAATATTTGGATAACTGAGTAAACATAGAACTTTATTAATAGCTAGATCAGAACAAAATAGATAGTCTAAGAATGCCAATTGTAAGCTTGATATACTGGGCTTTATACTGCTTGTCTGGATACTCAGCTGCCATTTATCGCAATCCCATTGGTTCACCATGTATATTCGTATAAAATTAAATTTAACTTTAGAATATCAAGTTTAATATACTGCCATTCTATTCATTTGTATTTTGCATATTTAATAAATTGCGGGTGCAGTGAAGCATGTAGCAAGTTCCTGGCAGTATGGCAGAGAAGGCCAGATCTAATCACGTGGAAGCCAGGTGTGGACGACAGAGCCGTCAGATCTTCTACTGGATCCGACATGTCAATCGACGATGCCACCGGCCCAGAACCAGACGCAATCCAGCCCCAACAACCCAGGCCCACCAACGCCCAACGTGGCCCAAGCGAGGGCGAGTCCTCGTCGACCTCTTCGATTCAGAGGAGTCAGCCCGGGAGGCGGCTCAGCGTCCAGGACCGGATCAACATGTTCGAGAGCAAGCAGAAGGAGAATTCCGGCGGCAAACCTAAATCGGCTGAGCTCCGGAGGCTCTCCTCAGACGTGTCTTCCGGTCCCGGACCGACCCTCGTGCCGAGGCGATGGAGCGGAGCGAGTGATATGAGCATTGATGTCAGCGGCGAGAAGAAGGATAGCACAGAGAGCCCCCTGTGCACACCATCATCATCATCTTCTTCTTCCTTTGTTTCTCAGGCTACCGGTAATGTATTTCCCGGTAAGCCGGAAGATAATAACCAAACCGGACCGAAGTTGAACCATTCGGTAAATTCTGTTAGAGTTGGAGATCAATCCGTGCCTGAGACTCAGAATCAATCGGTTAAAGAAGTTGAGGTGGGATCGAAAGGGCCTGCAAATCGGAAGCAACACCAATCCTCTCAGGCACAGCTCGAGGTTTCTTCAGGTGAAGATAAAAATCAAACTAGTCTTCCTCAGGCCAAGATAGTCAGTTCCGGGGTCAAGGTAGCGAACGGTTTTGGACTGAAATTTAGTGAATTTCAGGACAAAGATAACGGGGTTGGTGATCATGAGCGCAATCAGTTGCCTCAGCCACAGTGGAACAAAGGAGATGATTCCGTAGTTCTGAGGACGAAGTTCCAGAAACAAACTGGCTTACATGGAACAAGAGTTTTAGAAATTGAAGATAGCTTCAGTACACCGATAGAGCAGGTTCAGAGAGTTCGACAATCAAAGGGAAACCAAGAAGCGAATGATGATCTGAAAATGAAAGCGAATGAACTCGAAAAGCTTTTTGCAGAGCACCAGCTCCGGGCTCCTCCTGTGGATCAGTCCGGTTCTGCAAGAAGAGCTAAACCAGCAGCGCCCGAGATGTCTCCTCTACAATTCTCAAACCGAAACGTAACAATAGAATCTTCAGGGAGTTTGAGTAATACGAACTTCAAAACCCCGCCAACGAAAACGGTCGGCAGAGAGGATTCTGATCGGGGTTTTGGACCTGATTCCAAAGGGAAGTTTTATGAGAGATATATGCAGAAAAGAAATGCAAAACTGAAGGAAGAATGGGGTTCTAATAGGGCAGAGAAGGAAGCAAAAATGAAGGCCATGAGGGATAATCTTGAGCAGAGTAAAGCTGAATTGAAGGCCAAGATTTCGGGTGGAGAGGTTTCTGTATCTACTGCAAGTCGACGTGCTGAGAAACTTGTATCGCTTAGTGCCCGTTCAAATTGGAAGAGGCATCAGGTACTTCTTGTTCTGTTCTAGTTGTGTATTACTATCTTTATGACTTGTCCCCGAACAGAAACAACCGTTTGAAAAAAATATGAGCTTTAACCTACCTTCTGTATGTAAAGTTGTACACAGTTGGATTTCCGTTAGTTTTTTTATATGACTATTTTACCCTGGACCTTTTGGAAAATAACGAGGGTATTACTAATTGTAAAAAAGTACCCCGAGGTATTCAATTTTTGCAAGTCGTGGCCTTCTTTAATAATTGCAAAAAAGTGTCCTGAACTTGGCTTTTTGCTGCACTTTGTGTAATTTTGTTTTAAAATGACAATTTTACCCTACAAAAAATGTTAAGTAAAAAACAAAAAAAATCCATAATTTTCTTCTTTGTACATCCAAAGAAGAAGAAAAGTAAGAGGTGATACTTTTGGATTTTTTTTGTTTTTTAATTATTATTTTTAAAATTTGATGGGTAAAATTGTCGTTTTATTTTTTTTTTACACAAAGTGCTACAAAAAGGCAAGTGCATGGCGCTTTTTTGCAATTATCAAAGAACATGGCTCCAACTTGCAAAAAGTAAATATCTCTGTTTTTTTTTTGTAATTATCCCATATAACATGTCATAAATAATCATTTTAAAAATTAAAATAAATATTTATTTTTCATTTCAAGGACAATTCTGTCATTTGAATGAAACAAAGAATTAAAATTGTTTACTTATTTTTTATTTCAAGGGTAATTTTGTCATTTTAAAAACATAAAAAATCCCATCCATTTTAAGAGAATATTCTTGCATTTCCATCCATTTTAACGGAATTTGTCATGAGTTTACAATGTTTTAAACAATAGGCAGTCTGAAGTTCATTATTTTTCATTGGGTGGTTTTACGGATTCATTAAGGTAGTTTTAAGGAATTCCCCCCAACTAATATTTCATAAAATACGACTTGACATGAATTTCGTGTAATTCATAGCTATATATATCGGTTTCTGATCTCTCGTTTGCACTAACCTTGAAAGGTCTTACCTTCGGCTGCAGCAGATGGATTCCACGCAAAGTGAAGAAGAAGATCTATCGGAATTTCTGGATGGTTCTAGAGGCTCGGCATCAAAGAAGAGTCTTCAGCCTAGAAACAACATGTCTTCATCGACTCCTCGTACAGCTCCAGTTCCAAGGTCATCTGTCAAATCTTCCAACCTCGGACATGGGAGACGAAAGATGCAAGTGGAGAATCCTCTTGCTCAGTCTGTTCCAAACTTGTATGATATTAAGAAAGAGAACACAAAGCCGGGAAAAATGGGAAGCCACTCTCAGGTGAGAAATGTGGATTCAAAGCCTTTCCTCAGGAAGGGTAATGGCATGGGTCCTGGTGCCAGAGCTGGTGTTGTGAAGTTGAAAGCTTCAGTAGCTTCTGAAGAAGAAGAAGAAGAAGAATTTGATGAATTACCATCGGAAGCAGAAAATCTTGTTGATACTGTCAAAGAGGGAGAGTTTGAAAATGCTGCATTGGAGGATTATGATGATATGGATAATGAAAAGCCAAGTCGTTCTGGGTCTGAAAATGGCGATTCTGTAAGACCCGTTTCCCAAATTGCCCCTGAATTGGCGGCTTCGGTTCCTTCAGCATTCAACCACATTGGAGATTCTCCTGGGGAGAGCCCAATATCTTGGGATTTACCTATTCATCATCCTTTTTCTTATCAGCATGAAACGTCTGATGTGGATGCTTCTGTTGACTCTCCATTGGGTAGCCCCGCGTCTTGGACCTCTCGTTCTCTCGCCCAGACGGATGCAGAGGCGTCTAGGATGAGGAAGAAGTGGGGGAGTGCTCAGAAACCCGTTCTTGTTTCTAATTCTTCTTCCTATAATCAACCCCGCAAGGATGTGACGAAAGGGTTTAAACGACTATTGAAATTCGGAAGGAAAAAGAGTGGAACTGATAGTCTGGTCGATTGGATCTCCGCCACAACGTCCGAAGGAGATGATGATATGGAAGATGGGCGAGATCTTGCGAATCGGTCGTCGGATGATTTGAGGAAGTCGAGGATGGGATTTTCGCACGGTCATCCTTCTGATGATGGATTCAATGATGGTGATTTGTTCAACGAACAGGGTAATTATACTTTTTGCTTGACTTTCCACTAATTTAGTAATTATGTAACAAAACATGCTTTGCAATTAAACCACAACACGCTTAGTTGAAAACTTTCTGTGTTCATCTTTAATACTATTTAGGGATAATTGCAAAAAGTACCTTGGGGTATTCACTTGTTGCAACTTGTAACCCTCTTCTTTGATAATTGCTAAAACGTGTCCTGAACTTTTCTTTTTGCTGCAATTAGGATAAAATTGTTTCAAAATGGCGATTTCATACTTGAAAATTTAAGTTTGCAAAATTATAAGTTCAAATTCAACATTGTACATACCTTAGATTTCTTGCTCTTTGTACGGTACAGAAAATCAAGGGGTATGAAATTTTGGATTTTATGTTTTTAACTTATTATTTTCTACATTTAAATTTTAAGGGTAAAATCGTTATTTTGATACAAAGTGCAACAAAAATACTAGTTCAAAGCACTATTTTGCCATTACCAAAGAAGAGCATTACAGATTGCAAAAAATTATTACCTCGGGGTTCCTTTTTGCAATTATCCCTACTATTTATTAACACGGGCCCGAGTTCTCTTGTTGACTTGTTTCATCCCTTTACCTGCAGTTCAAGACTTGCACAGCTCTATTCCAGCACCTCCAGTAAATTTTAGACTCAGGGAGGATCTTATCTCCGGGAGCTCATTGAAAGGTGATTGCAAATTGACACTCAACTATTTCCTTTCCATTCGTTGCCTTTGACATTGATGTTTTAAATCCTTTTTCTGCGCAATTTACAATTTTGGGGAGATTACACTTCACTACCCTTTACTTTGAGTTTTTATCAATTCACTAACATGTATTAAAAATTGTATCAGTTCACCCCTGTGAAACTTTTTTTTGTTTCAATTCAGTACCCTGTACTAAAAATCGTATCAATTAACGACCCTGTTTTCCGTTTATTTTTTAAAAAATAACAAGATTACCCTATATAAAAAAGTCCAAAATTAATTTTAGAAATGAAAAATAAAGGACTCCTTTTATTTATTACTTTAGAAGTGTTTTTAATTTAATTTTTATTTGCAAGGGTAGTTTATACATTTTTTAACTCCGTGGAACAAAAACAAAGTTGTTCAGGGTTAATTAATGCAATTATAAGAACTGCTTTCTTAAAATTAGAGTTTCTCTTGAGTTTGTACTAGAATGCATTCTAAGAACTGCTTTGAGTTTATACTAGAGTTTCGCTCTACAACATGGAGAGAAACTTATTTTTTTAATGTAAAATAACTGCTTTCTTAACATTGAAAGTTTGAAACAAAAAAAGATTGCCCTTTACAAAAAAAAGTTAGGGACTCCTTATTTATCATTTTTAATTTTTAAAACTGTTCTTAATTTGATTTTTAAGATTTGCAAGAGTAGTTTATACATTTTTGTAACTCTGTGGAACAAAAACAAAGTTGTTCGGGTGAATAATGCAATTTTAAGAACATGGTAGTGAATTGACTAATCATTTTAACCTATTCCACTGTATCACGATCAATCAGAATGAGGCATGTTCATCATAATTTTGCGCTTTTGACTTTTGAATGCATTTTTCTTAAACATTAAGGCTTACTCCTTGTTGTTTGTTAACCATCTTTAAATTATGAAAATCTGATGATATCCGGGAATTTCTTACTTACTAGAGTTTCTCTTACCACAGCATGGAGAGAAACTTAATTTTTAAGGGATAATTGCATAAAAGTACCCTGAACTTGTCTTTTTGTTGCAATTTGTATAAAAATGCTGATTTTACCCTCACACTTTAGATTTTAAAAATAATAGCTTAAATACAAAATTCCTATCCTTACTTTTCTTCTTCTTTGTACAATATAAAAGGGTAAGAAATTTAAGAGATATGAAAATTTGAATTATATGCTCTTTAATTATCATTTTTAAAATATAAATTTCCAAGGGTAAAATCGTCTTTTGAAACGATTTTATACAAAATGCAACAAAAAGACAAGTTCAAGGCGTTTTTTTTGCAATTATACTTATTTAAAAAAAGTAGCTTCTTTCATAACATTTGTTCTACATAGGCTTCTAACCTTACTGTTAAATTCTATAGCTCCACGATCATTCTTCTCACTATCATCATTCCGACCGAAGCAAGGGAAGTGACTCGAAGCCCAGGTAAGAGCAAAAGCATGGGATCGCCATTCAACGATTAGGGAGTGTAAAGCTAAAGCACGATACATACAAATCACGAGACAGTGTCATCGGTGAGTTCCATCCAATAGCCGTGTTGAAATATGTTGTATATCATATCGAATTAAAAGTCAAGTCGACCAAATGATGCAGTGTTATCGTGATTTTGGTAGCGTCCAAGGCATTATTTTTTCCTCTCCTTTTCCATGAGTCTAGCTTTGTGTTATGTATATCAAAACCCGAACACTTGCTGGAAATATGAATTATATCCTCGTATCTTTCGTTGTCTGGTTCGAACAACATTGTTTAGTCGTTGAAACTTTCTTTAGTTAATTACAGAGGTGGCGATGCTCCTGTGTTGTCTTAAACAGCCGGCTAATCTATTTTTGTGCTCAATCACACGGTTTTGGAGTTTTGTTAGATTAAGGTTTTGTTCTTAGTTCTGATGTTTACTGTGAACTTTGTACTGCAGAGCATCTTGTTGTTTTCGGCTGAGTTTATGCTCTTAATGTGTGTTATGTTCATCATGATCTTGATTTTACAAACTTAATCTCGTGCTTAATGAATATTTAACTCTGATCATGAGAATATTTACCATTTTTGTATGCTTAGTGCTTGTCTGTATTGTACTTGTGAATAATCGCAATAAAAAATATCTTCAGATATTCACCTTTTGTAAGTTGTACCTGTCTTTTTTTTAGGGATAATTGTCCAAAACTACCTTAAAGTTTCGTCTACAAACGAGTTGATATACAAAGTTTCGTCCACACTGTGTGGCTACCTTGAAGTTTTGTCCATGACTTTTTTTAGTTTTGATGTAATAGGGATGTTCAGAATGATGGTCCGGGGCCTCTGGGCGGTGCTTCCCGGATTGAGTAGAAGCGTGGACAAAACTTCAAGGCACCCACAAAAACGTGGGCAAAACTTTAATGCACCCACAAAAGCGTGGACAAAACTTCAGGGTAGTCACACAGCGTGGACAAAATTTTGTGCATCAACTCGTCTGTGGACGAAACTTTAGGTAGTTTTGGACAATTATCCTTTTTTTTTATGATAGCAAAAGGTGCTGTGAGCTAGTCTCTTCTTCATTTTACTTTGTATAAACATTTTAGAATGATAAGTTTTTCCCTTAAATATTTAATTTAAAGAATAATAAGTAAAAAAATATAAAATCCAGAATTTTCATGAATTAAGTTTTTTTTTTCTAGATTTTCTGTTTTCTGTTTATTAAATTTGATAAGATAAAATCATCATTTAAAATAAATTTACACAAAACGTCACAAAAGACTTGTTTATAATACGTTTTTGGGAAAATTACACATGTCTATCCATGATTTCTTCCTCAAAAAAGAGGAACTATCCAAATCTTTCACTTAGCTATACCTAACTATTTTAAATATTCTTAACTTTCCAAAAAAATTACTTTACTACCTATTCGTTAGTTTCGGGACAAAAAAAAAGATCATGTGTGTATAAGGGCATTCATGTCATTTTGGAAAAAATATTGTCATGCATGGATGGATCATGATCTTTTTTGCTTCCAAAAACGGGCGAAAATGTAATAAAGTAATTTTTTTTGAAAAGTTAGGGTATCTCTCAGACGAAAAATAATAATTAGGTATGAATGAATAAACATCATACATTTGTTTTTTTGAGTATATGAATGTACTTTATTGATTGAATTCAAAATTCATACACTAAACCGACAACGACATTAGAAATATGAGAACAAACACCGAAATGAAAGGGAGAGACTGAAGTCATGACCCGGAGGCAATAGAAACTAACCTTATAACAATAAGTCCGACAAACTAGGGACAATTAAGTAGGAGATCATAAGCATTGGATTGGCTACAGGGGTGTAGCACAAAAGCCCTATTATTTGACTCGACCTGAAACTCCACGTATCGATAACCCTGACCCTTTTAAGGGGATAACAGGCAGCTAGGGAGAACACCAGACAATGGAGGGGGGGGGGGGGGTTGTTCATCAGGCTTGCACTGATGGTGGCATGGTTAGTCGTGTATACGACTCGCTGCTAATTGAACCGATCATAATCCCAAGCGAGGCTGCGCAACAGTTCTCGTTTGGATTGTGTTCGAGTAAACTACAGCCCTAGGCCACACGCGGAGGATCTTCTAATTAGGTAGGAGGTATCGTATTACTGTCACCTCGTTTGGTTCTTCATCATCTAGTAGGCGAGGTTTCGGTACCGAGCAGAGACACACGTGCTTCAGCACCAAGGTTGTGCTCTCGGGGTAGACAATAGGTCTTGTATCCTTGGTCCGACGCTTTGTCGTCATGATCTGGGGAGACATACATTGATGGGGCCAATGAGCACCCTCGATATCTTCAGTTCGCCCAGTTGAATCACTATGAACATCATCCTCTGGGGTTCTCTGTGCCATACCGATCCTGTGCAGTCCCTGATCCCGATGAGCTTATGTTCTCGTGCCTCATCATGTGGGAGGGTCTCGGGAGCGGACATCTAGAAGAAGCGTTGGTTGGGCGGGTTATGGACCTTATACGGGGGCCAGGCCGAGAGCCCCACCGAGGGGTCCATTGCTAGCATGTCGAGGGCTAAGAAGGATGCCTCATTAATGCATCCCTTTCGGAAAGGGTATCCTAATCCATGTGTACCAGCGACAGTTAGGGACGAGTAGGTCAGTGCTGGGGTGGGGTGTGATGGCCAAGGCGGCTCGGGGGATCCCATCGGGATCGGATATCTCGGCTTTTGCCAAGGGTTGGTCGGCAATCGTGGTGTTGGTGTAGATAAGAGGGAGACAATCCGGTTCGTCCAACCATACCACGGTGGGTTGAGGCGTACGTGGTCGGTAGAGTGAGATCCCATTGAACGATGATAATGGTGATTTAGAGGTGGGCAAGGGGGAGCCTGGTCGTGATCCATTAGCATTCCAGGTGCGGCCAGTGGAGCATCCGGTATACATGACGACAACCCTATGCCATCCCACGCATGAATCGTTGGGTTCAGTCATTGAAGAGAGTGGGCGGGAGGAGAGAGATTGATTGTTCATGACGGTTACTTGGTTTAGACGTTGAGGGAGTAGGGGGACGATCCGGGACATGGGGTGTAGGCGATGATAGGACGTGGGTGATAGCTGCAAGAGTTCCGATAGGTACCACGTAGTTGATTGGCATCACGAGTTGGGTATCGGGAGTCAGCATGATGAGACTGAGCACAAAAACGACGTGGACAGAAGGTCTGAGACGATATTGATAGGCGACAGAACAAAAAGGAAAGGAGATAAGAAAACCCTAAAAGCCCGTTTTTATATCAAACATCAACTGATAAACATCATAGATAGATAAGTGTAGCTATATACAATTTCCCTTACATTTTTTAATCATCAAAGGAAGAGACACAACTTATAACAAGAGAATATCTCATAGTATTATTTTGCAATTAACTTTATTACTTATTAGTTTTTTTTTATCAGAGAGAAAGAAATGCATTAAAAAAGGAAGTGTGGGTCCTGGGAAAGAAACCGCAACAACCAAAACAAAGTCCAACAAAACCGGCCTAAAGGAAAAAGCAACAAAGAAAACAACCACCCTGGTCCACCACAACAACTACTAAACACCAGACTAGTGAACAGTACCTCAGGAGACAGCTTGGGCAACCTTGATCAGACTAGTGAACAGTACCACGGGAGACTGCACGGGTGAATCCTTTGGCCTCAAGAAGGCTAAGTGATTCATGCCCCTCCACTCGATAACGGGCAGATCAGCCCCAAATTGCGACCCCGGAACAAGTACTCACCGGACCCCACCAAGGTAAAGCAATCCCAAAACGACTCTTGAACAAGCACTCACTAGACCTGGCCAGAGAAACCACCGAAGAGGACCGGGGAAAAAAGTGTTGAAGTCCTCAAATATGATACAACAATCGTCAGTCTATCCTTAGGCGCTCCTAGTCAGCGCAACAGCCGGAGACTCGACCCACTCGAGGAAGGTGAAATTACGACCAACCGCTCTCAAATTGGAAAAAGATACTTGTTGAACCTTAGCAAGGAGAATGCCTAGTTCAATAGCAGCAGACCCTGAGAATACACGACGATTGCGCTCTAACAAAATATGTCAAAGACACAACAACCCAATACCAATCCACTCGGACCTCAGCCTACGAAACCCCACCAGAGAAGTCCAAGACTCGAGAAAAAGAGCAGGCGACAACGCAAGGACACCCACCACTCCCCACCATCCCAAGACCAGAGACCAGATCCTCCAGGTCCATGAGCAAGCGATAAACAAGTTCCTAGAGTCCTCCCCACCTGAACCACACATCATACATCTCCACCGGGTTAACGGAATCGACACACCCCTATCCACCAAGAAGGAAATAGTGGGAACCGCGTCATGAGAAAACAACCAGGCAAATAAATGGATCTTGGGAGGAATAGGGGCATACCAGATCACAGAAGCCCAAGGAGCGACCCTATAATCCACCCAGCCAACAAGAACCTGAAATGCTCTAACTGAAGAGAACCCCCTCGAATCCCAAGACCAGGCCAACGAATCTGGACGCTCACGTACCAGTTGAACCCCAACCAGGCGAACCCTTATCTCCTCCAACTCATCAGCGTCACGTACCCGAAGATCCCTACCAAACTGAAAAGCCCATTCCCCATCTGCATAAAACTCTGCAACTGGCCCATGATGGCCTTCCACCAACCTATAAAGTCTGGGGAAACGAGTCGCCAGAGCGGTATCAAAAAGCCACGGGTCCTCCCCAAAACGGATCATGGTGCCAGAACCTAACACCCACCTCAAAGTGTCGGAACAAAACACTCTCGCAAACCCAGGGTCCCGATCCAAACGAACTACATGCCGGATGAAGAAAGAGGAAACCCTCGGAGGAACCGTGAGCGATCCCAAATCCCAATCAGTCTCCCTCCACCTGAAATAAGCACAAATAACACGCCTCCAGAAGGCAGGCCCCTCCGTAGCAAAGCGCCACCACCATTTCAGGAGAAGACTGGTGTTAACCTCCGAAAGAGATCGAACACCAAGCCCCCATGAGTCCTTGGACATGCAAACCACCTCCAACGGAACCTTAGAAAGACACCTTCTCTCACAACCTGAACACCAAAGGAACCTCCTCTGAAATCTCTAGCAGACGAACGACCTTCTTAAGGGCGCGAAATAAGGACATGAAAAAGATCGGCAAGGTCGCCCTGATGAGCGTATGACGACCTCCCAAGGAGAGAAAACGGGTCCGCCATACCACTAACCTCTCTCTGTACCTATCCACCACGAGGATTGCCTCCCAGAGGAAACCCAAGGTAAGTGAAAGGGAGAGTGCTCAAAGAACACTGCAAGGCTTCCGCAAGAGCCAAACTCAACGGATCATCCACAACAAAAGCAACCAGAGACGACTTAGTAAAGTTGATCCGCAGACCAGACACCAACTCGAAAGTGTGGAGAACAAACCTAACAGCACGAAACTGATCCACATCTGCCTCAAGGAACAATAGAGTGTCATCCGCAAACTGTAGGTGAGAAACTCGAATGACTGGGCCAACCCTAATACCACCATACAACCCCTGCCTGATACCGAGCTCAAAGATCTGTTGAAAACCCTCCGCAGCAATCAAAAAAAGATAGGGCGACATCGGACACCCCTGCCTGACTCCCTGTAAGACCTTAAACTGCTTAGATGGGGACCCATTGAGCAGCACAGAAGAGAAACCCCGTAAACACGAGGAGACCAACAAAATCCACTTCCCACCGAAGCCCATACTCCGAAGAACATGAAACAAGTAAGACCAATCAACCTTGTCAAACGCCTTCTCGAAATCCAACTTCACCAAAGCGGCTGGTTGGCGGGAACGACGCACAAGTCCCAGAACCACCATAGCGACAAGGACCCTGTCCGATAACTGCCTCCGATGCACACACGTGGACTGAGTAGTGCTGATAAGGTCTCCACTCACCCTCCTCAGCCGCTTCGCAAAAATCTTAGACATAATCTTGTAAGTAGCAATTGTAAGACTAATAGGACGAAACTCCGAGAAGGTCCGCGGAGAAGGGACCTTCGGAATGAGAACAATAAAGCTCGAGTTCACCCCACAGCTAAGCTGAAACGAGGAGTAAAAGAAATGGAGAAAGCACAAGAAGTCGGCCCTAATGATTGGCCAAGCCACTCGGAAGAAGACCAGATTAAAACCATCTGGACCAGGGGCTTTGTCCCCAGAAAAAGCAGACAAGGCCTCCAAAACCTCAGCCTCAGTAAAAGGAGACTACAACCTACAAGAGTCCTCGTCGCTTAACCTGGCAAACGGAAAAGCGGGTAAAACATGACGGGAGGACTAATCCGAGAAGAAACGAGCCCCAAAGTGGGCGACGGCCTGAGCCTTGACCCCTGCAGGATCTTAGTACTACGTACCATTCTCTATCACCGAGAAGATCTAGTTCTGAGCACCATGGGCCTGAGCAACCCGATGAAAGTAGGCTGAATTAATCCTCATCCTTGCCCCACTTGACTCTGGCCTTCTGCCTCCACAAGCTAGATCTATGACTTGCCTTAATGGCTAACTGGGAGGTGCAAAAAGCCCTCTCGATCAGCTCTTCCTCCGATAAAGGCCTAGTGTCAACCAGGACATCAAAAGCATCAATACGCACCTCCAACTCTGAGATGCAAGTGTCTAACTGCCCAAAAGCCGTCTGATTCCAGTCACGTAGATCACCCCTCAAGGTTCTCAACTTGGTCCACCAAATGAACTCCGGATCTCCATGAACCACATAAGAGAACCAACGTTCACTCACAAAAGGGAGGAACTCGTCATGCTCTACCCAAGCATCAATGAAACGAAATGGCCTAAGGCCCCAATCGACCCTCTCAGCAGCCAACAGGATCGGACAATCGGATATGCACTCCACACCAGAGGGATCGGGCAATGATCGGACAACAGAGGTAGAAGCATACACGTTTAGGACTGTCAAGGGAGTGCCCGTAGGCAGATGCACTCCACACCAGACCAGAACGCCAGGTAAGGGATAAACCTGACTCATCTGATACACTGTTATTCCAGATAGAAATAAGACCTCCGGACAAAGTAAAGGAAAGAATAAACGAATGGGTGAAGTCCGCACTCAAACCACATGAGCGAACAATACTAAAGCAAATGCCTGACAACTTCGTCTCCTGAATTAAGACAAAGTCAGCCCGTTAGTACTTACTAGTTGACTTTGGTAGATGGTGAAACTAGCCGCTTAAGGTCTAACTTCCAACCATCTCGAAGGTCACTAAACAGCAAAAGAACCGGCCGTTTTTGACGGATTGATCGAAGGTTAATATTTGATTGTTACGAGGTTGTAGTAATACACGTCACCGTTTACGTCACCGTTTCTTCCAACACATCTTCAATGCCAAACGAGCTCTCCGCCACCATTCCCACATGGCTGACTCCTCCTTCCACGTCTCTCCCTCCCGGCGCTCTCGCCGGAGACGCCACACCACCCCGGTCCACTCCCGCTCCTTCACCCCGTCCCAGAGTCCCGCTCCGGCGACCCCCTCCGCCTCCGGCCACGACGCGTCCTGGCAGAGCGAGGTCTCCTGGCACTTCGAGCCCACCGGCTACCGGGACAGCCGCAACCTCGGCGCCGCCCTCAGCCCGTGGACCCCGTCGCAGCAGATCACTACCCGCCGCACGGCCAATGATTTCTACCGGACTTACAATTCAAACCAGTTCCGAAGTCAGTACCAAGACGCTTCCTTCTCGGCCTCCGGGGAAAGGATCGAGCTCCGGAGCTTCACCGGGAAGAAGAAAGATCTTGATCATGGTGGTTTCAGCTTCAGCAGGTCCCACAACAACTTGGAGGCTATCAAAGAACACACTAGTCCTGTTCTGGTTCCGATCCAAGATCATCATCATCATCATCAACATCAACGTTCTCGTCAGGATATTGATGTGATTTCTATTGAAGAAGACGGTCCAGAAGAAGATGATGATGATGACGATGATGATGAACCAGCTCAGTCGGCCGGGTTGTTGAGCCTGTTTAGGTACTCAACAATCTGGGACATTGTTCTGGTGATATTTGGTTGCGTTGGAGCTCTCGTCAATGGAGGTTCTCTTCCTTTGTATTCGTATCTTTTCGGGGATTTTGTCAATAAGATCGCCAGAGACTCCAAGAACAACAAAGACCAGATGATGAAGGATGTGGAAAAGGTACTAAATTCATCTATAGGACATTGTTACTCGTCAAAAACGTTTCAATTTACTAAACTTAGTCGCTTATTTCACCTGCAACGACTCGCTTATATCGTTTATTGCGATTCAGATTACTAGATATAGTTGCTTATGTTGTCAACAACGACTGATAAATTTAATGTCAATCGCTTATGCAACGTTTTGGCGTGATGGTTGCACCTATCATGTTACAAGCTACTCAGCTTAGTGAATTTAATTAGTCGCTTATGTACGATTTAGTTTATTGAACTTAGTCGCTTATGTCACTTATAACGACAAACAAATCGAATGTCGGTCGCTTATGTAACGCTTTGATGTGGTGATTTGCACCTATATGCTACAAGCTAACTGAGAATCGATGTTCTTGTTCAGATATGTCTGCTCATGACTGTCCTATCGGGAGTGGTGGTGGTGGGAGCATATTTAGGTAACGCCCTTTAAAATTATATTACGCCTTTCGCTTCATCTTCTTCGTCTCGAATCTGAGTATACTTACCAGTGATCTTGTTTCCGAGCTCGAAGAAATCACCTGTTGGCGCTTGGTCGGAGAACGAGCGGCTCAACGTATAAGAACAAAGTACCTGAGGGCGGTTCTCCGGCAAGACATAGCCTTCTTCGATACCCAGATCAGCACCGGCGATATCATGCACGGGATCGCCAGTGATGTTGCACAAATCCAAGAAGTCATGGGCGAAAAGGTTTATACATATTCATTGAGATTCGTTCTTCTTCTCTTTTCGTACCGAATATAAAATTATAATCGGATTTTCAACTATCAGTCACTTATAGCAAAGTTTGTGAGCTATTTGCATCAAGAGATTGTTTGATCAGATTTTGAGTTATCCTCACAGACACGAGTTCAAATCTCACTACGAACTGATTCGCTTGCAGATGGCACATTTCGTCCACCACGTATTCACATTCTTCTGCGGGTACGCGGTCGGGTTCAAGAGGTCATGGAAGGTCTCTCTAGCGGTCTTCGCCGTCACGCCCTTGACGATGTTCTGTGGCATAGCTTACAAAGCCATCTACGTCGGCCTCACTTCAAAGGAAGAGGTAAAAAAAACTAACCAAACCTATATAGCTTCGACCTTTTCGTATATTTTTCATGTGTGTTCGTTATTGTTAAGGTTGCGTATCGTCAAGCTGGAAGCGTCGCGGAACAAGCCATCAGCTCGATCCGGACCGTGTTCTCATTCGTCGCCGAGGATCATTTAGCGGCGAGGTACGGCGCAATGCTGACGAAACTGGTGCCGGTCGGGGCCAAAATCGGGTTCGCCAAAGGCGCGGGAATGGGAGTGATCTATTTAGTCACTTACGCCACTTGGGCGCTGGCCTTTTGGTACGGATCCATCTTGGTCGCCGACGGGGAGATCACGGGAGGCGATGCCATCGCCTGTTTCTTCGGCGTCAATGTTGGCGGAAGGTACTACTTATAACATGAGGTCGCTGGTTTCAATCCTCGTACTATTCGTTTATGTTTTTACTGATGATGTGTTTTTTTTTTGGTAGGGGCTTGGCGTTGTCGTTATCGTATTTCGCGCAATTCGCGCAAGGGACGGTGGCCGCTAGCAGAGTGTTCGAGATCATAGACAGGGTTCCGGAGATTGACGCTTATAGTCCCGAGGGGAGGACGCTACAGAGTGTTCGCGGGAGGATCGAGTTCAAGAACGTGAGTTTCGCGTACCCATCTCGCGCTGACTCTCCGATCTTGAGCTCCCTCAACCTCGTGATCCCGTCTTCCAAGACTCTCGCGCTGGTTGGTACGAGTGGGGGAGGGAAATCCACGATTTTCGCTCTAATAGAGAGGTTCTACGATCCTGTCAAAGGTAACACGGTCTACGAATGCTAAGAGATAATTTCATAAAAATACACTAATCTTATTACATTTCTCATTTAATTACACCGACTTTATAAAGAATGATTTGTTGTAAGGTTTGTATGTTGTGTGCAGGAAGTGTTACCTTAGACGGTCATGACTTAAGGACACTCCAAATAAAGTGGTTGAGAGGTCAGATAGGATTGGTTAGCCAGGAGCCGGCACTGTTCGGCATGACGATACTCGAAAACGTGCTCATGGGGAAGGAGAACTCTACCAAGAAAGAGGCCATCGATGCTTGCACGGCCGCTAACGCGCACGCATTCATCTCCGGCCTCCCGCAAGGCTACGAAACTCAGGTACCAAGAACATAACATTTATGTGCCTATCCGCACAATTTGGTCCGAATTCATGTACATTTGTAACTTCCTTTTTTATCCCCACTTGGGTCGGTCGGTTGGTCACAGTCAAGGTATCCACTAGTGACCGACACCGACAACCATTTTTTGGTCACCCGACCGACGCCTCTGGTTTTCTAAAAAAGCCGACCGGTTCCGACACCAAAATCCGGTAAAATTGAACATAACCGATCGACAGAACAAAGTAGGTGTCGATTTTTAAAGGGGAAACCATGGTTCCTAACTTATTTTGAGTTTTGTTTTCGCGATCCTAACTTGGACATACCTTTTGTTGCATTTCCAACTATCACCTTTCTATTTAACGACCCGCTTGGTGAGATTTTTGAATCCTAACAAATATATCTGTTTTGTGATTTCCCCATTTGGCCTACTGGTTGGATGGCACAGAACCCGACCACATGACTTTTTTACCATCGTTCGAATTCCAATAGGTATGTCTGTTTAGGAGCAGATGAAGATCCCAATAAGTATATTTGTTTGGGAGCGTATGTGAGCCGTCTTGGTAGACGTAGAGTTTTCTTATCTCCGTTCGTAAATCTATAAATACATTGTTTCGAGCTCTATAGTCATCTGTCCTTCTTATCTTCGTTCAAAACCAATAAGAATGGAAATTATTGGCCGACTAAAGGCAAGATCAGTATTGATTTTGAAACGACCCAAGCGGCCCTCTGGGTCAAAGGTCTGAATCCCAATAAGTACATTTGTTTGTGTTTTCCCACTTAAATTGTCTAGATGGTCAAAGTGTTTATCACTATAGTTCGAATGTCAATAAACTCACCCGTTCGGAAACATATGTAAGTTGGTCTGATGGTCACAAAGCTTTTTTTTTATTTCCATTCAAATCCCGATAGGTATATCTGTTTTGACATACATGAATGGAGATTAGATTTAGACGAGAATAATACACAATTTCCTTGTTATCTTATTAATAAAACTTTATTTTCGTTAAGGTTGGAGCAAGAACTCAGCTCTCCGGCGGCCAGAAGCAACGAATCGCGATAGCACGAGCCATGATCAAGAGCCCAAGAATCCTCCTCCTCGACGAACCCACCAGCGCCCTAGACGCCGAGTCCGAAGCCGTGGTCCAAAGGGCCATCGACAAGATCTCCATCGGCCGAACCACCCTAGTCATAGCCCACAGGCTCGCAACCGTGAGAAAGGCTCAAGCCATCGTCGTCCTCGACCACGGATCCGTAGCCGAGATCGGCACTCACCGCGAGCTCATGGACAAAACAGGACCATACTGCAACCTCGTCAAGCTCGCCTCCGAATCAGTCTCGAAACCAGAATCAAAACAACTAAGTACCAAATCTTACGACAACCCGGTCTACGAAATGCAGAGGTCGAAGGATGTGCAAGAGATCTCGAGGTCGGTGTACTTGAAGTCGATCCAGTCCGAGGAAGAGCAGCAGGTCTCGAAGGTGAAGAGTTACAAACTTTCCGAGATATGGAAGCTGCAGAGACCGGAGATGTTCATGCTTGTTATTGGGTTCTTCTTGGGTATTCACGCGGGCGCGATTCTTTCAATCTTTCCTCTGCTTTTAGGCGAAGCCTTACGGATATACTTCGATGAGGACCCGGAGAAGATGAAGAAGAAAGTCGGAGTTTTGTGCATAGTACTCGTCGGTCTAGGGTTTGGCTGCATCATCGCCATGACAGGACAACAAGGTTTGTACATTTTATCACCTACCGACCTTTTTGGTTGGTAATTATGGGAGACGATCGGTTGGGTAAGATTTTATCGATCGATTGTTCGATCTGTTACGTATTACCGACTAAATTATTCGATTACAAGTGAACTAAACATACAACTGGTAGTGTTGGTTCATTACTTCCGTGGTGTGTGAGTCGGGAATGAACATTCATTAACGACCCAAACATTCAGCTTGTAATGTTAGTTTATTACTGGCCCACGTTCAGTCGGTAATGAACGAATATTACCGCCTAAATGATTGGTTCCCTTGCGATCGAAGAATTTAGTCGGTAATGCGTTTTCATCACGGACCAAATTCTATTAAGTCGGTAATGAAAGGTTTATTATCAACCTAAAGCTTTGCAGTCGGTGAAGTTATAATATTACCGAGCGACCACTTTGACCAACCCCTTTCATTCGGTCAAGTATGTTACATTTTAGTGCAGTGGTTAAGGTTGAAGATTTATACATGGGTTATAATAGGACTAGACATATGTATATACATCAGATACTACTTCACCGTAGTACCATATAAATTTTTATTTAGGACGATTATTTATACCGGGTTGGAATTTCACGATTAAAATGTCAACCTTATTAATTGATTGTAACCGTAACTCTTAATATATATTTCTCTGACGTGGGTTCACTGTAATACTTCAACAGGTTTCTGCGGATGGGCCGGGACAAAGCTAACCCTAAGAGTCCGAGACCTCTTGTTCCGATCCATCCTAAAGCAAGAACCCGGTTGGTTCGATTTCGAAGAGAACTCAACCGGAGTACTCGTCTCAAGGCTCTCCGTCGACGCAGTCAGCTTCCGATCAGTCCTTGGGGACCGAATCTCGGTCCTGCTCATGGGTCTGAGCTCGGCCGCGGTAGGGCTCGGCGTGTGCTTCTTCCTCGACTGGAGACTAACCCTAGTCGCCGCCGCGCTCACGCCCTTCACCCTCGGCGCGAGCTACCTCAACCTGATCATCAACATCGGGCCGAGGCTCGACAACACCTCTTTCGCCAAGGCAAGCAACATCGCTTCCGGTGCGGTATCGAACATAAGGACCGTAGCTACGCTCACGGCGCAAGAACAACTAGTCAAGTCCTTCGACCGTGCGTTGTCCGAACCCATGAAGCAATCGGTCAAAAAGTCTCACATTTTGGGCGCGACGTTGGGGTTGACTCAAGGTGCGATGTACGGAGCTTACACGTTGGTTCTTTATTACGGAGCTGTACTTGCGAAGCGCGGCGACTCGGAGTTCGGTGAAGTGTACAAGATCTTTCTGATTCTCGTATTGAGTTCGTTTTCCGTCGGACAATTGGCCGGTCTTGCGCCGGACACGTCCATGGCCGGGACGACGATCCCGGCCGTCTTCGATATCCTGAAGAGAAGGCCGTTGATCGGCGGAGGTAATGTAATTTTTTGTTTGTGACAACTTTATTAGCTGGGTGTGATCTTTTGTTACATCAAATTATATTTGATCTTTACATAATTATTCTACCTAAGTTTCTCAAACTCATCAGATGATACTCGATTTTCACATCGTAAATTTTTAAAAAAAATTATGATATTGTCGGACGAATGTTTTAGTTAAAGTAATTATATGAATATCTAGTATAGTTAGATGTAGTTAAGTGTAATAATCTATTTATTCTTATATCTTTATTCAATACTCTTTGGCTATGAAATCATGTAGATTTTCGTTTAAAACGGTCACTTATATCGTGTCGGACTGATCCAAATCTTTAAGTGATTCTTTACTTTATATTTTTTTTTGACGTGGGTTCATTGTTAAAATCAGGTATAGTTAAGATACGGTTAAAATAAATAATTTAGTTAGGATAGTTATGCTAAATCAGCTATAGTTATGTGTAGTTAAGTGTAATTATCAATTTTATTTAAACGATCACTTATATGAGGTCGGACTAGTTCTAACCTTTCTAAATATCTCTTTAATCTCTTCTTCTTCTTTTTTTTGCTGACGTGGGTTCAATGCAATACTTTACCAGGTAACGCCGGAACGGAGAGGAGGATCGATCGAACGAAGTTGTTCGATATAGAGTTCAAAGCGGTGACGTTCGTATACCCGTCGAGGCCTAATGTAACAGTGCTCAAGAAATTCAGCTTGAGAGTCAAAGGTGGGAGCATGGTGGCTCTGGTGGGAGGGAGTGGGTCGGGAAAGTCGACGGTGGTGTGGTTGGTGCAGAGGTTCTACGATCCGGTCCAGGGGAAGGTGACGATTGGCGGGGTTGACTTGAGGGAGGTCAACGTGAAGTGGCTGAGGAAGCAGACGGCTCTGGTGGGTCAAGAGCCGGCTCTCTTCGCCGGAACTATAAGAGAGAACATAGCGTTCGGGAACCATAACGCTGCATGGGCCGAGATTGAAGAGGCCGCTAAGGAAGCTTATATTCATAAGTTCATTAGTGGCCTCCCTCAAGGCTACGAAACTAAGGTACGTCGGTATGAGTCTCACATCGGATAATTAGTATAATTGAATATTTCCGAGTATCATATGTCACGGTAATTAATATGATAGTAGTGCGTCTCATTTTAAAAGTAAAAAGTCTAAAATATCTTTTTTTTTATCATACAAATATATAAAAAATATTTGAAAACTCATAAATAATAGGGGAAACTCTGGTTCCTAACCTTCTTAAACGTTTCATTATCACGTCCTAACCAAGTCAACGTTTTGTTACAGTTCCGTACACGAAAGGTTGAAACTTTTACAAAACCTTATATGAACCGTTTAAATTAACGATTTCGTTAACAGTGGAAGTGAAAAGTCGAAACTACCCCTCCAACTTAACGATTTCGTTAACGTTGGTTTTTGTTAGGACATGATAATGAAACGTTCAAGAAAGTTAGAAACCAGAGTTTCCTCTAAATAATAAAGGATATATTTGACTTTTTACTTTCAAAACCAAGTGTGCAATCCTATATCTAACACTTTGAGAAAAACGGAAGTCAGGAAGGTATAAACAAAGTTTTAAAGTCAGGGATGGCTGTGTGTAAAAGACGCATAATTCAAATTATTTGTGTGAACTATCCCTAATTTAATCGAGATTTAAGCTCAACCATTTATGTAGAAAAACAAAGAGGATCTGTCTAATTTTCATCATTCTGGAACACACTTGGTTTAAAGGGTTATGAACCACTATTTTATTGATTTGGCACTCTAGTCATTACCTGAACCTTTGCGTTGTACATACTCTAAATAATCTGATTGAGTTTACGATCTCTCCTCGATACACACAGGTGGGAGAGAGCGGAGTCCAGCTATCGGGAGGCCAGAAGCAGAGGATCGCCATAGCGAGAGCCATGCTGAAGAAGTCAAGAATCCTCCTGCTAGACGAAGCAAGCAGTGCCCTAGACTTGGAATCGGAGAAGCACGTACAGAACGCGCTGAGGAAGATATCACAGAGAGCCACCACCATCGTGGTGGCGCACCGCCTCGCCACCATCAGAGAGGCCCACATGATCGCCGTCATGAAGGACGGCGCCGTCACGGAGTACGGAACACACGACACGCTCTTGGCTTCCAAACATGACGGCGCTTATGCTATGTTGTTCCGTGCTGAATCCGAAGCTCATGCCTTTGCTTGATTATGGAAGCTCATCACCTCACTTATTAGCTTGTATGAAAGTGGAAATTAAGTTAATTTGATTCAATATTGTATGTGGAGTCACGATCTTGTCAATGAATATAATAATAATAACGCAAATAAATTTTTCTTTCAAATTATTTTGATTCCATTTGATTTCTAACGGGGAATCAATCTTGTTGTTATCTTGTTTTTGAATAATCGTGTTATTTTATTTTTTGAGGAAAAAGGTGTAATTGTACTACTTTAGATTTCCATTGTACCTGAGTACATCATGAATAAATCGCTGACCACGAAAGACAGACAAAGAACGCAAGTTTTCGGTGTTCTCTTCATAATAGAACATCTAAGACGGTTTTTGAGAAAATAATTGAAAGCAATACAGTTTATGAATCTTAATCTACGGATGATCTGGCGAGACTGATTGTGAAATTGATGAAGATTGCTCAAGGTGTGGCCGAATCGCCGCTCAGTCCCTTTGAATCGTAGACGATTAAGACAACACATAAACACAAGGATGAACATAAAAAACGATAGAGCCTGTGATGTTAGTTCTTATGGAGCCCATAACTTTCGTAGTGGGGCGATCTGGTATTGTCAACTCATCGTCTTGATTCGCCGGGATCACCTGAGATGTCCCTCTCTTAGACGAGCCTTGCTTTAGATGCGATAAGGACAACGGAGAATATTCCGGTTGTGACTTCACTGATACTTCTCGCAGATGCAGGTCACTCTAGCCTCCATAGATCATCATCGGATCGAACCACCCTGACGTAACCCGACAGGGCCTACCCAAAACAAACATTGTCACGCCCCAAATCCGGTTTTGACCGGACTCGAGACGTGAACCGAAAATAATAATAAAGAATGCAATTTTAAACAAAATGAAGCTCCAAAAATAGTATAAAGTCAGCAATTCCGGTAGCAAAAGTTAAATGCTCGAAATCTAAATAAAATAAGTTTAGTATAACGGGAGTACGTCTCTAGACAACCCAAAACTAGGACTCTCGCTAAGCTCCCAAGCTCCGAGACGTCCTCTAAACCAACTCACGATCAAAACCTATAAAAACAGTGATGAAAAGGGGGTGAGCTTTCGCTCAGTAGGAAAAAGTAGTAAAGGGGATGAGCATTTCGCTCACCACCACGGATACCCGTCCAAATAAGGCATACTAGTGAAGCAATAACAAGACAATTTAAACGAAGTAATCCAAAGACAACGCTTGAACCCAACCGGGAGCAATCCGCAAAGCAAACTTGATACTGAACCAACACTCAGACACTTCTCCTCAACTATATACTTAGCACCCGTCACCCAAACGATCCACACTGGAACACGAATACGGTTATATCACAACTAACTACGCGTGCGAACGCACACAGCAATACACTGACCCCAATATAAATGTATTCAAGATCACAAAGGATCACATACCTGCTACTCAATTTGGAGCCTTATCACCCAAATCACACAAGGGTCACATAACAGACATAATTAATCACAGCGAACTCAAACAAATCGACACTCCGAGTAAATCATTAGCAAACACACACACAGTAAGTAACCAATAACACACCGGATCACACAACTATAAGGAGCACACAGCTATAACACATTTTACCGACACCTAGTCGGAAGGCAAGCGCACTTTATCACGGCCAATAGCACATTTTACCGACACCTAGTCGGAAGGCAGGCGCACCTAATCACGGAACACTAGCACATTTTACCGACACCTAGTCGGAAGGTAGGTGCACCTACTCACGGAACAATAGCACATTTTACCGACACCTAGTCAGAAGGCAGGCGCACCTAATCACGGAACAATAGCGCATTTTACCGACATCTAGTCGGAAGGCAGACGCACCTTGAACATACAACAAGTCAGACATTACCATAACACACTCAATAAGAGGTAACATACAGTCATGACCGATCATCAAAATATCGCTCATCCAATAATACCACACTTACCATACCGGAACACTCAACATCGGCCTAGGTATCATCCCGGGACACTCAACATCGGGGTACAAGTATATCAGAACACACAACATCGGCCAGGATATCATACCGGAACACCTAGCCTTGGGACATATCGTACCAGAACACACATCATCGGTCTAGATATCGCCCCAGAACACCATCCTCAGCCTAGATATCCTATACCGGAACCCTCCGTCGGTATAGATATCATACCGGAACACCTAGCCTCGGAACATATCTTGCCGGAACATACAGCATCGGCCATGATATCAGACCGGAACACCATCCTCGGCCTAGACATCCTACTGGGGTACACACATACAGGGTCTCAAACATGTCACAAGCAATAGTTCACACTAGCATTCACCTCATTCTCATAGCATATCTTGACCATTACTTTAACAACGGAACATACCACAGACCAAACATTCCAACGATACTAATCACAGACAATTGCAATCATCACACAACCTACGGGCGCGACCTCGCCCACATGCAATTCTACAGCATGGCAATTCCCAAATTTACGGGCACGACCTGGCCCGCAAGTGATTCCACATTTAAACGGCTACGCTAGTTAATCACATCCTATATGCAATTCTACAATTATTCTGGTTACTCATATCCTATATGCAATTCTAGTAACTTTCCGCATTTAAACCGATATTCGCTACTTTTCCCTACCTCAACCGGGATCCAACTCCACCAAGCACGAACCGTCAACGACCTCCTTCTCCACGATCAAGCCCACGGTCTAGGATAACAAGTAACACAATACTTAATACAAGTCCAACGTCGATTAAACGGACAACACCCAAATTAACCCCCGACAAGAGGCCTAATTAATTTAAACGATTACGGGACGATGATTTGGAAGAAATAGTAAATTAATTAACCGGGCGATACATACAACGGCACCCGGCCAAGTGGGCCCCACTTGGTCGTGGGTGTGCCGGACCGGACCCACAAAGGGTCGGTCTCGGCTTGAATCCCGAGGCACGGGTCCCGAGGCATCGTGGCCGGTCCTCCGGCGACCGACCGGAGGACCTAAAAAAAGGAAAGGTCCAAAAGCCTCTTTCTCTATTTCGTCTTCTAGTGATAAAGTAAGGTCAAAAGTGTCATTTCTCACACTTTTCTCTCTTCCAATGAGTTAGGGACAAGTGTACAAGTGGGGTCCACCTCCACTCATAAATATCTCAGCCCAATAATTTAAAATCCGATAAACTCCAATTTTTGAACCCGTTCGACCTGAAATTGACTTTTTCACGAAAACTCTTATTTGCAAGGAAATGACTCAATTAAGCTAGCCGTAACGACGGCTAAGCTTTTTGGGTCCCAAATAAGTCTCGGGCGACCCAAACGTCACCAATTGACTTTTTCAGCGAAAAGTCAAACTTTCCCAAATTTGTCCCAAAGTTGCCCTAAGCTTTCCTGAACCTAACTTGATCGCTTTAGAGTTCTCTTAACGTCCGAAATGACCCTCGGGGTCAAGCCTGTGCTTATTTGAATAAATAATAGAATTTGACTTTAATTTTGTTTCCTACTGGTTTGATCGGCGTTGACCGGACGTGGTTCTTACAAACATATCCCAAAAGGGTCTGTCCAAACTCGATTCTTTTGGTCGTGGGTGCCGCGGAGACAGACCCAACCTATCGTCCCTCCTTCCGGATCCCAAATCCACCGTCTGTATTGTTCCGAGATTTTTTCCAAACGGTTCGTGCAAGTGTTCGGCTGGTAGAGTGGTACTAAAACCAAACCTCAAAAAATCGAAACCATTAGTTGATGGGATCGATTTCGATTTCATATTAGCCCTGAAGTTTCTTCGTAGTCTCTTAGATTCAGAATAAAGTCTCTTAGACTAAGTAGAAAATTATCGTGGTTGTGCTCAGACAAGAAAAAAAGACTATTGTCAGACTCATCTCTCAATGCCCCCATCAAACGGTTGTTGCCGCCGTTCCGCTAGATAATTTTGTGATTGAGGACATCATCTACTAATATCGTTGGAGTCGGGAGAGAGTTAAAAATCCTGTGGACATTGAGAAGCAAATTTTACAACAAACTCAAGCTGCACAGCGGGTTCATGCAGCTAAAGCTTTTGATGACCGACTCTGACTTCGGAAGGCCAAGAGTGGGTCACTGATGGGTAATTTTGTGTTTTTTGTCTCGGGTTTTGTTCCCGCAGTTCTTTTTAAGAACTCCCTTGTAATGACTGCCTTTGATTTGCTTAGATCCTTCTTGGATTTAACTTTTTTCTAATAAAATTTTGTACGCTTATCAAAAAAAATCTACTAATATCGTTGTTGTTGTGATAAAAAAAGAACAGAGCTATATATAACACAAGTCATGACCAAGGTATTCTATGGGGCGTTAGGTCATAAGTTTTTATGGAAGTGATAGACACTTGTTCTTAATGTAGAACTAAACTCAAATATATGACCAAATCTCAAATTGCATGTAAACCTATCACTTGTTACCTAGGGTTTAATTACCCATGCATGCACGTGGGCGCCAGCCGACTTTTGCAGTAAATTAGTTGACTTTGTTTTAAGTACACGCAACCTGATATAATTTAATAATCATTTTGTTGCTATTTTGGTTCTGTTTTGTGTGGGAAAAATGGAGACAAGCGTATATATACAAGTAAACAAGAATATTTGCTAATTATTCACTAATTGATGATTAGTTGATCTCAAGCTATAAAAAAATAAATAATAAAGTAGCCTATCGAGCATTGTGCCTCTCAACTTGCCCTGCCTTTGCCTTGGCTCGTGTGTAGTACAGAGAAGCATCTAGAGAATTGAGCCACGTTCCACACACAAACCACAAAATAAACAAATATTTAATTTGTGAAGATAAAGTATCAATTCAATTTTTCACCATTGGAAAACAAAAGCATATTCCAAATGTTTATTTTATAAGAAAATTATTATCAAATTTATGAAATATGTATAATAAATAAATTAATCAACTTTTCAGTTACTTGTCAAAGATGATTAACAATGAGGCTTCCTCTTATATGAACTTCATGTCATCTAACATCAGTGATTTAAGTTTGGTGTTTTTGTCTTTGTTTCTAATTCGAAATTTTGATTTCAATGACGATCGAAAGTCGAACCTCCGTTCCTCCCTGTCTATATGGTCTTTCTTGGAAGAAAACTCATTATTGGTTTTGTCAGTGGTCTTATCTAGAGTCAGATGTTTTACGCCGATAGTTTTTGAAAATTGAAAAAATACGACTCATTGATAATAGATGTATCTCTTTTCTATAATATGCATAAGCATTGTACTTAAATATGTATTTCTAAATTAATTGCAATTAAATTGTGTTCTAAATTGACTAGTCTGATATACAATCTCAAAGCCAGTTGTATTCAATTTGATTAATTAAATACAGATTCATGTAATTAACAGACTTGACATATAAGTCTACCTTTAAGGAGCGGCCTTATAACTGTGGATAGATTCACCTTCTCTCTTTTCACTGTCTTCAATTAACAGATAAGAACAACCTGACACAACCACGTCATAACATTTCACATCGCTATGGACATATCGGTCTCTTCTAACTTCTCGCGCCTCAATCGATTTAATACGAATATAAGCTCAAGAGAAGGTTGGACATTGTGATGCTCTAATTACCCCGCCGGAATATGCTAATAAGATTCCACTGCCGGCGAAACAGAAGAGGAAGTCAAAATGTCAACGCCGGAGTCAACTTCCCGAGTCTACGGTCAACCATTTACATACGCTATTTCAAGTCTACAATTTCGCGTCAAATCCCACACGTTCGGACAAAACCTCACAGCTGCCTTACTAGACCACCCAAATTTAATCCAATTATTGATTATAATCTTCTAGACACTCACTAACTTCGAATCCCTACGACTCTTAATCCCGACCGTTCATCCAGAACTTCACATCACTCTGTTCTGTGATCTCGTCAGCCGTGTAATCACTTTCGTGGTGACGACTACAGAGGATTCGAGCCCTCAACTATCTACTAGTGCAGAGCCTATCGATTCGCTCTATTTCAGTAATTATATTTATATCAGTGCGTCTGAATTTTCTCAAATCCCCAATTTTTCTCCTCCGCCACCACCACCGGCAGCGCCACCGGAGCCAGCGACGGAGATATAGGAGAAGTGGATCTGTGTTTGATTGGTTTTGATTTTTGGTGACGGAGAAATGGAATCGCCGGAGAGTTCAGGCATGCCGTTGGAAGCGGCGGAGAAGATGATCCTGCGGTGGGACTCGACGGTGTCGGACGAGGCGAGGGAGAAGATGATCTTCGACGGCGATCGGAGCGAGGTCGACCGGTACCTGGAAGCCGTGGACGAAATCCAGCGGTCCATGTCCTCCACATCGGTCTCGGATGACCCTAGCAAAGTCAACTCGGCGATTCAGATCGCCATGGCTCGTTTGGAGGACGAGTTTCGCAGCATCCTCATCGCTCACACCGCTCCGATCGACGCCGATTCGCTCACCGATCCGAGCTCGTCCACTCTCTCCGCCTCAATCGACAGCAGCGCCGAGTTCGATGACTTCCCGGAGGACGACGGACTCGCCAGGGAGGCGGAGGCTGAGGCGGAGGAGGAATCCGGCGGCGGAGACGGAAGCGCGAGCCGGAGCATCAGCAGGAGATCGAGTTACAGATCCACGAGTAGTATCCGCGAGCTGGATCTGATTCCGTCGGAGGCGATTTACGATCTGAGAAGCATCGCCGAGCGGATGATCTCGGCGTCGTACTTGCGCGAGTGTATTCAGGTGTACGGGAGCGTGAGGAAATCGGCGGTGGACGCGAGCTTCAAGAGGCTCGGGATCGAGAAGCTCAGCATCGGAGACGTCCAGAGGCTGGAGTGGGAGCAGCTGGAGAAGAAGATCCGACGGTGGATACGCGCCGCCAGGGTCTGCATCAGGATCGTCTTCGCGAGCGAGAAGAAGCTCTGCGAACAAATCTTCTACGGCATCGGGACCGCTCTCGACGACGCTTGCTTCCTGGAGACCGTCAAGGGACCGGCGCTTCAGCTCTTCAACTTCGCCGACGCCATAAGCATCAGCCGGAGGTCGCCGGAGAAGCTCTTCAAGATCCTCGACCTCCACGACGCTCTCATGGATTTGATTCCCGACATCGATAAAGTGTTCCAGTGCAAATCATCGGAGTCTATCCGGATTCAGGCGGCGGAGATTCTGTCACGATTAGCCGAAGCAGCACGGGGAATCTTATCGGAATTCGAGAACGCCGTGCTCCGGGAGCCTTCGAAGATTCCGGTACCGGGAGGAACAATCCATCCGCTGACAAGGTACGTGATGAACTACATAAGCTTGATCTCCGATTACAAACAAATCCTCATGGAGCTCATAGTCTCGAAACCCTGCACCGGATCACGATACTCCGGCGACCCGACCACGCCGGACATGGAATTCGCCGAATTCGAGGGGCATACCCCTCTGGCCCTCCACCTGATCTGGATCATTGTGATACTCCAATTCAATCTAGAAACTAAAGCAAAGCATTACCGTGACGCCTCCATATCACATTTGTTCATAATGAACAATGTCCACTACATTGTTCAAAAGATCAAGGGCAACCCTGAGCTCCGGGAGATGATCGGAGACGATTATCTCCGGCGACTAACCGGGAAGTTCAGAACCGCAGCAACAAGCTACCAAAGAGCCACTTGGGTCGGAGTGCTATATTGCCTCAGAGACGAAGGCTTACATGTGAGTGGGAGCTTCTCTTCCGGGGTCTCCAAGAGCGCTTTGAGAGAGAGGTTCAAGAGCTTCAACGCCATGTTCGAGGAGGTTCATCGGGCACAAGCCACGTGGTTTGTGCCCGACACCCAACTCAGGGAGGAGCTTCGGATATCCATATCCGAGAAGCTCCTCCCGGCTTATAGATCGTTTCTCGGGCGGTTCAGGAGCCATATCGAAAGCGGGAAGCATCCGGAGAATTACATTAAGTACTCGGTCGATGATCTCGAGACTGCAGTGTTGGATTTCTTCGAGGGGTACTCGATCTCTCAGCATCTCCGGAGAAGATCTCAGTGAAAAGGTTTGGGGATCTCTGAAGTGTTAGAATTAGGACAACATTCTTTGAATTTTTGTGTGGAGTGTTTAGGTAATAAGGTGTTGGTCAATCCAAAGTTTTTGTATGCATCCACACTACACTCTACTAGAAGCCTCTTGTTTGTTTATTGTCATCACATTTTTCTAGATTTTGTTCATAAGGGAATTGTTGTAATCTATGCTGTAACTTGTAATGATTTATATTTGTATCCTAAAGTGGAATTTTATTTTCTAGCTTCAATTCTAACATATAATGCAAGTAACGTAATTGTAAAAAAAAATACCTTGAGGTATTCATTTTTTATAAGTTCTAACACTTTTCTTTGATGATTGTAGCAGGCAACTTATTATTTTTTATTGTATTTTGAATTGATTTGTACAAATTAATTCTATAATGACGATTTTACCCCTGAGAAGTAAAAATGAAAAGCCAGAATTTCCATCCTCTCGTATGTCTAAACAAGATGAAATAAAAGAAGATTAATATTTTAGATCTTTTGCATTTTACTTATCATTTCTTACATTTAAAATTTCAATGATAATCGATATTTTAAAGTAAAATCACACAAGGTGCAGAAAAAGATAAGTTTGTGACATTTATTTGCAATTATCAAAGAAATGTGTAACAAAAAGATAAGTTCATGACACTTATCTGCAATTATTAAAGAAGAGTAACTTATAAGAAAATGAATACCTCAAGGTCTGTTTTTGCAATTACCCCAATTTGAATCCTTCACAAAACGAGAATATCGAACAAAAGAACATACACAAACACATTGAAAATCATCATTCCGACCAAGACAATGAGCTACTCGATTTCCATACAACTTAACAATCTTATCGAATACATGTCTAAGTTACGACATAAGTGTATACTATAATCAATGAGAACTAAAATAATACTATAATCAATGGGAACTAAAATAAAACGTGACATTATTGCTGATGTTGAACGATCCGCACCACCGACACACTCGGCTATAGAAAAACTTATTAACTAAACCATTCCAATAGGAAGACAACACGCGGAGTTTATAATGTTATTGTTACCAATCATCTAATGTAATATAGGGCAATTTGTTAATTTGTTCATACAAAGGATAGATTTATATTGTGTAGTCTACTCAATGTCACCACCTACTCATCAACGCTGTAAACACTAAACAGTTTCACTCAAAAATGAAAAGAAAATATCAGAATTGAAGACTAAATTTAATGATACATAAGTTATTTTAAAATAATTTCTCAGTTACATCGATCTCTATGATTCAAAAAAAATGTACTAAAAAGACAAGATGCTATTTTTTTTGGCACAGCTACAACAATAACAAAGGTTATAGAACTCACAGGACAATATGTAGTAGTAGGAGTTGATCACTCTGTCTTGTCTTCTTCATGATCATCACTAGACACTTGACCACCATGAATGGACCTAGCTTCTGGATCTATGGAAGGCAATGGCGCAGGTTTGATAAGTTTCAAACTAGAATCGTCCTTGTCCTTCTCGTACTCTTCGCTCGCCTCTCCAGAATAAGCGTACCTGTAGCGAAAGAAACGATAGTCTTAAACAAGAGTGATTAAACCGATGCAACAAATCATAGATATTTGGCGCATTTTGTACCGTGTTGAATTCTGAGAAGGTGCCCAGAGAGCACAGATGATGCATAGCAAAGAAAAGGATAGAACTTGCCAGAAGGCAGGGATGATCCATGCATTCTGCCACCGCTCGTTGTAAACGTCGTTTGCCTTGAAATAAAGCTGTGTGAAGATTGAATTAAATTAAATTAAAGGGCAAAATAAAGATTTTCTGATCATTTACTATGTATCAGTGCTCTAAAAATCCCAAGAACTCGGTGGAATATAACCACCGAGATCGATTAGATGAAATCGGTCAATAGTACTCAGTCAAACTCGGTCAACTATTTTTCATATATAATTCTAAAGTGCACATGAAAATTGTACTTGAAGCTATATCATTCTCTTTTGTACAGTGTTCTAATAATCACAATATCTCCTCGACTTGACCACCTAGTTCAATAAGTGGAAATTGGTCAAAACTTAATTAATTCGGTCAACTGTTTTTCATATATATTTCTGAAGTACATATGAAAGTTTGTACTCAGGAGATTATATATTCAAGGGTTAATTGTCAAAAAGTGCACCGAAGTTTTGTCCACAAACGAAGCATGCATAAACTTTTGTCCATGCTTTGTGGGTACACTGAAGTTTTGTCAACCGGCTTTTTTAGAAAAACGTAAAAGGGATGATGGTCTGGGCAGTTTTTCGCGGATTCAATAGACTTGCGGGCAGTACATAATGCATTCTAAAGTTGTGTGGGCAATTCATAATGCATTCTATAGTTGTGTGGGCAATACTTTAGGGTAGTTTTCGACAATTAATCTGTTACGTTTTTCTAAAAAAGTCGGTGGACAAAACTTCAATGCACTTTTTGACAATTAACCCTATAGTCAATATACAACTATTTTTGCTAATATCTCTCCGGTTTCTCCCGGATTAGTTAAAAGATTCCGAGTTTTAGAACCTTGCTGTATATAACAAAGTGGTTCGGTATCACATAACAACTAAGTATTACCTCATAGCATATCCAACCCACGGAAACAATGACAGCAACAGCCAAAGCATTTGTGAACTTCCTGTAGATATCTAGTTTGGTCATCATCTGCCTAGCCTGTCATGTCAGCAAGCAAAATTTATTAATCACTAACATTGAAGTTTTAAGTTGCACCTCTTAGTAATACAACAGATAGCAAAACCCTCACCAACAAGAGCAAGGGAATTAAGAATTTACGAAATGCGTCATAACATAAAGCTGAAGCTTAGAACAAGGCAACACCATGTTTTGAATATAGTAAAGGAATAATTGCAAGAAATCGTGGTGAACTATGCGTGTTTTGCAAATACTATTGGTGAACTATTTTATTTTTTTTGCCAAAAATATCCCCCGACCATTTTCCATCCGCAAATCCACTAACTGGGTTAATTTTTTGCAAAAAGTTGAAAGTAATCATGCAAAAGTGTACACATAAGGGTCCCAAATTGCAAAACACGTATAATGTAAAGGGGAAAACTGTCATTTCCAAAAAAAAATTTAAAGTCACGTGACTTTCACATGACCAATTTCCGTTACGTTAACAGATTTGCAGACGGGAGTATTTGCAAAACGCGCATAGTTCACAACAAGTTTTTGGTGTTATCCCTATAGTTGGCAAGACCTATATTGGTTTAGGTTCTGGATTCAGGAATAGCTTGGGAAGTTAGCAAGACCTCTCTTGAAACTGTATACACTTTCAGTATGGTTTTATTTGGGCCATGCCTTTTATTTTGAGCAGAGTGGAAACTCTTAGGACTCCAGTCAGCAAGGAAAAGGAAGAAAGACTGGTACTAGCTATATCCAACATATAATTTTCATTTATACATGAGCACCAGAATATTCAAGATATAGAAGTACAAACTTCTACGTCGAACTTAAATAATAACAAAATGTATGATAACGCAGCATGGTTATAACTTATATGGACACACAATATCGATATGAAACCAAATATATTGTAGAGGAAGTACCTGAAGCTTGTTAAGAGTCGCAGAGAGGGAATTAAATATCCAAAGGATGAAGAAAGCATCCAATACTCCCACAGGCAGAACCAAAAACAATCTTGCCTTGCCTGAAAGGTCACTAACAGCACCAACATTTTCTACCAGTTCAAGCACTTCAGATGCCACAAAGAAAGTCACTCCAAGCAAAATCACCTTTGATGTGAGACCGCCTAGGGTAGGTCTCACAACACCATAACCCATAGAAACAGTGAGGATGATCAAACGTGCAATTGTACGCTTTACTGTGCCAAAGGTGACTGCCCATGCTGTGATCCCAGATGCCCTTATTCCCGTTTCATTGAACTCAGCATAGTCAAAGTACCAAAAAGCCATCTCAAACATACCTAGTGTTATCACTAGTGTGATACAATTTTGCAGTGGAAGAATTTCTCTCCAAAATCTTGCATACTGAGAGAACCAGAAGACTCCAAGTATCACAAAGGCAAGAGACATAAATCCATAAAAATTCATGAGCGGCGCCATTCTACCAGGTAAATAACCTGAAGGGTTCTTCCATATAGTCTTCCCTTCAACTGCCAACTCCTTCAAATTTGGATCACAGTGTATAAAATACAAATTGTACATCCCGGTTCTTGTAATGGGTATCGACTTCGACGGTAATACCGCAACGAGCTCATCAGCATTGAATGGGACACCGAATACATGAGGCCAGCCTGGATTTCTGGTGGAAGGGCGATGAATGACTTCCCCTAGTGAGCATACTCCTAATTTTGCAAGATCTGCCGTACAGCATACAGCTCTTTGCCCCCCATAAGCAGAACCCCCAATAATTTCCCTATCTTCCACCTCAAAAACAAGAGCTTGGATCAATCCTGAGCTGAAGTTGGAAAATTCCTCGGCTCTCCGGAACGTAACCTTATCAAAACTGGTACCATATTACCATATTAGATCAAGTAAAGGCAAAACATAAGGGCAATAAGGTTGTTTCAGAAAATAATTGTACACCAAAGCCGAATAGAAGACACTCTGCACTAGAAAGTCAAAACCCGATTCTCCCCAATTTTGGATGTGATACTTGTAATGAACAAATGAGCACACATAAAAATGAAAAACATCACATCCAATGTATTAATCTCTACCCAGTATTCAGTTGTAATTTCAATAACATTTTTTGTATCTGATGAACAATATCATTATATCTTTAGTGAAGCCTTTTGGTCTGGATATGTAGCACCATCAACATTGTACTCGAATTCGGTCCAAAAATCTTAACAATTAGATGTTTCACGAGTTCATAATCAACATATCTTTGCTTCCACTTGAACTAAACTGCTTGTTCGATTCATGCATTTCCAGTATGCAGTTGCAAATTCAATATCATTTTTTTGTATCTAATGAACAGTCATTATAATTTTAAGGGATAATTGCAACAACAAAAAATGCGGTGAACTATGCGTTTTTTGAAAATACTATCAGTGAACTATTTTTTTTCCAAAAAAAAAAATCATACAACTATTTTCCGTCTACAAAACTGTTATCTTTAACGGAAATTAGTCATGTGACAGTCAAGTGACTTCAAATTTTGGGAAATGACAGTTTTTACCTGCACATTATACGTGTTTTGCGATTTGGAATCCTCATGTATACACTTTTGCATGGTTACTTTCAACTACCCCGTTAGTGGATTTGAGGACAGAAATGAAACAAAAGTAGTTCATTGGAATCCTCATGTATACACTTTTGCATGGTTACTTTCAACTACCCCGTTAATGGATTTGGGGACAGAAACCAAACAAAAGTAGTTCACTGATAGCATTTGCAAAACGCACAAGTTTTTTTTCAATTATTCCTAATTTTAACAAAGCATTTATCTGAAAGTGTATCACCATCAACATTATACTCAAAACTTGATCCAAAAATCTTAACAATCAGATGTGACAAGCTCATAATTAACACATCTTAGCTTCCACTTGAATTAAACTGCTCGTTCCATTCATGCATTTCCATACCCATACTGAATTATCCAACCACGCAATCCAAGCAATTCACAGTAAAATCTCAAAAACACAAGCAACAACAAACAAAAAAACCACGCTAACGAACACCAAATCGAGAGATCTCATCCAAAAAAAACATACCGTATGAACGAGCCTCCAATCGAAGAAGAGACGTCGGTGATGTCCGTGTCGTTGCCAGTGACAGAAGAGTAAATCCCCTCGCTGCCTCCATGGACGAAGAATGCGTTGCCTTTGCTCACGAACTTCTCGGCTCTGTACTCGTGAACCGAAGCCTCGACCACGAGCCACACACTCAGCAGAGACAATACCGAGAGCAACCGCACAGTCCTCGTCGTCGTCGTCGTCAACGACATTGCTGCTGAAGAGCCCGAACCCTAATCGGAGATGAAGGCGAGTTTCGCGGATCTGATCTGGCGGTGACCGGAAAAATGTGGAAGAGAGCAGAGAGATCGAAGTGTGAAGACTTCAGAGCTCAGGCTAGTGTAATCGGTGGTAGTGATACTCTGCGGTGCACGTGTTTGAACACCTGAGTTAATATCCGTTTGATGCTTGACTCTTATCTGTCAACCTTTGAACGGTTGGGATGTAAGCGAGCTTAGGGTAGGTAGTGGTCTATGTGATAGGTTCTCTACTGAGTGCTGAAATTGTCGGTTATGGGCCGAACTACGTCAGCCATCCAGGAATGGGCCGTTGAAAGCCCATATAAAAGTGGATTAGATTTATTCTCATATTTATTGTCAATTGAACGAATATAAAGTCGCTGTGGTGTAGTGGTTATCACGTCAGCTTTACACGCTGCAGGTCCCCAGTTCGATCCTGGGCAGCGACAACTTTGTTTTATTGTTTGGTAATAAAGCTTCCATAGTATCTTTATTAAATATAAAAATTTAGCATTTACAAATCATCTTGTCGCTGTGGTGTAGTGGTTATCACGTCAGCTTTACACGCTCTGCAGGTCCCCAGTTCGATCCTGGGCAGCGATAGTTTTTTTTTTATCATATTTTTCTGACCAGCTCGGTGACTACCCCTGCTCGTAGATAAGTTCGATTCAGCACATTAGAGGGAGGGGGAAGGAAAAGGGCAATTTGGCCAAAAAGAACTGATTTTATGTCGGGTTGGGACAATTCTCTCTTCTATGACGGAGGATTCATACCCCCGTGAATACACCCCTCTTGAACCAATTATCGTGACACATTGTTATTCGTCCTGCGTTGAATGTGTACTACTGGGATGGCTGGGCGAATCGCCTAGGCTTATATGAACAATTGTCCCCTATTAGACTGATAGTTGTCGGGTTGGGACAATTCTCTCTTCTATGACAGGATTCATACCCCGTGAATACGCCCCTCTTGAACCAATTATCGTGTGACACATTGCTATTCGTCCTGCGTTGAATGCGTACTATTGGGGTGGCTGGGCGAGTCGCCTAGGCTTATATGAACAATTGTCCCCTATTAGACTAATTGTTCGACTTTGCTGAGAATTTCTGCAATCTCACAAAACAAGCCCATCTCATTCTGGTCATTAGAAAACAAATTATGATCTGTCTGCAAGACAATGGTTTCAATAATAATTGTTCTTGCAAGCCAAAATGAATCAAGCAAATAAACGACATTAACTCCGCTACATTCAGTCTCGCTCCTAGCACCATGCGCATTAATATTTGCGATGAGCATAAGTTAATCCAGATCGAGAAATTCCATTCTCTGCCTCATAGTACCTTTAAGGTCTGTAGCCTCTCTTTCTGCTTTCTGTGCCTGCAATTACATAAATGCTGCATCGGTTAACAAATACTAGGGAGAGAGCAATGATATTCGATAACAAAAGAAAGTATTAAGCGCTAAATTGCATATAGTATTAAGAGTTAATTGCATATAGATATTGCATACTATACGTCTTTTGCACATAACTACTACTAATTTTAAAACATTATTTACAGCTACCTAGACTTCTAAAAAATTGCACACAACTCCTTTTTGCCAAAAAATGACAAAATCACCCTTGATCATAATCTCAAAATAGACTTCACTAAAAATATTAATTAGAGGTAAAAGGACTCCTTTAAATATAGAAGTATTAAAAAGACGATAAAATGGTGTTTTCTGAGATTAAGGTCATGGACATTTTCATCATTTTTTGGCGACAAAGAGCTATGGCAATTTTTTTTTTAAGTTTATGTAACTGTAAATAAAGTTCTAAAGTCGGTCACATTTATGCACAAAAGACATCTAATACGCAAAAACCATATGCAATTGACCCAAGAAAATATTAACTACTCCAATGGGTAAATACCAAAAAGCTATGTAAAAAAGCAGTGTGGATGGATTTTGGAATATGATATCTTAGACTACTGTTTATAGATTTCAGAAATTAAAAATTTCATAGTTTTGGTAAAGCAAAATGAATTTTTTTACTAACCCTTTTAATTTCTGCTGCTGAAACACGAGTCATATGTGAAGGAAGGTCGTCCCTCTCCAAGTCCTAACATATATATCAATTGAAAGTCGTAAGACACTAAGAATACATATATGCAGCTAAAATAAATAAATAAATAAGGAAATTAGCATACCAGCTCCCCAATTAAAACAACATTCTCCCCACGAATCACATACAGGCCTAAGGGAATGTCACAATAAAGTTCACCAACAATGACTCTCTCACATGCACCCTCAAGAACAGCATTGGCTGCATACAAGAAATACCAACAATTAATTTACTAAATTACAAGCTAGTAAAACTGTAATAGATGAGAAGAAGAAAATTTGTACCGAATTGGTCAAAAGAACGGAGCATCCCCAATAGCTTCCGACCATCTCGAAGCAGTATAAGAAGTTTCTCTGTATCATGAAAGACGGTTGAAGATTTTAAAAAGATATGGTTTTAGTTTTATTAACATTCACTTACAAATGATATTCTAGATAAGAAAACAAAGCTGCAAAAAAAAATATATCATCACCCCATGTCCCCCCTCATAAGAACGTACAAAAAATTGTTTGTATTTGAAGAAACAAGACAAACAATATTAAGCAACCTCAGTGAAGATGTGCCAAGTATAACATATATTCCAGTACATGGTGAACAGCATTGTGGATAATTAATAGGGGAAAAAACGAAAAATGCCCCTCATGTATCATGTATGACTTTTGACAACTTGAGACACTGAACTAATATAAAACCTCATAAATGAAAGTTGATATGCTCTAAAATAGTTAACATGGCGGAGATAAATAATTCTTTTCCTAGGTTTTTAACACCATGAGAAATGGTGCAAAAAAAAAATTCAGGGGTAAAAGCAGCAAGATTTTTTTTTTTTGTTCAGGGTCACAAGTTGCCAACACATGAGTGCCGCTTTTTTCCTTTTCCCCTAATTAATACTGAAAACATCACTCTTCACTTGGCAGGCATGTCCAAAGTATATACTAAGCTCAATAAGCTAAGGGATCACCTTGTTTAAGATGGGCATATCATATAGTGCTAAAGGATTAGGACAAACCACACTATTTCAATCAACCAATGGGAAAAAGATTAATACTGTAATCAATTAGACATATAGCACTAATTGAAACTAAGTAACTAACAAATACGGCTACAGATTTAGAACAAGCCACACTATTTCAATTAACCAATGGGAAAAAAATGAATACTTCAATCAATTAGACATATAGCACAAATCAAAAACTAACATATGCTAGTACTAGAAAAGGTAATAATCATTCAAGGAACTGAAAATTGGTAAAAACCCAACATTTTCAAGCAACTGAAATCCACAAATCCCTAAACCAAAGCTTCACATTACAAACTTCCAGGATCAATGTCACAGCATAGATTCATATGTTCAAATCGATTCCTACATATGAATCAATAGGAGTTAAAGAACGAGCTTACTGTCGAGATAGCTTGCAAGAGAGGTTGAAAGGAAGATATCTTCTGGGCCCGCCCAAGACATTGATGAGCTCAAACTTCTTAGGTATAGCAAAAAGCACCTAAGTTTTTCTCCAGAAACCAAACGAACAATATCATTGGCAGCTCAGGTTTCTCAAAAACCCCCCAAATTCACCAAGCAAAAAAAGTTAGCCCCCAAAATTCTTCAACAACTTTCCAAAATTCACTATGCGTTCGTCGCCGAAAGAAGAAATTCAAGGTTAGATCTTCCGGGAAGAAGCACTAAGATCCCGCCGCACCGTAAGCTTCACGGGGATGAAAGGGCGAGCAAATTGGAGGAGAAAGAATTTTCTAGGGCTCTGTAAATGATTGAGAACTGAGAAAGTCACTGTGTTCTGTACCAAACAGATATACATGTTTTAGATCTTGTTTAGGGTAAATGACAAAAATAGCCCTGCGAATTAGGGAACTCGAATGGGTTAAATATCGATAATTACTCTTAAGTATTGGTCACGGACACTACACTACCTTAAGTATTGGTCACGCGATTTTGTTAGTAAAAATGGACGGAATTTTCCATTCCGTCAGTCATATGACCTCAAGTGTCATATAATGGATGGTAAAATGACATTTCCCCTTAATTATATGACCTCTACACACTTTATAAGGAACGTTACAATTGTACTCTCGTTATTGTTCCTTATAAAATGTATAGAGGTCAAATACTTAAGGGCAAAAAAACGTCATTTTACCATCCATTATATGACACTTGAGGTCATGTGACTAGCGGAATGGAAAATTCCGTCCATTTTTACTAACAAAATCGCGTGACCAATACTTAAGTTAGTGTAGTGTTCGCTTTGAAAACGTGAGTAGTGTAGTGTTCGTGACCAATATTTAATAGTAAGTTTCGATATTTAACACAACTCGAATTATGCTAATATGGTCTACTCACTTTATTTGTTGCTGGAAAAAACATTATTATTACACGTTAATTTCTTGACGGATGTTTTATAATAGAATAGAAAACCAAGCTAAGATTTATCACTGCAAGGTAGTTTGGTTGTTTATTTTTAAAATAAGCAAGATGAGAAATTAAAATTTTAACGTATTTGTGTGAGTAAATTTGAAAATCAATATAACCGAACAAGAAAGATGATAATGTTGCATAACGTTTTGGGATCAAGCTCTTATGGGCTGTGTTTGGTTAATTTTCAAGTTATGTTGGGCTTTAGTTGTGGCCTGGCCTAGGCCCTTAGATTACTTGTCTTTAAATATCTGAATTGAATCAAGGCAGAGATATACATGCCAATTTACAATTTGTCTTCTTCCTCCTCCTTCCCTCTCTACCTCTCTCTAATTTCTAACTCTCTCTCTCTACCTCTTGTCAAGCACATTTCCCAACCCTAGTTTTTGGGATCCGCCGCCCACTTATTCTATCAGACCACAACACTGGTATCAGATTCTCTTTCCAGGCCCGATGGCTTCTTCTTCCAACCCAAATCTCCATTTGCAAGATGAAATTGCTACCACCAAAGCCGATGTTGCTATTCTCAAGGACTCCATGGCAGAGGTGCAGGCGAGTGTGCTCAACATGTCCAAACTTTTACACGCTCTGGCAGAAAATTTCCGGACAACACTCCTCACCGGTCGTACACCCTGGTTCCACCGTCGCCGGCCTCTGTCTCAGGTGTCTTACCACAGTCCCCCCCGCCACAAGGTTCCATTTTGGGACCTCCGCCAAACCAGACCCAGGATGCCCCGGTCCGGCGAGAGTCACGAGCGAGAACTCCTCCTCGTTTTGACGGTTCCGACTTCCATGGTTGGGAGTTAAAGTTCCTTCAGCACTGTCTCTCGGAGAATATCGCTGAGACCGACATGGTCAGAGAGGCTATGTTGGGTTTCGAGGACGCTGCTCTCCGTCACCACCTATATTACACAAAGCAACTTCATGCGCGTGGTGTTCTTGAGCCTCCTTGGCCTGATTATCTGGAATCGTTGCGTCGCAGGTTTACAGATGGGGATTTTACGGACTATATGTCCGAGCTAGCTCACTTACGCCAAGATGGTTCTGTCGAAAGTTATTTCCAGTCGTTTCAGGCCATTGTTACCCAACTCGAGCTTTCGGAAAAAGACACCTTGGCGATGTTTCTTAGCCACCTTCGTCCTGACATTGAGGACGCGGTGCGCCTGCATTTTCCGAAGGATTTGACACAGGCTCTTATCATGGAAAAGAGATTGGACCGAAAAGGCCAGACCTTTCCTCGTTCTTCCTTCCAATCTTCTTTTCAGAGTCGATCCTTCACGCCTCCTACGCCTCGTCCGTCCTATTCAGCTCCACTGCCTAAGCCTCCAGCCACACAACATCAGAAACCCATGGTCACTCCAGGCCGTTCTTCCACACCTCCAACGGCGGCTCAAAGGCAACTTCGTGATGAACGATACCGTAAAGGATTGTGTGTCTGATGCGGTGACAAGTTCTCTCGCGAACATCGTTGTACGAAATCCCAACTGTTTCAGCTTTTGGTCGAAGGGGATGCTATAAATCAAGCTGATGGAGAGGTTTTTGTCGATTGTGTGACATCTTTGGATCCATATGAGGATGATGCTCCTTCTCAGGGGACGTTGGATCTTGTAATTTCGCTTCATGCTCTTTGTGGACTGGCTGGTTTCAATACTATGAGGATACAGGGTTCAATTAATGCGACACCAGTTACGATTCTAGTTGATTCTGGAAGTACCCATAATTTTCTCAGCTCCTCTGTTGCACAGCAATTGAATTGTATCACTACTTCAACTGAAAACATTCGAGTGGCTGTAGCAAATGGTGATACCTTGATTACTGGAGCTCGCTGTGAGAACTTGCAATGGGAAATGCAACAATTTCCTTTTGTTGGTGATTTCATTTTACTCCCCGTGAAAGGTTGTGATGTTATATTAGGAGTGCAGTGGCTTATTACTCTGGGTCCAATCCTCTGGGACTTTGCTAATCTATCCATGGAATTTACATTGCGAGGTACAAAGGTATTTTTGTTGGGTATGCCTCTTGGAGATATTACTTGGGCGTCACGTAAACTCTGCCACAAATTGTTTGTTGCTCATGTTCCAGTATCCTTGTTCTCTTCTTCTCGCATTAATAGTATATTACCCTCTTCGCAAGATCAGACCATCTCTATACCTAAGGCCGTTGCAGAATTATTATCAGAATTTCATGCTCTGTTCGCGACTCCTACTGGGTTACCACCTTCTCGGACTCACGACCATGCTATTCAGTTGCTTCCTGATGTTCATGCGGTTAAAATTCGCCCATATCGTTATCCTTCTGTCCAAAAAACGGAATTGGAACGCCTTATCACAGAAATGCTCGACTCTGGAATCATCCGTCCAAGTACTAGCGAGTTCGCTTTTCCCGTTATTTTGGTTCGCAAGAAGGACTCTTCGTGGAGGTTATGTGTCGATTACAGAAGGCTTAATTCCATGACTGTTAAGGCAAAATTCCCCATTCCCCTTGTGGAGGAATTGCTAGCAAGCTTCATGGTGCCACAGTTTTTACGAAGCTTGATCTTCGTGCGGGATATCATCAAATCCTCATGAAGACAGACGACGTGCATAAAACTGCTTTTTGCACACACTCGGGACATTACGAGTTTTTAGTAATGTCGTTTGGTCTTACAAACGCACCGTCGACGTTCCAATCACTGATGAATGATATTTTCAGACCCCTGCTTCGAATTTGCGTTCTGGTGTTCTTTGATGATGTTTTGATTTACTCTTCAACCATAGCTGATCATGTTATGCATTTGCGTCTGGTTCTGGAAATCTTGCAGGCTGAGCAACTCTACCTTAGGAGATCAAAATGCATTTTCGCTGTTGGCGAAATTGAATATCTAGGTCACGTTATTTCAGCACAAGGAGTTGCAATGGATAAGAGGAAGATTGAGGCAGTCCTCAATTGGCCTATACCCACTACTCTCAAACGACTCCGTGGGTTTCTCGGCCTCACGGGGTACTATAGGCGTTTCATCCACAACTATGGAGCGATAGCTCGACCCTTGACAGACCTGCTAAAAAAGGATGCTTTTGTATGGTCGACTCTTGCAGCAGAAGCATTCCAAGCACTTAAGACTGCGGTTACGTCTGCACCAGTTTTAGCTTTGCCGGATTTCCAAGTTACCTTCGTTCTTGAATCCGATGCATCTAACTCCGGTATTGGGGCTGTCCTTACTCAGTTGGGGAAGCCAATTGCTTTTTTCAGCAAGGCATTGGGAATTAGGCAACGCTCCTTATCAGTTTATGAGCGTGAGATGCTGGCAGTGTTACTAGCTACAAAACATTGGTCTTCTTACCTCATGGGTCGGCACTTTATTATTAAGACCGATCACCAAAGTCTCAGGTTTTTGCTTGATCAAAGGACAACGACACCAGCGCAACTCCAATGGGTAATTAAGATGATGGGTTACGATTTTGAAATTCAATTTCGTAGAGGGTCGACGAATACAGTGGCTGATGCCCTCTCGCGTCAGAGTGGAGATGATGACCAGAGCTGGGTCAGTACATATATTGCATCTTTGGCAGCACTTTCTACAATTTCCTCACCTCTGATGGAACGCGTGCACAGATCATGGCTGGAGGATGAGCACCTCCAACTCCTTATTGCTTCTCTACAGACCAACTCTACTGATGAGGGTCCATATTCATGGGTGAATAATAAGCTTCTTTGCAAGGGTAAACTGGTTGTGGGCAGAGACATAACTTTGAGGCAAGAAATCATTGCTTATTTTCATGGAGGAGCGATCGGGGGACACTCTGGGGTTTTGGCAACTTACAAGCGCATTTCTTCACATTTTTTCTGGAAACGTCTTCGCAGGGATGTAGCTTCCTTTGTGGCTGAGTGCACCATTTGTCAATCCCATAAGCCGGATTTGGCTGCTTCCCCGGGTTTGCTTCAACCTTTAAGCATTCCATCGAAAGCGTGGCAGGATATCTCCATGGATTTTGTCGAAGGCCTGCCAAAATCAAATGGATTTGAGGTCATCCTTGTCGTGGTTGATCGACTTACAAAATCTGCTCACTTCATTCCTTTGAAGCATCCCTTTACGGCTCTTTCTGTAGCCCAAGCTTTCCTTGATATGGTTTTCCGTCTACATGGCATGCCGGTTTCCATTGTTAGTGATCGCTTCTCTCGGGTTTCTGGCGCGAACTTTGTCGCTTACAACATATCTCCCAGAAATTGTCCTCAGCCTACCATCCTCAAACGGACGGCCAAACGGAGATCGTGAATAAGGGATTGGAAACGTATTTGAGGTGCATGTGCTCAGACAACCCGAAGCAATGGTCGAAATGGCTTCCGTTGGCCGAATTTTGGTATAACACCACCTTCCACTCGGCCATTCAGACGACACCCTACAATGCCCTCTATGGCCAGGATCCTCCGGTGCATATTCCTTACATCACTGGGTCTACTGAACTGGAATTGGTCGATAGAAGCCTTACTGCCAGAGAGGAGGCTTCCCGGGTCCTTAAGTTCCATCTTTTGCGCTCCAAGTCTCGCATGAAGTCTCAAGCGGATCGTAAACGATCGGACCGTGTTTTTCAGGTTGGTGATTGGGCTTATGTCAAACTCCAGCCTTACCGCCAGAGTTCTGTCGCTCGGCGTTCCTCACAGAAGCTGAGTCCAAAATTCTTCGGTCCGTTCAAAATTTTGAAGAAGGTTGGCTCTGTGGCTTACACCATTGATCTTCCAGCATCTGCTAGAGTGCATCCTACTTTCCATGTGTCTCAGTTGAAGCCCCATTTTGGTCCGATTGTGTCACAAGTTCCTCTGCCTTTCACCACACCAGATGGTCTCATTGCTCGCGCCCCGCTCAAGGTCTTGGACCGCCGTATTGTCCAACGGAACAAAAGGGTTGCCACTCAAGTACTGATCCACTGGTCTGATTCCGATGAGGACCACACTTCTTGGGAATACCTGTTTGAGTTACAACATCGTTTTCCAGAGTTTGATTTTACTTCATGAGGACATGAAGAGTTTTAAGGGAGGGGTATTGTTGCATAACGTTTTGGGATCAAGCTCTTATGGGCTGTGTTTGGTTAATTTTCAAGTTATGTTGGGCTTTAGTTGTGGCCTAGCCCAGGCCCTTAGATTACTTGTCTTTAAATATCTGAATTGAATCAAGGCAGAGATATACATGTCAATTTACAATTTGTCTTCTTCCTCCTCCTTCCCTCTCTACCTCTCTCTAATTTCTCACTTTCTCTCTCTCTACCTCTTGTCAAGCACATTTCCCAACCCTAGTTTCTGGGATCCGCCGCCCACTTATTCTATCAGACCACAACAAATAAACTAAATGTTTATGAGATTATCTCAACGTATTTGTATAAAACTTAGTCCTCTAAGTTCAGTTTATGAGTTTTAGATATGATATGCCAACGTCGTTGTTGTTCCTTTGCGCTACGTTGCCTCCTATGCCCAACTACCACAGCTCGACACTCGTACGACCAACCTTGAATAAAATGAATTGTTACATAACCTTTCCTAGGGGATATTAAGGCAATGTAGATAAAAAATAAGTGGAGCATCGTCAAGCACCAAGTTTTTTTTATCGAGAAGAAACAAATACAATAAATAAGAATAGTGTCAATCCCGGGATGGGAACCACAAACGTCCCAAACATAGCTCAACAATAATAAAACAATGAAAACCAACACAATAGAAAGTCAACCCCGACTCCTTGAGGTGAAAAGACCCTCAAGTCGGTCTAGTGAATAGTACCACAACAGACCGCAAGGGTAGAAGAATGCAATGTGAATGCTCATAACTTTCCATTGCACATTTTTATTAAAATTTTATACAGTGTACATGCTGTCCTTGGTATTACACATTAATACACACTACATACAGCACATATAAATAATAACTATTACAGGTACACAGAAACCTACACTCATGTTCCATGGACAGTCATTGACAATCACTCGAAGCATGTACAGAACTCACATAGCTCAAAACAACAATTGAAGCACTCAACACAGGACAGTGCAGCGCAGAGTTGGGTCATCGTAATGGCACACCTGTCGTTTATATGAGAACAAGTTTGGAGGCAACACATGCAACATATTCGATTCAGCACGCTCCCAAAGTAACTCGAAGCGACCTTCATCAAGATCGCAGCAGGTTCTAATGGCTTCTCTTCGACTCCCGGTGGACTATTCTCAGCTGTTGCAGTAAGGTCGCCGAAACCTATACCAAGACTTCCCAAGAAGATGATTTTTTCGCCGTTTAAGTACATCGTCTTTCGCCTGTTGAACTTGTTAAGTACCTGTTTCCATGTATTCAAGACATGAACATTGCATAATAAAACACAAAAAGTCTGCAATGATATTAGGTAAGCCAGCAAAAAGTATCCCGGGGTATTCAGTTTTCCCAACTTGTAGCCATCTTTTTTGTTAGTTGCAAAAAAGTGTCATGAACTTCTTTTTGTTAAACGGTATAATGTTGTTTTAAAATAACGATTTTACCCTTCAAAATTCTAAAAAAATCAATTTTTCACATCCTCGAATTTCTTACTCTTTGTACGGTACAAAGAGGGAAAAAATTAAGGGATTTGAAAATTTTATTTATTTATTTTTTTCTTATAATTTTAAAATATAAGTTGTATGGGTAAAATCGTCAGTTTCATACAAATTGCAACAAAAAGACAAGTTTAGGGTATTTTTTGTAATTATCAAAGAAGAGGGCTGCAAGTTAGAAAAAATGAATACCTCCAGGATACTTTTTTACAATTATTCCATAATACTATAGAACCCGAGCGAATTACTACCTCGGGCATAAGGGTTGCTTCAGGTGCCTTCTTTCCTTGATCACTTTGAACCAGAATCAAACGAGTATATTCGGATGGAACACCAGTTTGTAAGCTCATTTTGGCCACCTAAATCAAAGAGAGCCAAGTTGTGATAGATTTTAGAGTGAAGAAAATGTAAGTAACAGTTGATTGCAAAAAAAATGACCTTATTCGTAAATCATAGCCATCTTTTCTGATGTGGTAAAAAAGTGTCTTCAACTTGTATTTTTGTTGCATTTTGTATCAATTTGTTTCAAAATGACCATTTTACCCTTGAAATTTAAAAAATCATCTCCTTAATTTTCTTCCTCTTGTACCTAAGTATGCACAATCGACTAGCCTATTGACTATTAGTGGTTTAGTAACTGATTGAAATGATCGATTATCAAACTTTATTCACATAATTGAATTTATCATTGATTATCGATTAATATTAATCAAATCAAAATAATTTGATTAGTTCGATTACGAGAGTAAAATTTGATAATCGATATAGAGGAAGAAAATCAAAGGAGGTGGAAACTCTGGATTTTTCACATTTTATTAATTTAAAATTCCAAGGGCAAAAATGTCATTTTGAAACAAATTGAACAAAACGCAACAAAATTACAAGTTGAATGCAATTTTTCGCCTTTATCAAAGAAGAAGACTAATTTGCAAAAAATGAATAATGCAATGTACTTTTTGCAATTATCCTTTTTTGTCTTTCATTTCGATGTAGATGCTTTGCACATCAGGTAGAAAATCACAAGCAATCTAGTTTATGTCCATAACAACTAACTAACCTTTTCCTCAAGCTCTTTACTTTCGGACCACCATGCTTGGGCAGTGAGTGAATCTATATGTCGCCTTGCAAACACCTGTTTAAGAACATTACATAATATAAGCCACCCATTATTGTCTACTTTCACATTAATCTTAGGGATAATTGCAAAAAAAGTACCCCGATGTATTATTTTTTTGCAGCTTGCAGCCCTCTTATTTGATAATTACAAAAAAGTGCCATGAACTTGTCTTTTGTTGCAATTTGTATACATTTGTTCGAAAATGACGATTTTATCCTTGAAAATTTAAAAATAATAATTAAAGAACAAAAAAAAATCCAAATGTTCATATCCCTTAATTTTCTTACTCCTTGTACAGTACAAAGAGGAGACAATTAAGGGATATGGAAATTTGGATTTTTTATTTATTATTTTTTAATCTAAATTGAAGGGATAAAATCGTTATTTTATACTACGGGAAACAAAAACTCAAATTCATGATACATTTTTGCAATTATCAAGGGATAGCTTGAGAACATGTTATCAGCTTGGCATGCTAATCATAAAGAATGTGACTATATAACTGATGGCAAGAGTTGAAACATTACTCTTTCTAGTGGCACATCCTTCATAGTTTGAACTTTCAAGTCTATCTTGAAATTGGTTGCATCAGCAAATATGCCTGCGACCTCAACAGAGTCGGGAAAGCTTCCATTATATCTCCCTGAAATAATCAATGGACTGCCGGCCGGAAGGTCTGGAATATGGCATGGAAAGAACTGCAATACAGCAGTGGACACAATGAACATAATAAGGAAAACTACATTTACAACATACCCACTTTGCCCTTTCGCTTTAAAAAAACCCTAAAGGTGAGGGGGCTATTAGTAACACACAGTCACCTTTCATATTAATCAATAACAAACGGATTTACATAGAAAAGGTGATGGTTTTATCATGAACACACTGTCACCTTTCTTTATTGGGACAAAATGACCCAAATCCGGGTGTTTTTGATGATAAACAAAAGGTGACAGTGTATTACTGATAACGCCTCACCTTTACCGTGTGTATGTGAGAAACAAAGGTCAAAGATGGGTGTTAATGAAGTTACCCCATCATAATAAACTCGTGTCCAAAACAGATAAAAGCTTTAATATGCTTTGTGATCAGAAGCTGTACCTCCAGTGAATCAAGAGGTTCCAGAGTGTCCATTGTAATATTGGCAATAATTATTGATGACGCAGTAACGAGCAATCTTTGGAGTTTGCAGTCGATTGAACCTTTCAATGTTAGGAAAAGAACAGAACATAAACCACAGAAATTTAGACAACACCGTGAACTATTTCATCATCAGCAAAAGCTAATAACTTGTGTGTGTTTGTGTGAGCTTCTATTTTGGTGTTGTCTCAATCATGTCATAGGAGGGTTGAAGTAACCAAATATTGCAAACTCAAATATATTTCTTTCGTGAGGTTTGACTAAAATGATCACTGACCTGCGTCATAAGCAGCTTCGTAATGTCCCTTCCCAATTTGGGCCAACGTTTGCAAGAAGTAATGGTTACAATATGAACCTGGAGAAGACATTTACAGAACGAGTCGATCAGAGCTTCAAAAGATCTGGGTAAGCATGTGAAAAACAGTATTGAACACCTACCTATGCCAAAAGTACATAGGCGAGGACAAGTTGATCCTCCCATTGGAATATAACCTTTCACAAAACTGCAAATCTCTCTTTCATCTTCAACAGAGCCATCGGTGATCAGGAAAATTATAGGAATCGAACCACTAGTTTCTGCCAACAGCTTTAGTGCCTAAATATGCAAATAACATTATGATCAAGAGTTAAATACTTCCCAAAAATAAATTATAGGGATAATTGCAAAAAAGTACCCTGAGGTATTCACTTTTTGCAACTTATATAGCCCTCTTCTTTGATAACTGCAAAAAGTGACATGCACTTGTCTTTTTGTTGCACTTGGTATATAAATTTGTTTCGAAATGACGATTTTACCCTTGGAAATTTAAATTTGAAAACATAAAATCCAAATTTTCATATCCTTAAATTTCTCTCTTTGTACGAAAGAGGAAGAAAATCAAGGAACATGAAAATTTGGATTTTTTTTGTTTTTTACCTATTATTTTTTAAATCTAAAATGTAGGGGTAAAATCATAATTTTTATACAAATTGCAACAAAAAGACAAGTCCTTGGTACTTTTTTGTAATTATCAAAGAAGAAGGCTACAATACCTCGGGTTTTTTTTTTGCAATTGGATATGGTACCTGTTTTAGTGGAGGCAAGATGTTTGTGCCACCATTTCCAATGAGATTATCACGAACCCACGTAGTAGCCTTTAAGATCGCCCCCTTGGTTGCAAGCTCCATCGACGATGAATACAGCTGAACCTCGTCATTGAAAGCTATTATGTTGAATGAATCTTGTGGGTCGAGCTGGGAGAGCGATGCCAGCAGCGCAGTCTTTACACTCTCAAGCGGGGCTCCTCTCATGCTTTTGCTTATATCAATGACAAATATCACTTCCTTTCTGAAAACCTGTCAAATTCACACCACAAACGTAAGAACAGTGAAGATAAATTTAGTAATGGTAAAAGAAGCCTTGCAAACAAGAATACGTAGAACCCAAGAACTATAAACAGTTAGGTTCAAACTCGTGCGAAAATTGCCTATCCAGCGAAAAGAAGATAACTCCATTGAAAGTATCATGATTATTATAATTGCTCTTTTTTATGCAAACTCTACCCCTTGATGTTGAAAATGAGTGAAATGAAGCTATGATGTTCATAGTTCTTCCCAAAATGAAAAAAAAAAATTATACATAAATTCTAAGCAGCCTGAATGCATCACAAGCAGATAAGCATTCCAACTACGAAAGCCAACCAAACCAAGCATACGAACATTAACGGAGAATTTCTCTGTCTTCGAAGTTTAATATGTATAATCATGTAATAGATGTTAACAAACCTTCAAACTCTGGTTGTTTCCAGGGAAAAGATAGAAGCAGAACATCTCTCTTTGATCAAAGTCATTTAGGGAAGGCGACTGCAAGAGCACGCCCCCAAATAAGCCGCTCGAAGAAACCTGCATACACAGTAGACAACCAAGTTAGGTAATTCATGGTAAACTTTGATCAAAGTCATTCAGGGAAAAGACAGAAACTAAACTAACCTTGTCACATTTTTCACTTAAACACACTCTTAAATTTTCTCACCCAACTACACCGAACTTCCAAAAAAATTTACTTTGCTCGATTTTGGTAATAAATGAAAAAAAAATATCCCTACAAAAATTTAAGGAAGTCGGACAAATTCACTATAGTAGTGGATAATTTTTAAAATTTTAAATCAATGAAGGGCATTTTTGTCATTTATTACCAAAATAGAGTAACACGATAAAATTTATAAGCTTAGTATAATTGAGTGATCAAATCTATAAGACAATGTAGTTAAATGAGAAAGGTAACAAGATTGGTGTAGTTTTGTGGTATTATCCCTATAAAATATCTGTTCATACAACAACTGGCAGTTAAGAGCTCTTACAGAATAAGAAAAGCTGAAATCCACGTTCGAATATTTCGACACTTTAGCTTCGTAGATGAAACCTAAATTGCCAACTTCTCGGCTTAGTTCCTGAAACGTCATGTAACTCGTTACATTTTCATACAGTGTACAAGCGAAATTCACAGTCTTAAGTTCTTAACAATGTCATACCTTTAGAGGATGGCTACTACTTCTGCATAAAACCTCGGTCTTTGTACCGGATTTCACATTCAACATGATCTTCTCCCTCTTAGAAATGTTCTTCACAACAGGATTAACATATTGTGGAAACACGAAAGGTACGGTGAGACAGAGTTGGCCCTCTTGGTATAGTAATTTCTGTGACCAACTAACTTTAACTGAAATAGTCGACCCTCCTTCAACCTAAGGGTCAACAATGAATTAATATCTACTCATAACCAAAAGAAAAAATAGATGCATATACATGAGCAAGTAGTTACCTCTGGAACTTTTAACGTGTATATTTGATGTTTTAAGAAGCGCCCGTCTTCAGCTTTCACTGCATTCCCCATAGTTTCGGTGTCTTCCATTCCAATCAATCGGGAATGATAGGATGTTCCGGTAACATCAACCTCAACACCTAGAACTGAACCCTGTTAGCCACACCATGTTTTGCTTGAGAACTTGCATAACCAGTCCACAAATATCACAAAACACATTAGAGTATCAAATAACGATGTCAACATAAAGTCCTAGCTACTTCAATCAAGAGAAATCTAGCTGTAATCCAAACATAATTTACTTAGATTGAAACATCCATTTTTAGCGCTCCAATATATAATTGGAATTTAAATGTAGGGATAATTGCAAACAAGTACCTGTGGTACTCATTTTTTGCAACTTGTAGCCCTCTTATAATTGTAAAAAAGCACCGTGCTTGTCTTTTTCTTGCAATTTGTATAAAAATAACGATTTTACCCTTATAATTTAGATTGAATAGATGAATAAATAAAAAAATCCTCGTAAAAAGTAAGAAATATGAAGAAGTTGAAAATTTGGATTTTTGTTCTTTAGTTATTATTTTAAAATTTTAAATTTCCAAGATTAAAATCTTTATTTTGAAACAAATATATACATGGCCCTCTTAAAATTGTAAAAAAAAGGTACCTTGAACTTGTCTGTATGTTACCAATTGTAAAAATGACGATTTTACCCTTACAATTTAAATTAAAATAATGAGTAAAAATCCAAATTTTCATATCCCTTGATTTTCTTCCGCTTTCACTGCAAAAAGTAGGAAATTTGAAGGAGACGAAAATTTAGATTTTTTGTTCTTTAACATATATTATTTTTAAAATTTTATTTTTCAAGGGTTACCATCGTCATTTTGACAAATTTACGCAAAATGTAACAAAAAGACAACTCCAATCCATTTTTTTGCGATTATCAAAGAAAGAGGCTACAAATTGCAAAAAAAAATGAATACAGGGTACTTTTTTGCAATTATCCCTCAAATATACTGTACCTTTCAAGTTTCAACCTCAACAAATCACATTCTCTATGATCTAGACAGGCTATGGTGGAACATGATGTGAAGTAATGGGCCTATAGCTAACTTGGTCACTAGTTACTCTAATTAACAACTCTCTTAATATAATATTATAATTTATCGGTGTTCTAAAAATCCCGACCTGACTTCGCTTAGACACCCGCCTAGGCCCATTTATTTGTTGACCGACCCGATTAGTCGACAATTAATTAAATTAATTCCTGATTAATTCCTTAATCTCCAACCGACTTTAACCGACCGACTAGCGCCTAATGATTTTTAGAATTTATAAAGAGACACAAACAAACAAATTAAAACTTAATGAGAAATCAGAGATAATTAATCATATCCCCAATTCCCAATACCTGCTCTCCCATGGGAACGGCAACGCGACAATCGCAGGTCTTACTGCCCAAAATGCAGTGCACGCGCCACGTCCCGGTGACGGTGACGAAGGCCGTGTCCAAGTAACAGTCGACCTCCACGGCGACGCCGTGCATATGCAGCGGAATCAGCGCCGGCGGGTCGCAGACGCCGTGAACGTACGGCTGGTAGCTCCGGATGTCCGGATTCTCCACGATCTCCGGCTTCTTCACCGCCGCGTACACCATCGGCGCCGTCGGGAGGTAATCCTCCGGCGAATTCGACCTCGTCATCTCCGGCTGAACCGCCGGAGCCGCGCCCTTGCCGTAGTAGAGTCTCTTGGAGAGCTGGAGCCCGAAGTCCACGGACCTCCCGAACTCCTCGGAGGCCATATCGCCGGCGAAATCGGGGGATCGGAGTCGGAGATCGGAGGAGGAGCTTGAGAGAGGAGAGTGAGGACTGAGGAGTGAAGCTTGAGAAGAAGAAGAAGAAAAGGTGAGAGTAGAAAATGGAGAGTGAGAGAGGCTTTAATGGCGCTGTCCAATCGTATAGTGGCACGTGGCCGAAAGGAAAAGCTATCTGTTTCTGTTTTTGGTCTCTGGTTTTTGGTGAGGTGTCGTTTTCTGGAGCTTTAAATGACTGTTTATAATCAATGATTTTCATATTGCGCATGGGATTTAATTTATTTCCCAACTTGGGGACCTAATAATTATTGCTTTTTTTCCTAATTACGAATCATTACTAAATAGATGAATCCTATTTATTATTTATTTAGTTATCGAAGGTTTAAGTCGTTTTCTAAATTGTTATCAGGCTATTAAGTTCTTTAATCTTTCGGTGTTAATATTTTTGCTCAATCTTATAGTTTTGTGAAGATGTTGTGTTTTCGATAAACAATCATCTGTCTCGAGAGACGAGTTTTGTTAAAATTAAGATGTTATTTTATCGAGTTTTTTAGAGACGCCTTACGGCATTATCTTAAAATCTCGTCTTTATTTGGGATAATTACGTAAAAATAATTTGTAGTATTCACTTCTTGCAACCTGTAGTTCTCTTGTTTAATAATTACAGAAAATGTCATGAACGGCCCGTCTTTTTTGTTGTAGTTTGTATAAAACTAAAATTAGAATAAATGAGAAAATTTCAGGGCATTTTGTTTTTATTTTTTATTAATGGCATATTTATAGTATTTTTTTTATAGTGATGGGCTTTTTCGTTTTTTTAACAAAAAAACAAACATAGAATATCACGATAACAAAATTATGAAGCATGCATGAACTAGATGGAAAACTCATACATGTGAATGTTATCTGGTGCATAATTATATGTAACTTTACTATGTTTCTTTTTAGAAATAATAATTGAGGAACGCAAAATCCAAAGTCTCATATTCCTTGTGATATATATGAAAAATTGGAGTTATTTTGTTTATGTTTTTACTTATTTTTCCAAATTTTAGTTTAATATTTTTTTTTTTGAGGATAACCATGCAATTGTATTAAATCATAAGAGAATAGTTTGGTGGGTACTGAAACCGTACACCACCTACATAGGCAAAAACCAACTTGGGTGGGCATGTAATCATACTCCACCTACATAACTCAAACCAACTAGTAAACTGAAATGAAACGAAAGCAATAAAATCGGCTCTAGTGAAAGGTTGCGGATGAAGGGGGTATCTGCGATAGCGTCTGGTGACACCGGTACATCATTCTTCTTCCAATTGGTACGAGGCGAAGCCAGCCACGTTTAGGGGAACACTGGTGGACCTACATCTCCCCCGGTATGTCAGCGTGCGTCGTCCTCCCTTGAGTGATAATGGTAGGGCTCCTGAACGCGGGATTGCTGACACCGGATTGGCAGGGGAGATAAACATCAACTGAAGATGGTGCCGTCTCCATCCATCCGCCGGGAAGGGGCCAAAGTTGACCCACCCCTCCCCGGGCCACCTCGGACTCATTCCTTCAGGCAGGGGTGCTTGGCGCCCCCCGCCGCTGCTACAAGTAAGCCACCATCTGACCCTGTCGATCCTTCAGATTCCGTACAGCCCATCCCATCCCCAAGGCCCAGAGTCGGCCCATTAGGGTTAGGGTTCTCTTGCACCACTCCCTTGCCCTTGCTTCTTCGTCAAGCTACCGCCGTCGCCGCCTCCTCCGCCGTGGCCTCCTTGTCCGAGGACTCCTCCCCCACCGGCACAAGAGACGTCTTCCCCGGCACCACCCCCGACGTAACCACCGCCCCTGTTACCACCGCCGATCCCTCAACGGCCTGCCCCACATCGACCTGACGCCGAGCTCTCCACGGCCTTCCCCACATCGAAACACCACCAACCACACCGCCGGAGATCGTCGGACGTGGGGCAACAACAGACCACGAAACAGTCCAATAACACCTCGACGAGGCGAACTCAAGACCCAAGCAGACAAGATACAGTGTGAAACTACCAGATCTTACCTGCTCCCAACAGTTGCCGTCGCCGGAGTCGCCCACTCGCCCCCACGCGCCGCTGCCTCCATCAATTACGGACCCCCCTCTAGGGCCGGCAGAGAGAAGTCGCCTCTCTTGAACGGACGAAAGGACCAACAGCGGCGCCTGCGACACAGGTCGCCGCCCTGCACCCTCCGGCGTTGTGTCATGATCAAAAGGGAGAGTAGGAAAGCCTCCACTGCCATGGAAGCGCAGAATCACCACAAACCCTAGGAGATGGAGGGGATGCGCAGCCGCCATTGGAGATCTTTGACGAATCAAAAACAAGACGTTATTTTAGTTTAATATAGATAGGTCGTACAAAAACAAGATAAGAGTAACTTTTTTCTTATTATCGCATAATATTATTTCACATTCGAAACAGATTTACTTATTCTCTTCCACATTTTGTCGTTATAATCAATAATACTAGTTATAATTTTATACTCACCAACATAATATATATATATATACACATAGCGAGTGAATCAGGTGCGAACCCTTCTATATAATGTGAATTTGTAAACTCACATATATAGTGGACGCGGTGTTAGAATATGTTGTATAGGCCCAGTCCATGTGGCTCATTAGGGTTAACGTCGGGTGTTAGACGGGTTAGTCCATAAACGATAATAAACAGATAAAATAAATCCAATATTATTGATGAATATTCAAATCACATACGAAATAAAATAAAAAAACAAAGTATGTAAAGATATAAAGTCGATACGTAATCGAAACAGTAACCTCAATCGATACTCGAAGAGGGAACTGGTATGTCGAGGCCTGCGAACCAGTTTCCTTAAGACTTTTTATTGCCCCGTCTGAGCAAGTCTCCCAAGATACAACGACAACGTAAACGAACTCGAAACCGTGTATGAGAAGTAGCACCGAGTAGAAAGAAATAAGTTGCTCTGTTCTTGGAGAAAGAGAGAAATTGTGTAGGTAAATTTGTGTCTAATTCGTCTCTACTACGTGTCTAATTTTTCACTGCGAATAATGAACTAGAACAGAGCTTATATAGGAAAAGGGGAGAGAGTTTTTTGGAAACGAGTTTTATGGAAATATCAATTTTTGGGGAATAGACAATTTCGAAAATAATATATTAAATTCGAAATTAATAAATTCTGGAAACTAAAAATAATTTCAGAATTATTATAAGATTCGATATAATATAAAATTTGGAAATTTCTTTAATTGCATATCAATTTCCAAAACTGAAAAGATATCAATTTCATATTTCCTTATTTGCATATTCTGAAAATTGGAAATTAATTGTTGAGATTTTAATACGGGCCGAAGCAAAAATGAAACTGGCGTTACAAGCCCAATTCCGCTGTAGCATTCGTGCCCCGCACAAAGTCTTTTATCCAAGCAATTCAAACATGCTAGGAAGACAACACTATATAAACCCAATGAAAGTTTAATAATCTTTCTATATGGAAATACACAAGAATGATGCATTTTCCATTTGCAATTTTCTCAACAACTAAGTTCAACGAGTGATCTTTGAGCTTTAATTTCTCATTCACCTCTTGTCCGTTTAGACCTCATAATATTTCGTTGGAAAGGCCTCACATCCTAGAACACGGAACTAATATGTCCATAGTTCTAGGGTGAGCCGATCCTATATATAATTGAGCGTCAAGTTGACCATTTCCATTTGTCTAAACTCACTTTTGTCCAACATCGGGTTTATGAAACCCTAGTAGTGCAACAACACTATATATACTTGTACACTATGTACGTTTTTATCATTCAATTCAATACAACTACTCTATTGTTATCATGGTATCAGAGCCTCTATCGCTCTAAATATCGCTTCCGCTTCAACCGTCGCCGCTGTCGACGCCGCCGCTGTCGACGCCGCCGCCGTTCACCCTCGTTGAACGCTGCTCCTGCTCCAACCACTTGCTCCTGCTCCGGTCGATCGCACCACGCCGACGAACTCCGCAGCAAGTAGATCTCGGTAGACCGCACCACGCCGTCGCCGTTCCCGTGCTCCTGCACGCCGCCGCCGTTCCGGTCTGCTCCCTGTGTCTCGAAGCCACGCCGACGACTCCACACAGCCGCAGACGAAGCAACGCCGGCAAAGAAACGCCGGAATCGCGCGTGCCTGCAACTAACCAGTTCGCGTCGAAGAAGACGCGTGTAGTGCACGCGCCCGTCACCTCCGGACCGTCACGCGCCACGCGCCTGACCGTTGACCGTTGACTTTTTCAAAACAAAACAAAACAAAACAAAACTAATCCTTTATTTCAGTGTTTTCTTTTCAGGTATTCCTAATGGAGAAATTCGATATCGCTAAACTATTAGTGTTTACTTTGATGGCAACAATTATGTATTGTGGGTTGCGTTTGAGGAAATAATATTCCAGGTTTAAGGTGAATATTTTCAAACAAAAAAAATCTCAAACTGAAAACGCTATTTTCTCAAATTAATTTTTTTTTTCAAACTGAGATGTCTCTCCTAAACTATATTTTGTGATTTTTTTCAAATTAAATTTAAGATTTATAGATTGACACTGTAGAAAAAATTTGCATCTGATTGTCCTTTACATATATATGATAAGCATATGGCAAAGGTGACAAGCAAGATTTTAAGACAAAACAAAGGGGTATATATGACTTTTGTGTATAAAAGTAGAAAGGCGCGGACCGAAAATGGGTGCATATATGTGGATGTAACTATTTTGGCGGCGTGTCTGAACATTGCTGTAAAAGAAATGTCACTGTGCGAGTGCAATACTGTCCGGTCAGATCTGCACTTGTCACAAATATACAGCTCCCAGAAATGTCCATTTTATTTGGACAAACATGTTCGCCACGTTACATACGGATACGAACAGTACTCCTTTTTCTTTTTCTTTTTTTTTCTTTTCTTTTTCTTCACATGTAATAAAATTTTAAATATTTGTTATTAGAAAAATCCTATATGTCTCCAAACAATCATTTTTTTCAGCACCAATGAATAACTGAGTACTTGTGGTTCCTTTGTTTTTTTAATTTTTATTTTTTCTTTTGTTATGTTTTACTTTGTTGCTACTCAAAGTCAACACCATGGTTGTATTAAACTGTGTCCAACCACCACCACCCTTAAATTGTTCTCCTCCACTCCCGCCTCTCGATGGATGCATCAATATGATGCCGCTTCGCAACAAGCATCATGATTGCTTTCAGAATCTCTTCAAATGTGTTCGTCGTTCAACAACGTTCCAAGAGATTGATTGCTTGCGCATCCTGTATGTCGACGACACGACACCGCCGAAGAATGGACTACGAGCCCCGGTGTCTAATCCGAAAATTGGATCATCTGCCTAGAGGCATGAACTAAGCTCAAGAAACCCTTTCTACAACTCAGTCGCTCCAGTCAAAGCGTTCGTCTTTCTCCCGCTTCGACTGCGGGGGAGTATTAGCAGTCACATAATAGTAGTTATGGTCAGTTAATGTTGTCTTCATATGTCAGTTATGGTTCAATTATTCATAGGGATAATTATCATTCCCAACCCAAAACTTTACGTCAAATTCATATCATAACCCCTCCTCACCTTTCGTTTCAAATCCTAACCTCAACTTTCATTTTTTTTCAAAACCTATCATTTACTGTTTGAATGAACGGAACAGTTTGCTAGTCACGTGAGGATTTGAAACGAAATGTGAGGAGGGGTTAGGATATGAATTTGACGTAAAGTTTGGGATTGGGAATGATAATTATCCCTTATTCATAACCACTTTGTGTCCTATTTATATCTTTCTGATAATAATACAAAGACAAGAGATTTACAATGATACGATATCTAATAGAAAAGGGTTGATAGAGAAGGCTCTTCGACTTCCGAAATTGACTCGTCGGAAAATCATCCCGACATGCACAACTCCAACGGCTACGCCGATACCGCCTTGGAGCTCAACTCCCACGTCTCCCTCCCTTACTATTGGGAGAAATACCTATACTTAAAGGTTGTTTTTTGTTTAAATTCTTGTGTCTCGGAAAGGCATGTTTATGTAAAGATTTGCAACATTATTATGGTTCATTGTCTGTATAGAGATAAAATAACATATACGCGCGTATACAAAAGTGATGCTTTCATTGCAACGGCAGCGTGAAAATGAAACTTGGCATTCAAGTCTCTCAACCACCATTTTTCGAATCATTGAAGATTTGGGTGGTAGGGTCCGATCAACGTTGACCAACGAACTGTTCGTCAAAGTAGGAGCTGCTCTCAGACCATTGCAGTCTTATCTATGGAGAAAACGGTGGATCCATTTCCCACCACTCATTCATCGGGTTGATCGTTGATAAGATTTTTTTTGTCAAAAAAATATATATTAAAAGTTGACAAACCTTACAAATTTGACAACATAAGCATTGTATTCGCCAAATCATTTTTGGAAACTTGATACACGATTAGTGAGATGAATAGCTTTTGACAAGGACGACGTAGTGTCTCGATAAACAACAACCATCAAGTCGGATTTTCTCATCGACTCTTCGGAGAGATATGTCAAAGGAAATACCCGACTGGACACGTCACTAGAGACGTCAACCTTATCTACTGGAGATCCGAGATTCCGATAAGGGACACCAAAAAACATAAACAAAATAGATAACAAAGACAACAATGACAAGCAAAAACTAATTGCGGTCGGCCTACAGTGTCTGGGATGAGGAGAGCAGCGTCATCGGATTCGCTTAAGATCGGTGCACGGATTTGACTAGATAAACATAATATACAAGAGCATGGCTAGAGATCTTTGGTGTACAATGCTAGATTTAAAGTTGTCATATCCGTTGAGGTTTATGCTCGTCAATTCAAACATGTAAGGACCGAGTCCCTAATCTCAGACTTTTCTAGGACTTTGTATTTCTCGGTCATTTACAAAGATTTATTTGTTGCAAATTTTGGTATTTTCATTTCATTTTGTGGCAGTGATATATATCAAATTTGACCTGTTACTGTAGCATCTGCATCAAGTATTAAATTGGCTTCAATGATTTTAATTGATCGATGTCTTAGTTTTGATGGGATGTAACATTACTTTCGGTTTTGACTAATAATTTCACCATTAGAAAATACATTTGTTTAAGTGTAGAATGAAACACATTTTGATATGGAATCATGAGCATCAAAATGATATATGGGTAAATTTTATCTCACTATCCTAAAAAATAGTTAAGTTGTATTTCAATACCTTAAAAGTAGTTTGTGGTACCTTATTATCCTAAAATTCATAAATTTTATTTCATTAGCCTAAAAATAATTTGTGACCTCACTACCCTGACTATGAGTTAAGAAACAGTTTTAGTGCTTACCGTTAGATTCCATCCATTTTTCCATCCAAACATTTAAAAAGTTCATAATATCCCTCAATAACACGTTTTTCTATCCAAAATGGATGAAAAATTAACGACGGACACTAAAACTGTTCCTTAACTCATAGTTAGGGTGATGAGGTGCCACAAACTATTTTTAGGATAGTGAGATGAAATTTAAGAATGTTAAGATAGTGAGGTGTCACAAACTATTTTTAAGGTAGTGAGATACAACTTAACAATTTTTATACTAGTGAGATAAAATTTACCCAAACAACAATTAACTAATTTTACACCATATCTCGGGCCAAAAGGTAACACAATAAACATGTTCCACCCATCCTGTTCCTGAGACCCACAACACTACCATTATTGTTGTTATAAACAATGCTTTACAAATCATTACTTTTGGGTGGTGGGGTGGGTGGCATGCAATAACAATAATGCTACTACTAATAACATATTAATTTAATTGCTAATAAACCTATACTTTGTCGTCGTGCTTACCAAATCTCAGCCTTTGGAACCTCACAAAACATGAATCACGTGGACATAACTAACTTAGCTTTGCATGCAAATGGTATTATTTTAATACGAAAAGGAAAAAGAAATCCAAGCTCTTGTCAAAACGAGAAACAAGTGGTAATGATTAGGTTTAGGAGTAGATCAAGTCAACAATACACCATTAAATAAAGTTCCATGATTAATCATAATGTCTCCACTCTAATCAACTATAAACTTTCAAAAAGCAAGTTTCAAAACTCTCCCATTTTAGTATATATTGAGTAAATACTTCAAGTTTGGTTTGTAATCATCAACTTCCCTTTTAAAGTAGACCCCATAAGATAATAATCAATAGGAATGAAAGTTTGTAGTTGATTGGTGAGTTATTCTATTTATAGATCGTTATACGAAAAAAACAAAGATACAAAATGTGATATGTTTGGTTAGTATTTAGTTTAATCTGACTAATATTTGGGGTAATCTTGTATTGTGATATGTTTACGAATCTTAATTGTGTTTGATGACAATTCTTAACCGTTAGCTTTAATTTTTTTTTTGTAGATTATAGCATAAAATTGACAAAAAATTTATATGACTTATTGGATGCGTTTGTATGAGTATCTCAATCTCTAAAATACTCTCTTGAATGCATAAGTGTTTTTTGGCACTTCATGTAACAAAGGGCCAACCGTAGTTAGTGTAGGATAATATTGACAAATATGATGTGTAAATATCATATTAAACTTTTTATTAGTTTCAGATTTTAAAGACTAATAATATGAGTTATTAGAATTGACTGATAATCAATTCCAGAAAGAATTCATGGAATATGTCACATTTTATGAATTTTCTATTTTGGCCTTCTTAAAGGGCTATAAACACTTACGTCATTAGTTTCATTTTAACAAGTATAACACACACATCAAAACATTTCTCAAATGATCTCCCTTTCTTATTTTCTCTATGTTCTTTGGTGACTTCTTGACGGTTTTGAGTTCACTAACGATTAGTCGTTGTATCTTAAGAGACCGATTCACATACTAGGCAATAAGTATCTTAAGGGAAATGGATTACCATGCCTCAACTAATTAGCATAATTTCCTTAATCCTATCAATAAGCTAGCTAATTCGATAAATGTTATCTCTAATTCCAGTTTGCAATTTCTATTATTTATTTGTATTTGTTTATTCGTTGATATACTAACCCTTTTGTCCAACTGTTAAGACGTGTAAATAAGATAAATGTGGGGACTACAAAATAACGTTAACCCTCACCTTTACGTTATGTTTTACAAATTTTCGAAAGGTCACAATTATAAATTATCATCAAAAACCAAACACAATTAAGATTCGAAAACGAATCATAATACACGATCCGGTTTTGGGGTTTCCTCTCAAAACTTCTTTATAAGATACATGATTTTTTAAGATAAAAGAAGTTTGTTTTGATGCCAATTTTCCAACATTATGCATGCACACTCATGGCCTAAATAACCTACCTACCTATCTCATTAATTACACAATATTTTAATTTTAGATTTAATTTTGTATTTGGTGTATTGATTTACTTTTAATAATTTATATTTTTTTGTTTGGATCCCTATATCATCTGATTGGTATCGATAATACGGCGATTAACTACTGAAAATACAAGCTGTTTAGAAGCATATTTGAAGCAAACACTTGGGGGTTTTTAAGTGTTTTTTTTTAAAACAAAGAGTATGACTCCTATTATTTCCCACAGTATATTCTAATAATTTAGTAATTTAATTCATCTTAGATCAATATAGTAGGACCATCTTTGCAGCTACTTCATTTATGTATATGGTTGAGTGTCAAACATCAAACGACGCCGTACAGAAGCTGTAACTATCATGTCTAATCCACACAATCACATCATTTTTCACCACTCACTGCATTATTAGATGATTCATTGGAGATTAACATGACTTTTCATCAGGGGTGGGTAAATTCCATCAGCATCAGTGAAACTGATGGATGTCGATCGACACGGACATTGGCATTATCGGAATCGAGAGGGAGAACTAGTAAGATTTTGCTCGTTTCTAGGTTTTGATAATTGATTATTAGCGTATAATCGGCATCGATAGCCACAACGAGTTTCAGAGTAGTAATGATAAAGACGTGCTATTATGTACTATGATTCTTATTTCTTATGAATTCGAGACTAGTTAAAGTATGAGTTAAATATCGAAATTTATTTTTAAGTATTGATTATAAAGACCGTAATATCAAACATTTCAAAATGACAAATGCAATACCTTAAATATTAGTCACGCGATTTTGTTAGTAGAAATGGACGGAATATTCTATTCCGTTTGTCATATGATCTCATGTGTCATTTAACGGATGGTAATCATGACGATTTTGCCCTTACTTATTTGATTTCTATACATTTTGTAAGGAACACTACAATTGTACCCTCATTATCATTCTTTATAAAATGTATAGATACCAAATGAATAGGGGTAAAATTGTCATTTTATCATCTATTAAATGACACATGAGGTCATATGACTAACATAATGAAATATTCTGTTCATTTTTACTAACAAAATCGCGTGACCCATACTTAAGGTAGTGCATTCGTCATTTTGAAACGTTGGGCAGTGTAGTATTCGTGACCAATACTTAAGAGTAAGTTTCGATATTTAACCTTTAAAGTTTCAAATTTCCTTATACAAAAGTAATCTTCAGCCGTCTAACCCCACTCGATTTACTCTAGTCTCATCCTCACGTAGCTCTCTTAATCACACCCTCATTCTTGTGACTTGTACAAACCCTATCCTAAATCACATACATTACAATGTTTAATCTTCTTCTTCAACAATTATTGCGACAGATGAGAGATCCAACCTATCGGTGGAATGCCTTCGAGAACAAACCCGGGAAACTCCAATATTACCGTTATTCTCTTCATCTTTACCCTCTCATATCGATCCAATTAAAAACCGACAACCAATCAAGAAAAATACCACTGCGAAACAAGAATATATGTTGGTACCGATACCAATGTCGATTTTCTTACAACCGATATTTTTTTTTGACTCCGATGTCAATTAACCGCCCCATACTCACCCCTAGTTAAAGATTCAATGAATACTGAATCAATCCTTCCCATATGGGTCGGTGTCAACAAGGCCCGTCATGGGCTGGGTTTCAGGTTTGGGCTTTGAATATACACTAAAACCGTCATGGGCCGGTAAAACTTCCAATAAAAACCGTCAAGCATTTGCTTTGTCAGCAGTTTTTTCCGTTACACGACACGTGTCGACCCACAAACACAGGCGCGTAGGCTTGTCCTGAGACCGGGAAGCACAAATTTAATTTAATTTTAATTTTTTAAAAATATTTGTTTTGTAGAACAGAGAGAGAGAGAGAGGTTAGCTATATATACGCGATGTTACAATTTGAGCAAAAGCACAGTTGATGGCTCAGAAACGAAGACGGTCCACGTATTTATTCAGCTCTCTCCTCCCAAAAATCAGGTCCTTCAAGGTTGGTATCACCGCGAATTCTTTGGGATTTCTAGGGTTTTTCTCTCCCTCCAGAGATTTTTTCCATTCCCCTTTTACGATGTTCAGGTTCTCTCCATCTCCATCTCCCCAATCTCCTTTCTCGATTTCTCGTCTCCGATCGCTCACAAAAAGCGCGGGCAAAATGTAAACGATTTTCGAACGATTCCGCTATCCTTTGTTTGGATCCCGAGAAAATGTTCCTTCAAAACGACATTTCCACGGCGTGATTTATGGATTCGAGCTTGTAGATTTCGTGAAATTGGGATTGAGATTTGAATTTTATGTATCTGCTTGTTTGTTTTGGTTGTGATTGTAGGGATAGTGGTGCAGTGATGGCTACTGCTACCATGGCCACGGCGGCCGGGGCAGCTGCACTCTGGTACTATACATTGTCCCGCAAATTGGATTCGGACGAAGAGGAAGAAGAAGATGACCGGAGCTCCGTGGATGTGCAGAATCAGCCTCTGTTGAGGACTGATTCGGTCGTTTCGAATAGGCTTATTCAGGCCCCGGCGACGTGGTTGGAGACGATTTCGACCTTGTCGGAGACGCTTAGGTTTACGTACTCGGAGACTTTGGGGAAGTGGCCCATTGGGGATTTGGCGTTCGGGATCAGCTTTCTTCTCAAGAGGCAGGTACAGACTTTGATGTTGAGTGAAGTTTGTTCCCAGGCTATGCAATTTTGTATATGAATATTTGATAGGGATGATTGCAAAAACTTATCTCCAACTATTTTTCTTGTGCAAATCCATTATTTTTAAAGAAATTTCAAATTAGTCATGTGATGTGACAGTCAAGCTACTTCAATTTTTTTGGAAATGACAGTTTTGCAATTTGTAACACTCAGGTACACTTTTGCATGGTTACTTTCGTCTTTTCGCAAAAAAATTAACCCTGTTTTATGGAATTGCAGAGGGGAAATAGTTGGGGGTGTCATTTGCAAAATAAAATAAAATTCACCCATAGTATTTGCAAAATGCTTATAGTACACCGCAAGTTTTTGCAATTATCCCTATTTGATATGCATTACGGTACTTATTTGTGTCTGAAATGTTAATGCTGTATGGAATATGTGAAGCTGGAAACCTTAGGTTATAGGTGTATGCATTAATGGTTCTGCTCTTATGTTGGTTTTACTAGTATGTTGAGAAATGTTTTACTTTTACTCCTTAGTGAAGTTTGTTCTGAGACTATGACGGATGATATAGTTGCTATGCAAAAACTTAGCTTTTAAGATGAATATTTGGTATGCATTGCTATATGGAATATGCGAAACTGAAAACCTGTGGCTCCATGCAAAACTGCGGACTCACTCCATTTTAGGTTTTAGGTGTAGGCAATAAGAATTCATAGCTTAGTTGCTGTGAAGAAATTTTAAGTTGTAAATGCTACTTGATTAATAACAGTGGATATTACATAGTTATGGGTTGTATCAATTATGTGGTTGTGGTTCATCAAAGTTTTTGAATATTGATGACCCCATAACCATTGCATTATACTGAAGGAGTTGTATTACATGCAGTGTGTTAACAATTACTGTGGAAAATGTTCACCGCTTGGCTATTGACTGTGAACCAGTTCTTACACCTGTTGCATCACTGGGCTGACATATGCACTGAAAATAACATTTGACCTCTTTCTGAATGTAACTATCTCAGTATTACCAAATAATTCGTATTTTGTTTATAAAGAAATTATTCACATGACCTCCATTTCTGTATTATTTGCTGATTGATGTACATGAGTTGGTTACTTTAGTTGGCTTAGCTGCTCATGTTGTTACTGTGTTTTCAGGGTAACATACATGCTAGTAGCGTGTTTGGTGGTAAAGATTGTATACAGCTCAAAGGACCTGAAATAACAGCTGAACTTAGATATCTTCTAAATCTTTTGACATTGTGCTGGCATTTTTCCAAGAAACCATTTCCATTGTTTTTAGAGGAGACTGGCTATTCTGAAGAAGATGTCCTCCTTCAGGAACCCAAAGCAGGAGTAAGATGCATTTGCACCTCAATAGAGCTATTATTATGTTAATCTTTTCTTTTTAAATGTGTTATGCAAATTTGGTGGTAGTGCTATGGCACTGGACCAATATCAACATTGGCAATGGTCTTTTCAATGTTTTGGAGCAAGGATGAAGTCGTCTGCCTCCTTGCTTCATACTGAGGCCTCGTTTTAATCTACTCTATGCAGATTTTGAAGCCAGCTTTTACTGTTTTAACCAACCACGAATCAAAATGTTTTCTCTTGTTGATTCGTGGAACGCACAGTATCAAGGATACTTTGACGGCTGCAACTGGGGCTGTTGTGCCGTTCCATCATACCATTGTACATGAGGGAGGTGTGAGCAAGTTAGTTTTGGGTTATGCACACGGTGGAATGGTTGCAGCTGCGCGGTGGATTGCAAAACTTGTGACTCCTTGTCTAACTGAAGCACTCAATCGGCATCATGATTATAGAATAAAGGTAAAGGCATATTATCCCTCCGTTTTTATTATTTCATACAAGTAGTTATCATTTTCAGAGTTATGTTTTGGGACATCTGACTTAGGATTTCGGAAAATATATACATATCTAGGATAACAGTCGGGTGAAAACCAAAATTTAAGACTGGAAACTGAAAACCATTCGTGTCTACTGGATTAGACTTTTTGACGGCTGAGATGAGTTTGGAAAGTTACAAACTTAAATTTGGAAACATCTCAACCGTAAAAATTGTTATCCAATGGCTATGATTACTTTCCACTTCCAGGTTGTATTTTGGACATCACATGGTTGGTAATCTGGTAAAATTTGCTAATCATCATGTCTCATAAGGCCACTAAAATTTAATAACTTCTATTTTCTTGAATCTTGACAGGTTGTGGGTCATTCCTTGGGTGGAGGTACTGCAGCTCTTTTAACATATGTGTTGCGCGAGCAAAAGGAATTGTCTACAGCTACCTGTCTTACATTTGCCCCAGGTACGTTTCCATCACTATATCCCAAAATCCTCACTATTTATAGTCAAGTTCGGTTTTATATATTTTTCTCTTTTAGCATCGTCACAAGACTGACTGGATAGCACTCATGCAGCTGCTTGTATGACATGGGAGTTGGCTGAATCAGGCAATGATTTCATTACTTCTGTTATAAATGGAGCTGACTTAGTCCCTACTTTCTCTGCTGCTTCTGTGGATGATCTACGCGCCGAGGTTAAGTTTCTGGGTTTTGTTATTTAATATTTGGGATTACCACTATGCTTTATTGTTAATGTGTGTTTATTTCTTTCATAATCAATTTTATTTTCTTACATTACAGCGACCTTATCATGATGACCTCACATACATGTTCTGGAAACTCAATAGTTAATCATGTCTCTCCTTTGACCGATAGAAACTTAACTGATTTTATAGATAATTGAAAATACTATGGGTGAACTTTTCCTTTTGCAGCAAAAAAAAAAAAAACAAATCATCCTCCTAACTATTTTTCGTCTGCAAATCCGTTACCTTTAACGGAAAATAGTCAAGTGACAGTCACACGACTTCAATTTTTTTGGAAATGACACTTTTGCCCTTTACTTTATACGTGTTTTGCAATTTTGTAACTCTCATCTATACGTGTGTTACAATTTGGAACCCTTATGTATACACTTTTGCAGGGGTGCTTTCGACGTTTTGCAAAAAAATGAACCCGTTACTGAATTTACAGACGGAAAATAGTTGGGGATGTCATTTGCAAAAAGAAAAACAGTTCACCGATAGTATTTGCAAAACACGCATGGTTCACCGCATGATTTTGCAAGTATCCCTTGATTTTACCTCTGCAATGTGTTAATATTTAGAGTCACTGAGAAGTTTCAAGGTTTCAAAATCAAATAAGTGTCAAGTATTTCTACAGGATACCCTATGAGTTTATCATCTATTCTTAGCTTAGCTGACATGCTATGAAACTAGTATCTATCTTTTCTTTTAGATCCATTTCACGTTCTTTTCCTGACTGAAGTGTTTATCTTCTGTAAAAAAAAGCTCCTTTCCCTTTTCAGGTGACGGCTTCTGCTTGGTTGAACGATCTAAGGAATCAAATTGAGCGCACACGAATCCTCAGTACTGTATATCGTTCCGCATCTGCCTTGGGTTCCCACCTTCCTACCATTGCCAGTGCAAAAGCAAAAGTTGCAGGAGCAGGTGCAATCTTGAGGCCAGTTTCCAATGGCACTCAGGTTCTTCTTCACTCCAACATTTCTTCCATCACCAGAATATGTTTAATGACACCTAGCTACACTGAAGTTCCAGCTACCTTAGGTTTTACAAAATTTCACTCTCTTTTGTCAGAAAATAACCTTGATAGTCATCTTAAAAATGGCCCCATAACTAGCCAAAACATTTCAATTAGATGTAAAAAACGGTGGGATAAATATATTTCCTAGTCCTTTATTTTATCTCATTTTCACGTCCTAACTGTACTCCACCTTTGTTTCACTTCCTAACTTTGACTTTTCAAAAATTTGTAGAACCTAAAGTAAAGGTAAGAATTAACGTCATTTGCACTTCCTAACTATAGTCGACCTTTTGTTTCATAAACTACCAAAAATTTATGCATTCACGAGTACATTTTAGAGGTTGGGGTACTTAAATAAACTCATCCGTGAAGTTAGACGAATTCTGTCACAGTTAGGAAGTGAAACCAAAGGTGGAGTAAGTGAAACCAAAGGTGAAACACAGCTAGGACGTGAAAATGAAGTAGAGTTCAGGGTTAGGAAATATATTTATTCCTCAAAATGGTTGAGTAAATGTTACAAAAAAAATCCTGAAAGGGCATTTCCTTCATTTTGTGAACGAAACATAGGTCTGTTCAATTTCTAGGGTAGCTGCCGAACGAATATAGTGTAGCTAGGTGGAAAACATGTAAATTCATGTGTCATAGTCTCACTTTCCATCAATGTCTTGTCCTCAATAGGTTGTGATGAGGAGAGCCCAGAGCATGGCTCACGCAGCATGGACACGCCCTTCCCTCGGCCTATCCTCATGGTCCTGCATAGGCCCTCGTCAGCGCGCTGCCTCTACCGCTAACCGGCCAAACATGATCGAAGAAGGAACCTCAGGAGAGTCCTCTACTCGATCCGAGCCTCTCCTCAAGACACCTGCCCTCAAACCGTCCACCACCGCCGAAACCATGGACCTCCCCGTCTCATCATCTGTGGGAGCCGAATGGACCTCAGAAGCCGGATGCTCCTACTCCAACGAAATCGATTCAGACAATGAACAGCACGCCGACCTCAGCGAAGACGAGGACCACGATAACGAACACCAAGAAGGAATGTCCGAGGTTGAATTGTGGCAACAACTCGAACACAAGCTATACAACAGGAGAGAGGGCGAGGAGGCGAAGGAGATCATGGAAGAGGAAGAGGAGGCCATTGCAGAGGAGGTGGGAGAGCGTCAACCGGAGAGCTCTCCTCTGGACGTGAAAGAAGCGCATAGATTCTTCCCACCGGGGAAGATCATGCACATTGTGACTCTTCAGTCCGAGGTTGAGGTAGAGCTCGAGATCGAGCAATCCTCTGTAGTTGAAGACCCTCCAACACCTTCCTCTTCCTCGTGTGAGTCTGAGAACAGCCAGGCGGTGGAATACAAGGTCGGGATCTTCCTGACCCCTCGGTCGTTGTATAGTAAGTTGAGGCTGTCTCAGACGATGATCGGCGATCATTTCATGCCGGTTTATAGACGGCAGATAGAGCAGCTGATAAGGGATCTGGAGAGGGAAGAGGAAGGAAGTGAAAGAAGTGAAGATTGAAGTGTAAGAGCCTTTTTGGTGACTCAAGAAACAGGAGTCGGAGGTTAGGTTTGGGTCTCTCGTTTTGTTTATATGGAAATGTAGATTCATGCTTGTCTATATTTGATGTTTCATGTGAATTTTCTTTTCCATGTAATGCGAAGTAGGAAAGAAAAGAAAAAAAAACAATAGCGTGTCTGTATATTCACTATTCATTCATGTGAGTGAGTTGGTTAATATGAAGAAAAAATGGGTGATAAAAGAAGAGTCCCGACAATCATTACACATTTCCTTTCTTGTTCAAGGTAGAAACGTTAACTAACAGGTCAAATAACCAATCTTATTTCTTTTACTTTTATACTTTTATACTTTTTTACCACATGTAAACGTAGGTGTTTTATTAATAATATCGATCGTCACAAAAGTTACGGAAGCAGAGTCAAAGACTTTGAGTTCTAGAATATGTCCGAGACTTCTGTAAGGCTTCCGACACTCTTGAATGCGTAAAAAAAAAATTCTAATTTGTGTCTTACACAACTAGTACTAACATACGAAGAGATGAAAGAAAATAAAATACAAAAAACAATAAATCATCTCATAATTGAAGTTGCCTAAGGACACTCGAGAAGTATTGCATAGACGATTGACATTGCAAAACCAAATTCATGCTTTCTATTTGACATTGTTTTACGGAATAAACTTAGTACAAGTTAAAAGGTAGAGCCTGATATAAACCAATCTACGAAGCGTGTCCAAGATCTTGCTTAACACCTGTAACAAATAAAAAAATAAAATATATATCAACAACTAAATATATAATATTTTTTAAACATGGGTATGGAACCGATAAATCAAATGTCTAGAATTATTGGAAATTTTAAACTACCATGAGGAACTTAGGAAATGGGAGAAATACGGGGTCGGTTGTACACCTACCATGACAGGGTGAGGTGTGCTTCCCAACACACACCCTGATGCTAGAAGGCATACTCACGGGCCTAGGCGATACCGTTTGGAAGTTCTCGCCTTGATCGAAGCCGGAGCATTTGTGTCCACTCTCCTTGCCCTAGGATGGTCGGCCGTCGGAGTACCACATGCCGTCTCCGAGACTTATAAGGTCCTTGCTCCACCTAGAGGATACCTTGGATTAGGCAGGATATCATGTATCACCCTGCCTCTCTAAGTCCTAGGGTTCGTCCTCTAGCTGGGGACGAGTTGGAAAGAATGAGCACAACGTCCGTCCTTCCCATTAGTGGCGGTGCTTTATGAAAAAGGTCTTGGATCGGGATCGGAGGTTGGGGGGGGGGGGGATCCATCGGACAGGTCCGGATATGGTAGGTGAGTTCAGGTGTGGGGTTGGTAGGGCGGTAGTTTTCAGTCCCCATGGTGGCTGTTGGGACGGTTCTCATTCCGGGTGCTCTATGGCCTAGGACGTATTCAGATAGCTTGGTGGAGGCGAATAGTGGAGAAGGACTCGATTGCGGAGCTCAACTACCTCCAACGGAAGGCACTGGGTTTTCCTCTTAGGGAGCAGTGAGCTGGTATTATTCTCCTCCTTCGCCTGGATTGCTTTCTTGGGATCGGCCAAGGGTTAGATCTCGAGAGCCGCAGTGGTCCGGATCCATCGACGATCGTCGAGGTAGGCTAGCCAAGTACGGCGTGGCATGCATAACACGACGCCCTAGACGGGAAGATGGCGGACATTAGAGGCGTCCGTTGTAAACCAAGGTCATTCGGGGAGGATCGTGGCCCATTGTCCTGGTGGCCATCGAGATGGGGCTCACCGTGCATTAAGGATGACGACAGTTGGTGGAACGGGGTTTCCCGTGGTCGTTCGTCGGTTAGGGAACAACCAGAGTGGAGATCAGATATCTGTTGGGGTATATCGGACGAGGATGGAGGTGTGGGGGTCGTTTCCTCCTCCAGAAACACTCCGACATTAATACCTCTAAGGTAGAAGCCAGAGCCAGCCTCGAAGCAAGCGGTATCAGTGATCTCGGGAATCGGCAAGAGGAGACCATCTTTTTCAGGAGTAGAGGGCAGCATGTGGGTCATCGGGGTGATGGAGGCTATTAGTGGGACCGGGAAGGAAGGGATGGTGATCGGTTTGGGATGGACTCGCTAGGGGAAACGAACTGCGGGCGGCGCACGGGTAGATGAGAAGATGCTGAGAGAGATAATTCTAGAGGAACAATTTTTAAGGGCTACAATTAGTTCAATAAGACATAAAAATAATAATTAAAAATATAGAATTAAAGAAATTTTAAAAGTATAGAATATTGAATTACTGAAAATTAAATAATTATAAAGGAAATAATAAAATTAATAATAGGAAAATTAACTTAAATAAGCATAATTAATTTAAATAAAGAATAAGAAAATATAATAATTATTAAAGTTAAATAAATAAGGAATACAAAGGATAATTAATGATGTGAAAGGATAAAATAATCTTTCAATTGGAGACTTTTTTTATACGAGTAATCGGGGAAGTGCATTAATGTAAGAAATAAACCATATAAGATAGGGTGTCAAGTCCTGAGTTCCAGATATTTGTCTTGGTCGTCCGTAGGCCACCTAACACTCATGGACCCGTAAAAGATATTGTTTCTGCTCGCAGATACTAACTGAGGAGTAAGGATATCCCTTTACCGACATTTCAAAGCAACAAAACATGAAACAATTAGTCCAACCATCAAAAGAAACTAACCAATCCAACCTAAAGGAAATAAAAACATAATGCAAATCTAAAAAGAGTGTTATGATTGCGGCTTTCCCGAGACTTCCCAGCACCGGCAGTCCCGGGTCTGTGGGTATAGGCCCTACTGGATCCTTCCCACCCCGCCGGGTCCTCTCATTTCTTCGAAGGAGGTTGTGACACCTCCACCTCCACAGGGATCTCCAGGACCTCGTCATCGTCTTCCCAGTCCGACACCGAAAGATGCGCCCCCATCGAGGACTTGGATGGGATTGGAGGATTCGTCACTACTAACACCGAACAGATCGAGGAAGCTTTGGGCGAAGCCTCCGACCTCCATCGCGGTCGCGCCGTGGTTCGTCCAACATCAGCAAAGGGCCGACGAAAATACGACCAGGCCTATGCATCCCCGGACGCCTCTCGGGGTCTCGATGTAGCCTTCCCAAACTCTGCGTGTGGCAGACGGCGGACCGGCCAAACGGGCGCCTAAGGTTCCTCAAGAAGACGAAGCCCGGAGCCTTCATGCGTGTACTCCGGCGCGTGCTCTGGTTAGTGGGGTTGCGCATGTCGCGAAAGAGTATCGGATTTCGACGATCTTACGGGGGAGATCTATCAAGAAAACTCAGGTCCGGCAATTGGAAACTTAAGTTACCTTATAAATTGAAATTAAATGGCTAATGGTGGTACTATGGTAGTGAAACTTCGGTTCTTCCAAGAGTCTTGAGAAAGTCTTCAAATATTGAATTAAGCAACAACGGTCACATGTGGTTAACAGCACTGCAGACTGTCCTCCCGCCTTCTTTTATAACTGCTGGCGCATGTTTATTTGTCAGCGCCTAGAAACGCTAACATGCTCCTCTGTCTCTTACACTAAACACGTCAGTTCTTGGTAGGAGTGTGTATTTATAACATGAAAGGTCTTGTCATTGTTTTCGGCAGCAACCCCGAGAAACTCTATTCATTGCCTGTTTTACCCCTATAGATACTCCATATTACACTCTTGCCATACATTTTAATTATCAAGGAATCATAAACCCAGACCTCTGTACTTTTGTTCCACTTTCTTTCATTATCTATTGTGATTTGGTTTATGATTTATTTGTCACCTTAGTAAAGAATATTTTCATAATAATATACTGATTTTGACATTTTTTTACTGTTATTCTCCATTTGATAATAAATAAATAAAATACATTTTGTTAAATATAAATATAGACATCAAATTTACTTATTATCATTTGTGAGATGACTTTTTTACTTTTAATGTTATTTTGGATTAAAATGAAAGGTATACTTATCAGGTCTAGTGAGAAGCGTCTCGTCTCATCTCGATCGACTGTTGTTGATCGTTCTCCTCCACACCAGTTCTTGTGCTTCCTGCCCGAACCAGGCACGTTACTTTATAAGTTAGGGAGGAGAAGCATCCCGTCCCTATCATGACCGGCTATTATTGATCGTCTTCTTCCACTAGTTTCTGTGCTCCCTCCGCGAATCAAGCACATCACTTCGCAAGTTATTGACCACGTTAGCTAGACCCACGAGCTTCATGCTATGATTGGCCTCAAGTAGAGCCAAAATTGATTACTTTTACTTTTACCGTCACAATTTTTTTTTTTGGTTTCAAAAATCCGTCCATACCTCGGGTATTTTCAAAAGATTAATCATAAATCTGTCTATCCGTCTATATCAAAATGGTCTATTCCCTCACTACCCTTCTCCCTCTAATTAGAAGTAATACTATTTGTTTCTTCTGCTATTATTTTTTTTACAAAAAATAAGCTTTGGTTTTTAAATTAAACCAAGTCAGAAAAACAAAAGCAAGGGCCATTTTAGGAACATAAATCAATAAAAATAACGTGACGTACATGTAACAGTCACGTGTCCTCAGTTTTATATATCTGTATCAGAAAATAAAATAAAATAAGGAACACTCATTTTCAAGTTTCAACGGCTTTCGTTCTCACAGAGCTCTCCCAGGAATCGCAAATCTGAATGGGAGCTTCTGAATCTGACTGAAACGTCGCCGTCGCCGTCGCTTTGATCAACGAGCTCGTGTCCAACTTCTAGTGAGTCACTGAGTTCAGACTCGGCCGCGACTGTGAGTGGGCTCGATACGTCGTCGTTTTAGCTGGATGACAATGGACAGCGACGCTAATGGCGGCGGCTCCGGTGACTCCTCCTCGTCGTCGACTTCGTCGCTGGGGCCTTTGAGTCCGAAGTCTCCGCCGAGGAGCTTGGATTTGTACGGGAAGCGGAGGCAGATTGTGAAGTTCCAGGTTTTGGAGCGAGAGATTGGGTTGCTTCAGGTTGTGGGTCTTGAGTCCCAATGCTACTGAAATTGATGGTTTTTTTACTTTGTTTTTGCATTGATCTTGTGAATTGGGTTGTTGATTTCGTCGATGGCTCTTGTTTGTGAAAAAAAAATGGGGGAAGATTGGAGTTTGGGGGATTTTTTTTTTTTGAAATTTGTTTATTGGGGATTTTTCTTAGTAGTTCATACATTGTCTTTAACAAAGTTTGTGTGTTCATGGTTCCCTCAAAAATTTGATTTTGATGTTCATTTTTGTTCATAGAATGGTAGATAAAAGTGGGTTTGTGTGTGGATTTGATGGTTCTAGATTAGTGTATTTGCATGATGTTCAAAAATTAATTAACATATCCACTTCGACCTCTAGCTATCAAAAACACCCCCCAAAGGTGAAGGGTTATCAGGAACACACTGCCATCTTTCTCATTTATCCGTGTTTTTTGGACAAAATGATCCAAATCCGGGTGTTTTTGATGATAAACGAAAGGTGACGGTGTGTTGTAACTGATAAAGCCTAACCTTTACAGTGTGTATGTTTAAAAAAAAGATCAGAGGGGGTGTGTTAATGAAGTTACCGCAAAAATCAATGCCTTTATGACAGGAAAATTGGTTACTTGTTTCCTTAATTTTTATTTTGATCTTATGAACTGGTTCGTTAATTTCGGTCGAAAGCTCATTGTTGTGATTTTTGTTTGGGGGCGATTGGACATTGTGCTAGGTTTTTGAAGTTTTATAGGGGGTGTTCTTAAAACTGCTCAATAGTTCATACATTGTCCTTGGCAACCTCAAAATTGTGACTTCTGTTTTCATTTTTTGTTAAAAGAATGGAAGAGATATGTAGGTCTATGTGTGATTTTAAGGGTTATTTTGTATATGGTCGACATACATAGAGAAAATTAAGGGAGATGAAAATACTGGATTTTTTGTTTTTTACTTATTATTTTTCAAAGGGTAAAATTGTCATTTTGAAATTCATTTACACAAAGTGCAACAAAAAGGAAAGTTCAGGGCATGTTTATGCAATTATAAAAGAAGAGGGCTACAACTTGCAAAAAGTGAATACCTGGGTTACTTTTTTTTGCAATTATCCCTTTAAATAGTAGTTGATAAAGAAAAATTGTAACATGTTAACCCAAGTTCAAATATTTAAATTCTTGTTATGTGCAGGAAGAGATAAAGTTGATCGAAGCCCTTCAACCTTCATCTAGAAGCTGCAAAGAGTACGTCCAAGTGACCACAATGTTGCATGCTGATTTCTTATTACTATCTCGCTGACCCATAAACATTTTGTTCACAGGCTAGACGACTTTGTACTAGCTAAGCAAGACCCTTTTCTAGCAACGTAAGATCTTTATCGTCAACCTTTTCTTCCTAGGGATAATTACAAAAAAAACTATTACACTGAGGTATTCAGTTTTTACAACTTGTAACCCTCTTTTTTGATAAGTACAAAAATGCCCTTAACTTGTCTTTTTGTTACACTCCGTATAAAATTTAAATTTAAAAATAATAATTAAAGAACATAAAATCCAAATTTCCATATCCTTTAAATTTCTTACTCTTTGTACAGTACAAAGAAAAAGAAAAGTAAGGGTTATGAAAATTTGGATTTTTTGTTTTTTATTTATTATTTTTAAATCTAAATTGTAAGGGTAAATCGTCATTTTTATATAAATCGCAACAAAAAGACAAGTTCATTGTTCTTTTTTGCAATTACCAAAGAAAAGGGCTACAAGTTGCAAAAAATGTGTACCTCTAAATACTTTTCTGTAATATTCTCTTCTTTCTATGATAATGCATTTCCATTCTTTTTCTTTTGATTTCAATTTCATCGTTTTCCATGAAGCAGGAACCGAGAGATCCGAAGATCTCACTTCTTGAAGAGGCTATGGTATGTCTTTAGCTCGCCATAAAATATTTACCGCTAAATTGTTTTTAGATGATGAACATATCTACAATCTCATTGCAGATAATTGCAAAAAAGGGCCATGTACTATTCACTTTTTTATGAATCACAACCTTCTTCTTTGATGATAGCAAAAAAGTATCATGAACTTGTATTTTTGTTGCACTTTGTATCAATTTGTTTCAAAATGATGATTTTACCCTTGAAATTTTAGATTTTAAAAATAAATAAACAAAACCCCAGAATTTTCGCCTCCATTAATTTTCTCTCTTTGTACATACAAGGAGGGAAAAAACTAAGGGAGGTGAAAATCTTGGATTTTCAGTTTTTATAATTAAAGTTTCAAGGACAAAACTGTCATTTTTGGAAAGAACTGATACAAAGCGTAAAAAAAAATACAAGTTCCGGACACTTTTTTCCATTAAGAAAGGAAAATGCTATGATTTGCAAAAAGTGAATTGGCTCCATAGAGATAATCATCATGTGCTGCAATTTTTCTGTTTCAAGCTTTATTTTTCGTATGCCTTGCTGGTAGAACGTCTCATGCATTACTGATTACATTACCATCTAATCCAACTTCATCTTCCATTGTTTGTATCTACCATTGTACTTCGAGAAAATCTCAAATATCTTTTTTTATAAGCAAGAAAATGGTGAAATTAGACAATAATGAACTCTTGGACCCTACTCCACTAGCTGCAATTCTCTTAGTGTTATGCATATGAATAAGTTGTGAGTTGTAACTGAACATAACAATGCGAGCAGGAAAAGGTGTTGTTTCTGTCTTCCATGGATCTGCTGCTTTAGCTGTTGCTGGAGCAAGCAAGAATCATCGCCATGCTTCAAGAGAACAAAATGTTGCACCTGCTCGGGCCTCAGCTGTCTGGCTTGTTGTTGCTCTTTCAAGTCTTGTTTCTGTAGATGTCCCAAAGTTACTCTCTGTGTAAAACCTTGTTGTGGATAATATTAGACTTCTTCATGAATTATTCAGAAATAACTGCAAAAAAATGTCTTTGAGGTACTCACTTTTTTGCAAGTTGTACCCCTGTAATTGTGACAAAAGAGCCTGGATCTTGTCTTCTTGTTGTACTTTATGTGATTTATTTCAAAATAACGATTTTACACTTCAAATTTTGAATTTTAAAAATAAGTTAAAAAAATCCAGAATTTTTACCTCTTTTACTTTTCTTCTTCTTTGGATGTACGGAGAGGAAGAAAATTAAGAAATATGTAAATTTTAGATTTTGGTTTTTTGTTTTTTACTTATTATTTTTTAAAGGATCATTTTGGAATATAAAAAAATGAGTGTAACAAAAAGACAATTTATGGACACTTTTTTGTAGTTATCAAACAAACATGGGTACAAATTACAAAAAGTAAATATGTATCTCGTGTTCTACTCAACTTTTTTTGAGGCAAGAGGATTCATTTTCGGTGATCTCTTGTAACATTGTTCACTAGTTCAACATCTGAAATTTTAAGCAGGGTTATTATCGTTTTGGACACACCGTCCTTTTAATACATTTTTTATGATGATATTTTTTTAACTATAACAAAACGTTTTTGAGCCCTCTTCTTCTCAGTCATTCATGTAACACAATTTTACTCTCTTCCACGTTTAAAATTATAAAGTTTACATGAAAATCATAGGAAGGAAATCAAACCCTTTAATATGGTATATATATTTTTTGAGTGGATATTATAGTATCCTTTTGTGGTCGTTTTGCTCATTTTTTATAGAAAATATCTTGTCGTTTTGTTAATTATTTGAATTAAAAAAACGTGCAGGAACTTAAATTATTTGACTATTACAATAATGGGAGTGGGTGTCCAAGGCACCAGCCCATACACAATCTTATCACTTTGATACGTTTTTGTATATTTTTTTATTATTTAAAATAATCTAAAAATAATGATGAGTAGTTTGTGCTTCTTTTTAATCTAGTCAGCCACCGCATTGAGGCGGACTCATTTATCGAAGGTCGGACGAGAGGAAATCTGATATGATAACTCTACTAGGGTTCCGATAGGAATTGATGTTGATCGACTCCTTAAAACGGAGTGGCAGGCCCCCGTGACATAAAGGGTAACCTCAGTGGATGATCTCCTTACCCCTCTATCCCTAGACCCAATCGGGGATTATGTGGGAGGCATTGGAGTGGGGACGGGTAGGGCTACCCTGCTACCCCCCGGGTTTCCTTACCCTTGGGGGACAAGGAGCTCCCTTCAGAACTCGGCGACTTGGTTAAGGAATGCCCGAAATGGACAATTCCAAAAATACAGGGGCGCACCCTGGTTTATTAACTGAGACCCCGAGAATTACAAACCTCGACGACTTGGCTAACATAACCCAGAGTGAGGATTCATTTTCTTCTGATGTACCTGCAGATGGGATAGTTACCAGAAAGGGGAAGCGAAGGAACCTCAGGACCAAACAAGAGGATTCGGTCCCATACAGACCAAAGCTCTGAAAAGCGAAGGGCAAGGGGAAGGCGGGATAATGCTATGCTCGAACCAACCATATGAAGAAGGCGCTGGAGGTATCGGGGACCATCTCACCTACCCGTCAATTGAGGGATGAGGAGGATAGTGATGACCAACAGGCGAGGGCTCAACAGCAGCCTCGCCAAGACACATGAGAGGCCCGAGGGAGAGGGGAAGGTCCGACGGGGGCCTATCCTTTGAGACCCGGGATGGCCGGTGCTGGGACATCTCGGAAAAGCAAGAAGAGCAGCGCGACATATTTCTATGTTTTATTGCGAGTTTGTTTTTAGTTTGCATTACTATTGTTGGCTTTTTAGTTGGACTTCTAGTTTTAGCTTTAATAATGTTGAAAGTGTGGTAAGAGGTTGTCCTTAGTTTGTGTCTACGATGAAAAGTAGAATAGTTCTACAGGTTCAAAAGAGTTGGGTCGCCTATGGGAGGCTCGGACAATATTCTGGTGTCCAAGACTGTTTACCTGCTTAAAAAAAGTCTCTAAAAAAGCTACAATTATTTTTTTGAAAGGTAAAGCTACAATTGAGGTAAATTTATAAAATAACTTACATTTGAAACATTCTAGTCTCTATTGTTGTGAAATTGTTTTTTCTCATTAATAAGCTTACTTGATCGGGTGGGCTCACTCTTATCGAATAATCTTAATAAGGATAAATTTAGAAATTCGTTGAGAATGGTTGGTTTGCAAAGTATTTCAATTTCAAGATTAGTTTGCAAAAGGTTCATCATTTTGGGGTTGTAATAATCATATAAGGCGTTTCATTCTTACTCACGACGGCTTGTATCATGGTAGTTAATATTTATGGAGATAGACATTAGAAGTTGTGATAAAAGGGATGACAATAATAGATTGTATTTTAAAACGGACAAAAACGTGTTGATTTAATCTTCAACGACTCACAAGATGTGTAATTTTTATGTTAGGTTATTATTTGCGTTAAATCAAGAAAAGAAGAAACGAATAATGGGTGTTAGGAGAAGGTATGGGAAGTGGTTCCATCAAATCTGATTGTTTAGGAGTAGTACTGACAGTTAACAGTGAAGAGAAGTTATTAACCTTATTTTGAGCTATTATAGATGATTGTAGACGACTTTTACGGGCTTAATCAAGGTAAAGGTAATTCATGTTCGTAGAACTGATAATAAAGTAGCTGATGCGCTAGCTAAAAATGCCTAGTTATAAACAAATATAATGCGAGATGTATATGTTGTTTACCTGAATCCATTACGAGACTTTTAGCTTTTGATACTGAATAATAAATCCTACTATTACTTAATTTTTTTTAATTAAAATACTCTTGAATGTTTACAAAATATCCATTTTATAATAAAATAAAATAATAAATAATCACACATTGTGTCTATAGATGGACTTCGACATACGGACGAAGCTTGCGTCTCTAGATCTTCCTCTCCACGTTGTGTCGATCTCGTACGCTCCTTCCTTGAGTGTCCTTTTATTGTCGTTTTCATCATTTGTATACAAACACACATTGTCGTTTTGGTAATTATTTGAATTAGAAAAATGGACAAGAACTTGAAATGATTTGATTATACCATAATGGAAGCAGGTACACCATAAAAGCACCAAACCAGGTTCAATCCCTATCATTTCTTTATATGTTTTGGTGTTTTTGTATGAAAAGAATTGTAAATTAACCGTGTTTTATTTTAATTTGGTCTTCAATTATAATACTATTTTGATATAATCTTGAGTTTAATTTATTTAATGAGGTCATTGTCAATTTGTCATGGCTATTAGGTGTATTAAAAAACTAAATAGTTAAAAACTGAAATGAAATATTTTATTCATATCAGAAATACATTAAACTAAAAGAGTTGAAAGTTGACATAGAATTAAATTAAAATATTAAGCTTATCACAAAGTAGCACATTATCACGGCTTGATTCATTATAATTTTCCTGAAAAAATAGAGATAAATATCAAAATATATCTTGAGGTGTCCGTTTTCTTATAATTTATACGTAATTTTTTTATGATTGTAAAATATATCATGAATTTATAATATGTATAAATGTCGTTTCATCTTTAAAATTTGAATTTAAAAAGTAATAAATCAAAAAAATTAAAGAAAAATTATCATTTTTATAAGATGAGTAACAAAGCTTAGGTTTTCTCTCTAGCGTCACACGGAGCAGAAAGTGTTGGTCATGGCCATAGTCAAGGCCATGGCTTTGTTTCTCTGTTTTGCAGCAGCATTCATGCTTGGGGATGATGTTATGAGTCCCAATTAGGAATGAGATGATTCTTCTGGACCTCTCATGGTGGCGGCGAGACACATCAACCAGAATACTAAACATATGGTCGGCCCTAGCTTCGACAATTTCGCGAAGGGGAAGCAACCGTGTGCGGCGGTTTTGCGTGCGGTTGAGAGGTGCTCGTTCGTCTCAGATCAGGGAGATGGAATGGGGGATGCGCAGCCGACCCCTCCCTTAGGGTTTACAGGTTTTGCGACTTCTCTCTCGGGTTTGATGGCAACTTCAACGATCATGATTTCCGGAGAGGCTGTGGATGCTTCTGCATGGCTATGTGAGCCGAGCATGAAGCTATTCAAGGGGGATGCAGCGAAGGCGGCGGAGGGACACGAGACGCCGCGTGCGCTGGAGGTGCAGCCTCCAGATCTCTTTCTGGATGAGTTGGCGTCGCGGGCGCCGGCGATTGGGGAGGAGGAAGGCAGGATGACAGACTGGGCAACCACGGGAGAGCCGGTAAAGGATAAGGGTGGGCTGGGGAAGCCAAGGGAGAGGACGGCGGCGGCGGCTGTGTGGTGGAGGAGGCCGGGGAAGAAACCCTCTAGGGTTTCCTTGGTGATGGGCCGGGTGGGCCTACGGGCGTGGGCATGGGTTACGAGGCGGGTCAGGCTGTTCTGGAACGGAGTTCGATGAGCTCTCGGAATTATGATGGTACGTCAAACATAGCAACGACGGGGGGCTTCAGGCACCCTCGCCTCGCAGAATGAGTCCAACAGGGTCTAGGGAGGGGTCGGTCGACACTCCCTAGACGTAAGGTGGAAACGGTTCCACCAACTGTCGACAAGGTTCTCCCCTACCATTTCGGTGTCAACAATCCCGCGTTCAGGAGCCCTACAACTATCAGTTAAGGGAGGACAATGCACGCTGACTTACCGGGGGAGTAATCGGTCCACCACTACACACTTATCCTCTGATCTGCTCGATCAGTTTCTTATGGTTGAAGTATACTGTATCGGTGTCTCTGTATGCTACCGCAGTCCCACCCCTCCGACCTCCCTGATGCCCAAAAGCAACATTTACTATTCTGCAATTATCTTTCAGTTGATGTTAGTTTTTTTGGTTATATGGTATTTTCCGGCTACTCGAACACTAAGTTACTTTAATTTATAATATATTCCGTTCTATCTCAAAAAATATGATGAGTAACATATAAAAAAAAAACATATATATTTTTTTATATACGTATTTTTTAAATTATCCTAAAAAAATATAAGTATAAGCAGATAGCTATTGGTACGATTGGCTGTTTTCGTCGATAATGGGTCCCACTTGCGGCTCTTGTTGGGCCCACATGAAGCCCATGATTGGCCACGTCATTCCCATTGCTTCACGAAATAAATAATTATTGATGAACGTCACGATAAAAGGGTCACTTAAACGATGACGTGGACTAATACAGATTCTACATTTTCTCGGTCCTTTTTATCCCCGTTTTCTCTGGAAACAAACAGACCTCAGAGACACAATCCCATGGCGATTCGGAATCTCTCTATCTCCCTCTTCGTGTTTACGATCCTCTGCGTCGCCGACGTAAGGGTTTCGGGTTACTCCGACGCATCGGACCGTCCGCACAACTTCATCGTATACGTGGCGAGATCGCAGAAGCCCTCCCTGTTCACCTCCCACCACCACTGGTACGCCTCCATCATCCGATCCCTCCCTCCCTCGCCTCACCCCTCGAAGATCCTCTACACCTACGACCGCGCCGTCAGCGGCTTCTCCGCCCGTATCACCGCCGCTCAGGCGTCGAAGCTCCGGGACCTCCCCGGAGTCCTCTCCGTCTACCCCGACCAGATCCGCCAGATCCACACCACCCACACCCCTCGCTTCCTCGGCCTCGCCGACGGGTTCGGCCTCTGGCCCAACTCCGATTACGCCGATGACGTCATCGTCGGAGTCCTCGACACCGGGATCTCGCCGGACCGCCCGAGCTTCTCCGACGAAGGGTTGGCCCCTGTGCCGGAGACCTGGAAAGGGGTCTGCGAGACGGGTACTGATTTTCCGGCGGGTTCGTGTAATCGGAAAATCATCGGAGCCAGAGCGTTCTATAGAGGGTACGAAGCGTATTTAGAGAGACCCATGGACGAATCGAAGGAATCGAAATCGGCGAGGGACACGGAGGGGCACGGGACCCACACGGCGTCTACGGCGGCGGGATCTGTGGTGGCGAACGCGAGCTTCTACGGGTACGCCGCCGGAGAAGCTAGAGGCATGGCGACGAAGGCTCGAATCGCGGCTTACAAAATCTGCTGGGATCTGGGTTGCTTCGATTCCGACATACTCGCCGCCTTCGATCAGGCCGTCGGCGACGGCGTCCACGTCATCTCTCTCTCTGTTGGGACCTCCGGTTACGCTCCGGCGTACGACCAGGATTCGATCTCGATCGGAGCTTTCGGGGCAGCCCAGCACGGTGTTTTTGTCTCGTGCTCCGCCGGGAACTCCGGTCCCGGCGCTTTCACCGCCGTGAACGTCGCGCCCTGGATTTTGACCGTCGGGGCATCCACCGTTGACCGGGAGTTTCCGGCGGATGCTGTATTGGGCGACGGGAGGATATTCAACGGAGTGTCACTTTACTCCGGCGAGCCGCTCCCGGAGGACACGAAATACCCTTTAGTCTACGGCGGTGATTGTGGTAGCCAGTATTGCTACTCCGGCAAGCTCAATTCCACCAAAGTCGCCGGAAAAATCGTGATCTGCGATCGGGGAGGCAATGCAAGAGTAGCCAAAGGAAGCGCAGTGAAACTCGCCGGAGGGATTGGGTTGATACTCGCCAATACACCAGAAATCGGCGAAGAGCTCATCGCCGATGCTCATCTCATACCCGCCACAACCGTCGGCGCCATCGCCGGCGCCAAGCTCCGAGACTACGCCAGGCTCGGCTCATCCCCAACCGCAACGATCAAGTCCCGAGGGACTGTAATTGGGTCGAATCCGTCCGCTCCAAAGGTCGCATCTTTCTCCAGCCGCGGCCCCAATTACAGGACGCAGGAGATTCTCAAACCCGACATCGTCGCTCCCGGCGTCAACATCCTCGCCGGATGGACCAGCTTCGCGAGCCCTACCGATTTGGACATTGACCCGAGAAGGGTCGAGTTCAATATCATCTCCGGAACCTCAATGGCTTGCCCTCACGCCAGCGGATTAGCTGCATTGCTCCGCAATGCTTACCCCGATTGGTCGCCGGCGGCGATCAAATCAGCCCTCATGACCACCGCTTACAATGTCGACAACTCCGGTAACACCATTGGAGACCTCGCCGGAGGCGAATCAACCCCTTTTGTCCGGGGCGCCGGACATGTCGACCCCAATAGAGCTCTCAATCCGGGACTCATCTACGACATTGATGTCACCGATTATGTGTCCTTCCTCTGCTCCATCGAATATACTTCCAAGCAGATCTCGATCTTCACCCGCGAGCCCGCGAGTGAAGATGCCTGCGCCGGGGCTCTGGCTAACCCCGGCGACCTCAATTACCCGTCGTTCTCGGTTGTTCTCGGGTCAAACAACAATGTTGTGACCTACAAGAGGACGGTGAAGAATGTGGGGAGCTCAGTCGATGCGGTTTACGAGGTCAAAGTGAATGCTCCGGTGAATGTTGATGTTAGTGTTTCTCCGACCAAGCTTGTGTTTAGTGAAGCGAACCGGACACTTTCCTATGAGATCACGTTCTCGGCTGTCGGGTTTGGGTGGTCCGGCGTTGTTCCGGCGGCTTTCGGGTCGGTCGAGTGGACCGATGGGAGTCACAGTGTGAGGAGCCCTATCGCCGTTAAGTGGAAACTAGCCAACGAAGGATTGTCGGATTTTATGTGAGCTTGTTTCATCTCTTTGGTCTGAAAGAGCTTATGAACTCTGTTTCTTAAGAGGGCAAGGCACTTAAACATACTTGCATATTCTTGGTTTGGTGTTTAGTGGAAATCAATAATATTTGTGCTTTTCATTAAAACGTTCGAAGAAATTTTAGTTCTTGTATGATAATTAAAATCAAAGAAAGATTGTTAATCATGTTCGTCTTCTCCAAATAGACTAAATGTACTCGACGAGCGTGTACGGTGAGCGCCACCGTTCGGATGTCTAGCTCCTCGGTGACGTTTGGGATGTTAAGATTAAGATGTTGATACCGTACTTAAATCGGATAAAACAGTATATTAATTTATTTATTTTAATAAACTAAATTTTTTATTAAGCAATCGTCACACACTGTCAATTATCATTATTCATCAAAAAAACCATTATCGAACTCAGATTTTTTGATGAATAATGAAAATGAAGATAAGTTATTGATAACACATCGTCTTTACCGTGTGTTATTGATAACAAATAAATGATGTTTTCCCTCAATTGTATGTGCTAAACATTAAAACGGAAACCAACTCATATTTGATAAATGGTTGTCCTGTCGAAACTAGCTATATACTTTAAATAGAGAAATATTATTTTGAGCTGAATTTTTAGTGGATGGGGAGCACAAATATATGCAGCAAAATGGTGAGGCCGATCAGTTTTACTAAACTGGGCCCAGGAGATCAATATCCAATAATTTTTTTTTACAAAATACTGAACTGGAAGGCCCATTTAGAAAAAACGGAAGCCCAATAACTATCACGTTCCTTCTTCTACATTTATCTCTAGATTCCCATTCTAATTGGGTTTAGAGTGTGGCGTGTGCTTATTGAAGAGTTTTGTGGTAGGGTTATCTCTGTGGTAAAAAGAGGGAACCAGAATTGACTTATTGAAGAGTTTTGTGGTAGGTTATCTCTGTGGTAAAAAGGAGTGAACCAGAATTGACAGTCATGGCAAGATTCGGATGCAATTGGTGTAAAAGTTCATCCATGCAGTTGTTTAGAGCACCTTCAGCGGTCGTTGTTGTGTCCTGTTTAGTGTGTTATTGTAGGCTCTGTCATGACTCGCTGCCACGACTAGTCATCGCTGGAGCCGTGGTTTGGACAGCCGTTGCAGGCTGTCGTCTCAGAATCCTGTAGCGACGCGACGAGCCATCGCTGACCCAACGATTAGTCGGCGGGCATGTCCCACGCCGACACGTGGCAACGCCGGAATTCAAAAAACCCTAAATTTTTCCTATAAATGCACAACCACCCTACCCCAAATTCACACCTCTCTTCTACACTACAGTTCGTCATTATCTTCTTCTCTCTCAAACTTCATTCTCCATAATTTTCTCTTTTATCGATGGATCGTTTTGCAACATTAGCGGAGTTAGAGAAAATGACTCCTCAATAAATAAATGACATAATGACAAGGATGGCTACAGCATCGACGCTACGAATTCAGAATCGGCTTTTGGGAAGTATACATCCAAGGGTAGAAGATGAGGCCGAGGGTTCAACCTCGTCGGCGTCACCAAAGCGGAGAGTGATAGAGCGTAATCGAGACGAAGGAAACAACCGCTTGAGTGCTGACTACTTTGCGCCTAATCCGGTGTACAAACGACCAACAATTTCGTCGACGCTTCCGGATGTCGAGGGAATTGTTCATACGGATCATGAATGCATTGAGTGACCGGTACGCGTACTTCCGTCAAGAACAAGATGCTACCGGGAAGGACATATTCTCTCCACACCAGAAGTGCACGTTAGCACTTCGTCAGCTCTGTCGTTGACGAGTACTTGCGAATGCGGAGATCACTGTTTTGGAATGCGTCAACAAATTTTGCATCGGCGTCATCAGGATTTTTGGGCGGACATATCTACGACGCCCAACCGATGCAAAACAGGTAAAATGACCATAATACTCTTCACTAACAACCAAATTAAGGTAAAGTTAACGGTAGGTGCTAAAATGGAATTAATAAAAGTTTAGGGTATTGAGGTGACATAAAAAAGATTCAGAATACTCTAAATGAATTAATGAAAATTTAAGATATTGAAGGGACATAATTTTTTTTAAAATATTTTAAATAAAATATAAAAAAATTATGATATCCCATATTATTTTTAAATTAGAGATGTTCTAATAAACCAATATTGCATATTGATAGCTCCCTTTCCATCCTTTTGATCCCATTGCTAATAACAAACACAACTTATTAAATACGTTTGTATTTTATGGTTGCTTTTAGACATTTATTTCGCCATGAGTTTCCGTAGCTTTCTTTCATTTTCCGTGAAGAAAAACATATTCCCAATGCATACAGCTTCTAGCAAAAGATAATCTCAATCATGAGGACTTTTGTATCAAGAATTATCTGATGAAACATTTTCTGATGCCCATCCGTTTTTATAATAACACACAAAAATAGTAAAATTTAATAGAAACCGTTATTATTTAAATATGAACGTTATAACATAACATGTTAGTTTTAATAAATAAAAAAAAACTCGATATCAAGATTTTTCCTTTTTATCCTATGTATATTGAATGGTTATAAGTTGAGAGGCTCTGCTAGGGTTTCACAGCCGCTAGCACAAACGAAGGCTTCTTCTCTGAGAAGATCTCGATCCTCCCGGCATCGATTCGGCGATCCAACCCCGTCTTTATGGCGTCCCATGAAACTCCCGCCCCAACTTCCCCCACATCATCCCCACGATCAAGACCGTCGCCAGTTCGGATCCCCTCATTTGAGCAGCCCATGCCGTCATTGGTGTATCCTCCTCCTTGCCCTCCACCAAGGTCTTCTTATCGATCTCTATCCCGGATCCGGATGATCGACTGACTTTGTTTTATTTTACATGTTTCTCTCTTTTTTGCAAGGTTAATAATTAGTAAGCGAAGATTCAGGACTTCTAACCGAATGATTCAGGGATTTTTACCAGGAGGGATCCCTGAATCACATCTACCATCATCACTCTCCTCCCTTAGAAATTGATGATTGCATGTTTGGTTTAATACAACGAATAGAGCATGAAGGCTACAATTTGAGCAACAATCATTGGTTTCGTCATAACTTAGTTTTATTTTCAATACGCCTTTATAACATTTCTAACACCGATTGTATCAGATATTTTGTCTCAGAGTTTTTTTTTTGTAAAAATACCTATACGATATAATGACTCTATATTATTTCGTGATCAGGGACTTCCTCCCGATACACTCATTTGTTCTCACCATTGATATTTAATAAAATTGAGCACATTTATCACCAAAAAAAATGGTTACAAGTTTAAAATATGATGCAAAATAAAGTGATTATATCAAAATTAAATGCACCCAAAACATGCCTTTTCCCAATGAGTCAAACCCATCTCCAAAATATATACATAACCCACCTCTTCCTTCATTTCTAACTCCAAAGCTAAACCAAACCACTCCCTCTCACTCACAAAAATCCACAACATGCCCCAAGACCAACTCACCACCTTCCGGCCACCGCCATCTCACCGCCGGAGAATCACCCTCCGGCGGCGAAGACCGCTCCCGATCGTTCGCCTCGGAGGGAAGAGACCGGGGCGAGGACGAGCGTTGGTGAGGGCGTTGAGACTGAAATGGCTCAAAATGCAATACCTACGCATGATCAAAAAGCTCAAGCAATCCTACAAGAACATGGTGAGAGACATGATCGAGGCCGGTTCGAGCGAGGAGGCTTTCCACCAAAGTCTTTTCATGGAGGCCTCTTTCGGCGTCCCTATCATGGGTGTTTCTTCTTACACGCCAACCGGAGCGCTTTCTCGTCGCTAGATCCTTAACCTCGGCGAAAGATTGAGGTCTTTTGTTCGGTACTATGATGTTCTTGTGCTTGAGTACTTTTGTTCTGGTTTAATTGCATCTAGTTATATATATTTGTTATCGTTTTTCACTTAGATACACTTAATTTTAAAAGTTATCTAGACGGTTTTAACTTTTCAACATAACTCTCGAGTGTCTTCTTGTAGTAACGTGAAAATGTTAAAAACTTAATATATCGTTAGAGCATCCACAACACCAAACGTTGGTGCTGACCGGGAGGATAAAAAAAAATGTTTTTAAGTCTTACTGCCAGCGGGAACAACCGGCACACACCAATACTAGGTGGTAAGTGTTTTTTCTTCATAATTTTGCTCACTGTCGGCGTTAAGACGGGACAGTGAGCTCACCGTCGGCCCTCACCACCAGCATTCTCCCTGCTAGCTCCCCGTCAGCTCCCCGCCACCGATTGCTCTCCGCCAACTCCCTATCCAGCGTTGTGGATGCTCTTAGACAAGCGTTATGCGTTATAATTATATAAAAACGGATATAATCACATAGATGTAATTAATCTTTTTGTTATTGTTTGAGTGTTACCTTATTAGCCCTCTTTCGCTCTTCCGGGTTCTTTGCCCGAATCAAGCCGCAAGAAAGTGAAATGAAAAGGTGTGTAACCTCTTTCTAATTAATGGCCATGCGTATTTGTTTGTGATGTTATATATAATAATATGCCCTCTTTGTTTCCCAAAGTCATTATGGGCCTAAGTAGGCCCATTTGAGTTTTAGACCATTTTAGCTAAGAGGTGAGGCTAGCCTCCAGGGGTAAATTTGAAGTCCTAATCATATTTAGGAATTTGGACTTTATTGGGCCATGTTAGTGTTCACAGCAAAGTTGTAAAAGTCCAGTCTAGTTCGTCTAAACTTATGTATAGGTCTTAAAATCTATAAAAAAACGTTTGATTTGTCATCCTGTCTAGGCTCCTAAATAATCAAAAGCTCTAGTTTGTAAAGTTGGTCCTTTAAAATAAAGATGAAAAGAAGAGACATAATGTGTGTGGTGGCCTTGATTACACTTGTTGCTTTTTAGTGATTTACTTGTTTTTTTAATCACGAAAGAATACATTTTTAATCGTTCTTAATAATTACAAAAAAGATGACGAATATTTTTTATAATTTATATGAATATAAAAAATTATCATTATAATTTAGATTTTAATTAAAATAAAAAAAGAGTATTATCTGATTTATTAGGATATTTTGTTTTATACTTTGATACTTTCTATTTATATTATAAAAATATAGTTTATATTTTAATTTTTTTATATTATATTTGTGTAATATATATTTATTAATAATTAAAAAAATTAATCCATGTAGGCCCCACCTAATCCCTGATTAGTTTTCGTTTAGCGTTTAGGGGTCCTCACCGTCCGAATAACGCCTAACGTTTTTACAACCTTAATTCATAATAAGTTAATCAACATCTTATAAATAACTGGATCGATACGTTAGACCGTTTGAAGAGTTTTTAAAACTAACAATCGACAACCAAAACTGTTTCACATCCACATGTTGTAGTATGTTGCAAGAGTTGAACTGTCCAGCCATCAAAAATGTATGAATTTAGAATATTGTGACACAATTTGACTCATATCCAATATTATTGATCAAATGTTGATTCAATGTTAGAATACAAATTTTGGACCCAATATAATGAAAATAGAGTTTAAAAGGCAAGGTAAACTCTATTGAAATTGTCAATAATTTAAATGTCCACTCTTTCACCAACCCCACTCAAACCCATAGTCATCGCAAGTAGCAAGTCCATTACTTATGTGTGTACCCAAAATTGAGCTACTTCCAAATGAGAAGCAAAAATAGTTACAAAAACAAATGTCAATTCTACAACGCGTTTGGTTCTACTTTTGCAACACTACCCTATCTTCTTTCACAACTAGATTCACCGGACAATACAAGCTAGCTCCAAGTACCTTGTACAAATCAGTGTCCGAATGTACCGATCCATCTCTCAACGATTTGTTTTTGTACCTAACCCGACTCTCTCTTTTGGGCCGCCTCTTCTCCTTCTTCTTAGGCGCCTCTTCCTCGCCTTTAGCTTCTTCGTTTTGGCCCAAATCCTCGGGCGGTACAATGTACACAAAAGGACCGATTGGGATGTCACAACTCAAGTCAATAAGGGGCTCTAAGGTCTTCACCACATCTCTCATTGAAGGTCTTGACTTGGGATGGTTGCTTAAGCATTGGTACGCCACTAGAGCGGCCTTTCTGGCCCCTTGTGTTGAGTATAGTCCTTCGAGTTTCGGGTCCATCAATCGGTCGAGTTTGTGATGATCTTTCAGCATCGGTCGTGCCCAATTAACGAGGTTGACCTGTTCTTTATTGTAACATTTTTTATCCACAGACCTTCTACCTGTTAACAACTCTAGCAGAACCACGCCGAAGCTGTACACGTCACTCATTGTCGTCAAGTGACCTTAACAAAGATCAAAAACAACATAGTGTCATGTCATTATACTATGTTGGAGCCTTGAAGTTATGAACTTATGGTGTGTTTTTGTTCTTACCGGTCATGATGTACTCAGGAGCCGCATAGCCTCTTGTGCCCATGATTTGCGTTGAGACGTGCGTGTCATCTCCCTCCGGACCATTAGTTGCCAGCCCGAAATCCGAGACCTTAGCGTTAAAATCCTAAGTAAAAAAGCAAAACATAAATCAGTCTTATCGATCATTCGTATTTTTTTATTTGAGTTTCTTAAATCAAAACCGACCATTTTCTTGTAAGGACGAGAGAGGTGTTGGTACTTACGGCATCTAGCAAGATATTCGAAGCCTTGAAATCCCGGTAGATGACCGGATTTTCTCCTTCGTGGAGGAAAGCAAGTCCTTTTGCAGCTCCGACCGCGATTTTCAACCTTGTCGACCATGGCAACGTTGCTGTTAATCCTGAATCAACCCAAACAAACGTCAGCACCAAAACTTAACGTACAACCATAATAAATTACACATTACATATCTATACGTCACCAAAAAAACGAACATAAACAAATTCAGATCTTTTAAACGTGAGACCGTAACACGTACTTCCAAAAAGCTGGCCCTCTAGATTGCCTCTTTCCATGAACTCATAAACCAAAAGCCTATGCTCCTCTTCACAACAATACCCAATCAAATTCACCAGATGGGGATGCTTCAACTCTCCGAGGAAGATCACTTCAGCCTAAGAAAAACCCACCAAACACATCAATCACACGACCAAAACCTCAAAACCTCCAAAAACAAAAGACCCAACAAGTCCAATTCCAAGTTCTAACCAGCCATTCTCGGTCACCTTGAGTGCCATCCAAGTCAAGCTTCTTCACAGCCACAGGCCGAGCCTCGAGGCCAGGCCTGAGCCTCTCGTCCACGAACCCTTTGTAGACCGGCCCGAACCCTCCCTCTCCGAGGAAGTTGTTCTTGGAGAAGCCATGAGTGATCACCAGGAGCTCCTTGAGAGTGAAGATGTGAAGATCGGTGCCAACGATTAGTGAGTTGGATATGTCACTCATGGAGAGCCTCGAGTCCGGGTTGCTTAGGTCCGATAGGGCAAGTCTCCGGAGAGAGACTTGCTTGGAGTCTTGGATCCTATGCCTTGAGCAATGTTTCTTAGATGGCTTGAAACAACATGGGACTTGCATCTCCCACATGAACTTGATGAGACCCATGTTTTGGTGAAACCAATGTGGGCTATAATCTATGTAGGGTCTTGTTATGGGTGTGTCCTGAAATTAGTTTCAAGGGTATATATAGAGCCTCTAAATGTGACAAAAGCAATGACCATGATGGTCCAAATATTGATGATATGATATAACTATAATACACTTCTTTCCCATTCCCAAGTTTCTCAATTCTCATGGTTATTTTGGATAATATATAACACTTTTTTATATCATCTTTTGGAAGTCAAAATAACTTTATTTCGGTGTGTTGCAAAATAATAATAATTGGTGACAATACATCAACATGATGTAGATATGATTCATCATGTGAAGGCTTTTAATTACAGATATGGTGTTAAGAGTGATAAACTATAACTATTTTGCTCGAGAGTTTAATTTCTAGTTATTTTGTTTAATATATGTAGAAAAATATCTTGAATTTTCTGTTTGCTATACAATGACGATTTTATTCTCAAAAAATTAAATAATAATACTAATAATTAAAGAACAAAAAAAATCCAAAATTTAAATCTTTGAAGTTATTACTTCTTTAAACTAAGAAAAAGATGGAAAAACGCTTTGCTAGGGTTTCCTCGCGCCGTCTCCCATCGCAGTCTCGGTGGTCCCAGTCCTCCCGGCATAGTTCCGGCCACCTCCATTCGCCACAAGGGCGTAGTTCCCCAACCTCCTTTTCCCCGACTCTGTCTGGACCAGGATTGAATGAAATCAGGTCCCAGAGCATCGTGGAAGACGATGACGCGTCTCCGATGCCCCTTCCTGCCTTGCCAAGACATGGCATTCCGCCACAAACTCGATCTCCACCCCATCTCAGAAAACCCGCTCACATCCCCCAACCCCCATATTCCGCTTTCAACTGCCGTCCAATCACAATGAAATTGGGACCTATGCTCAGGGGTCCTCCCTTCGCAGCCGGAAAAACCAGACATTCGCATACTGGCGTGGAACTGCCAGGGGATGGAAACCCGGCTGCAAGCAACATCTGCGCCACCTACTACGGGACCATCGACCTCACTTGGCCTTCCTCTCAGAGAATTTATTGACCGATCAAAAGCGTGCGCAATTGTTGCGATCTATGGGTTTTCAGGACTTCACCCAGCCTGGAGTGGTGGATCCAGGCTGGAAAACTTTGTGACCAGCCAACACTCTAGAGGTCGGGTCACTGAAGTTTTAGCGCCCATTCCACCTAGGCCCGAAGATATAGGAGAAGCTGCTATCGGAGGAATGAAGAGGCCCGCTGCGGATGCTCCCGGGAAAATCAGACGAGGGTTAGTAAGCAGGCTCACCAGGATGAATGTTAGGTTCCATAGACTTTAGGGACTGGCTTTAGGAGGGGTCCTTGACTGAAGTCTTGCCTCCTACTACTACTGATACAGTCCTTGACCAATTTTTAGAGTATGACTTCCAATACCATATTCTCACCCCCACCCTTCCTTCCGGCCTATATGGCGCCTCAATACCGTCAATGACGTTTCTAGTACTTCAAGGATCAGCGAACATTGTGTTCTTTTTCCGTCCTTTTTAGTGGTCAGGGAGTATGTTCCCTGGTACACATCGATGTAATTGAATCCTATTTATAATATTGCACTTTTTAATATAAAAAAAACTTCTTTGCACTTTTTCGTTATTTTTACTCAAATTATAACAAAAGACAAGTTCATAGTGTTTTTTTTATACAATTTTTCAGCAGATTTTTTTACAAAAGATAACTAGACGTTGTAAAATATAATAACTACACGATTTTTTACAAAAAAAATTCCACAAATATCCCTAATAACTATGTAAAAAAAAATCCTTACTGGCCAAATAAAAATTAATTTAATTTAAACAATTGTGTTGATTTGGTCATAACAAGTTATTCTTTTGGTGAGGTCTGAGGTCATACTTTTGGAATGTTCATATTATAAACACTTTTGAGTCTCCTCTACTTTTATTTTCTTTGTTTGATATGTTGAGAGCATATACACGCTATGGTTGGTGAATTTTTTGTTTCCATATTACTATGTGTTGGTCTTTTGGGGACTCCTAGAAAGTTGAGTTCATACATATTTTATTTTATATTAAATAAATTTATTTTACAGAACTGAAAGCTACTCTTCAAGTCTACAACTTGTTGAAGAAGAAATTGCTTGTTTGTCTTTTTTTTGTTCCATTTTTTTTGTAAAGAAATTTCAATCAAATTAACTTGCCGGTCCGTTACAGTCTTCGATTGTATCAATTTCGGACAAGTTTATTTTAATGAACATAATTTTCACCGCAACCAAGAATGTTTTCAGTAATTGATTATAATATTATTGGTTTTTCTTTCTTATATATTTTTGTTGTTTATTTTGATTTAACTAAAATAGGTGTGGTAGCTTACTGATATATTCGTTTTTCGAAAACATTCATGATATTATTAAGGGTAATTTTCACCTCAATACTCTAACTATTAATTTTTTCCACCTCAATATCCTAACTATTTTTAGTGGCACCTCAATACCTTAAAATGCATTTTTTTTTCACTTTGATACCCGCCGTCAATTTGTCATACATTTTTTTGGATGAAAACACTTAAAAAGTCCATAATACCACTAACTAATAATCAAAATTTTAAAAGCATGTCATTGGTTTTCAAAATTTCTTTTAAAAAATCAGTTTTTAATGTCACAAAAAAATGCATTCTAGGGTAGTGAGGTGCCACAAAAAAAGCATTCTAGGGTAGTGAGGTGCCACAAAAATGCATTTTAGGGTAGTGAGGTGGCACAAAAAATAGTTAGGGTATTGAGGTGAAAAAAATTAGCATTCTAGGGTATTGAGGTGCCACTAAAAATAGTTAGGGTATTGAGGTGAAAAAAAATTAATAGTTAGGGTATTGAGGTGAAAATTACCCTATTATTAATGACATACAGACATTGTTGTTGTAATCAAAGCATAACTAGAGTTCCAGGTTATAGGTCGAGACCCCCACATTAAACAGATGTGCCGACACTTTGGATCCGTAACAAAGATCTAAGAAAATCAAAGGACACATATTCCCACTATCTCGAGATGCCTAGACTATAGCCCGAACCTGTAAAAAACCTCATGAGAAGTAGGAGTTGTCTCGAGTGCCCGTTGGTCTTCCATATCCTCTAGAACAGAGGGGATGTTACAGCTGCGGAGAAAGACCGAGGTAACCCAGCCTGAGGTGATGTGGGACAGTTCTTCAGTCCACCGTCCCACATCCCGCCAGGGGTCTCATAGCATCCCTCGCTTTGAGAGGGTACCCATTGGTGTCCTCTTGGGCCGCCATGACTTGATAGAGGGTCGTCGAAACGACAGACAGCCCATAAGTGTATATCGGTACTAGGTATTATCCGTCGTCGGAATCGCTCTGTTCGAGACGACCACATCCTCTTCATCTTCTTCTTCGTCAAGAGGGAACAACCCAATTTGACCTCAGATAGCAGTCAAACCGTCCTCCATCGTTGTTGGGGATGCTTGTGGTAGATGCCCTAAGGATAAATAGTGGTGGGGGCAGAAGAGGTCAAGACCCGGGGGGGGGGGGGGGGGGGGGCGTATGTGGGTGTGTGTGCAGATAATTGTAAGAAATAGTCCGACATATTCAATTTTTACAATCTTTTTAGATGGTCACAATTTTTTTTTCAAAAGGACACTACAATAGCCAAGGTTCAACCTTTCGATATGAGTTTTTGAGTTTGATCTTGGTGTAGGTGTACAATCTGTTACATGTCAGAGTCTGCATTTACGATTTTATTCTTAAAATTATAACTTAAAAACAAAATTTTCATCTCTTACTTTCTTCTTCTCTCTTTAGATGTACGAGAAGAATGCAGACAAAATTATACATGGTACAACAAAGAACGAGCTTATTACCCTTCTTTATTTATGAAATATCATTTTTTTTTCTGTAATCAATAAAAAAGAACTAAAACTTACAATCAAATAAATACCTCGAGATATTTCTTTTACCATTATGTTAAGTTGATATTATAATCATTCCGTGATATGACATGAACTAAAAATGGACCTAACTTCTCTTTTTGTAGAAGCAGCAAAGTCTAGGTGATTATGGAAAATAAGAGGAGAAATCTATTGAGAACCACTCTTAACATAGGAACTGTGAGAACCAATCCTAGCCACACACATTTAAGATCCAACATTCACCATGATGCCACATCATCATCTCAATTCTACCATAGTTCACGCCACTTTCATCTATTCTCACACTAGCAAGGGCATAATTGTAATAGCATGGTGCCATGTGGACAATTGTCCATTTTTTTTCACCAATTCACTAATTTAGTATTTCCCGATTCGTTTGAACTCCGATTAACTTCAAACTTGCGCCAATATTTTTCTTTTTTCAAGGGCTTTAAATCAAGATTAGTCATTAATATATTTTGAAGCACGAAAATAAAAATTTATATCAAGGTGATAAAAATAATGTTGAGCGTTGATAAATCTTCACTAATAAATGTTTTATATCGGAGTACCAAACTAGTGCTAAATGTTGAAATAATTTTTTTTTTTCGTGCTTCAAAATATATTCATGATTGATCTTGATTGAAAGCCCTTAAAAAACAAAACTAATGGCCCAAGTTTGAAGCCAATCAGAGTTCAAATGAAGCGGGAAAAACTAAATTAGTGAATTGGTTAAAAAAAAAATAATATGATAGTTTTACTAAAAAACCCTTACCACTTACTAAAAAGTGTTTTTTTGCAGTCAACAAGTCAACTACTCAATTACATCTCATCCATCCATTCCTAAAATGGATGACTTAAATTGGTTCTCGCGGTTCCTACGTTAAAACATGGTTCTCACCAGATTTCTCCTCTGCAAAATAAACCCTTTTGTTTTACAAGTTAGAAAATTTTACATAATTTTTTTCAAGATTATTCTCATTTGTCTTGCAAACCCTTTTAAGATTTATGGAAACAAAATCAAGCATTATAAATTTTGCATAATGATCAAAAGTTTATGAGTTTGAAGTGATCATACGTTTGTGGTAAAATCCGACGATCGCTCACAACGATGTTATTATAATCTAGAAAGGCATCGTAATTCATAGAGAAGTAGATGCGTTCGACTTGTGGAAATGTTACCGATATCAATCGAGAGCACACTAGTTTTTATCTGGTAGGACGAACATTTCTTATAGCTTTTGGTGTTTAAGTTTTTACGAGCTATTTGTTTGCAAATAAATATAACGAAAAAGTTTAATTAAGATTAAAATAAAAATTAAACTAAGAATTGTCATAAAAAAAACATAACATGTCTACAATGTTGAGCTCAATGTGTTTTGTTGTTGGCTGGATGGGGAAGGCAATAGCCAAGAGCTAGCCAAAACTTTGAATACTCCAAACTTTTCTCTTCCTTGGTTTCTTTCTTCCCAAACAAAACTTACAACCCAAGTCTTGGATTCCTTGACTAACAACAACATTGTTTGTTGATAGCGACCCACAAGAACTTATAAAACTCGATATAATAAAGATGAATAATTATAAAATCATGCGATGAAATATTCGTCTTCCGTAAAAACTTAGAGTGAATCTTTTTTTTTGTCGCTAAATCCGTGATCTTTAATAGAGTTTAGTCATGTGACAGTCACATGACATCAACTCTTTTTAAAAATGACAATTTTACACAATGTGTTTCGTTATTCGCAATGCTCATGTATACGTGTTTTGTAATTTGGAACCCTTAGACCATCTACATCAACACAATCCACATCCGTGAGTCTCACACCGTGGCGTGCGACTTGCTCGGTTTCAACTCACTAAATCGTGGGTTGGAACCGCGACTCACCACTCACAAGCGTGGGTCGTGGTTCACGATCCATTAGTCGGACGCCAGCCAACAACTGGCTGCCACGTGGCGTCTTGGTGGAAAAAATTGTCCGTTAGCCCCAACAGTCATATACATATATTTAAAATCATATTTTAACAAAAAATAATCAAAATTTACCCATCTATGAATATACTTTCTCCCATTCATCAAACCACCAACATTTCTCTCAATTTTCTCTCTCAAAATCCCAAATTTCTCTCACGAATTCCGATAAAAATGTCCGACGGTGAGTCTCAAGCTATTGAGGAGTTGGAAGCCAACATGCGTGCAATGGAGGAACGAATCTAGAGAAGGGATGAGAGAGCGATAAAGAGAGCAATGCCAAGGATCGACGCAATGAGGCGAATAATCGAAAGGGGAGAACCTTCCCGACGAAAGATTGACAAAGGTTGTCACGAAGGCCATGACCAACTGATGCAGGATTATTTTGTCGAAAACCCCCCTATGGGCCCGATATGTTTAGGCGTCGATTCCTTATGTGTCGAACACTTTTTCTACGGATGATGAAAAAGGTTTTTTCTCTATAACAATTGTCTTATCAAATGTGTTTTGTGTTGTATTATTTGGGGATGAATAAAATTAGAAGGTTCAATTCATTTAGTTAATTTATTTTATTATTAATTAATTTGTTAAATATATTTCAATTATCTTTAGTATTTACCATTTTAATAAAGAATTTAATAAATTCAACAAAATATCAATTCAACATCTATTCAGAATTGAGCATTTTAGAGCATCCCCAATGGTAAATAACTAGCTAGTTGTAGGGACGGGTGGTAGGAGCACATTTTGAGTTTTTCTCTTTTCTAAACAACTAGCTCCTACCACTAGCTCTACAATGATAACAACTAGTTAGTTGTTGGAGCTAGTTGTTTGAGTGTTTTTATACTTTTTGATATTTTCAAAACAACCCAAAATTAAACTAGTTATTTTATTCATACCAAATAGAAACTACATACGATAATTAAATACACGACATTGAAACAAACCCTAGTACCATTCAACTAAATTTTAATTGCGCCAATGTACAAACACCACTTAAACTGATATTTGAGCAACTCCCACACAATATGTTTAGTCCATGTCCCGTGTTTCCTCTCGTAATCGGACACGATCATAACATATATTTCCTCATCGGTTGCTCCTTTTTAGGGCCGTTGAGACGTCCCCAGTAGATGTTATCGAAGCGTTTGTACTTTTGGCTAGTCTTGCCAAACTGATCCTTCATTTGTTTCTGTGTCTGTACATGACAACTTTTTTTTTACCGTGCCAACGAAAGTGAGGTATAGTTTCTCCCAATACTTTCTCCCGACCTTGGCAACGTCAAGCCACGTTACCATCAATGTATTTCCTCCTTTACTGATCATACTAGAACACTTCCAACAACCCACCGAAGAACTCATTGTTTGGAGAAAAAAAGAAGAAAATTAAATGTTAGAAGATGAGAGAATTTGAGAGAGGTGTGAGGATAAATAAAGAGGGAGAGTGTATTTATGGGGGGGGGGGGTGGGGGGGCTCGGCTTCAATGTGGTAACGACGAAGTAGTAGCACATTATTCCCTAAATAGTATGTTTGCACAAAAATTGAGACATCAAGAAACTGATAAAAATACGACAATTAACTCGTTTATTAATGAAAAGGCATTCACAATGGGTACATGGAGATAAAAAAAACAAATAACGGTAAGGCTAAATCAAATATGTCCCAATTGTTTCCCGAGGTTCTCCATAACCACGACACGAGATGCTGGTGTCTTGGCTATTCACCGATGTTAACATTTAAAGAAATCTTTCCTGTATCCTTTCTCTTCTCTCAACAACTTGACACAACTTTTCGTCATAACTATCAAGAAACATAGTCGCGTCAGATCCATCTTCCTTGTCCGCCTTCACTTGTTTCCCTTTCCCTTTGCCTTTAGCTTCAGCATTCACTTTTTTTCTGTCCGGTCAGATGCTCCTCCCGTGCAAGTGAGGTCAACTCGTGCTCGTGATTGGTTCCGTTGGACAATATGTAGTTGCAATCGTCGTCCGACCTTGTACGCTTGCTTGCTTCACTTTCTGTGCCTGATTCCGACTCGTCGATGTCTACTTGACACTGCGGGAAGATCTTCAAATCCCACTTGGGTTTCACCTTCACGATGTCCAAAACATGCTTACAAGTGAACTCGTGACCCCCTCTTCCCTGTAATCCCTTTATGATCCTGCTATGTTTAGAACACCATTCCTCCCACTTGGGTATGTACTCCCAATCTGTGTATACTTCTTTTGAAATTTGTTGACTTTTTTGTTCAGCTGATGCTAGTGGTACTTGCATTTCTTCTACCCCTATTTTGGGTCGTCTGGCTTCCTTAATGACAAGACCTCGTCCCCGACTTTATTCTAGTACTTCTCGGTCCTCTGGGACTTCCCTCTGATGTTATCCGTCGAATGGTTGACCCACACGTTTTCCAACCTCTGCTTCTCCTCAACGGTCCATCTCAACCTTAGAGGTGCAACAAATGTTTCTTTCTTCGCCTGACTCCTCGATGGCTTGGTCGGGACATATTGGAAAGGTTGCTCGTTGGTGAATTACAACGAAGATCATTGAGAATGTTGGAGCGGGTTGAATTGCAACGACTCGGATCGGGTGTGTTGGAGGAAGGAGGAATAGGATTCGATTTGACAATTGAGCTCTTCTTTAGTGGCTGACGACTCGTGCTAAAAAACGTTAATCTCCATATTTTCGAGAATGTATTCAAAGGAGTTTGGGTCGGTCATTGAAAAAATAGAGAGTAGAAGAGATGAAGTGTAGAAGAGAAGAAGTGTGAGTTTTGAATAGGGGTCATAGTGTATTTATAGGAAAAATAGTTTTTTTTTTAAAAAAAATTCAGTCACTGCCACGCGTCGCATTGTCGTTGGGCCGACGACTAGCCGTTAGGCATGAGACGACGCATCCCATCGTTGAAGTAATCAACGGCGACAGACTGCAACGAGCAGTACTACAATGGATCCTGTGTCGAGGAACCGTTGCAGGTATTGCAATGATGTTGAAACCACGAGCAAACGACAACCGCTGGAAATGCGCTTAGTAACTCTCACCATTGTAGAATACAGTATAAATTAACGGGTTCAGACTCACTATTCTGCACTGTCAACATATAAACCCCGAACTTTAGCCCTTTAGTAGATTTCACCACTGTACATATTCTTATGTATACACTGTCACATGACATCGACTCTTTTTGAAAATGACAGCTACGCTATGTGTTTTTTTATTTGCAAGTTGCGATCCTCATGTATACATATTTTACCATTTAAACCCCATTTTTTAGCGAAATGTGTAATATTATAACTTTTAGAATCGATTACATTGTTGTGCATCGAGGAACATGCTCCTCGACCACGGAAGGTCAGTATGAATGAACAATGGTTCACTGAGCCTTTCCATATAAGAACCGTCACAGACGGTATTTTGATGCCCCACGGGCAAAGATAGAAGACGAGGGGGGGGGGGGGGAACGGGGTACCGGAACTCAGAGAGCTCAACAGTAGTGATGGTGGGAGGCAAAGCATCGTCTAGGGACCCCTCCCAAGGTCAGTCCTTGATGCTCCCCTCCCTAGAGAAATCCTCGATTCTATGTTCGGCATGCATTGATCCTGCAAAGACAAACTCAAATAATAAATAAAAAAGACCCTTTCGATTAGCCAGATCCATAATCTTGAAGGGGGTCGAGGCGGTTGCCGCGGTGGAGGACAGAGAGAAGGACGCGCCGGCTGCGGCAACTTCAGGGGAACTCTAGAGATGGCGGCGGCATCAGAAGCGGCGATGAAAGCAGGGACGGCGGCGGCTTCAAGGATGGTGGCGACAACATCGGGGATGACGGCTGTAGAGACGGAAACCCCTGGGGCGGCGGATTCAGGGGTGCTTCAGGGGCGGCGGCAGCGACTACAGAGGCGTCGACGGCTTCAAGCGGCTTGAAGGTTGGTTGACGCCAAGGCGAGGCAGACGACAACCATCAGGATTGCAGAGGGGGAACCGAACAGGATCGGTAGACGCGTCGGTGGTGGTGAAGTAGAGTCCACGGCGCGGTGGCTAGCGGCGGTCCGAAAGGAACCATAGCAGAGAAAACTCGTGCAGGACCCAAAGAGGATGTGCAGAGGAGAGGGTAGATAGAGAAGAGAAGAAGAACCATGACACAAGGTATGACCATTGTCATAGCCATAGCCATAGCCATAGTGGTGCATACGGCGACAGAGTTTCAAAACCCTAGCAGAGTGAATTCCTCACCTGGGTTGTTTTAAAACCCTTATGTATACCCTTCTATGGTGGTACTTCCACTTTTTTGCGAAAAAATAATAATCTCTTACACAAGTTTATTTTATTTATTTTTACAAAACATGCATGATTCACATTTATAGGTTTATTGAGATCGATCTGGGTGGTCAAATGAGTTATTTTACCTTTGGGAGATTACAGCCAACATTATGATTGATTTCCGATATTCTAAATTTGTTATTTTGATTTCCCGTTCCACCATCAATAAAAATAATAACGGTTCTCGACATAACTTCATATCAAGGACAACAAAAATTGGTGTGAATGGAGATTGTGCTAATAGCCCAGAAAATCACCAAAATACAAAACAAGATATATTAATAATGATTAAGATTTTACTTCTAAGCACAAATCTTCCGGATTCAACAAAGAAAATAAACTTTCTGTCCGTTTTCCATGTGAGACACAATAAGATCCAAAACATCTCACAGCACAAGAAAATTCCAAGCTGTGATCATAACACCTTCCTCCTCGCAGTAATCTAAGCTCCCAAGTGAGAAAGCACCGAAACCGCGAGAATCTACAAACTTCGTACATCCTGATACGGGAAAGAGTTCGATCAAAAACAGACAAACAAGGAAGTAAGTTCTATGTGTTGATGACAGGAGGATAACAAAACTCGGTGTCATCAATTAAAAACATGACAAAAATGCCCTTGATCTAAAAGAAATTCCATAATCATCCAAAACGTTCTGATCCAAGGTTCTAAAAATCGTTAGGCGCCAGTCTGATGGTTAGGGCCTTCAGGGATTAATAGGATTTGAATTTTTCTATTTTTTTTAATTTCTTAATATATATTATTATATATATGAACACAATATGAATTGTATTATGAATAAACATTTAAAAATTACAAAAAAAATACATTTGTTACATTCATATCCTTAATGACAAAAAAGTTCAAATAAACAGCTTTAATATTCCTATAAAAACAGGCAACAAACAATTGAAAATAAATATGATACAATAAATATATATATATAAGAAGTATCAATAAAAATGTAAACAACATTAACATCCACGAGAATTTAAGATGTTCATCTATGATTATTAGTTTTATAATTAACTTTAGAAATAAAACTACATATATTTTGATAATAATAATAATAAGAAATATATAAAATGATTAATAATAAATGTTTAATATAAAAACATAAAAATCGAAATCTGATTAGATGTAAGAAGACCGTTGGGTATATGTCAAAGGACTCCTTATAAGATATAACTATTAAAAAAACAAAATGGCATTTTTTTATGTCAGGGTCAAGGGCATTTCCATCATTTTGTGGCAAAATGGAGCTACATGATTTGAAACCTACATTAACTAGGTGTAATTAACCTAAATAAACAATACAGGAAAGTTTGGAAGGAGCATATGTTAGTCAAGCAAATAAACAATTTGACTTGAGGTTCCAAGTCATCAAAAGAAAAGAATTTCAAAGCAGCAGCAACTTGGGACAAAGAATATTGGCTTTTGACCAAACCACTGATAATTTGGATTCAGACCACAAATGACAAGACCAGACTACTAAGATAGAAACGACGAACATAGCAGTTCATGTGTAAGGATTTCTGTGTTTTATTTAGGGATAATTGTCAAAACATGCACTTATGTTTCGTCCACAAACGAAATAGTGCACAATGTTTCGTCCACGTCGTCTGGCTACCCTTATGAATCGTCCACGCACTTCTGTCAGTAAAATTAACAGAATATTCGAATCTGATAGCCTCACGTGCTATCATGTGCTTGTGTCTGAATTTTTTTTTGGACGAAATTGCCCTAACAATCCTCAGCCACTCATTTTTTTGGACGAAATTCTTATTTTTGAATTTCAAACCAAAAGGGCAAAATTGTCAATTCAGGTTCTGCTGTTACACTTTTCTAACAGAAGTGCGTGGACGATTCATAAGGGTAGCCAGACGACGTGGACAAAACATTGTGCACTATTTCGTTTGTGGACGAAACATAAGTGCATGTTTTGACAATTATCCCTTTTATTTATGTACATGAAACAAAAAAAAAGAGGATAACTGCAAAAAAGTACCCTCAGGTATTCATTTTTTGCAACCCTCTTTTTTTATGATGGAAAAAAAGTACTCTGAACATGTCTTTTTGTTGTATTTTAAATAAAAGTGATGATTTTACTCTTACAATTTATATTTCGAAAACAATATGTAAAAAACAAAATTTCCAAATTTTCATATCCTTATTTTTCTTCCTCTTTGTACTGTACAAAGAGTAGGAAATTAAGAGATGGAAATTTGAGTTTTTTTAAAGGGTAAAATCATCATTTTCATACAAATTTATACAAAGTGCAACAAAAAGACAAGCTCAGGGCAGGTTTTTGCAATTAGCAAAGAAGAGAGCTACAAGCTGCAAAAGGTTAATACCTCAAGGTAAATTTTTGCAATTACCCCTACATACAATACCTGTATAGTTTTAGTCGTCGTCTTCGTAACTAAGAAAATTGAATCCGGAAATTTACAACTGTATGGAAGAAATAAAAAGAACGAAATCAGAATCTCCAGATATGTAAGAAATTGAAAAATGCATGAAATTTGTGATACATAATAATAAGCCAACTGTACCTCGCTCTCCTTGGACAGCCACACAAAAGATATGTACAGAAAGAGACTTGGTAGCGAGTACAGCACCTCGAGGGTAAAATTGTCATTCCACAAATAGACACGAATTGGAAGTAGAAATAATTTTATCTGAAAGCGAGGCTTCCGTTCTGTTGAGGCCGTAAGTTCTCAATGAGTGACTGATAAAATGACTTCAATGCCTTGATATCGCTACCCTACAGGAAATAACGTGAGGGTTCAGATATAAAGTCATAGCAGTTGAAGAAAACTCAAGGGATAATAGCAAAAAAGTGCCCTGAACTTGTTGCACTTTATATAAATTTGTTCAAAATGACGATTTTATCCTTCAGAATTTAAGTTGAAATAATAAGAATAGTTAAAGAGCAAAAAATCCAGTTTTTCATATCCCTTAAATTTCTAAATCTTTCTACTGTACAAAGAGGAAGAAAATAAATGGAATTTCAATTTTTTTTGTTTTTTACATCTATATTGTAAGGGTGAAATCGTCGTTTTATACAAACTGCAACAAAAATACAAGTTCAAAGCACTTTTTTTGCAATCGTCGAAGAAGGCTATGATTTGTAAAAAGCGAATAATATGGGGACTTTTTTGCAATTATCCCTAAGTTTATTCTGAAACAAATGGGTATATGTAAATAAAACAGGTCCATTGCAAGCGAATTTCAGTACCTGCAATTTTTGACAGTACTGCTCCGCCAAATCTTGAGGGCAATGAGTAGCTTGAAAACTCTTTGAAACAAAATGACCTAGAAAATCGTCACCAAACCTCTCATACATGACCTTTTGAGCCAATACAATCTCTCCAAACAATATAGCCTGCACTCAAAAACAAATTCACCTTTGAGCATGCAAGAAGCATTATCGATATAATTTAGGGTTAATTGCTAAAAACTACATTATGTATTGTCCCCTTGCGAAAAAGTACACTATGTATCGTCCATGCTTTCAAGCTACACTACCTTTTGACCACGGTCGTTTACTTGCAAGATTTGGAACATTCCGTTAAAATTAGGGTTGCGGACTATACATAAATGCAGTTTTTCGCACATGGACAATACATAATGTAGTTTTTAGCAATTAACACTATAATTTATTCAACACGAATAGAATTATAATCGAGAATATGACCAAGAAACAGGAAATTAGAAGAATGAAACTTACAGCATTTGGGTCACGAAACTCGAAACACTTGTCAAGGACACTATTCAAACAACAATTTGTTGCAAAGGTCTCTATTATGAACGTTCGAAATCCTGGTACCTGAATTGCATGCACCAAATTAGTTCAATAATAAACTTAAGCGTGTGGCGTCTTCTTAAAGCATGATATTTGGTAAATTACCTTTTCTTCACCAAAAGGCCTATCACTCCAATCTTTGATTAATCTAATGAAAATCTGCACACATGTCTAGAAATAGGAAGGAGAATTGTCAAGACTCGAAATATGGGATAATCTCACTTAGCTACCCTTAATCATGCATCTTTCTCAATCAACAACCCTGAACTTTAAAAGTTTTTTTGGTCTCATTTTACCCCAATTCTATCAACTTCAGGGTGTGAAAAGACAAAAATACCCTTATTTTTTACATGAGGATATTTTCGTCATTTCAAATCCAAAAGTTGACGAAATTGAGACTAAAAAGACTTAGGGGGCTGTCAAAAACTGTTTAAACTTGAGGGTATCTGAGTGAATTAAACCGACTTGTATTACACATACCTTTCTAATAAGTATATCCTTATGATGGCAA